>JAQPZY010001630.1:4210000-5410000 GCA_029931535.1 Margaritifera margaritifera | reverse complement strand
ATCCAAACCATCCCTGATAGTAGCAAAAAGAAGTCGGCCATTTGCTATACCATTTTGATTTTCATATCTTTCATCAGTTAATATTCCTCTAATTCTTCCCAATAAAGTTACTATGCATGGTGGTCAAGGCACTTTGGGGACCTTTACATCCACATATTGTCTCATCACAGTATTAGCAGCATCAACATAGTCTTCAATAAAAGCAACTGACACAACAGAGTCTCTGATTCCCTGGTTCTCAGTGATCTCGGCCAGGTTTTTCACGATGGTGCCTTGCTGCTTCAAAACAATATCATTGATGTCAACATTGGACATTTCCAGTTTTCCGGTTTGTCATTTGGGTCAATGCCAACAACAACCAGGTTGCGCTCATGTGTCTGTAAGTGTCAACAGGCATTTTGTATATACTTTTAAGTGTAACTTCTAAGTGATAATATAAAGTCAACAAGTACTTGCGGGATCAAGCTTCCTGTGAGTGCATGCAGTGCTTCAACAACAAGATGTCCGCATATTGGGCCATCTGTTCAAGTTTGCAATGGCATCATTGAGGGACACAAGCACCTTGGGCAAAGCCATCATGTAAATAATCAATAACTTCACGTAGTGGTGCAAGCCCATACAAGTCAAAATATGAAAAAGTTTGGTGTTACTGCAGGTCCTGTTGTCGAATCAAGTTTAACAATTCCGGTTTCCCATCCGTGGGGGATGATTGATGCAAGTTCATCCCACATAAAGACACCTTAGAAATGTTTGACTGACTTTGTCATTGTGAGCAAATCAAAATTGGTCAACTGATGCCTGGCGGCCATCAATGGCAAGGCCATTGCCCGAGGGTATTTTGCAAGTTGTCCTGGGTAGTTGAAGACCCTTTCCTTTTTTTTATTCATCTATGAGACATTGTGCATCCATGAGAGGCTATGCGTCCTCCAACAGCCTTTTTCTGAGCCATATCAGATTTGGTTCCATCGGCCCCTAATGCAGCTGCTAACAGCACTGGAACTGCCATGAGAAATGGAAATATTCCATTGCTCTTTTGCATTTGCACCACCTCCAACTTTGATAACTGTATTATTCCCAAGGTGTTCTTTTGTTTGGCTTCCTTTAACTTGTTAAATTGTGTTTGAGTTAGCAATAAGTCGACATCCCCAGTTAACTTTGTCAGAGAAATCCTCAGTGTGAGCCCACAATTATTTTTTATCACACTTTTTATTTTCACAAGCTGGTTTTTACTAAGATCAACCTTAACTTCATGGTATGAGATTATTTTAAGTGTGCTGTTCAATTACATGTTCGTGAAAAAGCACCACGTATTTGTGAAAACCACTATGAATTATCCACAGGCATGTCAATGACCATAATTTTGGCTACCTGTACCCTCCAACAACTGAGTCTTGTTATAAAGGATCACATCAATGCATCTGTAATTGACACGAGGCACATTGGCTTTGAAGTTAAGCAAAACTTCTTTAGAGGGTTCCTGATGGCCATTTAACCACAGAGAAACTTCAGAGACTCCTAACTAGTCAAATATCATGACACTACGGGCTTGCCTATTATCCTCTTGATTCTTATTTGGAAACACCACAAACACATGTTTTGGTGTGCTGATACCATGTTGGGTACTTATTTGCCATGTAAACTGTCCCTGAATGGCTTGTTGTATTGAGTCTGTGGTAAGTGCGAGAAACAACTATGTTGACGCACCTCCAGACTGCATAAATGGTAACAAATGTGATTCTGTAGTCAATGATGGGGTTACCACAGGCATCCACAATATTAATGTCGACAACGCAACTTTCCCATCATTGACACCAGTGCCATGCCAAATTGCACCATTATTGTGACCCTTTCCAGAATAACATGACTGTGTGTTTGGCTCCAAAAATGACCTTGCGGACATCTCTGCAAAACCCGAATATATGACTGAGGGGAATCGCTCATGAAAACAACAATGAGTCCCCATTAAGTTGTGCTTGACGCTGCGCGAATCAACTGTTGAAATTATTACTGACACTAAACTGCATAGGGGTGCCGCCAACACCAGGTTTGGCATCCATACCAGCAGGTTGCGGGTCCAGAAAAGCAGCCTGTGTAAGTTGATGAAGTTGTACTGGGTATGATTGGCTGTATCCTTGACAAACATCATAGTTGGGCCAGCAGATTTTGCATAATCATTGCTGTAGTCAGAGAATTGAGGTGATAACGTTGACATTGCTGAGAGTTGCTTCAATTCCTTTCTGTCGATGAGATATTGTGTGCTATTGAACAATGCCATGATGCTGTTGTTGACAAATCCAATCTTGGTACCATGGGAGTAATTGTTATCGTCAGCTTGTGCAAGTTTTCCCTCACAGAAGAAAAAATCTAGATGTGTCAAGAACTTGTAATTCTATTTTTAATTGCTCGAGGTCCCTATCTGGGTACGAATAATACTGAAAATCCCAGCTGCTTTGATCTACCAACACAGGCGAGCCCATGTCAAATGTGGGATTGGGTGCATCTTCGAAGTTTGCCATTATATTCCATTTATATATTATCGGTTTCACCTAATACCTTTTACATCCCATCCACAATTGTAATCCGCTTCCCATTGCCAGATTTGCAATCACTGAATCTGCATTAGCTTGTGCCAGATGTTGTTGTGCGTCTTGATTGATAATTTTACCAACCATTGTTGCTGTTGATGGTAGTGTAACCGCTTTTGGTTGCAGAGTCACTAATCATCATAGTCGATCTCAAATTGATTGAATTGCCTGCAATCAAAAATTTTTTCAAACAATCCACAGCAGCCTTTGGGGCTTCTGTAAACAATCCCTGGACAACATCACTGAGACCATTACCGCAATATGTCACAAAAACGGGTTTTGTTGAGTTGACAACATACATGGATATCACACGTCCACATACGACTGTCAATGTATTAAATATCAGGTCGATCTCTGATGTACAGTTGTATCTTCAAAATCTCCCTGCGGAGGTCTAATGCGTGCCCATCCTGGTCAACAAGGATGAAATGAAGGTGTGCATGGAAGATACATGGGCGTGAGAGTAGTCGAGAGCAGATCACCCAGGGGCACATTTGGGGAAAACCTGAACAATATGTACCTTGAGAAGCTATGCTTCCTGTGGCTGAACTGTGCCACTGATAGCATCACAGGTTAGGTCATCAAGGTGATCCTGACAATATCTGGCACGATATTGTAACTAGCACTGCTGGGTCCTGCATGCAGAGTTTGACTGTCTGCAGGAATCTCTTTGATATCTTCTGGCCATTTGTGAACTATTCTTAGCGATGACTGTCTATTGTCAACCATTTACTATAGAGATTTGATTGAGATGGCAAAGCTGAGTGTGAGCTCTTGTTCGCATATATAGATTTTAGAGTCTTTCCTGGCCACCAACGAAATCCTACGTCAGATCTCTTCATTGATTGAGTCAATGTCATATGCACCCATGGAAAGTCCAGTAGCATTCCAGGCGGTGCCACCGTTCTCCAAGAACACAAAGGAGTTATTCACACCAAGGCCCCTGAATGACTGGAATAGGATATTAGGCCAATTGTAATACACATGCTGCATTGCAGCATAGATTTCGCATAAAACACGAAGTGTTTTAATGGGAAGTACCCCAGAACTCATCATCAGTGTTATGTATATCATCGATGTCTTCAATGAGTTTGTGAATCAATGCGCAAAATGTCTCAGGGTCCATAATGTTGTATGTGGTCAACTGCTGGCAAATCGACGTGGCCTCACTGATGATTTCTGACATGTTATTGCTTGCGTGAACCAACCCCACAAGTGTTTCCAACCTGTCCATGAGTTTGTAGACCTGTTGCAGGTCACACGTGTGGGAAACTGATCCACCAACCTCTTCTCTTACAGATGGTTTCCACCTAGAAGTTCCTTGCAGCCTGGCGGCTTCTTCTTCCCACGTGCATTCGGGTGCAGGTGTACGTTCATGTGGGGATTCGGGTGCAGGTGGACATTCCAATGGGGGTTTGGGTGCAGGTGTATGTTCAAATGGGGATTCAACTAGAATATTGACTGCAGATAAACAGTTAACTAGGGGGGGGGGTAGGTTTGCATCTTTTGAGTTTTTGTATGTTTATGTTACTGTTTTCTTTTATCGTCTTTCGCTTTCTGCGCTTCTCCCTGTTTTCTTCTTTGCTCGAGAACAGCTTCTTGGGTTGGGGAAAGTTCTACCAATGGAGGTTCCAATGGAGGTTTATCCTTGGAATTGGGTTTGGATTTAGGTTTTGGTTTAGGTTTGGGTTCGTACGAGGGTCCAGGTTTATATGATGGTCCAGGTTTATATGATGGTCCTAGTTTGTATGATGGTCCAGGATTTTATGATGGTCCAGGTTTGTATGATGATCCAGGGTTATATTGATGGTCCAGGTTTGTATGATGGTCCAGGTTTATACAATGGTCCAGGTTTGTATGATGGTCTGGGTTGCGGTTCATATGATGGTCTGTCTTCAGGTGAACGTGCTTGCTGCCCGGGAATTTTACTCTTTCTTTGCTTCTATAAATTTTGGCAACAATTCCTTGACTCCTTCAATGTTTTCATTTACAGATTCAATAAGTACGCTTGCGAAAAGATTCCAGGCATAACCGATAGCTTGTTTTAATAAAGTAAACTCACTGAATATCCACCTGGACCATACTTTGTTCATATCTGAATCACTTGTCTTTGTCGAGTACATGGGTGCCTTTTGCGACCACACAAACTTCTGCTCTGATGTCCTTGATGCCTTCTTGGATTCCCATAATCACCTCTGGCAAGTGTCCAATAGTCTCCGTGGTTGATCACGGCTTTCATGATATCCTTGGTGTGTTTGGTCTTTGCTACTTGTTCTGCAGTTTCATGCGCAGGCTTGATCAGTGGTACAAACTTTGTTCAACGACTGCTGTGAGGTCTTCCCATGTGGTCTGTTATGATTGAAGCATATCTTTGCCATGTTCACGGGCACCTATAACATCGCTTAGGTGGCTGAGGGGTCACTGATCCAGAGAAGTCAATGACGGAAAAATCGTTGATTTTTCTCAAACTTTAGCTTTTCAAATCTGTTCTCATTTGTGATGCCATGTTGAATGTCACTTGTTGTATAACTTATCATCTTGCCTTCATATTGACAATAATTGTGTGCGATGCCATATGAAAACATGTACCACAAATCCAACTCAGGTTATAACATGTAATAACAGAGCCGCAATCACTGGAACTTGTTCCCAATGTGGAGCAAAGAAATTTATGTTTGTGAAAGCTTCCAGGTTTAAAAATAACTGGCGAAAATATCACTGCTACCTGGGGCAATGCGGGGTAAATATCCTGGTGAAAAGCATATTTGGCCCCCTCCGGGGCCCAGATACAATTATTGTGGGCCTGGGACACATTTGGATATATAACTGGACTAATAACCGCCCAAAGCCTAGAGGAGAACCTGTAAACCTGGTTGATGCTGCATGTTCCCTACATGATCTCGCATATAAAACATCAAGTGTTATTCATGCACGTCAATGTGCCGATGTGGATCTCATCCATGGCTTGAATGTGATTGCGGGACCAGATATCAGAGAAAGAATCTCCAGATGGATTGTTAAAGGAGATATGAAGGCCAAGATTGCACTTGGTGGTCGCTAGTGCACCACTTGGAGGTGAAGCTCATTAATATAACAAACATGGATGCAAAACTGTCCACAATATATTACTCTCCACATGGTTATTGGAAGGGTGAAGCAGCCATTGAAAATTTAGCGAGAGCGGCAAAAGTCGACCATGGCGTCACCAGAGTGTGGTTTGCCAAACAAGCGTTAGATGTGAGGACCCCAAATGAAGTTCACCAAGCTGATCTTTTTTTTCTCCCACATGATCGGCTATGCAGACACACATATCAATATGCACTAACCATCATAGATGTTGCCAGCAAATACAAGGAAGCTGAGCCGCTGATATCCAAAGATTCAACAAGTGTCGTAGACATGTTCAAATGTATCTACACATGTGGACCGCTAACATGGCAGCGGCTTCTACAGGTGAAACCACATAAAGACTTTTTGGTAGCCGTTGCTGTGTTGTTGGCAAAACATGTGTTGGTTCGTCATGAACATGTCAGCATACATCATGATCAAGCCATTGTGGAATGACTCAACCATACACTTGCAAACTAATTATTTGGGCACCAATACGCACAAATATTGTTGATGAATTGTGAAGCACGCTCCTGAGAATGGGTGACATGGCTTCAGTCAGTCATAGCAGCATTGAATAATGAAATCACACGTATGATTGGGTTAAAACCCACTGACACGATTCAGCAGAAAACTGTCGCCTCCAACCACAAAGTAGTTTCACAGCCACCCATATTAGACTCAGTCAGAATCAATTTGGTTCAGTATCTGCATGACCTGGAAGAGTTAGAAAATGGACAATGTTGTGCTCCTGACCCGGTTTAGTCCATTGATGTGCTTACGATCTCAGATCAAATTGACATTCCAAGGCAACCAATGCGCTACCATTTGGCACCATTGGACAAACAAGTGGTAAAGTCACCGAGTAGAGCATCCATGCAAGAAGAATTACAAGTTGTTCCAGTGAGTAAACAATTACCGCTAAGATTTACTGTCAGTGATAAGTGTGTGCCCATATGCGTAAGTAGTGATTCCATCAGGGAAAATCCAGCATGGACAGACTTACCTTGGTGCAACGATACACACCCATGTGATGTTTCTTTGACCAAATAAGATTTGCCACGTGTGTGAATTCATGTCGTTGCCAAAGACACTCCACATACATTTTGTGCTTAAGATCTTTTGTGAACACAACCCGGGTAACTCCTTTTGCCTTCTTAATATTTTTACCAGAGCCAACTACAAGTGAGTACATTTTAGGTGTCTGTCCCACATATTCCTCAATGGGCTTGCCTGCACATTCGTCCTTGAATTTCCCCACGACTTTCTTGTTAGTGCTACTAAACAGTGGATGGTCCTTTGGGTACTCGCTGGTGTCAAACACGTTCACAAACGATGTTTTGCCCATATCCACGTAGACATCATTGGTGGTAATGTGCATCAGCAATGAAGCTGTGTCTGTGTACAGCATCTTAATGGTGTCACTGTAAAGTAGCTAGATTGAGTAGTAGTAGAACTTGTACATACGCAGCTTTGACAGATCCAACATGGACACACAAACATAAATGGGTTTCATCAACTTTAGCTTGGTTTTAGTGCTGTGTACAGCAATAAGTCCACCAATGAATATCTTACATGACTTAAATGCTGGGTTGGCAATCAACCTGCAAAGTTTTTGCTGACCACTTTCCTGGACAAGCTCGATGCAAGTTTGTTTCGTAAATTTTCCCATGTTTTTCCAAAACACAGCATTGTTCATCAGATTGAAGAAGTCCTTTTCAAATTCGTTCATGGCAATCATTTGCAGATCTGTATTTATCTGAATGTAAGGGGCCATCCATGCATGTTGGTGAAATCACAGCACCCGGTGAATTGTACACACGCGAATATCCAACTGCAGATACAACTGCAGGTTTCATACATTAATAACATAGTTGAGTTTCCAGTGCAGATTCGGAACCAGCTTGGTGCATTCAGTGAGCTTATGCCCAAGATCATCCATGAGTGCACACTGGTATTGAGACAACCACTCATGTGGCACCGACAGCATGTCTGTGGCCAGCGGATAATTGTTGCGCGAGTGGTGAAGCTCATGCTGGTATTCCAAGTCGACTTCGAAAAAGTATCCATGGTTGCTGTTTTTATCATACTCGCATATGTGTTTGTGTATGTTTTGCATCCGCAGGATCAATCCACTGAAACTTACCTATGGATTGTTTGCATGAAGATACATGATGTAACTGTTTGGAAGGGCAGGGTCATATCCATCCACAAGTGGGTTGTTCGCGCTAATAAAATAGTGACTGCCCATGGAAATCCTGCCACGGATACCACGTTCGATAAACATATGTTTATGAAGCTGTGCCAGTGCACCATTCGAGAAAGATCCTTTATCCACTCGTAATGATACTGCACCACTGGAAAGTCCATGTTGCTCAACAATAACAGATCAATACTGAACCGCATGCTTCTTATGGTTGACAGTTGAATCGGCTGAAGGCCTATGTTCCAAGTAAACACATTAACAACGATATCTGGGTTGAGTTATTCAAATTTACTAATGTCAGTAACTTTCATAGGAAATTCAATGTTAACAAACTTGAGTTCACCCATGTACTGTTTGTATTTTCGAGGCTGGTCTGTATGATCACGCAGGATGTAGTGCGGATAAGATTGCTCATTCAAAACATCGATTGTCATTGCTTTTCACATTTACTACTGCTCATGGTGCAATATATGCTGGTGTTGGAATATAACTCAACCTGGAGAAATATGAAGATGAACTTCCACACATCTGACAAGAGTCCATCCTGAACCCGCATCTGTGTATTTTTTCAACTTCTCTAGGATCTTTGAAAAAGCTTTCTCGATTTCATCATTGATGGCTTCATTGTCTTCACGGTTCAAGATTACAAAGGCATCACTCCAAAACCATGCGCGTGAGATTTTGAACACATCACTGTCTGGTGAAGTGATGCTTTCCATGGGATTAAGCGGCATAATAAAGTCTGCACCAAAAACAATGTTCACCTTTGACATGGAGGTGTCTGTGTGCTGTAATGTTGATATAATTCCTGGACACATGTTTGAGAGAAGCTTCACCACGTCTTTGCCTTACTTGTATTTGACTGGAATAATTACCCAATAATCTTGTAAATTATGAGAGCACCTGTGCAATGTAAATTCTGGAACTTGTACTCATTGTGCTTGTGCAGCGGCCTTAATGGTACCTGTGATATGGCAACAGCATTTTTCCTCATCATCAATCACACATTCGATTTTGGCCTGCCTGGATCATGGAGGAATCTTAATGTTTAACTGTGCTGCTTTTTCAAGAAGCTGTCTCAAAGTCAGATGTGGCTCCTCTGGAGGAAGTCCTAATAGCATAAGTATGCCTTTGATGTACCTCCCATTATCCTTATTCCAAGTTCTCACATGGATTTTTTGAGTTAATTTACAGTTTGCCTCACAACTATGCTCGGTATGAGTAGAACTGAGGGAATTGGTTATCTTTCTTTGGTGGGAATATAGACATATATTTCATTTGCAGGAAAACAATACAGCATGCTAAATGTTAAGGTGACTAATATTGCAGTAATTTTGTTGAGATTTAAACTTAATGGAGTACATAAGAATATAAATATTGTGAATATGTAAATAAAAAAATAGACATGTTCAGGGATGGTGCTTGCTTTAAAAAAGTTGTCGCCAACAAAATCGCAAATCTCAATATTTTGTCGCCAATTTTCAAAAAGTGTCGCCAAGCAATGAGTAAGTATTTGTCTATGTCTATTAATGTAGTACCGGTAGGCAATGAAAATTGTAAAAGATGGAGTTCAAGACTAGTTTTCTTTATAATATTTTCTTCTTTTTTTTTTTTGCCCGCACTGACACACGGATAATCAGCACACGGAAAATCGAAAGTATGCCTCCTATGTGTATACGATTTATTGAAAAAAGTTTACCTCTTATAGGGCAAGAAAGCCTTATACATGAATACATTTGCGTAAAATCAATTTATGTATGAGAATAATCGGTAACCTTGGAAATATTCAATTGGGATGGACCTAATCATTTGAATATAAAATTCTTGAAGATTGTCCGAAAAGTATGAAACACATATTACAGAACATCAGTTTTAATTTTCTATCATATCTCAGCCACGGACGCCCAAATTTCCAACTGTTAAGAAATTTTCGGGATTTCAGTGTCCGTTCATCATGATGTGGTGTTGTATTTAAAGCATTACTACCAGCTGCACTACAAGTAGATGATATTGGACTGTCAAGTATAACATCTGTTTCAGTTACTGGGTTGTCTGATGCACTTGCATCTAAATCCAAATGCTGTTAATTTTGTTAACTTAATCTTTCTATTTGTGATCAATCCCTAGTCCGTCCCAGCATATATGGCTGGTTAGAACTTTGAAATTGGCCCCTCGTACAAAGCCATTTTAAAAAGTCAGTCAACTTAATCATAGATGATGAACACGAAAAGTCTAACTTACGTTTACCCATTACAGTATATAGTTCTGATTGAGACTGAATTTTATTTTTCATTTACTTCGTATTTATACAGATTGGGGCTTCAAAAGTAATCAGTTTTCTTTGAAGTTTCAGCAAATTTTTTTTTCTTTTTCTGGTACATTCCCTCCCCCCCCTCCCAAAGGATTAGCGGTCGTTTGGTCGATTGTAGATTGTAGCTAGTTCGGTAGCATGACTATTGAAGTGTATCACCGCATTCAGTACTCAGGCCAGATGTCAGCATAAGCGGTCAATATGAACAAAGGATTTGTTTATGTAACAATAGATAGATTCCAGTGCATTGTATACCCAAGTTTGCGGCTTCCTTTCGTGGTGCCTTTGAATTCCTCCACTCCAAAACCAAGATTGTATATACAAATTTTAACAGCCAAAAACATTGTTGCCCAAAAAATCACCAGATGGTATATTTTGTCGCCAATCAGGAAATAAAATAGCAATTTGTGACATTGGCGATGCCCAGCGCGATCCCTGATGTTTGAAACTGAAGGCATATGGGATCTTTTGTTTTAATAATTTCTTTTTACTATTTTATTAAAAGCTTCAGCTAAATGGGGACATTTAAAGGGTAAGGTATACTCAGCAAAATGGCATGAAAAAGGGTTAAAATCTCCCTTTCTCTCATACAGCTTTATTTCACACATATGGATTGAAGTCCTATAGGGTTATTTGGGCATAATTTACTTAGATCATGCAGTGTAAGAATAAAGGTGTAAATAATGGGATACCCATGTCCATGTCATAGTTATCCATTTTTGAACTTGAACTTTTGAATGTATCTAATGCAATACACATATACATCAAATTTATACAACATATTGTACTAGTGCATGATGCTTTTAGCACAATTATATTGGATGCACATGAATTTAAGACTGACGATCACTCTGATGTTTTGGAATCCTCATCATTATTGTGTCCATTATTTTATCGTTCCCAAATATGATAATTAATTTGTTTTTACTCATTAGTCTTTGTACTTTGAAAATAAATTTTTTTTTAAAGTTGAAATTTATTAAGGAAGGCCCCCTCCCACAAATTAATTAACCAAATAAATTAATTTTTTTAATCATGGATCAGCAGTTAAGGGACCTGCATAATACATGTAGCTACAACCCAGAAATTACTTACGCTGTGGTCTGTCTTTTTGTGAGCATGGCCTGCTGTGACTTTGGTTTCTCTGGTTGTAAAGCTTCCCGAGCTCCTTTTCCCCTCCCAGGCATCTTCAAGGGTTTGAGTCGACCACTAGGTGGGCCTTTTGGAGGGGAAGGCGAAAACTGAACTGGCTGACCCTGCTTCAACCCCCCACTGCCTCCACTTATTGGCGGCAAAGTGGCTGCCATTTTTACTGACTGATCAGTGTGATCAGATCCTGCAATTTGAAAGGGAAAATATATTATGTATAAGAGAAACACATTTCCACTTACATGATATTATGGTTGGCTGACTCATCCAATGGCTTTAAGAAGTATCTTAGAAAATATACAGAATCAATTATTTTTAAGATTCTGTGTAATTCAGTACTACTCTTCTTTAAAACAATTAACTTTTATACAGGTTCATTACTATTCTTTATATAAATGCTGTATAATGTATTCATCTGTAATGCCTTGTACATCTTTTATAGTAGCAGTTGATCAATTATCTAGTTTAATAACTTTGTTGTGAAAAGAAGCGACCCAATTTGTAAAAATTGTACGTCATATACATGTAATTGTAGAAAGCCTCATGGAAGATTGGTTTGTTGACCAAAAGAGTTTCTTCTTATAACAGAAATTATTATTATTATTATTATTATTATTATTATTATTATATAAAAATGATAGCGATGAAGTAATGATTTTTTGACAATTCTAAAATTATATTACAATCACATATTTCAGACTGGTCAACAAGTTGTTCTGCTCCACTTTTTATTATTTTCTGACATTACTGGCAGTGGCAGAGAACAACCATAGAAGCTACAATTCAGTGGTAGATGTTCTGCACATATGTGTCATCATCAGTTTGTATAGGATTTCAACAGATGCTGGGCTGATAAGTTCTTTATTACTATTAACCCATGTTTATAATACATGTCATGTTTTAGACCTTGCTCTGGTTAACTGTTTCAGTAATGATATTGATACCACTCTACCATATAAAGTTAATCAAGAGCCGAGTTAAATTTACCTCACAAATTTTGCATAAACT
This sequence comes from Margaritifera margaritifera, assembly GCA_029931535.1. Taxonomy (NCBI): domain Eukaryota; kingdom Metazoa; phylum Mollusca; class Bivalvia; order Unionida; family Margaritiferidae; genus Margaritifera; species Margaritifera margaritifera. The sequence continues at coordinate 5,397,633 of JAQPZY010001630.1, read as the reverse complement.
TAACAAATTGTGAGAGATACAGAGACAATAAGAGAGAGAAAGCAGATGGGGAGTCAATAACCAAAACTTTTGAGCACACTTTCAGGCATACAGCTTATAATCTCCAAATACAAATTTTTGAAATAAACTAGTTTAAACTCAGTGTACCACTCATCAGAAGCTGAATTTCACATATATTTTCTAAACATTAAGTACTTGCGACTGAAAGTATATGCCAATGTAACTTTACTGCAGTTCTAAATGCAGAGAGATATGTATGATATAATTATTAATGTGAGGTATTTCAATTCATGGCCATCACTGCCAATCTTTTTTTGTTCTTTGTGCAGTCATTTCCAATCTACAATGTTGGGTGGGGGAAATTAACAACCTCTGTGCAGAATTAGGCATTTTTTTGCCTGAGATCTCAAGATGCCCTTCTGTAAAGCTTGATAATTTTATAAACATTTGAATGTACACATTTGTGGTGAAGAGTTCAATATGGCATTGGCCATAAACTGGTCATACCATCTGCAATGGCCTTGAAATTATTTGACCTATGGTACCTATTATAAAGCCTAATCTCTAAATAAAATAAAATAAACTTTATTATTATAATAATTCCTAAAATCTAGTTAATTCTTTTTATTCCTAACTGCATTAATCACTAAATTTACATCACATCTGAAACTGAGAAAGAGTGAGAGAGAAACGTATTTGGTAAAGATTTCCCCACAAATTTTTACATATTTACACAGTGTTCCTATCACTGATAATGACACTGCCACTTTTACACTTTGGTAAACCCACTAATTTCTAAATTGTTCAATTAGGCTAAAGCATTCTCTTTGTTTTGTTGATATATATGTCTGTTTCAATCTCCCTTCCATTTCCTAACTGCTGTCATCAGATCAAAGACTTTTAGATCAACACCAACAAGATTTATTCTCATAAGTTCGTCATGAGTGTCAACACTTAGCCTGTACCACAGCTTTGCTTTGATCAAATTCTGGTGCAAAAATATCCATGCACACACTTCATACTTGACACTGGAGGTACCTGTAAAATTTCCATCCAACAAATCATATTCAGGTACTGTCCTTTCATTTAAACTAGCTCTGCCAGTAATTCCTCTGTATTTGTTGTATACAGTGTACTTGAGAATCCCACACTCCTTTTTACTTCCTTCAGCACTAATGACTGCATCACTGTTCTCTCTTGGTTGACCATAATGAGCGATCAATGTGTTTATCTGATTCTTTACCAAACTCTGGCATGTCACTAACATTCTCTGGAAAAGTGTTAGACTCAAACACACTGAACGCATTTAAAATCTCATGGTCAAGGAATCTTTTCAGATACATTTCAATGAATAATCTGTACACAGTGTACTGCTTTGGCTGGTAAATCAGTCATGTGACACTTTCAGTTCAATCTCGTTGAAGTGGCCACTGTTGTGTGTGGTTGTAAGATACTCATTGCTGAGTGGCCCAAAATGGGATATATCTCTGATATACTCAGCTTCCACTGATGTCAAAAATCCATCAACATGTTGCCTAATGGTAATGTACAACAAATCTCTTTTCTGCAAACAGTGGCTAAGGTTGTTTATTTTTCCAAAAGAATTAAGTTGCCCCCTTTAACCAGCTAACTGCGAGTGGTAATTTGCCCTCAGGCAGTTGAGCTGTAACAAGCTTAGTTGGTGACACCTTTACTGTGTAAACCAGATCAAGCTGAAATAGTCAGTACCACACACCTACATGATCTGTATGACTTGCACTTTCATTTTTAACTCATGACTGGGTCCAAGTTGCCCAGTTTTTGAGCAGGTATATTAAACAGTACTATAGTATTCACTTACCCTTTGTTTGTACCTCCTACTGATTTTAAAAACAAAAAGCATCGAGGATATAAAAAATGCACAAAACAATGTCATTTCATTCATCAATTTATAATTTCTAACCTGATTGTCGCCAGGGGGTCCCTAACACTGTCAACTTATTGGCGTTTCAAACCAAACGGGAGTTTCTTTAGCGACACGGTCACCATATTTGCAACGGAGAGTCTATGTTTTCAGGCAAAAGATGTGATGTAGTTCACCGTCTTCTAAGCTCAGAATAATTATGTAAATTTAGGAGTTACATCTTTTTGAACACATGTATGAAAGTGTTCCTCCTTTTTATTTGTTTAATTTTTTTTAGATTTATTAAAAGTAGACATTGCAAATATTGGTTGCAGACGATACAATTTTACTGAAATGGACAGTTCTAGAAAACAGAAAAGAACAGCGAGCAGTCTGTCTGCTTGTTTACATCAACCGCTTCCGTTTGGTTTAATTTGATGAATGAAATGGCTAAGTTTGTGCATTTTTGTATATCATTTATGATTTTCATTTTTAAAATTGGTAGGAGAGTACAAACAAATGGGAGGGTAAGCGAAAACTATAATATCATTGAAACTCCTAACTTCGTGCCCGTCCTTGAGATCCTGACATCATCAACTGGGTCACTAGCATTCATTGACAATGACAGTAAGTGCTGATTAAGAAATATTTGATGAAATGAAATATAAATACGTACTACAATTCAAATTGAAAAAACACAATGAAAATGGCCAATTTCACTAATGTCATATTTGCCTCAAGTATGTGGCCCTGGCATAAGTGTTAGCTGTTCAAGCCAGAGCCGCTGTTCACATTTTGATTTTCTTTTCCTTTTTATTAGTATGAAATCCACGACAAAGATATCTCAGACAACAAAGGCAATGTAAAAACTTCATTTCTGTAACATGCACTTCTTATATCATGTTTGAACAAATAAATCAAATGGAAGAGTATGCAGTATGAAATTCTTTATTGGATTATTGTAATGTAGGGGAAACAAGTCTTTGTTGTGACATAGCCTGAAGATAAAAAAAAAAATCTTTTAAAAGTTCAGCGTATCTTTAAGTATGATAATTATATCAAAATAGCCTTTAAAAAAATAATTAAAAAATCCATCCTATTTTTTATATACTTTTTTTTACTTTTGACATAATTTTTTATATGTGAAAAAAAATGAAATATATTACAAATGCAATTAATGAAAATACAGAGGCATTATAAATGATCTATTTCCACGCTTTGGCCCAATTGTCACATTCCAATCTTATGTCACGTGGCCTCTATTTCAGGGGCACGAACCATGGATGAACTTCCGGAAATAAATACATTTTTACACGCTCAGAAAAACAGTAGCTCGCAAAGGATTTTGAGAGTTTATAAAGATTTTTCAACGATGAATAAATTAAGTAGATATAGCTGAAGACATTCTATGGTGATTTTAATAGTTTCTCGCAATATTATAATGCAAGCGTTAAAATTCACTTTAAGGGCACGAAACATGGGGATCGACGATATTCGTACCCATTCCTCCTTCGCGTCGAGGCTACGACATCGTAGCTAATATAAATAAACCACTAACACATTACAAGTTCTACATAGAATTAAAATTTGATAGTGAAAAACTTAACAGTTTATGACTTTGAATAAAAAAAAAATTATCTGCAAGTTTTTGCAGATTTGGAGTGGCTCGACAATTGGGAACACTCGTTTTGATGAAGAGAAAGCGCTTTTAATAGGAGTTATTCGTTGTTTTAATTCCATATTTGCGAAATATAATAAAATAGATTTCATTGTTTTCAAGAAAACAAAATATACATGTATTTTTATGCAAAAGTAACTGTACCTTTCCGTCCTATCTGCTATGCCAAGCGCAAATGGCCTCCGAGCTTACTGTAGTCATAACAACCAGGTACTTCCGTTCGTCATACCTAATACTTTATTAGCGGTTAAAAAGTAACGAAAAGAGGCGAAAAGAGACAAAAGACGCAAAATGAAGCTTACAATAGAGCAAAAAAAAAAAAAAAAAAAAAACAAAGAGGTGTTAGCGACTATCTGAGATCGAAAAGCGATCAAACGAGGCAAAAGTGGAGAGAAAAAAATCCACGCTTCATAGCGAAAAGAGGCTTTAGAGACTATAAAAGAGGACGAGAAGCTATCAAACGGTCAAACTGGGCAAATGCAGGCCAAAGGTTAAAAAAAAAAAAAAAAAAAAAAAAAAAAAGGTAGGCTTACACTTACAGGCGAAAAGAGGTCAATAAGACTACACAAGTCATCAGAAAGACGCAAAGATGGCAAAACACGGCGAAAAGTGGGCATACACGCATAATAGGGGTTTAGAGTCAATCAACAGAAGGACGACAATCAATCAAACTATATAAAAAGTATATGTCAATGTGGTCATGTTGTAAGCGCATTTAATCATCTTAAATTAGATATTAATTGTTGCTCTAAAATTTAATACTAATATAGTTTAACCAAAGTCTATTAAATCCTGAGTATTGAATGATCTGCACCTTAACTGTCATCAAGAAACTTCCAGACGAAAATTATTGATCGCTATGGACTTCTACAATGGTGGCCCGGTACTAAACCAGGTCAAGAAAATAGCACGTCTGGTCAAATCGTCACAATATAGGACTCACGGTACTAATTATAGGGAACAACTGTGAACCAGTATAGAAATGGGTGAAGATTTAATAGAGTATATACGGGTTTGGTGGTCCATAATTAGTTAATAATTAAAAGTAAAATTTTAGTAAAAAATTATTTTGAGAGCTTATCCTATCTGTACCAAAAAAAAAATAGAGACAAGATTCTATTGATGCAATTTTAGTATTTTTATAGACTTGACTTAGGAACAGTCAATAACAACAGTAGCACCTGATTCATTAGGTGCAGAATCGATAACACATGTTTCATGTACATGTAGATCCAAAATATGGTGCGGCTCATGTGGTTTTCTTAACACAGAAGCTTGCATCAAGGATGGGGTCTATACTGATAAATATAGGTTTGATCATGAGCATTCAGAAATTTAAAGTTATTGAATTTTTAATATCATGATGTTTCCATAGGTTTACTATGGGAGTTGAATTAGTACCGTGTGTCCTGTTGGGTAGTACGATTTTTTTTTCCAACATGCGTAGCAATCATTGTGACATCATAGCGCGCGACATTCAATTCGGTTTGTACTGGATCTCACCTTTATGTTGACCTCGTCCAAAAATACCCACTTACTCTAACATTGAGTTTTGCCGTTTGTGTTTCTCGGGGCGTGTAACTATTGACCTTCGAAAGGAATTTGGATGTATGAGGATAAACAAGTAAAAAAATAGCCATTTGAAGGTATGTGTAATCAAATTATAAAAAGACACCCATTACTGAAATAGTCGGTACTGAACGTATACATGATCTATACAGTATGACTTTTAGTATCCTTTTAGATATAGTCTGGACCCGTTCCATTATGAACCGTACACCACCTCCGGTCTTCGAAAGTATTTACCTGGCACAGTTACTATCTAGCTGAGGATTATTTATTCCCTTTGAACCTTCCAAATTTCAAACCAAACCTTCTGCGCAAACTATTTTAATTTGGAAAATAAAATTGTTACCGGCGAGTGCAATGTTAAAGAAATGTTATTTATAGTACAAGGACAGCCTAATGCACGACGTACGGTGCATGATTACGACGCGGATCCTCGCGAAGGTAAAAATGAAAGTCGGTACATTTATACTGTATAGAGCGTGCAAGATGCCAACCACTATAAAGTTATTATTATTATTATTATTATTTTAGAAGACAGAAAGAACCATATACATATGCAGGCAGAATAAGTAATAATTAAAATAATGATTAAAATATTCACATGACAATGCCTTTTTTCCCAGATCAATGATGATACAATTAAAAATAGAAATAATATTGTATAATAATGGCTGATATTTTTTTATCATAATTTTAAAATTAAAAAATTTAATCAGATTTAAGAATAAATAATCTTAATAATATTGATTTATTTGTTTATCAGACATTTACACTGATATTTAAAAATCATTTGTATTTTCAGCAATAATAATAATAATCATCATCATCATCATCTTTATTTCGTATTGTAGGCCACCGGCCCCAAAATACATGCAATCTAATATACGGTACATCATTTTATGGTAGACCTAAGTACATGGTATAACACTACTGTTTACATAAATAGGGTCTTAGCATGGAGTCGGTTCTTATAGATGTCTAGTTTAATACATACCTAGTTACCTGTCAAGACATGGGTGTCATAGTATTTTCTCTAATTTTAAATGTTTTACAAATAAACTTAGATAAATTTGACATTCAAAAATTCTTATTACTCGTGTATATACGAGTAGAATATTTTGGAAGTTTGGATTTGTGTAAATATTCAAGGGTATATACTTTCTCCTTGGTTCAGCATAAATAGAACATGTCACAATAAACTGATACTCGTTTTCTATTTCTGTGTTACATATCAGACATATTCTGTCTTCATACCGAATATATTCATACCATCCTGTATTTGCTCTAATTGGTAAATTTCCTGCTCTTAACCAACAAATTAGGTTACCTAGGTACGACTCACCTTGGTCATCTAAATATTTTTGCCGTGTAAAGTTATCTTTAATACACTTATAAAACGTAATCTATCCATTCCGTTAATTTTATCAGTCAGTTCTTGCATGAAAATATCTTTACATCGCTGTCTAAATATTTTTTAAAACAGTCGTTCATCAGTGACACCCTGTCTTAACCAAACATTACCAAATCCATATTTTAATCATATATTTTTTTACATCATTTGTCCAACAATTACAGTTTTCACCCCATTTCAATTGGAAATTGTAACATTGTCTTGGTACTCTGCTATTTGGCATATTTATAATCCGAAACCAGTACTTAAGAATTCGAATATATCGAACGTTTTTTAAACGCATTCTCCCTAATTCATGATATACAAAAGCATGTGGTGTATTTGTTGACAGACCCATTATAAATTTACAAAACTCAATGTGCACCTTTTCTATATCAGGCGCTTTATGGAAGCCCTATATTTCGGATCCATACTTTAAAATAGGTAAAACTTTTGTGTCAAATATGTGAAGCAGGGTATGTACAGGTAATTTGCCAAATTTAGATAAACTACTTTTCAGTGTGTGTATAGCTTTTGCTGCTTGACAGGCCAGAGTTTTCTGACACATGTACCAAGAATTTTTTTAGGAAAATATGCAGCCCAAATATTTACAGTATGTTTCAGTTGCAATTTCTGTTTGACCACAGTACCATAGTTTCTCGTAGCTACGTAGATAGTCTCCTCCTACAAAATACAAAAATTTGTGTTTTTTCAAGGTTGGACAATCAAAAACATTACTCAGACCATTATTAGACTTAATACAAGCATTCACATCTTAATAGATTGCTTTAATCATTCGTAACATTTTGGAACTTATATTACAATTTAAAAGCGTATGGACTCGTACATAAAAAAAATCACATAAAGCATTTATTCCACCGACTTTTTCGTTTTTCAGGTTTGACAGTGCGATTCTCACCTCTCTCTCTCTCTGATATTACATTGTCAAAGAGTTCATGCTGGATAATCATTGTTGTTGTTGGTTTAACGCCATTTTTCAGCACATTATAGGCTATATATGGCGGCCAGTTTTATCTGGTGGAGGAAAAACCCGGGAAAACCCAGGGAAGAACCACCGACCCACGGGAAGCCACTGGCAACCCTTCTCACATATCCACATTGGCCGAGCCGAGACTCGAGACTCGAACCCACGCAGACACAGGTGAGATGGCAGTGATCGGTAAAGGCGAGCGCCTTTGACCACTCGGCCACCTGGGGCCCCATGATAATCATATTTTCATTATCTTGGAAATGTTCCACTTCGTATGTTATATTGAAAAGCTCAGAAAATATGTATACCAAGCCGAATAGGGGACGCTGGTATTTACAACAGGCGCAGGCCGCTTGAGTAACCGCCAAAACTGTTTTTTTATCATTGGCATATAATGCATGTATGAGTGTATCTTTTGTTCATTTTTATATTGGAATTTTTTTAGTTCTGCAATCGCTTTATACTATCAAAACATCTATATCCTTGTAAAGTAAATTGATTTGTAACATCTGCCCAAGTCTCTACCAAACAAATAATATCAAAATGTGAAACATAAGTTCTAAAATCATTGTATTCTATTTTGCCACCAAAGCCAGAAATGTTCCACATTAAACTGGTATTCTTGTGTGTGACGTTCTTTCTCTCTCTCTCTCTCTCTCTCTCTCTCTCTCTCTCTCTCTCTCTCTCGTTTTCGAGCCTTGACCATTTCCCTATTGCTTAGGAGCAAGCACGGGTTCCTTTTTGATTTCATCAAACACATACGTATGCCCGTCAATAAACAGTTTATCGTACTTGTAAAATGTCTTCTTTCCTTCTTCGAATGCTTTCTTTTCGGTCGGATACAGGTTTGTCCGCGCACGGCGTACACAGATAGGGAAATCTTCCTCAATACGAACCTCTGGCTCTGTGTGTCGACGAAGGTTTACTTCCTTATCAAACGCTGCAGCATCATAGGATTTTTGCTTTCGTACATCACGATACATGTGTAACATTTTCTCCTTATCTTTGTATTTTGTAAACTTAATAATGGCCGGGCGTGGTTGTTCATTTGATTTCAGTCTGTGCTCTCTCTCTCTCTACCTCAGTATCCTCTGTATCTAAACCAAGTACGTCTGATATATATTGCTTTATTGTGAATTTTGTTTCCTCCCACTTCTCTCCTCGTTTCTCTGGCAGACCATAAAATACAAGGTTTTCCCGTCTTGATTGTGCCTCTTGGCACTCTATGTTTTCTTCGTTTTGCAGCGTCTGATTTTCCTAGGTATTCACTATCCCGGAGAGGTCTTCCACTTGTTTGCGTAGGACCTGATTTTGTTGAGTGAGATATTCGTTTTTAGCCTTTAGTTTTTCCTAGGAGTTTTCAAATCGATTGAAACGATCATTCAGTTTTCTTCTCACTTCACCTCTTATCTCTAGCATAAGAGTTTTCATGCTGATGTCCGTAAATGATTCCGTGGTGTCAGAATCGTATGAATGAATAGAATGAAGAGAATTTCTTCCAAGATTGCAGCAATCATTGGGTAGAGTGGGTGGCGTTTCCTGCGTCAACACCGATACACTAGCCTGAGTCCTTGGTTGAGTCTGGATTTGATTTGGGCTCATTTGGCTCTGATTGGAGCTGCCCACCCATGAAGCCTGGGTGCCATGGGGACTTGCCATTCTGGTCTCATTGTGGCTGGGTTGCTGCCTGAAATTGTTTCGATTATTAGATCCCATCGCATTTGACTCTACGTTTTGGGGAGATCTCCCGCTAGGTCATGGATTAGGGTTGATTTCAACGCCATATACAAATAGGAGGATGAAAAGCACTATTCTAAGTGCTAATGAGATTCCACCAATCTTAATCATGGACACTAACCATAGTCTGCAGTCTCTGCCCGATTGTATAAAGCATCCAATTCTACATCTCCATTGCTCAGTACAGATAGTCATTTCTATGTAGGAGGTAACTTTTGGCCTACAGTATACTGGACGCCAACACTTCGTGCTTTATTTACTACACTCTGAACGGGTTTCTTCATGTATATAGCAAGCCTGTTGACAGACTTTCACACCAAATAAAGTCACTCATACCTGAATATGTATACTAAATGCATTCATTTTCGCTTTACAGATGCTGTACCATTATGTCTTAAGTCCAATCCGTAAATTTATGTTGTACTTATCAAATTTGAAGAATAACTTCAGCTGGTTTCACTCTGTTGTCTACCCCCAATGCACCCGAAGTCGTTATATAATAATAATAATAATAATAATAATAATAATAATGTCTACATTACATATTTTTGTTAAATGTTGATCAAATTGCTGGCATGCTAAATGCTATCTAAATATGAATTAAACATATTTCTATGGTGAAGACACTTCTGTTCATACTGTATTTTTGTGGAATGTTTAACATGTGATATAAAAATGATACAAATCTATAATCTAATTATCTGACATATTTATGACTTAGAGAATGACATACTTATGATTTATAAAATTTTGTTATTGTCGTTTTGTATCCCTTTATTATAGTCATAGTCATTAAAGCGGGCGGCATCTTGCATGGTGCTTACAGTATATATCCACATCACAACAATGCACCTTACAATAAAACTGTCAACTATTTGATTTGACAATATTATATCTATTTTTATTTGTATTCATCACTGATTTGGTAAAAAAAGTTTTAAAAATATTGTCATCTGAATATTTTAATTATTACTTTAAATGTAGTCAAAGCACTAACATTTTACATGATACTTAATTATGAAAGTTACAAAAATATTATAAAGCCATTTTTATTTAGACTGCATTATTTTGAAATGTGTGGCATATAATTAACAGAAATGATAAAATCTATATTCTACTTACATTACATTTTTATGATTCAGTTAATTTTTATCACTGTTTATTTTAATTTTGATGATTATAGCTGTTGATATCTTCCACGTTCTATACAGTATAAATGTACCGACTTTTTTTCCTACCTTAGCGATAATACGCGTCGTACCCATGCACATTACGACGTGTAATAGGCTGTCATTGTACTATAAATAACATTTCTTTAACATTGCACTCGCCGGCAACAACTTTATTTTTTCAAATAAAAAAAGTTTGCGCAGACGGAACAAGGTTTGGTTTGAAATCTGTAAGGTTTAAAGGGATTAAATACTCCTCAGCTAGATTGTAACTGTATCAGGAGGTGGTGTACGATTCATAATGGAACGGATCCAGAACATAAAAGAAAACAAAATGTTAAAAAAGAGGCATACATAAAGCGACAAAAAGCGAAAACTTTGAGACTGTAAAAGAACAAAAAAAGACGAACCCCCCCCCCAAATAAATACATAAATAAAAGAGAGGAATAATGAGGCGAAAAGAAAGATATAGTCCGAAAATTGATGAAAATAAAAGAGGCAGAAGATCCTTGATAGTCCTTTATTTTTCCCTGCAGGTTTTCATATACTTCTTCATACTGGTTTTGCAGTAACCATTACCCTTACTAAGCTCAGTTATGACTTTTTTTCTTCAAAATTTGGATTTTGAGCATCTCTTTGTATACCCATTTTTTATATTTGGCTGCTTCATTTCTACCGAACATCCAACTACTCAAAATTAACTGATTTTACTGTCAACATTACTACAGCAGCAAAAATAAATAAATAAATAAAAAAAGCAACAAGTTAAAACAAAATGTATTACTAGTCCCGTGAAATAATTAGTTTAAATATTGCGTTAATGTACAGCTAATTTGGCTCTGTTACAAAATCCTGTCTAAGAACAACCAGTTAAATTAGTTATTGTACCAAAAGAACAGCCAAATCTATTTCTAGAACTGATGCGAAATGTTACAGTAAGAAATGGTAAATAAGAAAAACAACATAATTAACACTTTCCACCATGCAACTATTAACTCGATCTTGCAGTTAGTTACAGCATGGTTTTGAAGAACATATTTTAAATGTCCATAGGCTCATATCAAACATGGAATTAATGAAGTCATAAAGTTGGTTATTCCAGTTTTATTAAGCCAGTTTACAACAGACTACTTGAAAGTATATAGGATCATACCAGATAAAATAAGTAACCGCAAGAGCGCAACATAAAAAAAAATATATAAAAAAATGATGAAATGGTAAGCAAAGTATATATAAACGACTTGTAATATATCTATTACAAATCTAAATGATACAATCAGAATGATACAAGATGTTACATTTCAAGACTTTTATAACATGTTACATGCTGAGATAGAACAAATGAAAACAGATATAAATGAAGATATTAGTTGGGGAACTAATTATTATTATTGATGTGTGACAGGGTAGTATTGACGAATTGGGCAAAAAGATAAAGCGTGAGCAAAAAGAACTAAATGATTTGTATCAAATGTTTACAATATAAGAAGATGCAGTTAAAACTGAAATAGATGAAAAGTGCATTAAGTGGTAACATTGGTACATTTAAAACCGATATAGATAAAAAGATAGATGAATTTATAACTGAAATAAGCACAGAAATGGGCATAATTAATCTTGCTTTGAGTAGTAGAATGGATACATTATAGGAGGAAATCGCTAAATACAAAAAGAAGTTTGAAGAGAAATCGAAGAAATGCATGGATGTAGTAAAGTGCTTTTTAAATTTAATGTACCAAGCCAGGAATATCCGGATGGCATCAGTATACTAGCAAACAGAGACACATATCTAAGCAATTGTTGCTGGATATTTTCATGTCTAGAATTACACCTGAAAAACTAGGTGAAACTTGTGTATTTAACTATGTTCCATCAACGCTTGCTGAATACATTTTATACCATGTAGATCATTCGCAGTCACATTATGCCATTAAGATAAAGAAGTTAGGCTTATATACAATGTTTTTTAATTGGTACAGTGAAGTTAAAGAAAATATTTAATTTTATCTTGGATTACAGGTAAAAAAAAATCCAACTTGCTGTTTACACAATTTACTTTAAAAAAAAGAATGTAATCTTCACATTATAACTTTATCATGTGTATATTATCTAGAAGAGAACACAATTTTAGATATTAATTTGAAAGATCCTGAATTAGACTCTGGCACATGTTTAATCAAATGTGACAACAATAGTAAACTAGCTATAGCCAGTTACTTACTCTTATATGGCAACAGAAAAAGTAATCATCTGAGGTACAATAGCTAAAGGTTAACATTCACAGGAAGTAATTATCTGTTTAAATTATTTGATCCCAACGGTGTAAATGAAGAGAAATTACACATGATAAATACCTAAAAGAAATGTAGAGGAAAACTGCAAAGTTCAACGATAACAGAGAAAAGAAACTCAGCAATCTAAATGAAACATTGAGAGAACAAGGTTTGGTTATTTCAGTTGTTTAATAAGTTTGATGACTCTTTTGTTTCCTGTTCCTCTACTCTTCCTGGTGCTAATTTTGAGAAACCTAGGCAACCTAAACTTGGCGATTTTTACCAACCTTCTGATATGCAAGCAAAATATGATTATGTATTTATTGCCTTTGTAATGTGTATTAGTGTTTATGTTGGTTTGTAAGTTTCTTTAAAGCTTCGCTAATTTTTGTTTCTATTAAATAACAAGAATTGCAACGTATGGTAAATGCATAACTCCGCACAAGCATGAAAAAACACTGCAGGGTATTAAACATCTTAGTCCAACACATCATTATATTACACACACTCCCAGTAGTATTAAACCTTAACAAAACTGACACAATGTACATAATTTAGGAGTGAGAATACGTAAGTTGTTGCCCAGTGTCATGATTGTATCTGGATTATTTTTATATCGTTTGATGTAAAGATGAAAGGAAATGCTAAAAACTCAGTGGTAAAACAATTTAGGGATAGTGCTTGTTAAAGACAGAACCACTTCTTATAGTAGTAATGATCTTTCTAAGTTGAATGACTACACCATTTTTATGACGTCCAAAAGATTTGTGGTTACCAGCGTCTGTGAGAACCAAGAAAACAGAGCAATGTATCATTGATTATAAATTGAGAAAGTTGAGCCCAGAAGCGGGCAATGCACAAAATACTGGTACAGAAGCTATTCAGTTCGCGGTATGCAAAAAGAAATTTAGAACACCATTTGACTTCCAGATACTGATAAATCATTGCCATTGTATTCTTTTGTTCTTCCTTGGGATTTGAGATTTACCATTACATTGGCAAAAGCCTCTGAAGTGACAGAAGGTGTTAACCAAGACTACAAGTTGGAAAATATTTTTCACCAGTACGATACGATTACTTTAGACTCAGTGGCTCAATCCGTGAACTACAAGTACAGTAATAGAATTCCTTTCGTCTACGACTACATTACAAGAGAGAGAATTCCTGATGCGGCAGCTAATACGACTTTAAGAAATGTCACACTTGATACACCACGAATGAGTTTAAAGGAGTTTTGTTGATACTGTGTAAGAATGATAGAGAAACTGATCCAGAAACGTTGTTCAATCCAGCGATAGAAAAGATAATGATTACTGTGAAAGAATAACACAACATGTTTTATCCTCAAGGTTATCAATTGAGGCAACAGTTTACAGAAGCAACAAACTATTTTTTTCGACGAACAACAAAAACACATGGAACTTGATAATATCAGTGTATTATTTCAAGTATTTTGCCTTCAAGGCTTTTGGTCATTTCTATTTTTCAACCTATACAAAGCATCTGGATTCCCCACTGCCTTATATACAATGATAATTACTACATCGATAATCATTGTACATGTATCTGGCTCGATTTAAGAAGTACACATGATACTAGATTTCATGGTGATGGTCATAAATAGGCTAATTTTCAACAAGGTATCTGCATACAGATAAACAGAAAAGTCAGCTCATGTGCACACAAAATGTACGTTTCAGATGCTCAGGTAAATATTCAAAAGAGCAGTTTTCATTTAAATAAATGAATGAATTACATTGAGATTTCAGATAGTGGTATTTGTGATGAGAGTGACCGATATAATGTTAGTAGTGCTGTTGAGCAAGAGGATGTGAAAAAAAAAAAAACGTGTATGATATATGGCTTTGAAAAAATTACATTATGTTATCCAGATAATGAGTGAATTAAAGAAGGATATTACAGATGTAGTGAAAGGGACAATATAACAGAATCTGATGATAATTTGGATTACATTTCTAAAACGCTAAAAAATAAATATAACATAAAGGATTAGAGGTCGGTTTACGAGATACTGAATAAGTTAAAAGGCAAGGAAATAATCAGAAACAGTTTGTTGGTCTGGTTGTGGAGGTATTTATTTGTTAATTTTATTAAAATCAGATTCAACAACTCCCCACATCACCTCCGAAAATTAAATGGTCGGTCCCTTGCTTCCAAGACCACAAAATACTTGTACGGGTACACAACATAATTTATCTTTGAAAACCTGAAACTTTTTTATTCATTAGAGGAATAGCGAATATATTATCTTTTTTGTAACCACATGTGTCATAAAACTGGATATTATATTTAATTTCATTCAAAATGTTATGTTTCAACATGAATGCATAACAACTTTGCATCAGCCATGAACAATCTGATTTTGTCACCAGATAGCGCATTTAACTTATTGTAGTAAAAGTCGTACATCAACCACTTACTGAAACCACCATAAATGGGTTTGGTTAATTTGATTTTCTTGTTCATTAAACTGACTATCACCAAATCTTTATTTATGTTTGTTCTCCTTCCAAATCATGGATTTTTCTGGTATTTGCAATATTTCTTTTCATCAGCGCATATTTTCACACTAGTTCTCTTGCGTAGATTTTCCATCTGTTTCCCATACACAGAATTACTCACGAGTTTAAAATTATCCTTTTTAAAGCCATTGTTTGCTTTTTGTTGTAAATTGGTCTTCAATTCAATGTAAGATTTTAACCATGATTTTTGATGGAATATAACAGCAGCTGCGTTAGCTTAGTTGTATAACATATAACTTAATCAACTTAAGGATTCTGTTGGAAGCACAACGACATAGACTCGGTGAAGCTTATGAGAAAAAGCCTGAAAAGTCATTGTATGATATTGTGCAAGAAAACTTCTTGTCGCTAACATCAGTGAGTGAACCTAGCGACGAAGATAGTGAATATAGTGAACACAGCAGTGATATTGAATGTAGCGAGGATCATCATAATTAAAGAAATAATTTTAGTATTAATATAACAATGGAATCCGCACTCAGTAACCAATAGGAGATATTTTATGAAACTCTTTGTGTCCAGAGAAGCAAAAACCATAGCCGAGATATAAAAACAATCCAGAACTTTTTGACTCATTGGATTAGACGCTGTGAACGGAAGTATGCGGATTGGTGCAGTACTCAGTGACGAGTCATTTGAGCTCATTTGGGCCGAAATCTACTTATGACATATTTTACATAAGTTTGCAGATTTATTTGTTACTGATTGTTCAGATTGCAAGCCTGTTTATCTACAAGATCCTCGTACAGTATTTCAGATTACCATACATGAAGAGCTTACTCTACATGGTAATGTGTTCTTACCCATTTAGATAAACTTATAAAGTTCAATGGCATTTGGATGCAATCGCTGCAAAGGTGTATGCCTTGGAAAATATGAACTCTGCGGCATTATGAATACTGTAAATCACATTTGCTCGAGTTACGCGTTAGTCTCAGTGCTCGACCATGTCTTAAAAGTGGTATCGGAGTAAAGTCGCATAATCAGCTTTGCTGACCATGCGGATATATTAGCCAGTATTATCGTGTGCGCCGTCAAGACTCGCCGAACCTATGATTGTAGAAACACCCGATGACGTCAACGCCGTTGAAAAAGATATAGAAATCAATGAAATAATAGCCAGAATTGAAGCAATTGCAGTTTCTGATCCTGGAAAAAGTAAAAACAATACTACAAACATTTCTAAATTAGAATATGATTTTCGTTATATATAAGCATGCCGAAAATGAACCAGCTCAAGCGACTCGTGCGACAGCGTGGGATAAAGATTCTAAGCGGTATGAGAAAAGCCGACATATTTGTAATGTTATGACTTTCTCCAGAGGCACCACAGTTGACCGTGAAGCTACTTGGCGAAATAGCAGCACAGTATTATATCAAGATTCCTACACATGCCAAGCGGGTCGAAATAACACAGGTGGTTGGCGATGAACAAGAGCGTCGCTGCCATATCGCAGCTGTTATCACCACTGAGGCTGCCGCAAAAGCACGGCAATTGCAAGTTCCCGAGTTTGAGTTACATACACGTCATGGTGATTTACAAGATTATCAGGCAATTATCCCGATCAAATATGAGCCAGGTAAAGACGCGGTGAAACTTCTTTCAAAGATGCGTCCAGGGATTATATCAACATTACAGCGCTCAAGTACCTTCACGGTTAAGATGGAGATTGCGCTCAAGTACCTTCACGGTTAAGATGGAGATTGTTCTCCATGTAAATTTGATTATGCCGCGTAACTATGATGGTGCGTTTGAAATCACAAGCCCATGGATTTATAGCGGTGCTCGTGGTGATCTTAAATCGAAAAGACACTGAGGCCATTAATGAGGAAATCGAAAATGCTTTTGCAAGGATTAATGAGACGTTGGTAAAATTCACCAACGCAGGGTCAGGTTGGACTGTGGACATATGTGTGGAAGTTCAACTGCATATTTCCCCCATTAAAGCCTTTTCGCGGCTCAAGTTATATTAAATAGCCAGCGTGTATTCCGCGGTGAGCAGTAATCAATGTGAAAAATGATGACAATCGTTGTTTTGAATGGGCGCTATTGTCCGTGCTGGATCCCGTGAGCGATAATAAAGACCAAACTAAAAAATACGAACAATACCTGGGCGAACTCATTTGGTAACATTGAATTTCCAGTACAAGTTACTGACAGCTGTAAGTTTGAGCAACTTAACCTTGACATCGCTGTTAATGTGTTTGGAATAAAGGCCTGCAGTCAATTCGACAATCCATATATACATGCAGGCGGTTTAATATTGATTTCTTATTGTTGCATGGTCCAGAGGCGCGGTATCATTATGTGTGGATAAAAGATTTTCCATGAATTGTATACCGGCATAGTAAGTTAAAGGGTAGGAAATTTCCATGCAGACGTTGCATGCATGTATTTAGCACCCAACAGCTGCTCGCGGACCATGACTGTTACTGCGGTAGAATCAGTGAAAAACCGCAGCGCACTATCATGCCATTTTTCACCGCAGCGCACTGACATGCCAGACCCTGGCAAAAACATTCTAAAATTGACTGTGCTACAACGAAAAATGCATGTCCTGTATGTAATTTCTGCGGACTTGGAATGTCTTAACATTCCAGTGGACGGTCCTGAGGTTCTAACAAATACAGTCCAAGTTGTGGAACAAGTACCATGCGGGTTTTGCTATACTGTTGTTAGATGCGACGGGGAAACTGAGCTGCTGAAGTTGTACCGCGGCAAGGACACGGTATCGGTTTTCCTAAAATTACTCGAGGTTAGAGCGAAATGGATCCGACAATAGCTCTCCTCCCCCGCAGACATGATTATAACCAATGATGACACGCGATTTTTCCGCGGCCACTCGTTGCTGGATCTGTGATGGTCCCTTTGGGACTGATACCAAAGTTCATGATCACTGTCACATCACTGGTACACATAGAAGAGCCACACACTGCGCATGCAAACTACAGTTGCGAATTTACCGAAATAAAAGAAAAATCCCTGTTGTGCTTCATAACCTGCATGGGTATTATGGTCACCTGATCATGCAAGGAGTCGCAGCAGCATCAAAAGCGCCAATAAGTGTAATCCCAAACAACATGAAAAAATACATGACGTTGAGGCTTGGTCAGCTGCAGTTCATTGATTCGCTGCAGTTTCTGAATTCCAGTCTCGACAAGCTAGTCAGTAACAATCAATTCAAAATCACAAGTCGATATGGTACCGCTGACCCTGACAAGTTGAAGTTGATAACTAGAAAAGGAGTGTACCCACACGAGTACATGAACGACTGGGAAAAGTTTACTGAAACTCAATTTCCAGCCATCGAGGCATTCCATTCGTCGTTGTCTTGCGAAGGTATTTCCGCCAACGACTATGCACATGCAAACAATGTCTGATCTGCATTCGACTGCAAAAACAAGGATAACTATCATGATCTGTATTGGAGAACAGATGTGCTTCTGCTCGTGGATGTCTTTGAGACGTTCCATGATACAGCAATGCATGTATACAAGCTCGATACCGCGCACTACTTTCGTATAAAACCAAGTTTGAGTTGAAACTGCTCACCGATATTGATTAGCATCTGTTTGTGGAATGTGGTATCCGCTGCGGGATTTCTATCGCAAGACGTTGCTACGCTCGCACGAACAATCCGCTAGTGGACGGATACGACCCCACTGTTCCAAACAGTTACATCATGGATGAGCGATAATGCAGCCCAAGCCTGTTGGTGGGTTTGAATGGATTGATCCCGCGCACATAGACGTGGAAAAATGCATACGAGAGTATAATAAAAACAGTGATATAGGTTACTTTTATGAAGTTGATCTGGAGTATCCAGACAAGCTTCACCACGGCCACAACGATTATCCACTAGCACCGGAAGTGCTGTCTGTGCCTTGCGATGGCTGTCCCTGTGTAAAATCGTGGATGATTCCAGACGAAAGTTTACAGAATGCACCAAGCTTGTTCCGAACCTGAGAACCAAGAGCAACTATGTTGTACATGTACGTAATTTGCAGTTATATCTGCGATTGAGTATGCGTATCCAATGAATCCACCTAGTGACTGATAAACACAGATCTGAGGACAAAGGCGACAAATGAATTTGAAAAAGATTTCTTCAAACTCAAAAAATAATGCAGTTTTTGGACAAACTATGGAGAATTTGAGGAAAAGATTACGAGTAGACCTTGTCCAGAAAACTGAAGAAGACAAGCTTTGAAGGCTCATCGCAGACCCGGCATTTGAGCCACACAAAATATTTGACGGCGGACTCATAGCCGTGCACAGTAAAAAAGCTAAGCTAAAGTTGACAAATCCGATATACGTTGGCGCATCGGTATTAGATTTGTCCACACTACTAATGTATGAATTCTTTTACAACAAGATAAAGCCGCGGTACGGCGATAATGTAAAAATGCTTGATACAGACATCGACTCTTTGCTACTACACGTAACAACAGACGATGTCTACGCGGACACGGGCGGGACGTCGCTGGTAAATGAATTTGATACCAGCAAGTATCCGAAAGATCATCTACTATTAAGTAACACCCACAAGAAAGTGGTAGGAAAATTTGAGGAGGAGTGCTTGGGTAAGCTTATAGAAGAATCCGTGGGACTGAGACCTAAAATGTATTAGATCATGGTTGGTGGCTCCAAAAACATTAATAAGGCAAAAGGAGTTCCACACGTGATTGTGCAAAAGGCTCTCCGGCACGACATGTATGTGGAATGTCCGCAGTAACGATGCGAATTCTCACAAACAGCAAATCTGAACTGGTCAAGAAACATCAGATGGGTGTATGTCGTTGCACTAAAGTACGTTTGTCCCCACTTGACGGTGTATTTTCCCTGACAGAATCACTACTTACGCGTATGGGGACCATGCGAACGGGCAACAATAACCCTTGGCGGTAGTTCTGTATCCACGGGAACGACTTGCAATTCCTCTCGCACAAATGCTGTACTGGAAGGCTTTGGTTCCGCCAAATGGTAACGTGTTGGTTGCCTCAGAGTATCATTCTGGTTCGAGATTGCAAATACATCAACGGACCATACCGGGTCAGTAGCACTATGTTGCCCATCTTTTAACTCCCCCGGTGCATGCCGATACCGATAGAAATTGTTTCCGAATGGTTTTAACGGCGGTGGTGGTGAAATTTTTTTGTTGATACCAGTGACAGTCTTCTGTCGAATTGCCTCAGCAGATTTTAACCCAATCGTGTGTGTGGTTTCATTGTTTAACGCTTCTATGACTGAGGGAAGCCGTATCTTAACATGTCCAACACGAACCCGCACCTTATATTTTGTTAACAACTCGAAGCCAGCTTGGAATCATTGCAAAAGCACATAAAAACGCTCAGTCACAAAATGCACAGCCAGGCATGAAAACAGTCAGGGATTGTTTATACAATGATGAAGTGGAGTTCACCGACAAATCCACCCTGGTTGCATTCCCCGTTGATTATAATGCACCAACACTTGTCGGTGTAGCAGTTTTTGGATGAAGACGAGAATGGTCATTTCAGAAACTATTCAATGACGTAATCAGGATGGTTCTATATGAACGTAATGCCAGGCCCCAAGAACCCACAATCGCCGGAAATTTAAATATTCCTCCGAAAGATATTTTCTATGATTGTATGACAGTTGTACCAGTAAAAAAGACTAATTGGTTAGAAGTGCGTGTGCGTGTTGTATCTGAAGAAGATCAGCCTGTCGAGCAATTATACTTCAGGTGAGTTAGACACCGTGTTGGAAGAAATGGAGCCCAGATACGGAACTGGAGTATTAATGACGCTGATTTACAGGCAGTAAAAATCGAGTAAATGTTCGCCAGTGTATATCGATCAGTTTGCCTGGAGTGGGCACCTCATTAGAACTTCACTTATGGGGCTACACTCGTATGGTTTCAGGATTTTGAACCATAATCAAAGAGTATCATAATAGCAGTTGTTTGGTTACTGATCTAGGTTGAAGTCTTCTACCCCACATGAATATCCTCTGGCATGGGTGCCTCATGGTAACTTTGTTTGGCGGGCTTGCATGCGAGGACAAAGTCATGGGGTGGGGGTAGTAACAAAAATATAAAATCACTATTATTATCCTACTCTTCTTGATCTGGGTCGTTAGTCACTAATGCATTGATAAACAGATGAAAATAATACCCTGACAAATTATGGATACAGATTGGTATACACTTAAAATGTCTTTAATTTAAATTATACTTGCTATGAGCAGGACTTCTGCACTTATGATTGCGATCTCTTATTTTCTTGGTTGAAACTTTGTCTTTGGTGATTTTCTTTTCACAAATACAACTCATGTTACTGGAATTAAAATGTTTATCTTCTTTCGTAAATACTAGTATCATTATTGGAGCATTTTTAGTTCCAAGTTCCTCATAAACTCTAATATTTTCTGTGCATGTTCTTAGAACTTTTGAATGCATACTGTTCCTCTGTATATTATAGGTTCATAGTCTTTGTGTATGGAAAGGACAAAATCCGAATGTTTTATGTTTGGCTGTTTGCATTGTCTATGATGTATTTGAGTATTGTTTACAAGTGTTTATTGGTTTCATGATACGTTCTAAATCATAATAAAGAACACAGATTTTTTAGTTGATGATCATAGTTTTTTTATTTCACAACAGAAACCTCTTATACCTATCGTTATATTTTGATGGTCTGTACTGATGATTTCTTGGTGGGTTTAGCAACATTTCTATGATACAGAAGACACGTCTGTTGCCGTAATTTTAAACATGTTCATGCGACTTTGTCTTTCACTGATTTCGATAATTCTATGTACGATCTTCCTCTTTTTAGCTAGTGTCCATCTACATATTATAGTGTTATATATTCTATCCATCCAAACGACCAATTTGCATCGACTTGTTTCCTGACCAAAATTTGTGTGCAGCATTTCAAATTCCCTCTCAATTGCTTTCAAATTTAATTTCTGTTTATGATGCTAAAAATCTGTGTTCAGCGATACCAATCCCTAAGAAAAGTACCGTGAACGGCACATTATACACCCACCCGATATTTAATAGTTCCATGTTTAGGCACTAGTGGGGCATGATTGACTCTGGAGATTATTGACCAACGAGCTGTGGCGGCGTGAGGGTTCGAGGCGCCAGGGGGCAATGTTCTTCTTCCTACTTTGCCACAGAGAACAGTTTTTATATCTGTTGCCAACCTCCACCCCCCCCTCTACGCCCCGGTTACAGCTTACTTAAAAGAAAAAAAAATCCCGATGGCAAACCCCCCCCCTCGCCTTGGGGCAATTGCCCCCCACGCACCACCACTGCCAACGGGTCTCAATGACCTGGGCCTCTGGTCAAGGTATTTGGTCTTGAACTAAACTTTCTACTCAGAAACAATTATTTTCTTATTAGACTTACCAAGACCATGACCTCTGACCTTTACATCCCAAAATCTATAGGTTTTGTTATTACACTAAATGCAATCAGTCCACAAAGTTTGGTCAAGGAACTTATTCTAGAACAAAAATTATTCTGCAAAACTAATTTTTCTTTGAGCCACAAAAACCCTGATCTTCGACCATTTGACTTCAAAATCAATAGGTCTCTTCCATATCTTAAGTGCAAGCATTCTAAAAACTTTGGTCATGGTCAGTAGCATAGCAAGACATTATGGGCCCCTCCCAATAAAAAAAAGTTGTTTGATGGGAATTTTGGGCCTTCATAGGGCCTGGCTCCCCCCTCCCCCCGTTGTAAGGGTTGCTTGTGCGGTTGCTACGCCACTAGTCATGGTACAAGGTCAAGAACTAAAGTTATGCAAAAACCATACTTCTTCTTTCATTTAGTGACCTAATCTTTTGACTCTTTGACCCAAAATCAGTAAGCTGCTTTTTTACTCAACGTGTAAGTCATCCACAAACTTTGGAGAACTTAAGTTCTTGTGCTGAAACCATTTTTCTTTTCAGGTTCAGTGACCTAGACCACTGACCTTTTGAGCCTAAAACTGATAGGCTTCTTCCGATCCCAAGTGCAAGTCATCCACAAGTTTGGACCAGGTCCGTGATGTAGAGTTAATGTTATTGTGCAGAAACCATTTTTTTTTCTACGGTATGTGACTTCAACCTTTAACCTTTTGACTCCAACATAAATAGGCTTCTTCCTTACCCAAAGTGCAAGCCATCCAAAAAGTTTGGTACAGGACTGTGATGTAGACCTAATGTTATTGTGCTGAAACCATTGCTCTACTTTCAGTCACAGTGACACTGACCTTTGACCTCTGATCAATAGGTTTTATTCCTTACTACAAGGGCAAGCTCATCCACAATGTTTGGTCAAGGCCCTGGTTTCACTAAAATTCTTACAATTTATCATCAAATTGAGATTATATATTATCTTGCTTAAATTACTTCAGATAGTATTAATATTTCATCTGAGGTTGTGATAGTGGAAAGGATGCAAAATGACTTTTTATTTTTCAAATTTAATGCATGGAAAACTTCTTGAAAAAAGAGTTGAGAAATTCATAAAATTTGAGGAAATACTCAAAATCTTCTCAAAGAGAAGGCAAGACCCTTTTAAGAAAATTAAATATTTTATGACTATTTTAATTCCTGCTGAATGTTTCTGATAATAATCATTATTACTAACCAAGCAATAAGAAAGATATTCAAAAATCTCAATTTAAGAAAGAAAAATTAAGATGTTCAGTAAAACTGCGGAAGTTTGTGCATGCTGGCCAACTGCTTCTACTATATCTTGGATCAAAACGTTATGTTTGAACGCAAGGCTTGCCAAGATCACTCTAATCTCACGAGTGAAATTCTTATGAAGTGTGTCTGATCTGGTGACAATTTGGAAAACAGCGAGCATATTACCCACTCATACATGTGACAGAACTAGAATTTCAAACCAGTAGATTTACAAATTTTGATCAGTAGATTGGCCTCTAAACCAGTAGATTTTTTATCGGCATAAATTTTACGTTTCAAGGGGATGGAAAACAAAACAAGTGCTTTCTTGTGTCATAATATGTATTCTCTTCAAACTATAATAAAATAGCAAGTTTTAACATGAATCAGATTCAGATTCTGATGGAAAATGTTACAATAATAATTACTTATTATAAGTAAATATATGGCTGAATAATTAAAAAGGAAGAGTTGTTTATCTGATAGTTCACTGCAAAGATTTTTTCTTTTATAGTATTTTAGTTTTCTTCACAAGATCACTGTTTATTGACCACTGATGACATTCACTGTGATTATTAAGCTTCACACTCAACAGGCTCTCAATAGTTCTCTGGTCCAGATTTCCCCTTGAATCATTTTGTATTTTGCAAAGAATGGAGAATGTTTTCTCTGTATCAGCATTATAATGTTATAATGACAGGACAACCACGCTCAGCCTGCAAAGAAGTTCTAACTTCAGTTTTCCTGTTGCTGGGTTTATAAGGTTGCTGACTACTCTCCAATACTCCTCCAAGCTATGTTTACCCTGAGGAGGAAGTTCCTAACTTGGACTTAAGATGTATTCCTGAGCCTCATCCTCAAGGGCTTCTTTCTCTTAAACTTGAAGGCCCATATCCAAAAATCTGTTGGCAAGTTTCACCACTGTAAATAAACATATAAAAATTGATTTAGTCTTGAAATAAAATGAAAAAAATACATGATGTATTTATGCTTTTATGAACAATTTATCCAAACTTTAAAATTAATTATCTTGTAATATATTTTGAACTGATATATTTTATCAAGGACTTGCACTAAATGTAAGTGTAAAAACTTCAAATAGTTTATGAAATACAAAAGCTGCAAACCTTTTAAACATACAATACAAACTCTGGACCTTTGCTACTCACCTGCACACACTTAAACTCTGATATCCAAGCATTGTTTAACATCTAATATTTCTTAGCTAGTGGTTTCTTAGCATTGGGAGTAAGCACAGGTTTATAATTGAACAAAAAATGTAAGAGCTGTCCTCTTAAAACATCTGGAAATATTAAATAACACATAAACAGGACAAAAATAAAAATACTTACTCTAGTGTGTCTGCCAAAATCATTTTTTATGGTCGGCCTCTTCATTTTATCTCCACTCTCCATGGGTCAGGCGATTTTCTTCAAAGGCTCTAAAGATATCATTGTCCACCTTTCATCCCTTTATTGCTTATAACACATCAAAAAACATCCCGCTTGGCCTTAAACTCCTCAAATTGCAACAATAAGGTATTCAATTAGCAGCTTGCAGTGTACACATGGAATCAGGCCACAATTAATACTTCCGGTTCAGTACCCACGAATGTAGTCCAAGTCTATTTTTAGATCATTTTTTCCTCTCTCAATTTGGTGGTGATGTATGCATTAGATTTAATCATTCTTAGTATTGATTTAAAGGAAATTGATTATCGTTTAGAATATGAGCATTATAGTGTGGTTGTCTGTGTGTATTTTGGCGACAGTGCACAGTGAGTAATGACGCATTGGTGCTGATCTGGAAGTGAAATCTGTGACTCATTGCACATTGCATTGTTTACAGTCCAGCCATTCATAAGAATGCCAGTTAACCTATGACAAGAACTTCAGCGCGAGTTCATCTTTGAAGATACTTTACAGCAACATATGATTTATTAGGATTTGGACACAGTGGAAAGTTCAGTACTGACAAACAAATGTAGAGACTATATAGGAAAATTAATTGTGGTCTTAGTCCATGTCAGCTGTTCTTTAACAGTTATAATCCTATTGCTCTGCCACGCATAATTGCACCAATCATTTCCGGTCCCCAGTAGACTGGTTCTGGCTGGTTTCTATAATGCGTTGACAGAACGTGTAAAAAAAACGTGTTTGGGTGTTTTTAATAAAAAAAATTTAAAATTCTTTTAATTTTCAAAAGCGGTAGATTTCAACTACTAAACGGTATGTGTGGTAGACGGCCTTTAAAACTGTATTTTTGGCCTACCGCCGGTAGAATCACATGTATGCCCACTTCAGCCACTACCCCATGGGTTGAGGGGTTATATTCTCTTTTCCTGTGTTAACCACAAGCAAAAGACATTGTTGGGACCCATGGCTCTTCTTCGTGTGCTTCAAGTAGTGCTTGTGAGCACAGACAGGATCTTGCATCATAGTTTCTATCAGTGTGTCAATGGAGGAGAGTGAGTGGATGACAATTGTTTTATTGCCACATATGGCAGCTGGTTCATAGTTATGAAATCCAGTTGTGTCATTAGAGCATGGAACCATCCGATACTAACTGAAGATAATTTGGGTTTACTGAATGGGGGAGCTGTAGTAACTCAGTTGGTATAGCGTTGGACTTGTAATTTAAGGATCGCAGGTTCAATACCCACCTAAGTCAGCCTGGGTTGGCTGCCTCGGTGTGTCTATGGGAAAGGCACTTAGCTCCAATTTCCTCAATAATAATGTGTTAAAAGTGCCATTAAAACCCACAAAAATAAACCATTAAAAGGGCGTGCAGCTCACTCACCCTGCATGCAGAGGCTAGCTATCAGAAAGCATGTCTTGTAAGATAGCAGCTTCAACGAGGTCCTAACCAAGGGTCAAACTTATCTGAGTTGAGCTAGGACATAATCCATAACAGATTCCACTAAGGAAACAAAGTGAGTGATGTAGGCATATTCAGGTCAGAGTTGGCGGCAAGTCTGATGGGTCCTTGTGACCTATATTCGCTCTCCAATGATGCCTGAATGCGTCAGAATCATGGAGCAATATCGCCAGTGGTAGATTACCCAATAGGCAGGCTAAGCACATGCTTAGGGCACCAGCAAAGCAGGGGCACCAAAAAATATGAGAAATTACTTAATCCGGCCCTGGATATTGCCTGATTGTAACAGAAACTAACTTTTTCTCCTCAAAGATCAAGAGAAAGAAGTCAGCCAGCTGACACTGAAGCATTCAAAGGGACGATGTTGTTGTCTTGGCTGCAGTCTCTAAAACCCTGCCACTTCTCCTCAAAAGCCTTCAAAGTGGTGGGCCTTTTTGCTCATGAGAGTGTCTCTACAATTGAGGGTTGGAGCTCTTTTCTATGTTAGGTTCTCCTGACAAGATCCGAGAGCAAAGAGAAACTCTGTCCAGGCAGGGATGAAACATCTGCGAATTGGGGTTGTTTGAGAAGGTTGAATTTTGTCTGGATTTGCATGTGAACATCTATTGCTAAGTCGAGTAGATCGTTCACCCATGACTTGTCCCATCTGAGAGGGGCAATCAGAACTACTTTGCAAGTCTGGTCCCCGATTTTCTGACTGACTTTCAAAATCAGAACAGTTGGTGGGAAGATGTAGCACCGAACTCCTCCCAACTGATTGCCAGAGCATCCATGGCACAAGCCTCTGGATCTGGGACAGGAGAGACAACGGTGGGCAGCTTGTGATTCCACCACGTCACAATGAGATTGATCATTTAATGCTCCCAGAGTGTGCAAATCTGCTGAATGATCAAAGGGTGAAGGGACCTTTCAATCTGCAGAGTCTTCTTGACAGAGAATTGGCCAAAATACTGAGTCTGCCGGGAATGTGTCAGATCTGTACCATTATTATGTGCCAGAAGCACTAGTGTCCCAGACCAGGACACAAAAGTCAGGTAATTGGTCCCCTTGTTTGAATAGGTTGGCTTTAGGTACCAAAAAAAAGCCTTGAGCAAAACCCCACAAGATTTTAGGTTTGCAACCTCTCTCCACCACCCACTTCGAGAGTAATGCTGTTATCTCCTCAAAAAACAGTTCCATCTTCACAGGATCTGTAGGGAATTCTGTGATTAAAGGGGAACACAACAGGGGAGGGGGCTGGATAAACAAAATCTGAAGACCCTTCGATACATCTTCATTCTCTGAAAAAAGGTTGATTCAAGCTTTACAAAAATGGAGAAGTCTGGCACCAACCGGGAGCTTCTCTCTGGGTGGTGGGGATAGTAAGTCATTGGCAATTATTTGGAGGTTTGGGGAATGACAAACTTCGGTTCCTTTTCCCTTTATTTGAATGCCTTCTAGACTGAAAAGTCTGTTGCCATCTGAAACCAGATTGTTGCCAAGATTGCTGTTCTTGATTGGGATTCTGTCACCTATCTCTTTGCCTTCAATCATCTCTCCAATGTGGCTGAAAATGCTAAGGTCAAAAATGTGGAGGTGGATACAAGGAGATCTGGAAAGGCAACTCTTGCACTGCTTGCATCTGCACTTCCTCTATATGTCCTCCAAACAACCTGAATGGCACTGAGCACAGAGACAAAGAGTGGTGAGGCTTCTGAGATGATGAATGCACAAATGTGTCTCCTTGTATTAGATCTTGATTCAAGGAAGCCATATTTATGAATTTGGTTATGTGGGCTATCAAATCCCCACACAAGCTTGTTGCCCGCTTTTTCCACCAGGTGAAAAATCACCAACAATGCCAAGTCCAGCATTGACAAAGTCGCCACCATTCCGCATAAGTTATGAAGTCACGTCATACACCATGAGAGTGACCTTGTAGAACAGTGGAGTAGACATTGGTACTGCTGCAGTGTTCTTATTGACACTCGAAACATCAATGTATGTTTCTGAGAGCAAATAGTACCAGCATGTGAAATACGATAGAGGTAAAAGGTTTCTAAAAAAAAAAGATTAAACAGTACTCAGATCGTGTCTGAGAGATGACCGGAAATCTCGCTGATTATTGCTGACTGCAGGAGAAGGCTAATGGAGGGATGTTCTTCCTTGTCCTCAATGTCTACTGAAGTCTTGACTTTATAGTTCTGGCTCAGAGACGGAGGCGGTGGGCATTTGGTGTCACAATCTGATAAATTCGAATTCTGTCCTCTCCAAGGCAGACCTAGGTTGTCCCTGCATTTACTGTGGGGTTGTTTTTTCTGGCAAAGCTTCCATGTCTGAGTACAACATACCAAGTAGCATGGAATTAGTAGTACCATCATCCCTAGGCGTCAGCCAGTATTTCTACACCAGAAACGCCCAAAAAGTCTGGCCTGCCAGGCAGGGCAAACAACACTATATGTTCCGCTGGACTGGAAGGATGGCTGGACAGAAGGCTGAACAGCCAGCTTGCCTGTGAAATCGATGCATCAGTTACACCAGTCTCCTTATGGTTCCATATGCAATGGTATGGATGGCCGATATGTGGCATGGCCCATGGAAAAGAACTGGTCCTTGGTTACATGATATGCATGGCCTGCCTGATGGCTGCACTGGAAGGTCAACCACTGAACAGTGGTGCGAGGCAACAACAGTTGGTAAAAAAAGTTGGCTGGATCAGTTCCATATCTCACGCACCCTGTCTTACAGGCATTAAGACCATGCTTGGGCATGTGGGGGTGAGGACTTGTACCCCACTGGATTGCCAAATATTAGGAGGGCACTCTCACAGCAAATTCAACACAGTATGAGAAGGGCCCAAAGAATGAACGGGGAGCAAAACCTCCCTCTGACAAATGAAATGACACTGTCATCTCTCGAATTAACCTCCTCATAAATGATGACGATTTTGGGTGTAAGCTTAGGACATCACACTCTGATGGTTTTGATTTTGTTTTTCTCTCCCACATTCAGACTCTTCCTCAGGACTGAAGACCAAGTCCCCTCTGACCAAGAACTGCCAACACTACAAGGTGCTGTTAACAAGTGAGGCAAGTGACATGATTGTCCTCGCTAGCCTTAAACTTCTTACATTTAGTACAGTTGGTTGTCATTGTGTTTGGAAAACAAAAAGGGGCAATAACAACCTGAACATTTCAACAATAACTACAGCACCCATAAAATAACAATTCAACAGATGTTTGCAGTACAAATACAGTCTTCATGTATGGTTTACTGATCCCACATGACTTACCAGGTCAAAAAAAACAAAGTCCACAAACTAAGAAAAATATGAAAAATTATTCACTAAAATTCACAAAAAAGGTTACCAGTCCTCGCAGAAACCTTGAAACACAATATATCATGGCCCTTATTTGAAGGATGGATATAATAATGAAGGTTCTGAAGGATTTACAGAAGCAGTGTGGGACCATGTTGATCATACCACAACAAAAGCTTAAACTGGTAAAAACAACTGGTAGCCACCAAGCAAGGGCAAGGGAAGGCAATGGGTAAGTCTATATGATATATAGATAGGAAAGACTAAATTTTTGTTATTCTGGGATTGCTGAATTCTATCAGTAGCGGAGCTTATTTCCTTATGTTAATGTGATCGGGAATGTTTTCAAATTAAAAAAATTTGTGATGTATATCCTGGACAGATGATTGGACAAGGGTTACAATATGCCCCCTCCATAAAATGTGGCTGGACACCAAAAAGTTTCAACAGTTTATATTTTTAAAATTTTTTATTTGTAACACTGGTATGTGATCCAAAATGACTGGATGAACAGCTACGTGAAACAAATGTGTAATGAAGTCTGAAACCTATGACATGACTCAACATCTACTTCTGACAGCTAAAAGAATGGCGTATTTATGAAACATGTGACAAATAATTAACAATAAAAACAATTCAAACTACATTTTCTTCAATATTATAGACAGCAAAATATGCAAAGGGTAAAAATTTACATTCCACTAAAATATTACTTTCAATATAACTGTACAGACATGTATCTTTATTTCTAATTGGTCATCTGAAATGCTTCATCTTTACTTATCTTCCTCACTAGAAGTTAGCACTATGCTAAGTTCCTTATATATTCCCTTCATTTTTCTACATTTTTGATGAAATCCAGTTTATTACTTCAAGTTTAGATGCACCAAGGCAATCTTACTTATATTAGGCACTAACCAGGACACAACATATAACAAATATCAGCATAGGTTATGTTGCCTTTTCCAATGAATGAAATGACTGCAAGTTTTAGTACAAGTGATCTTTCCAGAACCAACCGAATCACACCTGTTTGTTTTGTCATACTATGCCAAAGCCTAGAGGATGGACTTGATAAACATTTTATTTTCTGTTTAGACCTTAATGCTTCTTTCTATTGAATGCAAGTAACATTCTTCACTGGTTAGCAAATCTGCAGGAAAAAAACAATTCAGAATTTTCTTAGGGACTATCCCAGCTGATTGACTCTATCAGTGTAGCGATACTTTGAACAAATATTGAACAAATACATTGTTTTTATTGTCTCTCTAAAGTATAAAAGTAATAATGACTATTTCATTGATAAAATCCGATGTTGGAGCAACATTGTGAACATAACTGTAACAATAAGCTCCATGAGTGCACATTTTGTTTTACAGAACTTGATCAAAGAAACGAAGGTTTTACACACAGCATCACTTCTTAAGTGATTTAAACACAGGATTAATACCAATTTGTGATTTTATCATCAAATCAAGACAGTAATGGCAATATCACATTCAACTAAGATTGCTGCATGCGGCATTACATTTGATCAATGGGCAGTACACACTATTCTACATTCAACTGAGTGTTATGATGCACTCAGTCAATGTGAAAAAGTGCATATTATCTTGGTTAAATTTCAACATTGTAAATTGGTATTTACCCAGTATGAAATGTGACATGCTTCCTCCATATGTAAACAATATTTTATTGCCAATAAGTAGTGACTGCTCCAAGAAATATATAGAACTGGGTTCTAATGTAGACCTTGTATATTTTAATACAGTTTAAAGAAGGAAAATATTAGAGCTCTACTGGTACAAAGATTTACTGAATAAAAAGAGATCTCTGAAATACAATGGATTATGGATTACTGTTTTCAGGCAAAACAGATTTTAATTTTGACGTAATAACTTTTGAGTGCCAAAGTGGCATTATGTTTTGTTATCATTTATCCCATCTGACTTGAAATGTTTTGAGGCTGGTAGATCTTTGTTTTATACTTCTAGCTTTTGAGTAAATTTGTAAACAGACATGTATAAATTTGCATTTTGTTTCTCATTTTATTTAAAACACCTTTACTGTATGCATATACAAAGAGTCAATAAATGCATCAGTGGATGGTCTACTGTCTATGTCTGCCATTTAACTGATAAACTGATTATCATTATTATTTTTCCACTGATATTTTAATTGTAAAATTGTCAACTGATCCCACCCCTTGCCTACAAATGTACAAGAATTGGAACCAAGAGTAAAGTTTTTACATTTTGATAATGTTGAAAAGGAACTGCAAATGAAAATGCATGTAATTAAAGCCTGCAAGTAGAAACAAGATGGAGACTTCACTTCTGGCAAGCCTGCTTTATATATCTTAGGTCATGGGATTGATACCCACTGCTAAATTATTCAGGGTCCACGCTCATCAATTTCTTATGAGTTGTTTTCTCTAAGTTTGCTGGTTTAATTCCCTTTTTAGTCAGCCACCAAAGTGGCTATCAAAACCAAGCAAGCTTGGCCATAAGGATTAAAGGTGCTGGGAAAAGAATAAATCATCATAAAGGGTATGATTTCTAAACTGCCTCACTAGCAGAGATGTAAGCATGATCTGGAAACAGCTCCATCTGATGATCTATCATGTACCTGAAGATACAAAAAAGAGCTTTATGATGCGTGAGTACTGTAAACCACAAAACTGGTGGAAAGTTAAATAATGTAATTATGCGAGAAATAAAGCTGCATATATTCCTGAAAAAGTATATAATGTGAAAGTGACAATCAGTAAAGTACCACAAATGTACTAAACTTTGAATATTTACAAAAGTTTCATGACCAAACGCTACAATGCTGAGATTTACTTTTTTTTCTTCTGCATTAAAATTGTTCCAAACAAGAAATAAAAGAATCAAGAATAGGAGAGAGGTTTAAAGGTCACCGGCAAAAACAATTTCATATGGCAGGATTTGTAGTAATATTGTTAAGAATACTAACAAAAATATGAAGATTCAACAAAAAACAAATGTTATCATTTCTTTTAGATATTTTATTTTGGTTTTTTCAAGGACTAAAATAAGGCTAACATGTCAATTCATAGATATCCATCCTTCATTGGTTCCAATGATTTAATTGGTCACTGGAACATAATGTAATTTTATTCTGTTCATTCTACTGTGACAATCAGCTGTAATAACTATTTATTGTTATCCATCTGAAACAAAAATTACTTCGAAAATCATGAAAGATCTTGTTGATCCAGGGAATCTAGATTTTACTGTACAAACTTACTAGTTCAAGATATATCCATGGAATCACAGATGTTCGGAAAGTGAAGGGGAATTATCAGACTCAAGCGATTGTGAAAGTGATGATAGCCAGCAGAATTAATGGAAAGAAATCGATCAATGGTTCAATATTTTAGTTAACTCATAAAATAATTTTAAAGCAGAATAAAAACGAAGAATTAATATTATATATGATAATTTATGGCAAATTAAAGCACAGTCATACAAGCATGATGCCAGTGAAATTCATAATCCCTGTTCACGTTTGTGAATCTTATTTACCCAGATTTTGTAGTCCTCCATATTATTTTTCAAACAAGAGCCCCTCACAAGGACTGATGCTCTACTGGCAGAAAAGAATTTCCAGGAAATCAAGATAAGACTATTTCTGCCTTTTAACTGCTGAGTATTTAAAGTACCTCTGATATTCCTCAGTGAGAACAAGATTT
This sequence comes from Margaritifera margaritifera, assembly GCA_029931535.1. Classification (NCBI taxonomy): domain Eukaryota; kingdom Metazoa; phylum Mollusca; class Bivalvia; order Unionida; family Margaritiferidae; genus Margaritifera; species Margaritifera margaritifera. Next base: position 5,363,843 of record JAQPZY010001630.1, on the reverse strand, counting down.
TCAAAATAGTTGCTGTGGTGGCCATATTGGATGTCAGACTGACACCATTTTCATTCACAACCATGTAGACATCATTGGAAGCCTTTTGGTGAAAACTCCATGTCAATATAACCATCCATTCATGGGGAGTGCAACAACAAGATTTTCAAGACAGCTGTCGTGATAGCAATACTGGATGCAGGGCCGGCGCAAGGTTATTTGGCACCCTAGGCAAACCTTCAGCCTTGCACACCCCCTCCCCCCCCAATTAACTTTAAAAAATATTATACATTTATTCTTTCCTTCTGTTTTTCTTGTTCTATTTTCAGATGCTTATTATCTTCTATTTTACATTATTAGCGGTTAAACTGGTCCTGACTGGATGTACACTTGGCACCATTTTCATTTACAACACTCTAGACATCATAAGCAGTCTGTCAGTGAAAACCCCATGTTGATATGACCATTCATTCAGGAGCAGTAGTGATAAGATTTTCAAGATGGCCACTTTGGTGTCCATAATGTTTCTCCATTTTCATTTAAGACCAACTAGACACTATAAGAAGTCTTTCAGTAAAATCCAATCTTGATACAACCATCCATTCAGAAGGAGTAACCATAACAAGATTTTCAAGATGGCTGCTGTGGTGGCTATATTGAATGTGCAAGCAGCACCATTTTCATTAAGGACCAAATAGATATCAGAAAAAGTCTTCTGGTGAAAACCCCATGGCAATATGACTTTTCATTCAGGAGGAGTAGTAATAACAAGATTTAAAGATGGCTGCTGTGATGGACATATTGGACATTAGATTGGCACTATTTCATTTAGGGCAAACCAGACATCAAAAGAAGTCTTTTTGTGAAAATCCCATGCTGATATGACCATCCATTCAGGAGGAGTAGCAATAACAAGATTTTCAAGATGGCCACTGTGGTGACCATATTGAATGTCTGTGAGCACCATTTTCATTTAGGACCAACTAGACCATGGGATGAATGTGTGTGTAAAGTTTCATGGAAATCATCTAAGTAGTTTAGATGAAAGACAACAGATCATCCCATAAGCACTCCTGATCTATGACCAGTAAAGCTAAAAGTAATCTAAGTTTCTAAGGAAAGGATGTTTTTAAAGTGTTCATTTCATTCAAATACGCTAAAAACAAACATTAAAGAACATCTCATCAGGGTTGCCAGGAGAATCACCAGCTCTTTGGGTGGGATGGGGTTGGGGTAATATAATAATTTGAGACCATATAGCGCTGACAAAAAGTCCAGAGAACATTTTGTTTCTGTCCCAAAATACCAGATAAAAGGATGTGCAATCCCTATTGTGACTTCTGAACATGCCACAAAATTATTACATCCCAAATAAATTTCTTTGAATTGTATTCTAAATATTGTGTACAGGTATAAATTTATAATGAGCATGAAAAATTACATTCAAACATAAAAGCTGACAATTCATTTCAAGACCCACATTGCCAATTGTATTTTCTTCCTCAGCTATAATGCTAAGCCATACAATATTTGATTCTGGAGCTGGCCTTTTATGAACACCTTGAGGCCAATGGACAAGACGGGATGAGGAACTTGCACATAATTAAGTACCTGTAAGAATGAAAATTATTCAGCAACTTAACTGATTCAGCCCCAGCACTGTTATCAGTATCACTGCTGCTATGCCCCAGCAGCACTAAACTGTGTCTAGCTGCTTGTGCCCCAGAGAGTTTTTACCTATTTAGAAAATGTTGTAAACATCATGCACATGCATCCATTCTTACCCTAATTTCTCTTCTTATATCCAATAAAAATCCATGAAATTTTCACCAATTGTTCCAAATATATTTGTCTACACAGTCATGTATTTTTTAAGCTATTTGTCCACTAAAATCATCGATTTGGACAGACCGAAGATGATTGTTCCAGTTTACAGATCCGCAAGAACTGTATCATCGTCGCTATCAGCATCCTCTTCTTCTGATGATTCAATCTCAGAAACTTCTAAGTCCGAGTCTAAATCTTGTAAAATATCCAACTGCCGTACATATCTTTTCTCTGCTTGCTCAATATTTTCGAGATCAAACCCGAATAATTCCTCGTTTTCGCTCTCACCATCATCAAATATCACTCTTAAGTCTGCCATTGTTTATGATTTTTCATGAATGAAACACGTGTAGTAAAACTGCTCTCAATTAGTAACCTTGGCTTATGAATAATTCAAATTTACACAAACGAAAGTAAAATCATTTCTGATTGGTTTAATATCGTCAGATTCTTGGAAAAACCTCATTTGTAACCAATCAGAGACGTTGTTACTAACAAACATTCACCACGACTGTAGACGGGATTGGCCATTGAATGCAGTAAACAAACCACGACTATAGGCAGGATCAGCCATTGAATGCAGAAAACGGATCACGCTTATAGGCGGGATCGGGACCGAATGAGTTAAAAACAAAAAGTGTGTTTGAAGATGCAAAACTCACCTTCATTATAAAACTGTTCATAATGCATGCACACAAGTTAAAGTTAATACCGTTGTTTTTTTATAGACAGGCAACTCCTTCCCCAATATAACCTGTTATCAGATGCAGATTTTCATTCCAAAGTAATGAAACCCAAACCCTGTCAGGTTACTAAGTTATTAAAATACAGAGTATTACTAACCAAGCATTGATATTCCAGAAGTTGTCAATGAACAAAAACCAATATTTAAGTTTTTTCTTGTAGCAAACTTAAAAATCTGTTTACCTTTCATTTTATTTCATCAAACAGTTTTGAAGATATCTTGTTCACACATGGACTGGAGTGGTAAAGGAAGCCCTTCCATTACAGTGGTTGGGGTAATAAGAAAAGGCATTGGCATTTAGAATCTCCTTTATTACTGATCTTTGGATTTATATAACAATTTCTTTCATCCATCAGCTTAAATTCTTAATTCTTGTCTTCTATAATGGGATAGTACCAAAAAAGTTTTATATAGATCTCAACACTGTGATTTAGTTATCAGACTTACAAAACAGATTCACTTACTTGTGCTGAGATAATAATTTTAAAAAAAGAGTAAAAATACTCCAAAAAAATAATTAGCGGTATTATAACTGTTTAATCTTTTTCTCCAGGATTTACATATATATTGTCTACAAGTAATTCAAAAGGTGGACATGGCACTGCCTGGCTAAGAACAACAGGGTGATACATGTGCAATGGACAAGATCAGAAGGACATTCTCATTAGAACACTACACTGGCTTAAAGTATCCTGGAGACTATTGACGTGCTACTTACTACTTTCCTCCTGTCCTATACTGCTTTAGTATATTGATGGATTTATCTGTTCCAAAGTATTATAAAGGGCAAAGTTAATAAATAAAACAAAGAAAAATGTATTGTTTTCATTCTCTAACATCAATACTTCCATAAAGGTGGGGGAAGTTTAATGTTTGAAAACTTGCGAGTCAGCTGCTGATTATTATAGTAACTGATAATCAAGTGTTTCACTTATTGTTCAAGAACAAAAAAGGGGTCCAAAGTGGCAGAAGAAATTAATGCACTGTCATGCAATCAACATGATAAACAGCACACATCCTTGGCACAAATGAACCTTGATCCGAATTTCTGAACAGCTACATCTTACAGCACTTTGTTATCAAATGCTGCATATGGTAGTGGAGCATTTTAACTGCTATCTCGTCTGCTAGTCTGTATGATGGGAAATCTTCTGTAAGGTCCAGCACTTCCTGAAGCAAATCATCTGCATACGATGCAAATGTGATGAGGGAATCTGGTCCACATATCTGTCTGGCACAAGTTTCATGAAGCATCTTCTATGTCAAACTCAGTTTTAAAAACCTGTCATATTGCTTGGTTGACCATGATGAAGTTTTCACTAAAAACTAAACTTAAATAAGGTTCTTTTTAACCTTTTCTATTGTTTCAACTCGGACAAAATCACAATCTCAGCATAAGTATCGTAAGCAATCTGAGGAATGTTTTCTGCTGAATAAATGTTAAAAAGTTCTTAATATTCTAAACATGAACATATATAAATACTGATTTTTGTTAAAATATAAAAGTAAATCAACATGCAAATGTAATTGGGTCCCACCCATAAGTGCAATCTTCTTGTGCACTTTTAATGGTGTGATCTCCCTACTTTCTCTAAGGACTCGAAAACCTTCCACATGAAATGTCCATCCCTTTTCATGGCTTGTTATCTGACACAGTTCTTATTGTTGTTCATGGCTACAACAGCCTGTGAAGAAAATAATCGTGGTGATAAATTAATTGCCTGCAAAACCTTTAAAATTTGAAAGGTATGGCTGACTACAATGAAGTACCCACAGATATTTAAAAAAGTTATATTACAAGACTGATGCAAGTTATTGGTGTTAACATAGAACAACTACTATAACCTGTCATCTAACTGTCCATTTTGATTTTAAATTGTGATGTATCAAATGGCTTTGTGGCCTATGAAACAGAATTGGAATTGCTCATAAAACAGACATAAAGACAATGAGCCCAAAAACCAACTCGGCCATGATATAAAGCACATATACCTTAACTGGACTGCACATTTGCACATCCAATGACCTTAATTTTGATGCTGCTTGAGGACTGGATACTTTTGGTGCACAATGTCAAATGCAATTTGTAAGTGTTGAAGACCTGACTACTAAAGCTGATGTCTTGCATGGTGCAACATTTTCATTAGAAAATATGCACTACCTAAATATAAAGACCCCAAAAATGTGTTAAGAATTCCTTTATGTTTTTTACATTTAAAAAAACCAATACAACAGTCAGTATAATATTTAGGGCAGAGTGTAAATTTATTCTGGTTGTAATCTTACAAAATTTTATATCTTACACAATCAAAGCCCTGCCTTTGCCAGAAAGCACCTTATGCAAATTACCAATTGTACAAAACAGTAAAACCACCTTCAGGTTAAAGCAACAGGGCATGAGAAAGATATGCATATAAACAGACACAAACAAATTGTATATGTAGTCAGAGCAAAGATACAATATATAAAACACTAGCTCCATGTGCTAATTTTCCTAACTTTGTAACTATCATTAAACAAAAGGCCCAAGTGGTCCTGACATCGCTCACCTGCTTACATAACTTAACAGTAGACCATTGTACTAAGCAGTCTTGTTTAGTATTGTAAGAACACAACTTAAATAAACTATCTCCCAGACTTTATATCATGTTTTATCTATTTTATTATATCCTGATAAAATACAAACTTTTTTTTAAAGATAAAGGTATACCAAATATGCATAATCTCTTGCTCATAATCAAAATTGTCCATGATCTTGATGAGATAAACCCATTTACCAAGTTTATTAGAAACTGAAAGAGAAATATAGTCTCTAGATCTAGAGAGGTAACAAGTTCTGCCAATCAGATGCAAGGCATCTCAATAATATATGCAGTACTCACTCAATACAGAATCTGGGAAAATTATAATATAAGCTTATTTACCAAGATGGAGTAAAATCTGACTGGAATCTGGTATCCAGAGTGGTAACAAGTTTAGTCAATGAGATACAAGATAACCTCATTATTATGTGTAGATCTTGCTCATGAACAAACATTATCCACCATCCTGATAATATAAGACTATTTAACAAGCCTGATTGAAATCACGTCAATAATATGCATGTATCTTACTCACAACTATATTCATCCAAGATCTTGATGATTTAAGCCTACTGACCAAATCTGATAACAATTGGATCAGAAATACAGACTTAAGAGTGGCAACAAGCTCAGCCAATCAGATGCATGGTCACCTCATTAATATGCATGTATCTTGCGATTCTCAAATTTGTCCAAGATCTTCATGATACAAGCATATATTCCAAGTCTGAGCAACAGATCAGAAATATGGCCTGCATAGTGGTAAAAAGCTTAGCCAATCAGATGCCTCATTGCTATGTGTAGATCTTGCTCATTACTGAATTCATTCAAGATCCTAATGATATAAGTAAATATTCCAAATAGGATCAGAAATAGGGCCTCCAGAGGGGTAGCAAGGTCAGCCAATCAGATGCATGATCACCTCATTAATATGCATGGATCTTGCTCATTACTGAACTTGTCTGAGAGCTTGATGATATAAGCCCATATTCCAAGTTTTATTGAAATCAGATCAGAAATATAGATTCCAGAGTGCTGGCAAGCAATAGCTGACAGACTGATGATGAATTACTGACACAAGGCCATACCATAAGCTCACTTGGCTTTATGGCCAGGTTAGCTAAAAATAGGTTTTGCTTACTATACACCAAAACAATAACAAGCTATAACATTCTTAACGTCCATCTGCATGTGGTGGAGAGAGAGAGAGAGATGTAAGGGGGGGGGGGGGACTAGTACCAACATATAATCATACAAGCTAACTATTATTACTAGTATTAATTCTATATATCAATTTTTATTATTATTATTGTTATCTATCATTACTATTGACACTTAGGCCTACTCTCTGCCTTTCCTTCTTAATATATCCGCCACAAGCCTTACCTGGTGTGGTGGAGTCCTGGATGGACTGGACTGGAAATATACAGGAAACCTGAAGAGAAACTGCCCTTCTTTAGCTTCAACTATCTGGCAGCATAATCTATTGCACTCAGAATCCACAAATCCTTGGTAGATATAAAACATTTCGGGGTTAAATGCTCAGAGCAAATGTGCAAATTTGGAAGGCTCCCACAGTTTGACTAGCGCCGGGTTTGGTGAGTCTACATGGCTGACTTTCACCACCCACTTCTAATACAGTTACTTCTCTTTGTTCTTGTCTGGAAACTGAAAAAAACTTGCTCCACTCCTGGTTTTCTTATTCCAACCAGAAACCATACAGCGAACCATTTATTTTGCCTCAAGCAGTTACAATAATAATAACAATAGGATTTACTCACACACCAATTCGTGACAGATACAACAATGGGACTAATATGACATTGCATCTTCAGTCTTGGCACAAAATTCTGATCACACACAATAATGGACGGAAACTTAACTGTGCAAAATATAAGTGTATTTTTTTATCTGAGCGGCTAACAACTGTCATTTTGTGATTGTAAACTAAGCACTTTCAATATTTACATATATATTGCTATGATTGCCGGTGACCTTTAATTATAAGAAAGCCTGCCTGTTTTAGTAATTAGATCCAAGTGAACTTTGGAATTTTTTAATAATTAGGATAGCAATAAGAACTTGCAATTATATTTTTGTGGTAGAACTTGAGCCATATCAATGCAACAACCAGGATGACACAAGGAATATTCCTAGGTCTTCTGAAATGGGGCATGGGGCCCATGGAATTGGAAATATTGCACACAATCAGACTGATCTGGGAAATTTCCCAATACAAGGAAATAAAGACTACTGCTGTATCTTTTTTTGTATTGTTATTTTTGTCTGTTTTGGATCTTTAAAATAAAGTTACAAATATTTCAAGTGTAGTATCATATAAGTATTTCCCTTTCATTGTTTGATTTTGGAATTTTGAAATCAAAATTGGGAAAATAAACATAATTTTTGGACTTGGACTGGGGCCCATATTCAGCCACAAAATTGACCAAGAGAAATTGCTAGACACTAAAGACAGTTACAAATGTAAAGAAGTTAAAACCTCTAAACAATTATTATTACAGGAATACTTTTTCTGACTGGAATTCAAATTTTCTGTTTTATCTGATTTTTGTATACAAAGCAATACATATCTCATACTTTATGTGTCAATAAAATATAAAAGATAAAAGTTGTATACGAACTTCAGATCTAAAGCTACTTACTGTAAAAAATACTTTGTTAGCTTTAGAAAAGCATTCAGTTTATGAGTGGCCATATCCATCTTGGAAAGAAGGCCTGGAAGCTTAACTGAAAGAGATATAAAGAAAGTTATCTTTCAAATATGTCTATCATTCCTGTACTGGGAGAGCAGCTTTGTTTCTGAGTGAGAGGGAGACAGAGAGAAAGAGAGAGAGGCTTATTTTCAAGGAAGTTCTTTGGAGTCACCATTTTCAGGTCAATGGCATGATGGAGTTTTGAATCAGTAGAGCTGGGTATTGCCAGCTAAGTTGTGTCATGATAAATGACTTTGACACAATATGTACAATACTAGTATCACCATACACAATAAATGTCTTTGATATATTATGTACAATACTAGTATCACATACATAAATGTCTTTGATATGATATGTACAATATTAGTATCACCATACACAATAAATGTCTTTGATATGATATGTACAATACTAGTATCACCATACACAATAAATGTCTTTGATATGATATGTACAATAATAGTATCACCATACACAATAAATGTCTTTAATATGATATGTACAATACTAGTATCACCATACACAATAAATGTCTTTGATATGATATGTACAATACTAGTATCACCATACACAATAAATGTCTTTGATATGATATGTACAATACTAGTATCACCATACACAATAAATGTCTTTGATATGATATGTACAATACTAGTATCACCATACACAATAAATGTCTTTGATATGATATGTACATTACTAGTATCACATACATGTCCTTGATACGATATGTACAATACTAGTATCACATACATAAATGTCTTTGATATGATATGTACAATATCAGTATCACCACACACAATAAATGTCTTTGATACAATATGTACAATACTAGTATCACCATACACAATAAATGTCTTTGATACGATATGTACAATACTAATATCACATACATAAACTGTAAAATATGCAAGTGAGTCAATGTCTACCAAACAAACCACTTGTATGAATGCATAAACTTACTTATTGTCAGACAGCCTGAATTTCTGGACTGAACCGAAAAAACTTCTTTTAATTGTTCACTGAACATTGTTCAGATACACCTAAATGCTTTGAAAAAATTGTAATATGCACTTTTTAGCAAGTTAGAATAACAACAAAATCTATGGGGTAAGCTACAAATTGCAAATATTCAGGTGGAAAAAACTATTTACTGGAATGAATCAAACGGTATCATTTAAAAATGCTTTAAAACCTTAAATGGATTAACATCTTCGATCATGTGACAGACTACATTTTTGTGAATTTAAAAAGACTGTGTATATCAGTTACTTAGGAAGATTTAGCACATAAATGGATTCATGTTTGTTTACATGTTGTAAACGGCCTTGTGTTTACTTCATTTGAAGGTATAGAAAGACGAGACAAAAAATGTTCATTTTCGGACAGTTTGTATCACTCAATTGCTGTCATTTTAGAATGGTCCTGTATCAATAGTTTCCGTCTATATTGTGATTACACTACTGATAGAGAAGAAAGATGGAATTGGCCTTTTGTGTGATGTTCTGGACCGCTGATGGTAGCACCACGATACTTTGCACTGCTGGTGGTTTGCAGGGTTTGGCCATAGATTGTATAGTTGGCTCTAAGTGGTTGGCACTTCTTTGTAATATGTATTACTTTGCATTTGTCTGGATTAAAAGCCATCTGCCACCTGCTTTCCCAGTGTTGAAGGGGGATTTGAAAGGCACTTTTCTGAAGATGGTATAGTTGGCTATCAAGTTTGATCTTTCCTGATTTGCTGATGAGATTGCTGAAGCTGAGGAAACTTCAAGTATCCTTTATCTGCAAGTCCTCTCCATGGATTTAAGTACTAACAAACATGCATTTTCTATGAAATCGTGAAAATTCATACAAACAAAAATAAATAAATTCACAATATTTATGTTCATATAGATGGGAAAAGACAAGAAGTCCTAGGATTTTACTTACCAAAGAGTCTTAAGAGATGATGTGAACCATACAATAATGACGGTGGGGTAGGAAGTTTGTTCTGCTCTTCAGGGGGGAGGAGTTGCCATGCAAACACACTGTCAAGGATCTCCTCTTTACCACTGTCCCCATAACTGTCTGAGCTCCCTCCCTGCTTCCCATTAGCATCTCCAGCCCCATCCTGTGATGCAGAAGATACTGTGCACGGAATCAGCAGTGGCGGGGGTGGATCAGTGCTTCGTGTAGAATAACGTGATGTCTCTATGGGAGCTGGCTCTAATTTTGAACTAGAGCTCTCACTTGAACTATTGTATGACTTTCTGGATTCTTTCTTTTTAGTACCAGAGACTCTTCTTTCTCTATGATTTGAATTCCGTGACACTGACGTTCTTCGAGTTGATCTTTCTTGGCTTGCTGATGAGGTTGCAGAGGCTGAGTAAACTTCAAAGAATCCTTGAACCTTGTGAGGACTATCTATTGTTGACCGTCTAGTAACTCGTCGTGGGACTATTTCCTCTTGATTTTGAAAAATAATTTCATCATCGTCTGAGTCGTCATGGGAGTAATTTGGGTAAAGTTTAGGTAGCTTTGGAGGTGGCTCATCTGTACTGCTAGATCTCATGCGATCTGACAATCGAAGAGATGGTGAAGGAATGAGACAGGACTCTTGCAATGAGCTGAAAGGAAGCAAGAATAGATAAATAATAATTACTTTTGTTTAGAATGCACACTGGTTACTGTAATTATCTGCAAATGTGTATTCTGTAATTACTGTATATCTTGAGACACACAAAAATTTCTTTTTTTTTCCTTGTTCCAAAACTAAAGAAATTCACTTGAAATTTTTTTCCAAAACTTTAGAAAATGAGAAGTACTGACTCCCCACCCCCACCCCGCAAAAAGAGATAAATATACAATTATAAATATCACAAAAATTTTTATTCTTCTTTCTTTGAATTATTTTTTCTTTTTGCTCTGTACACATAAATCCAAAGACACAAAGAAACAAGTAAAAGATTGGCAGTAATTAGATCTTACTCCTCCTAACTTAAGTTGCCACAGCCGTGCATGAAAAATGGTTACTCAAAAGTGATTGTTTCAAGTTATAGGTCACTTTTTGAATTTGAAAGATGTTTAGTGCCTGATTTTTATGTTTATGACAGCAATATTCTGCTAGTCACAGTAGTCTATGTCCTTGTAATTGCTGAATTACCATTTTCATTGCTGTATGTGCTTAAATAAAGTGCTCAAGCAATGCAATGATCATCATTATTTTCTCTCAAAATGATGAAATACAATCACAACTGAACTAAGACAGCTGAGCAGTGCTTCTATTAGTATGGTTATAACTGTTTATTATGCAATAGGTGTCAGTACATTGGATGTATGTTTAGCTGAACGGGAAGGGTCAAGATGTTTACTCCACTGTTAAGTAGACCTGTCCAGAAACACTGTTCACTGTGGAATCAACCAGATTAGGGATCAGGAATCATAAATAGGGATAATTAACAAGTCAAACTAGTTGAACTAATAAACTATGCCCATGGAAGAAGATCAGAAAAACAAGTGTCGCAAAACGTTTGTCATATAATAGATCATTAAACGAAATGTTCAAAAACTCACAGTGCACTACAAAATTAATTTTAAAAATAAGGGTATCCCAACATTTACTGTGTGTAAACATTTACGGTGTTAGAACATTTATGGTAAATATGGCAAGTCTTAATGAATAAATTGTCTCATGCTGTCCAGACAAAATGCCAATATTACTGCTCATTCAGACATTTAAAATGTTAACTTATACTATCTTGGACATGGGTGTGCCAACCCTCTATCAAGGGGGAGACCACTCTTGTCTGGCTTTTACCCTGGCAGTCAGATGACTTTTTAGCACTTGTTGCTAAAACAAGCCAAAAGATGTGGACATTTTCTTTTACTTTGGGAGGAATGGATTTGCAAGGTAGTGGATGTAATCCTAATGTATCTGAAGAAGAAACTGCCTCTTATGCAATATGAGCTTTTCTTCGAAAGGCCATAAAAAAAACAGAACTGGAGAAAATGTGTTTCACACATAATTTTTTAAAGTTGCTTCTCTTGCAGGCAGTACAAAAACTAAAGAGAATTTAAACATCCAATTACTTCCAACTGGTAACAAAATCAACAACATCAAAAAGCTCAGATCTTATCATGCTTGCACTGATATACAAGAGTTGGCTTAAATAATGAAATTGTATGAAACTAAAAATATCCATAGGACCTAAATTCCCCTACTAGTAACACTTTGATAATTAAATAGTTCTTTTTCATTATGATTTCCAACAATCTGGTTGGCCAGGCCCATAAGAGTTTCTTTGGTTCACACCTGTATAAACTAAAAAATTCAGTTGGCCCCCGGCCACTGGCACTACTTTTCCAACCATTCACAGAGAATCATTGGTAAAATAAATTGCACATTAAAATTATGCCATATTTGTTTATATCGACAATGATAGCATTGTCTCAGAAATTGAAGTTCCTACTTAAGAAGGCTGGTGTACAACTAAATCAAAGTATTGAGAGTAATGATGGCTTGAAGGGTATGTGTAATATGGTACACTTAACAGGGCCAAATGAATAACAAAAATTGAACAAAATTGAAAATTCAGTTCCCTGTTTATGATCATATGCTAATACCAATTACATGTAATCTAAAATTGTAAATGTATCAAATCTTTTTTTCATCATTATTTTTAACAGAGAATTGGTTAAAATAATAATAAAATGAGAAAATATTGATGAAATTACCATTTATGCATATTTTCTACTGAAATGATTCTGTATTAAGTACTACACAGATAGTCAAAACTGGATCAAGGGAGGTAACAATACTGGGTCTAAACATTTCCTCTTAGAATCAGAATTTGAGTTATGTCCCTTATACAGATTGTCTTTTTTTTTTCAAGGTCAAAAGGACAATGGACCAGAATTTTCTGTATATATTTGGACTGTTTGTTTATGGATACCAATTTCTGGGGCCAAAATAAATTGTTCAGGCTTGTAATTTCTGGACAATTTTTAGAAGAATTTTACTTATACACTGATGTTTCTGGACGAAACTGTCATTCTACAGTCAAAACAGACTAATACATGTACTGCATATTACATGTATCATAAATAGCCTTGTCAAGTTACATGTATAAATCAAATTGTCAAAAAATGGGGGAACCACATTTCACTATATATACATTGCTTACACTGAAATGGTGAAGAACATTTGTTAACAAGAGTCCCTTGAATAGACTGATGCTCACCTAGCCAAAAAGAATTTCCAGGAATTAAAGATAAGACCATTTCTTCCTTTTAACCGCTGTTTGTTGAAAGTATCTCTGATTTTCTTCAGAGATAACAAGATTTTCAATGAGGTGCTATGGTGGTTATACTGAATGTCAGATTGGCACCATTTTCATTTAGGACCAAGCAGACATCATTAGAAGTCTTTTGGTGAAAACCCATGTCAATATAACCATTCATTCTGGGGGAGTAGTAACGACAAGGTTTTCAAGATTGCCATTGTGGCAGCCATATTGGATGTACAATTGGCACCATTTCATTTAGGACCAAATAGGTATGTTAAGAAGTCTATTGGTGAAAACTCCATGTTGATATGGCTATCCATTTGGAAGGAGTAGAGATAATATTTTAAAGATGGCCATACTGAGGGTCAGTTTGCATCATTTTCATTTAGGACCAACTAGACACCATAAGAACTCCTCTGATGAAAACCCCATGTCAAAATGACTTTCAATTTAAGAGCAGCAATAACAAGATTTTCAAGATGGCCACCATGGTGGCCTTACTGAACATCAGATCAGCACCATTTAAATTTAGGACCAACAAGACATCTTATGAAGTCTTCTGGTAAAAATCCCATGCTGACATGACTTCTTTCTGTTTTGGAGGAGTAACAATAAGATTTTCAAGATGACTGCCATGGTGGCCATATTGGCTATCAGATTGGCACCATTTCCATTTAGGACCAACAAGACATGACAAGAAGCCTTTTGGTCAAAGAACAATATCGATATGACCAGCCATCTTGGAGAAGTAACTATAACAAGATTTTCAAGATGGCCATTGTGGTGGCTGTTTTGGAGTCAGATCAACACTATTTTCATTTATGACCAAGAAAGACATCATAAGAAGTCTTTCAGTGAAAACCCCATGTTGATATGAACATTCATTCAGGAGAAGTAGTGATAAGATTTTCAAGATGGCCACTGTAGATGTCTGAGTGGCACCATTTTCATTCAGGACCAACTAGACATCATAAGAAGTCATTTAGTAAAAATCCAATGTTGATACAACCATCCATTCAGAAGGAATAGCGATAACAAGATTTTCAAGCTGGCCGCTATGGCTGGCATACTGGATGTGCAAATGGCACCATTTTCATTTAGAACAAGCCATCATAAGAAGTCTTCTGGTGAAAAGCCCATGTCAATATGACTTTTTGCTCAGGAGGAGTAGTGATTAGATTTTCAAAATGGCTACTCTGGAGGCTATATTGGACATCAGACAGGCACCAATTTCATTTAGGAGCAACTAGCTACCATAAGAAGTCTTTCAGTAAAAACCCTATGTTGATATGACCATCCATCCAGGAGTAGTGAGAACAAGATTTTCAAGATGGCTGCTGTGGTGGCCCTATTGGACATGATATTGGCACTAATTTTATTTAGGGTCAACTAGATATCATAAGAAGTCTTTTAGTGAAAACCTCATTGTTGATATATTGTCCACTAGTAGGGGACATACCAGTCAGCTGCTTAACAGGCAGATAAAACCAAATGTTGTTCTCAGAGCAATACAACTTTTATTAGGTCATCATGTACACTACACCACATTCCATCATAGGCTAGTAACAGACATCAGTCATGTGACTACACTGAGAAACTGAATGAAATTACTATGCTCTGTTTCAAATTATGCTACATTAATTTTATTCAACATCCCCTTTTCTTTAAAGAACTAGTTATCTCTGCTTTATTAAATGATTAATCCAAATACTTGGGATATGCTTGACATATAGTGTATATTGAAAGCTAAACTTTAAATCTTTGCCGTCTGAATTTATTACCAGATTATCAGTTCATATTCACTAACCAAAACAATGTAAAATTAACTGACTAGGTATTCACTAACCAAAACAATGTAAAATTAACTGACTAGGTATTCACAAACCAAAACAATGTAAAATTAACTGACTAGGGTCTATATGTTAAGAGTTAATAATTCACTTGTGGCACACAAAGTCTTTCAGATAAGCAGGCTCCCTGATGTTTCTCTTGGGTCTTACTCTTGGTGCAGTTGTTGTCGTGTTATCTGAATTTGGCAATACGTCATCTTTAACATTCTCTGAAAGTGACATTCTGGAGCTATTTGATTCACTTGGTGTTGCAGTTGTTTGATCTTTGTGGCAATTTGTCGGTACATCCGTATTCTCGGGTTCACGTAAAGGTGAAGTCTCCCGGATGCATACTTTTATCTTTGTGGGTCGTATGTGCACACGATTCCGTCTATAGGTTCCTTCATCCTGACTTTCCACGATGTACGATCGTTCACTCAGTCTTTCCTTGATTTTACCAAGTTTCCATTTATTTCCTTCCTTGTGTTCAAAATATACGGACTCTCCGATACTCAGTGGTGGTAAGGTTCGAGCTCTCTTATCGTACCACTTCTTTATCGAGCGTTTTCGCGCTGATCGGTAGTTAATTCCTGGTTCCTTATTCAGATCACTTGTTGATGGGATCACTGATCGGGTGTTTCGTCCAAAAAACATTTGAGTCGGACTAAGTCCAGTATCCTGATGCGGAGTGTTTCTAAGTTCTAACAAGGCTTCATATTGATCTCTACCATCTATGAGTGTCTTCTTCAACATGTTCTTAATGACTTTAACAGCAGATTCAGCCTTTCCATTTGCTTGCTGATGATTTGGGGCTGACATTCTGTGGTTAATGCCCCATTTGCGAATGAACTGTGCGAACTCCTTTCCTGTAAACTGGGGTCCATTATCTGATATAATTGTGGTGGGAATTCCAAATCTTGAGAATTGTTTCTTCAGTATGGTTACAACTTGGCTACAACTTGCCATACTTAAGTAGTCCACTTCTATGAAATTTGAAAAATAGTCGATCACAACAAGATACTGTCTACCCTTGATTTCAAACAGATCCATGCCTACCTTATTCCAAGGTCTCTCTCCATCACTGTGCTGTAAAAGCGGCTCTCTTTGGTTTCTAGGTTTGCATTCCTCACATGCTTTGCACGATTCAACCATTTGTTTAATTTCTCCTGCCATTCCAGGCCAAAATATCTTTCCTCTAGCTCGCCTCATCATACTATCGTAGCCTAAATGAGCACTGTGAAGACGATTCTCCATATCCTTTCTCAATGATTTGGGAATTACAATTGCCTCCTCTCCTTTGACAATTATACCATCTTGAACGCTAAGGACATCCTGCATATCAAAATATGGCAACGTTGAGTATGGCACTTTGTCTCTAGCTTCAGGCCAGCCCTCAGTAATGAGTTCCATAAGTAATTGCATATCAGCGTCTTCCAAAATTGCTTTCTTGACTTCTTGCAGTCTCGCATCTGGGAAGTTGTCGAACATAACGTTCAGGATCCTTGGTCGTTCAGTTTCTATGTCGAGAGTTTCTAGATAAGCTTGGCTTAAGGCATCAGCGATAACAAGATTTATTCCTTTCACAAATCTAAATTCGATGTCATATCGAAACAGTTTCATCATGATATCTTGTAATCGTTTTGGGGCTTTGCTCAAAGGCTTCTTTAGTATCGCAGCTAACGGTTTGTGATCATTTTGTATTATAACTTTTCTTCCATATGTATATTGGTCAAAACGTTCTAAACCATAAAGCATCGAAAGAGCTTCCTTTTCAATTTGTGCCCACTTTCTTTCGGACGGTTTGAGTGCCCTCGACGCAAATTCAACTGGTCTACCATCCTGAAGCAAGACAGCACCCAGTCCATTCTTGCTACTATCTACTTGTAGTACGACTTCTTTGTTTACGTTAAAATATGCCAGCACTGGTGCTTCGGTCAGCCTTTTCTTAATTCTCTTGAAAGCAGTCTCGCATTCTTCAGACCAATTCCAGACAGAATCTTTACGTGTGAGTTGACGAATCGGTTCCAGTTCATTTGCAAGATCTGGAAGAAATTTCGCCATATACTGCACCATGCCACATAGCCTCTTCACGTCAGAAATATCCGTTGGTGTGGGCATTTCGTGTATTGCCTTGACCTTTGTATTGTCTGCTTTGACTCCTTCACTAGTTATTTTGTGACCATGAAAAATGATTTCGGTCAATCCTACTTCTTTCTTGTCATCATTTAACATGATATTCCGTTCGATGCATCGTTTGAACAAGTTTTGCAATTTTCTCTCGTTGTCTAGTTTCGCTTCTTGTTCAGAGCTCCCACATCCAGCAACAATTATATCATCCGATATAGTGAAAACACCATCCAAATCTCCAAGTGCTTCAGTGAGTTTTCTTTGAAAGATTTCGCTCGAGACCTTTAGTCCAAATGGCAACCTCGCCCATCTGTAACGACCGAAAGGTGTAATCATTGTATTTAGTTCACTTGATTTCTGATCCAGTCTAACATGCCAGTATGCCTCACGAACATCAAGTTTACTGAAGACTTTTGCATTAGCAAGTTTTGGTAACACGTCCTCAAGTGTCGGAAGTTTCGCATGTTCTCTCATGAGCGCAGTATTTAGTGGCTGTGGATCTATGCAAATACGCAAATTTCCATTCTGCTTTCGTACAACAGCCATCTGACTAACCCACTAAGTAGGTTCGGTAACAGGTACTAGAACTTCTCTTTTGACAAGTTTATCTATTTCTCTCTTCACGTCTTCTTGAAGTAAGAGTGGCAACTTTCTGCACGGCAATGTTTTCGCTGAAATTTCGTTGTCGACTGAAAGAGTTGCTTCCCCTAGATCACCGAGTTTCGTCGTGTCGACCATAGCAATAAATTTGTCACTGTTAACCGTAATCAATCCCATTTGCTGAATAGTTTTTGATCCTAGGAGATTCATGTAACCATTTGGTACAACTACTAGAGTAGCAGTAGTTTCTTCCCCATTGCTCGGGTTAATAATTTTCAGATCAACTTCTCCAAGCGGTTTCATATGTGACTTATTCCACATTTTTAAGGTTAGTGTTGTCGGCCTAACTTGTTCTTTACGAAAATACTTCTTGCAGATAGTGTTGATGTCGGCACCGCTATCTAACTGGAAATGCACTTCACAATTGTTGACATTCATTAATGCAGAAATTCTACTTTTCTGACTGGTTTCTATGGTATAAAGCCAATTTTCATCATCATCTGTTTGTTCTTCGTGCATTGTACTAGCACAATCTAAATGGATTTTCTTGCATTTTACCTTGAAATGATTCCTTCCTTTGCACACATCGCATGTTTTGCCCCATGCCGGACACTTTTCCTTCTTGAACTTGTGTTTGCGTCCGCAGAAATTACATTCCTTAAGTGAAACGCTATCTTTACCCTGAACTGGTGAGGACAGTTTATTTCGTAGTTTGCCAATCCCAGGTTGACTGTTAGTATTTCTTTTCCTTTGGCTTCGAGTTTGTGCTTTACTTCCTTGAGTTATTTTATTTACAGTCTGACTGCTAGAGCTGGTTTCCCTCAGTTCTTTTATATGTTTATTTGACTGCTCAAACGCACGACACATTTGTATGTTGTTTTGTCCAGGTTTAATTTGTCTTCTCTGAGTAAGAGTTCCTGAAGTTTTCCGGTAACTGTGAAAACTATTTTATCTCTGATCATTCTATCCTTCTCGCTGAAATTACATGACGACGCTCTCGTCCTAAGCTCAGTTAGGAAACTGTCGAAAGGTTCTTGGTACGGTACATTCCAGAACCTATGTGATTCCAGGACCTCATTTTTTCTGGGGTTACAACATGCCTCAAGTTTTTCAAGTACCTTGCCAGGTTTGTTTTTGTCGCCATCTGCGTCCCATACAAATTGATCATAAATATCCAAAATGTGCGGTCCTGCACAATGCAAAATTATGGCTGTTTGCACCTCATCCTCTTTATCAGTTGCTCCACTTGCAGTTAGGTAAATTTGCACTTGTCTTTTCCAATGCTTAAAGTTTTCCGAAATGTTCCCATCGGTTACATTTAATATTGGCGGTAAACAGAATGTGCTTAAGAGACCGTCGGCCATGTTAGTTTTCCGCCACTGGACCCGTAGTACGTGAGACTGTGATAAAGGATGCAAAATGCGTAACTTCTAAAATCAGTTGACCTCTAAAACTGACGAATCATCGATGCGTCCTTAATTGGCCACCGCTGCCACCATGTTGATATATTGTCCACTAGTAGGGGACATACCAGTCAGCTGCTTAACAGGCAGATAAAACCAAACATTGTTCTCAGAGCAATACAACTTTTATTAGGTCATCATGTACACTACACCACATTCCATCATAGGCTAGTAACAGACATCAGTCATGTGACTACACTGAGAAACTGAATGAAATTACTATGCTCTGTTTCAAATTATGCTACATTAATTTTATTCAACACCCATGTTGATGTGACCCATTCAGGAGGTTGGTTGGTTGTTATGGGTTTAATGCCATTTTCAGCACATGATAAACTATACATGGCGGCCAGTATATCTGTTCGAGGAAGATCTGTAAAGGCAAGCGCCTTAGACCACTCGACCAACTGGGGACACACCATGCAGTAGGAGTAGCGATAAGATTTTCAAGATGGCTTCTGTGGTGGCCATATTGGACATCAAATTGGAACCATTTTCATTTAGGACCAACTAGACATCATAAGAAGTCTTTCAGTGAAAACCCCATGTTGATATGACCATCCATTCTTCTGGAGTAGCAATAACAAGATTTTCGAGATGGCCACTCTGGCAGCCATACTGGATGTCTGAGCAGCACCATTTTCATTTAGGACCATCTAGGTGATGAGATAAATATATGTGTAAAGTTTCATGGCAATCCTCCAAGTAGTTTAGGAGAAGCAGTGATAACAAACTTGTGCTAATGAATGGATGATGGACAACAGAGCATCCGAAAGCTATCCTGGTCTATGACCAGTAGAATTAAAAACTATATTATTCACCTGCAGAGAAAAAATATCTCAATCATAAAATCATTAGAAGAATATGTCAACCTTTGTTAACAGAGAAAACAGTTAAAGTCAAAGTCTACATCTAAAAAAATTCATTTTACACTTCCGTTGTGGATAATACTTAGACCTCTGCCTGGTAACATGTATAAGTTCAGTTTCAGTGAATAAATAATTTATTTTAAAAGAATAATGGAGCACAAAACAGATCGTTATTTCATGTGTTTTATGTGCTGTTATGAATTTATAAGTATTGGAATGTATTTTACTTTTGTATTAGTCAGATATAACTTCCAATACCAGAACACACAAACTGGGATGGATTCAATGGTTCATTCGATAATGTTAGGGCTAACCTACTCTCCCACTCATTACCAAAATACTTTAAGTAGTGATTTAACTATTGGGAAAATTACAATCATGATTCATCCTATCATATACATTTTCATTTTGTTTTTATTCAATGACAAAGATTTTCACTGGTGACAGATGATGGTAAGAGATTAAAACATAGCCGATTCTTGTGCTTCACATGTGAAGTTGTGTATTTCAAAATGCTTGCATTTTTTTGTGGACTGAAATAAACTACATGAAACTGGGCAAGTAATGTTGGCTTTCATTCATTAATCTGCATGTAAAATGTAATTACTTTGCTGTGTGACTCATGAAATAGCCCAATATCGTTTGTGTTGGTTTGGTTGCATGGGCTTGGACTCTTTGTTAATTTGTTTGTTTTTGGACACTGATTAAAATATTTGTATATGTTTTTGAACAGAAAAAATAGAGTGTAATCAATGATTACATAACTCACCTCTATGAAGCTTTTAGTAGTCTCCAGTAGCAATTGTAAATATTAATTATGCAGAAAATAAATTCAGACTTAAATAATCTTGACAAAAGTTTAAGAACTTAACTTTTAATCAGCATTATATGGCCAGTACTGTGCTGATATGCTGTTAAACCATATACAAACATACACTGACAGGGCACAAAAGACTTAAAACAATGTTTTCTATGCTATCAAAACAGAGGTACAAAATGAGTTGATAAAAACCAGATTCATTTTTTTTGTTAATTAAAAAAAAAATCATTGTTCTTAAAATCTGCCTCAGAAGCTATTATCATTGACCACCCCTAGAAGTCAGATTCACTGTGTGAACCTCTGTCCACGTGGGTTCGAGTCTCAACTCGGCCAATGTCGGTATGTGAGAAAGCTTGTCAGTAACTTCCTATGGATCGGTGGTTCTTCCAGTGATTCTCCCTGGTTCTTTCTCCACCAAATATACTGGCCAC
This sequence comes from Margaritifera margaritifera, assembly GCA_029931535.1. Lineage (NCBI taxonomy): Eukaryota > Metazoa > Mollusca > Bivalvia > Unionida > Margaritiferidae > Margaritifera > Margaritifera margaritifera. Next base: position 5,342,587 of record JAQPZY010001630.1, on the reverse strand, counting down.
CATGTATAGAATATCATGAGATGAAAAGGACATTAAACCCACAAAACACAAACTCTACTGGGTGAAAGTCACAGACTTTGAGTAACCTTGGAGCAACAGCTAGTATTACAAGCATAGTCTATGCATCAGTAATTGCCTTGGTTAATCATTACAGCTGAGGCTTCACAAGAAAAGCATGCAGTCCACTCATCTAATTCCTATACTCAATCATTATAACAAAATACATTGTATTGTCATTAATATGGAAAATTTAGCATTAAATAAGCATGCAGTACTACTTCCAACTTAACTGGTCAGAAAGGACCTTCTGAGGAGGCCAGGATGTATATAGCATGGAAGAATCTATGTGGTCATGAGCTAAGTACAAATACTCAACCCATGTTAGTAAAGCATAAACTGATGGTCACAGTGACCTTCTTTGGTTGTAAGGCTGTACAGTACCAACAGAGATGCATCCAATTATCAAGTTTCATGATTTCAGCACCCAATAAATGAATTTTAAACACAACATTTCAACAAAGTCACTGAAGCATGAAATATAGGTCACAGAAACCTCTTTTTGCCATAGGGGTGAGTAGTAATCAAGAGCATCCTCTCGCCAAGTTTCATGATTCTAAGCAAGATGGTATGCATATAGCATGCCAAAAACTCATGGTCACTAGCTTAATGCAAAAATTTAACCAAAGGCAGTAAAAGATGAAATATAGGTCATGATGAGCTTCTTTTGTTGCAAGGGTCTGGTACTATTAGAGACGCATATCAACATCAATTTCATGATTCTAGCATTAATAGAGCCCAAGAAATGAACATCAAACACAAAATTTAATTCCAATGATGTGAAACAAATAGGCCATAATGACTAGCTACTGAAATGAGGGAGTGTTGCTCATCATGATGCATCAGGTCATGAGCTCAATGCAAAAACTTAATCTACGCCAGTACAGCTCTTCCCATTATAACGCAATTTCAGATATAACGTGGTACTACTATGGACTCCATGAACAAAATCATACCAATGTATAACAACAAGGGTTGAAAGAAAATAAGGTGAAACTTAGTCTTATATATTTATTTCCTTTTCGAAACACCACTATTTAAAAAATTTTGATAGTGCCCACTATACCATGGTTTCATATATTATGCTATTCTCAATATATCGCGGTTCTGTATATATGACAGTATTCTGTATGACGCAGTTCAGTACATAACACAGTTGGTGATGATCCCCGACTACCGCATATAACGAGGGAGAGCTGTAATATGTGAAAGGTAGCACAGTGATCTTTTTTTTTATATGTTTGTTACCAACAAGATGTATACAATTGTCTAGTTTAATTGATTCAAGCATGAGCAGTTAAAACACAAACTTTAACCCAAGTCAAAGAAGTATGAAATATGGGTCACAGTGATCAATTTTGTGATGAGGGTGTGGTACTCATCAAGATGTATCTTCTAACCAAGTTTCATGATTACAGTTATAACACAGTATGTATTCAGGATGCAGAAACACATGTGGTCAAGAGCTAAATACAAAAACTTAACTGAAGTCAGTAAAATATGAAATGTAGGTTACAGTGATCTTCTTTTGTTGGTACTCAAAGAGATGCATACAATCATATAGTTTCAAGTCCTAACATAACCACAGGTGGTGAGTGAGTAGGCTCCTTCCTAATCATTGTGCTGACTAACGAAACTCTCCGGCAGACATTCTGGTCCAATAAAATGTGCCAAGCTTGCAGACTCTCAAAAAAATGGCTCATCAAAGATTGTTTTGATTCATGCTGCTGATTTCAAGGTGGCTAGGTAATAATTGTGAATTACATAACATATGTTACAGGTGTATTTCTGGAAATAAAAGGTACTCATCTGTAATGATTAGCCACACTAATTTCTCTAAAAGTGCAATTGATGTAAGAAATATCTACAACCTACAAGGAGTGTACGTCTTTTGTTTATGTTGAAATTACAGAAGACTGATGCATACTTAATGTTCGGCAAATAACTGAGTGTTCCCAAATCATTAATGTGTAAAATAAATCATTACAAAAACACTCTCAGTTCCAAGTCAGGTTTTCATTATTGCTGATATAGCCAAAGAGATGAGTCTTTTAGCTAGCTATCTATCTTTGTTCTTCTAACTATATATGCATTATTATTCTCCAGCTATCAATTCAAACCCTTCATTTCTTCTCATGTACAAATCAATCTACATGTTATTTGATATATCTTTTGATAACTTTAATTATTGGTACAAGTGTTTAATGTACAAAAACAGACAAAAGAAAACAAAATATAAAACAATTTCAAGAAAACATCCCATATTTTATTTGACCTTGTTTTTTAAACTTTAATTGTGATATTATGTTGTCATAGTTGGGGGCAATCTCAAATCTTCCAAGGGCAAGTTCAATATTTCAGTCAGTTCAGGCAAGCTGATTTTTATTAAATTTGAAGAGGAAAGTGGACCTTGAATGGACAGATTTCCCACAAAATCACTATGTATGAAAATTTAGGTAAATGCATAAAAACAGAGCTAGGAGAAACTACACAGCTACTCATGCACACTGTAGGCCAAAACTTAATCTTGAACCTGACTATCACAAATGTATTTCTGCATTAGAATCATTGCCTTGTGAAATCATGCATTCTTGACACTACTGTAAATAACGAGGGAGGAAAATGGAGATAAGGTATGGATGTCTCTTCCCTTACAAATTTACTCCATTGCCAATTGTACGAAACTGTTTCATGCAGCATATACTGTGGTTTCACCTTTTTTCATGGGGTACCAATTTTCATGAATTTCTTGGTTGGTCTGAACCACAAACTTAAAGACCCAATGCAAAATGAGCACATGTGATGCAGAAAACCACCCCCACTAACCCCCCACCAAAAGTTTTCTTACTGATACAGTCATAGTAGTCAACAAAACTCAACTATTTGATAATTCAATTTCATTACAGTAAAAAAATATTCTTTTACATGTTTTTGTGTTATTTTTTAACTTTCTGAACAAAAATACTTATAAAGCATTTTTTTTTGTTCAGTAAGGATAGAAAGAAAAAAAGAAAGCATAAAGTATTTAAATACTAGTAGTATTGAAAATTAAAGAAAGGTAATTAAATGATCAAGGAAAATTAGATTAACTGCTCATTTATATTTAATACTACTTTCAAGTGAAACTGCTGTTGAAAATATTATTTTTCTAAAAAAACTGCACTTACTATATTCTCTGCAATTCTCTGTGATTTAAGATTTACCCACAGTTGTAATCCATCTACATGAACAATCTACATAAAGCATATAAAGCAAGCATTTATACTTCTAATTATAGGTACAAAATTTTCCTGTTAAAATTGTAATTCTCCTGAAAGCACATTTCATTTTATCCACATGCTTAATCCAAAGGAACAACAAGACTGTAAAATATTAAAACTATTCCTGATGCACAAGTACTAATACACTAATTACAGCAAAGTACTAAAGTTCACAAGTCACAGATTTTCAGACACAACCACTAAATAAACATAGTGTCAATTGAGTCTCCAGGCACATGGAACTTCTGCAATGTAAAGAATCCCAAAACTGCAGAGTTACACATGTCTTGCTTTATGAAAGCCACAGGTAAATAGGTCTAATCTCTCCAATGTTTTCTCATGGGAATCAAACTTAAATTTTACCACTCTTAACATCATCTGAACATACTGATGGTGCAATTTATGGGCAGTGGTTTAAGTAAAGCATCATATATGGATGCACTTCAGTGACCACATGGCTTGGTGTTGTTGGCTGTATCGGCTCCATTTGATGTTGAGCACTTGAAAATACAGTGGAAGGTATTGTTCTTGACAGGTGTTTGATTTGTACTCATACTTGCGGTAGTATTGTTTTAACCATTCAAGCAACCAACCTTTGTTGTCTGCATATTTGTTTGGGTTGCATTTTTTATTTTAGATGTTTATAGAAGGTTATCCATTAACAAATATGCAAACTTAGACAAAGGCAAATTCACAAATTTAAGTACCCAAGCAAATGTCTTTAAAATTCTTTTTTTTGTTGTTGTGCAAAACCACAAAATTATACTCATGAAAAAACAAATGAAACAACAGTACACACTATAAATGCTTACAAATACCTGGGAACAGATGGTTCCATATGATGAAAACCTTGGCTAGATTTTAGCAGAAACTATTTTATGAAAGCCATGTCACACTTACAAGGTCAGCCACAAGTGAGTAAGATAGATGTGGTATTGTTATAAATGAAACACTACTGTTGACTGTGATTCGTGTACTTGCTGTTAAATTATTCCTTTTCTAGCACAAAGTCACCACACTTCATTTTGTCTTTATAGCGTTTGGCCCTACTTTACTATGCTCTATAGTGTTTAAAAAAGGATGAACACTTGTTGTAAAGGTACTACTGAATGAAAGTCACAGACAATAAGAGTCCTAAAAACCTATTTACTAAGGAGTGAAGTTTTATTTAAATTTTCTTAAAAGAACACACACAAAAAATGCAAAACTATTAACACAATGTTACTTTTTTTTCCCTAATTGGTAACTGGCTCAAATTTTGAGTCACCAATATACTAATTTGATAGTTTTGCTAAAATTTAATAACACTAACAGTAATTCTACTCGCCCCATATTCATGGTAGGACAATTTAATTTACAAATATAAGAACAGTGGATTGTAATTATGCTCACCTTCTATCTTTGGCTGGGGATTTACTTCTGTATGCATAAATCACTTTGTTGTACTGGTCTCTCTCAGTAGCATACAAGAGAATCAGGGGGAGGGTGAAGTCAAAGCATATCCTCAAGCCATCCACATATTCTTTGCACAACGGAACACTGAAAAGTCACAGTAACAACAATTATTATGAGTTAAAACAAGAGTCCCTCAAAGGGACTGACATTCTACTGGCTGAAAAAAACTTACAGAAATTCAAGATAAGACCATTTCTTCCTTTTAACTGCTGAGTGTTGAAACCACCTCTGATATTCTTCACCAATATCAAGATTTTCAAACTAACTGCTGTGGTGGACATATTGGATGTCAGATTTGAACCATTTTCATTTAGGACCAACAAGACATCACTTAGGACCACCAAGACATCTTAAGAAGCCTTCTGGTGGAAACCCCATGTTGATATGAGTTTCCATTTTGGAGGAGTAACAAAACAAGATTTTCAAAATGGCTGCCATGGTGGCCATACTGGATATCAGATTGGCACCATTTCCATTTATTACCAAACAGATATCATAAGAAGTCTTTGGTAAAACACAATATGACCAGCCATCCAAAAGTACAGTACACGCATCGTGTTTTTATGAAAAAACACGTCGTGGGCATGGAGCTTAATCCTTTTCACGCTGTGTTGTCATGGAGAGATATCATGGTCGTCGTGGATTGTCCATGTCGTGGCTTGTCATGGACGGATTAAGTTTTATTGCCCATTTGAAAGTCGCAGCAATATAATTATGTAATAGTGGACGCCAACTACCACGCGTGGAACTTACCTATCAGCTCAGCTATAGCACACAGTGCATAATGCTCTTTTTAATTTGTACGCAATGCCATTTAATATTTAAAGACTCACTCACTAAAACGCATTCACATACGTGTATTGAAAGAGATGAAAGATAAATTGCTGAGAAAAGAGTCACGAATGATGCTTCACAAATTATACAAAATTTAATTATCTTAATTTTCATGGGGGGGGGGGGAATTCTGTTTGAAAGAAACAAAGGGTAAAAGAAATCACACGTAAATACATGTATTAGCGGGTTTCATTCCGTTATTTAAATAAAAGAATGGGAGAAATGTTGTGATTTTGTTTTTAATTACCCCAGTCACTTTTAAATGGTTTGCTTAAAATGTTCCCACACAATGAAATATACACGGTGCTATGCAATATACAACCTCTACTATTCCAGCTTGTTTAGTACTTGCGACTCAAATATACATGTCCATGCGACACATTTTCTCAGGAACTAGACACGTGTTTACTTTTACCGTAGACCTACTGTTTTAACTCCGACTCTACGAAGCACGTGATGCTGTATTCTATGACCAAAAGCTTATAAAAATATACTTAAGATTGATGGTTTGGTCATCTGACGAGTTTAATATTACCAAATGGACAGGTGAAAGCGATAAAACTATTAATTTGCTTCAGTTGGTGAAACTTTTAAAATTTCTGGTGTTTTAATTAATGTATCATTCAGTAAGATTTATTTTGTGCTTTGGAATTACTTCTTTCTCCCCTTGTTTAACTTGTACTGTATTACACGCAAGCTGAACATATCATATCTATCAATAATGCCTTGTACATCACCTGAAATTGCTACGCCACGTGTTTGCAAAGACTATAAAATCTATCTCTATTATTGCACTGATTGCTGTAAACACGTGGCTTCTTATTTTTCGTTAACTACTCCGACCTGGAGGTCGAAACGTTTTGGCTTCATAGGTTGTAAATCCCAATTATTTCCTGTTCATTTTGAACCGTTCATATTAATTCTAAGGTGGTCGCGAATATTGTCAGGTCCACCTTGATTATTGCAGTAATGCTCTCTCATTGGACTTTCAGTCTATTAAATTTCTGAAGCATTATGTTCGTACATGGTTAATTATGACCAGATTCGACAATAGATAATAAGAAAAAAAGACAAAGGACACTAATAGCAGGTGAATAACCCAATGAATTATATAAATTCTTGTTAAATATAAAATGAATTGTCAAGCAGCGATTTACATATTAACTTACTTATATAAAGAGTGGAATCAAAACTGTATTTCTAAATTTTGTCAGTAGACGAATTCCAAAATGAAGATGAACGAGGCACATTTCTAAAATGCATACTCTCTAATTAGCAATGCCTGTTTCCAAGTTTGCGATAAAAGCTACGGCTAACATCGATCGAAAGTTATGGTGCATAATCTCTCTCTCTCATGTTTGCATGTGATAAACACATTTTATTACAAAAAAGATGCATTAAAAAAAAAACAACCCACAAAGCTTGTAGTGTAATCCAGCTTTCTTAAACATGTAATAGCTTTGTGTTGCTGCGATAGACTTGTATTATATGCGCTGCGTTGCAAGATTAATTAGGAGAATACAATTTTTTTATGGTTTATTTTATATACCACTAGAAACCAGTTTTACGCAAAAATATCACAACTTGACCACATTGCGTTTCTCACTCCATATTACAAGTCCAAAATTCGTTGTTCCACATGCAACAAAAATAGTTTCATTCAGAAGTTAATGCTTCTTTTGAAACATGCGGGCTACAAAAAATAAGATAGGAGCTCAACACTTCATGAATAGCCATGGTTAACAAGCGTAGCGGCTAACGTCAAAGTAAAAATGTCACTCCTCGGCTGGTGCTTGATGATAGATTCACAAAGAAAGTGACCTTTTTGCATAAAAATCACTTCGTTTATGGCATGAACAGCCACTGAAAGAGAGCAACCTTAAATACTGTGTAGACGAATTCGGCTCATTTAAAAATTATCATACTCTGAAATAATCAGTCATTTTTCTAAGTCTACAGATAAAGGTATTTGTATCCTGCTTTCAATAATTTCTTTAAAGAAGGTTTTGGAAACTGTGTAGACATTAAAGAAAAACTATGACAAATTAATAACTAGTACAAGAAGTTCTGTTATGAAATATCATTTATTGAGAAAACACACTGAAGTTGCCGCTTATGCCCAGAGGCAGGGTTGACACGCTACTTGTTTATCTAACGCTGTTTCATTCACGTCTTTCTAGCGCTTGCATTACAGGATGTTATGCCAGCTGAATTGGCTTCATTAAACAGAAACCCTTGGTGTTTTCATAACAATATTCCCATGATATACTTGTATTCTGATTTAAGTAATTTCACTTCTACTCTATGTGCTACTGGGAGTGCGGGTGTGATAGGATTTAGCCTTAACAAATTTACACTTGTTGTGATTTTTAGAAAATAAAATATTAATAATTTTATGTGACTCAGGACCATTTCAGCTTGTTACATTTAAATGCTTGTTTCCTTATCAGGAAAATAACAATACTATATATAGTTTGCTTTATATACCACTAGAAACAAGTTTTACACTATAATACCAACACTTAATGGCTATGTGTTTCTGAGACTTTCTCTGTCTAAATTTGTTCTTCACAAACTAACATCTTCTTAGTTTTAAAGCGTTTGATTTTGCGATAACAAGAAACATTTGTATTCAACAGTGGTTTGTTTTTTTTTAAACATAGAAGCGCGACACTGACCAGTAGCTGCTAGGAATTGTTCTAATTTAAGTCATTTAAGACTTCAACTCTATTTGCTTATTATGCAATGGAGTGGGGATGAGGGGGGGGTTGTAGGCTGGGAGAGAAAGAGAGACGGAGGAGATGGGATATAGCTTGAAACAACTACACTTCTTCTGATTTTTAGATAGTTTAGACATGCATCAAGGCCAGTACACTCCCCCCCCTAAATTTAAGTTAAATGTTTTACACGATAATATGAGAATTTAACATCAAATGCGTTTCTCAGTCCAAATTTGTTTTTCACAAACAAACATCTTTTTAGTTTTAAGGTGTGTGGTTTCGTGATATTTTCATTCAACAGTTATTGTACTGTACATTTTGAAACATCGAAGCGCGACATTGAACATTAGCTGATGACATGTAGAAACTGTCATGACGGACTGTTGTTGACTAGGCAGGAAGCTACAGCAACAGGCATAGCGTCTGGCTTCAAAGTAAGAATGATACTCCTCAGCCAGTTCCTGGTGATGCAATGTAGATTCGTGAAAAAAGTGTGGACAGGAAATAACTTTTTTCTCATTTAGCTCACTTGTTTATGACATGAATGGCCACTGATAGAGCGCAACAGTCAATACAGTGTACACAATTCCGTGCATTTAAAAATTGTCGTCATGTCTCATAAACAATGTTATTTTAAAAGTTTAAGGGAACAGTACAGAAGAACCTTTCCGTAGTATAGCTCCTGTATCTTTTTTATTTTAAAATACTTTGGCAAGAATTATGACATACATGTCATAATGTGCCAGTTTTCATGATCGTACATGTTCGATATAAATATTATGGCATTCGTTTGTAATCTCTTTTCGAGTTCTATATGTATTACTACTTTCAATGATTTCTTCAAGGTGTGTCTTGGAAATGGACCAACTAGACCATGGGATGAATGTGTGTAGGAGGAATTGCGATAACAAAAGATCAATCATTGTAACTCACTAGGATTTGGGGACAACATTTAAGAGTTTGAGGGCTTTAGTGGTGGTCTTTCAGTCACAATTTGAGTTTTGCCAGCAACACAAAAGCAACAGCAGTAAACAAATATTTGCAACTGTAAAACCACCAATAATGTTTTCAAAATCTCAAATATAACACTGTTATCTGAATTCTAACACACAAATAAAAGTTTGAGTAGAAATCTTTTAAAAAAAATGGAGTCATTTAGGTCACAATAAAAGTAATGATGTCACAGTGATGCCAATATTACCCACAGTATATTGTAGATTTCGCTACTGCAAATTTTGAGTTTTGACCTATTAAAATGAATGTAACTGTGGCCTACTTTTCTTAAGTGTGAATATTATTAATAAACAAGAGGCCCATGTGCATCTGCTATTGTTCAACTGGCATACATTGGTCTAAAAGAAACTGTAGTGATAAGGTAGGTGCATTGGGTTTAAAGACATCCATGTCAGGATAATTTCCAGCTATTTGATTGAAATTAGTGGCATCTGACATGTTGTTTAACTGTGTTTCTACTTTGTGTAACTTAAGCTGTACTAGATGTTGTACTGGCATGTTTTGTATGAATGTAAAAGGTGTTTATGCTTGGACTCTATTTATCACATTATGTCCAATATGGTTAGACAGTTTTCAAGAGAAAACCATTTTCAGACATGATTTTTGTTCTTTCCCCCCAAAAAAACCTGAAAATGTGTCAGAGTGTTCAGGGGGCTGAAGACCCCCGCCCAAAAGTGCATTTTAGACTCTGAGTGCATATAAAAGTGCTCCTGGTGGCCCTTATTATCATAATGTTTTGCAAAGTTGTCATTCATTCCAACAAAAAAATAATATGAAAAAATAACAAACTTACCCAACTTTGAACAATACTTTCAAATTTCACAATGTTCATTGTTACATCTACTTGTTCACCAAAATTTTAGTGCTGAAGTTATTACATATGCATGTCAGTGTTCACACAATAATTCAGTCACAATAATTTGTAAATTTTTGCAGCACATATTATATCACACTTTTCTGGACACAACCTGCTGATACTGATGTGCTAGTCTTGCTCTTTTTGCAGCCGAGGCAAAGATTTCTTTTGCTTTCCTTTTTGTAACCAGCCAAAGCAGTTACACATATTACATTAAAACTTCTTGGGAAAAATGAACACACCACCTTCCAAGAAACGTAAAATTACCCAGCGTCCGGCTAGCCCCATGTTGGTTACGAAAATCAGAAATTGGCATCACCAATAGTGGCAGTGATTCTGATTCCGATAGCATAAGCGTGATTTCCACAAAGACAGAGATCAAGTAACGAAGGACGGGATTTAACAATGAATGGAAGACGTTATACCCTTGGGTGGAAATTCCTGGATTGGATAGTAGGTTTTCCATATTGCTAAATTTTTGTTTAGATCTACTGGGTGTGTGTGTGTTGTAATATATTTTTTATAGTAGTAACCAGTAATTGTAGTTGCAATTGTTGTTGTTCTTATTAAGTTGTGACGAGGAATGATAGTTGCATTTTATTCACGAGTTGTTATTATGTTTACATAGTTTACTATGAGCAAGAGAAATATAGTTTGGTCAGTAAACCTTAACTTAAGTGGGTGCTGCCCTATTAATTTCTCATTTCTCTTTCCTGTCTATCCAAGTAATAAATGGAACACTCTTTATCTTCCAGTTTTACCTCTTTTGAAAACATGCAAATAAAAAGTATTCCTTCATAAATGTAACTTAAATAGTTTCATCCATGTGCTTACTAATTATTCAGTAAAGTCATTTTTAATTTAATTTAAACTTCTGAACAATATTTAAGCTCTCTGGCATCGATTCAGTGAAGAAATTCAACAATAACAAACACTTTGATATATTGTTCTTAATAGAAAGGAATATGTATTATCTTTTTCTGTGATGATTATGTGAAAACACATCACTGTCTTGACTCTTGAAGAATTTGTCCTAGGTAATTCAGTCAATTAGGATTCAGGTAGTTTTGTCTCTTTTTTGTACATCCATTAATAAATTTTATGTTCCATTTTTTTTCAGATTGTGAAAGGTCATTCTCCTCAATGAATAGAATTAAGAGTGTTTTAAAGAACAGGTTGACACAGAGGGTACTGAACTACCTGATGACAATCAGTACTGAAGGACAATCCTTAAAAGACTTTAATTTTGATGTAGTAGTCAGTATATATGTCGAAAAGAAGACGTATATCATTTATTTAAATTAAGAAACAAATGAGATAGACATTAAGCCTTGTTATAACCTAGGTAAATAAAGAATACTAAGTAAATATATACACTTCTTTTTTTATTTAATCTATATTAATTTGTTTCACTTTTATGACGTTAACGCACGCTTTTTAAAACATTTTATGACCCTAACGGACTTATCCCGACGCTATCGAAAATTTCCGGGGAGATCACTGAGAAGTTGAAAATTGCATTGTTGATGGCCAACAAACAACACACGATGAATGCCAGACTCAAGGCAATACCATATATAGGTCTGCTGGACTTGGCATGTGCCTATCAATACCATTACCTCATCTGGCCTTATGGCCAGGTGAATTAAAAACAAGAGATGTGCTACTAAGCAAAAAATAAAATCTAGAAATTCAAGATAACACCATTTCTTCCTTTTAACTGCTGAGTGTTGAAACCATCTCTGATATTCCTCAGTGATAACAAGATTTTCAAATTAGCTGCTGTGGTGGACATAATGAATGTCAGATTGGCACTAGTTTCCTTCTGGACCAAGTAGAAATCATTAGAAGTCTTTTGGTGAAAGCCCATGTCAATATGAACATCCATTCTGGAGGAGCAGCGACAGATTTTCAGGACAGCCATTGGGGAAGTCATATTGGCTGTACAATTGGTACCATTGTCATTTAGGACAAATAAGGTATCATAAAAAGTCTATTGGTGAAAACCGCATGTTGATATGGTCATCCATTTGGGAGGAGTTGAGATAATATTTTCACGATTGAGGGTAAATTTGCATAATTTTCATTTAGGACCAACTAGACACCATAAAACTCTTCTGATGAAAACCCCATTTCAAAACGACTTTCCCTTTAAGAGGAGTAGCAATAACAAGATTTTCAAGATGGCTGCCATGGTGGATATCTCAGCGGCACTAATTTCATTAAGGACCAACTAGACATCATAAGAAGTCTTCTTTGAAAACCCCATGTCAAAATGACTTTTTGTTCAGAAGGAGTAGCAATAACAAGATTTTTAAGATGGCTGCTGTGGTGGCCATATTTGACATCAGATCAGCACCAATTTCATTTAGGATCATGTAGACATCATAAAAAGACTTTCAGTGAAAACCCCATGTTGATAAGACCATCCATTCAGAAGGAGTAGCGATAACAAGAGTTTCAAGATGGCCACTGTGGTGGTCATATTAGACATAAGATTGGCACCATTTTCATTTCAACACAACAAGACATCATAAGAAGTCTTTCAGTGAAAACTTCATGTCATTATGACTTTCTGTTCAAGAGGAGTAGCAATAACAAGATATTCAAGATGGCTGCTATGGTGGCCATATTGGACATCAGATCAGCACCGTTTTTATTGAGGACCAACAAGACATCATAATAAGTTTTCTGGTGAAAACCCGATTTCAATACGGCTTTCCATTAGGAGCAGTAGCGATAACAAGAGTTTCAAGATGGCTGTCATGTTGGCCATACTGGACATCAGATTGGTACCATTTTCATTTAGTACCAACTAGACATCATAAGAAGTCTTCTACTGAAACCCCATGTTGATATGACCATCCATTTTTCTGGAGTAGTGATAACAAGATTTTTAAGATGGCTGCCGTGGTGGCCGTATTTGATGTCTGAGCAGCACCATTTTCATTTAGGACCAACCAGACCATTGAATGAATGTGTGTATAAAGTTTCATGGCAATCCTCCAAGTAGTTCAGGAGGAGTAGCAATAGCAATCTTGTGCTAACTGATGGACAGATGACAGATGTAAGACCATCCCACAAGTTCTTCTGGTCTATGACCAGTAGAGCTAACAAATGCCCTTATTAAGTTCACAACTGTGCAAGCAAGTGTCTGAACTGGAGTTCAACACAGTAACTTAATATAATCAGTATAGCATAAAAGTATGTCACTGTGACCTGCTTTTACCACTGATGTGTAGTACTTCTTAAAGATGAATGCAGTCATCAAGCTTCATGACTACATGTTAATGCAATCACTGGAGTCTAAAAGTAGGTCACTGTGACCTGTTTTTTTCCACTTATGGGTAGTACCACTCAAGGTGAATGTACTCATCAAGTCTGATGACTGCATAATACAATGTATGAGAAACAAAGCTAGATTTGTGTTCATAAAACACGTATGCCCATTGCAGACCAAAAAGTTCAAGTCCAAAATAATTCCATGTTGAGGAAAAATTGCATTGAAATCTAATCAGGTCATCCACATTTGCACACAAAAGAGCATACCATATTTTAATTTGTCCACCTCAAGTGGTTTTTGCTTAATTGTGCTAAAATTTCTTTTTTGAATTTTAACTGCTCAAAATATAAGACGAGCAATTTTACAAATTATTTTCTAACTTTATAAGAATTAAGTGTTTCAAGGCTGTTCCAGTGATACATACTTGGGACACAAAGAAGGCACTTTCAATGTGGAATAGTCACCCATATATACAATTTAGAATTTTGTATCATTTTTGTATGAACTCTTGGAGTAATGTGAGTACCCTTGAATATATTTTTCTAAAACTGCCTTCCTTGGGTACCATGTATGTTTTAATGGAACAGTCCTCATGGAATACTTACACTTTGTCCAGTTTTATCTTGGGATCTGTGTGACAGAATCCCCATCTGTCAAAGGAAGGTGACCAGAAGTCCACTGTAAACTTCTTTACAAAGCTCTCCAATACAGTCACTACATTTGGACTCGCTGGCAACTTCACAAACTGAAAGACATGAAACAAAATGGTAAAATTTTTGATTATGGTCGAAAGATTCCTTGCATGGCAGACCAGGAAAAGTAGAAACATTTGCTGGTCATGTAAACTTGAGAGTCATTTACTCTGAACTGTATAAAGAATAAAAGAGAAGGTAAAGGAAGATTCCAATTGTTGTGCAATTTTAAGACAATTCTTATTCCTGGGCAAGTTGAAGATCTCAAGATTTTTCCAGCCTTATGGTTTTATTACAATATTACCCATCTTTTATGTTTGCCTAGTTAGTCTGCATTTTTTCTATGATGAAAAGGGGCAACCTATTTAAGGTATATAACAAGTTCACTATTAAACAAATTTCAGGGAGAGTGAATAACATTTGCTTGTGTTCTTAAATGAATCAAAAATTGATGGGCATATGAAACTTACCAGCTCACTGATGTCCATGGCACAAAATCACTGAAACAGTGGTGTATCAAGAAATTCTTGGCCCCCATGCAAAACTTAATTTTGGGCCCCCCTCCCAATAAAAAAAGTTTGATGGGAATTTTGGCCCCCCCTCCCCCCAGCTGTTGTGGGGCTTTCTTGAGCATTTGCTATTCTACTGCACTGAAAAGACTTTACATTTCTGCAAAGTTGCCCCCCCCCCCCAAGCTAGAGTTTGTACAGCACAGTACCCATTTACAGCCAGGTTAACTGGAAAAATTATGGTTTTAACCATTGCTAATTGGCACAACTAAAGTATACGTTGCAATCAGGGTTTGTACAGCCCTGAAGACATTATTTTCAAGAATTTGATCAGTTTTTCAAGGAGTATTTTTCCTGAATAAAATACCAACATTCAGAGTCAATGTCACTATCTGGAAACATTACTTGGAATAGCTTGTCTCTTTTATCTGATGAATGTCATGAATGGTGTACAGTCACAGTTCTCAACATCCACAATATTTCAACTTTAAAAACAACATCCTTTGTTGTACAATTATCAACAATGGCTGAAGGCAGAACAGTTGCTAATGACAGCAGTGGTAGGGACGCAGTTAACTTTTCACTTGAGACAGTGGGTAAAGTTCCAGAATCCTCACTTTTCGACACAGTCCCATAAAACCATAAAATGAATGCAACATGACAGCAAATGAACTTGCATTTCTCTCATGTTTCTCACTTATCATGAGACTATTTTATACACAGCTTATGGTACGTCAAGTGCAATCTAGATCAGCCATATGTACTGTCTGATTACAGTGCCATCTATGCAAAGAGACACAACTCGTTCCAATACCTACCAGTGTCATGTAATAATTCACCAACTCAGTTTTATCATATTAGGCTCTTTTAAAAAAACAAAATTTAACTTTCTTTCATTTTTTAAATTACATTTGAGCAATATAGTCTTGACCGTACTGATAAAATTCAAAGAGGTTTTCAAGAAATTCTAGTCGTTTTTTTCTTTAGAAATTCAAGCACTTTTCAAAAGCAAAACCCACCTTTTTTAAATTCAAGATCTTTTGAAGGCAATCCTCTGAATTCAAGAACTTTTCAAAGCTGTGCAAACCCTGGCATTGATACCGGGCAGAGCTAATGTGACCATGGCAGTCAGGAACACTGCTAAAGTGTCCTTGACAATCATTACTCCCACAGACTCTGGAACTAAAGTCCAAAGTAGCAACATCATTCCATGATGCCCTACAGTCAACTGTGGTGCCCCCCCCCCCCCAATACACAAAAACTGGAGTAACTACTTAGACGAAAAAACAAGAAAGTTTACCTGCTTACTGTAGTGAATGGCAAAATAATCACTATTGAGCTTTTCCTTCAATTCATCAGGGATTGGTATCTCCCCTGACTGTACCTGCAATGGATTAGTAATGCATAAAAATTTACATTAATGTGCTTTCTTCTGCACACTCAGGTTAAACAACGCTATATAATTTTCCTGAACTAACAAAGACAAGGGTTAATTTGGACAAATCTTTTAAGAATGAGCTTTGTAAGCAGTCGCACATGGCACATGAATGTCCCCCAATAGTGACCTAAACCAGAAATTATATCAGATAGACATTATAATGTAGTATCATTTATTGTCGTGGGTCTCAATTTCATGGTTTTGTAAAACAAAAATACATTTTTGTGGGTACTTAAATTCATGGTTTTGCCTGTCAAAGTTTGCATATTTGTAGGTATTTACTTTCGTGGATTAACATCAACAAATACCCCAAATAAAGAATACAAAAGAACAAAACTATGCAGACAACAATTGGCAGTCATTTCAATGGTTAAAACAATACTACCACATGTATGAGCCCAAATCAAACACCTGTCAAGATCAATCACTTACACTCAACATCAAAGGGAGCCAACACAGCCAGCACAACCAAGCTAATATGTTATTAAAGTACATGTGTATGATCTCTTCCTTAAAACACTGTCCATAAAGTTGCATCATCAATTACTTTCTGATGACCATGGCATTAACACAGTGGCTTAAGAGTGGTAAAATTCAACTTAGATCCCTGTCGGTTCAGATAATGTCATTATTCCACCTGTGAACCAAATATGTGACAAACTGTCCCATGCTCAATGCAGTTAGCAAGTAGTATCAACATTTGATGTGTTCAGATTCAATCAAAGTGCAAAGATGCTAACCAAACTGAAAAACAATGGAATCACTCCTCTGTTTGAGCCTCCCTCATGCATGAACCAACTTCAACCACTAGACTTTACTTAAAACTTCATCAATCAAACCGATTCATGCTGAATGGATAATAGTGGCTCATGTTAAAATGTATGAAAGATCTGACTTAATTATCCATGGCTTTGAGAATGCTGGACTTGTTTAATCCAACAATTTCAGGATTATTTACCTGACAAACGTGTGTACCAGGAGATTTGATTGACACAATGTTGATTCAGTGGTTTTGCCTGAAAATCATTGAAGTGTGAACTTCAATACTCTGCAGTAATTAGTGTATATACATGGTGTTTTGTTAGCAATTGTGCTTCAAGCAATAGTTCTAGTAGTTCACAGTTCATTGGGATTAAACATGTATGGATAAAATGAGACATGCTTTCACTAGAATTTAATTTTTTTTTAACAAAACAGTTTCACTTGAATGATGAATTGATTTGAATAAGTATTAAATCTAATTTTCATATATAGTATCATTCATTATTCTTTCTTTCTTTTTCAGTAATACTAGTGTTTGAATACCTTATACTTTTTCTCTTTTCTCTCTATCCTTACATATGTCTTAATATACCGAATACCATGCAGATACGTATGCATTGAAATAATAGAAAATACATTCTACTTCTTTTTTTAACAGGTTAAAATGAAACAAACACATGTAAAGGCTAATATTTTATTACCAGGTTACATAAATTATGTTGATTATTCAAATAACTTTGTTGATCTCTAGGAATGAAACACAGTAAGAAAATGTGTGTGTGTGTGTGTGTGTGTGTGTGGGCTTATTTATCAACTGTGGCTAATTTTTCATTGCATCTTTAAATTTGTTGTTCAGGGCAACAATGAAATCCACGAAAATTGGTACCCCATGAAAATTAGTGATACTACAGAATGCCCTTTTACATATGTGAAGAGAGCATACAAATGGAAAGCCTGAAAACATCTTGTCTATTTTGCCAAGGTGAGTAAAATCTTTTTTGTGCAATGAAGCATTCTGTAACCATAGGCACAACCAAGTGTGCTAGGTGCTGCTTTGGTGAAGTTCTTTCAAAACTATGGCAGAAGACTGCTTAAATATTTGCATTCAGAAATCATTCATGATAACTAAGTAAAAGTGAATAAAGTCGGGCACACTAGTCAGTTTTATTATATTATGAACATTCATGAGAAGCTGGAGTGTGATCTTACCATCAGTTAGTTTTACCTCTCTATTTGGGTCAACTCCATTTATAACAAAAGTCAACTTAGAACAAGTTCTGGTCTACTGACTCTTAAGACCAACTTAAACTTACCTTCTCTGTTTTAAAAGTTCCATTAGAGCTCTCACTATCTGACTTTCTCTGGTTGCAAGAAAAAGAACAAAATATCACCATGAATGCAAGAGGTTTCTGCAGGTCTTTAATGACTGCTATTAAACAAACTCATTCATAATTGCAAAATTTTAAAATGAGGAGCAATCTCGCAAATTGTACAAGTTCTTCTTTTATGTCATTCAGTGCTGTAAAATAACCCAAGTTTCTGTTAATACATGCACTTCCCACAAATTCCACAAGACAAGTATAATCTCACTTTATAACTATCTTAGGCAAGTACATTAAAACTTAACTTGAAAGACCACCTGTAATAAAAGACCAGATATTTTATGTATGGATTTTTCATGCTTTATACATTTATAATGTTATAGCATCTAATGAGAGACCACCTGTCTTGAAATACAAGTTTTTGCTGACAGGAGGTGTGGTCTACCCTCATGACAGGTGTCACTGTACAAACAGGCATCCATAAACTCCTCCTTTGTTTTATGTTATCCATTGAAATAGTAGTACTGTCGGTTTTAATAGTAAGATTGGCAGAAAAACCTCAAAGACTATAATAAGCAATGAAAACACATTTTAGAAAAGATGTCTAAATCTGCATGTAGCAAGTGACCAAAAAGAATCCTGAAAATTACAAAAACATGGATAGAGAAACTTTCTTAATTCTAATGATGATAATCAGGGTCTACTCCACAACACACAATTGTGGGATGCACACAAATTTATCAAAAATTGCACCCCAAACATCAAGAGATTCCAGGAATATCATGTATTATATTAACAAGCCCCACCTTTTTTCTTCGTTAGGTCCCTCCTATATTTAGAAAATTCCCAGTTTCCAAATGGAGGGGGGAATTTCCCCCAAATTTTCAGTTTTAGAATAGACCCTAAAGTGATTATATTGCAATTTAAAAAAAAAATTTTTTTACAGTGAAGATAACAGTGATATTAACTTTGATTTTGATTTCATAGGTTTTTAAAAGGGAAAGTAATAACAATAATGAAGCAGTATACAAACACTAAGACCAGGGATGTTGGATGGCCAATGATTGCAATATTAGTAAATACTAGAAGCTGGCCATGGCCTGCATGTAGAGCCCTCCAGTTAGTTTCAAAATGAGAAATAGGTCATAGTACCCTACATTGGTGGAAAGGTGCTGTATCCATCAAGACACATCAACATATCAATTTCCATGACTCTAAGACTAACAGTACCCAAGAAACTGACCAGCACACAAAACTTAAAGGTCATTTTAGCATGAAATCTAGGTCAAACTGATCTATTTTTGGCAATTTGGTATTATATCCAACAAGTTGTATCCATGAACTAAGCTGCATGACTCCCTAACAAACAGAACATAAGAAACTGAAGTAAACAAAAAACTGAACCTAAGCTAGGAAATCAGGAAATGTAGGTCACATTAACTCTGTGTTTGATGAATTGGTATTGTGCACATCAAGATGTGTTCACAAACCAAAAAACATGACTCTGTGGCCAACTGTGCTTGAGAAACAGACCACATTACTCAAGTATATGCAAATTAAACAAAATAAAGTTAAGTGTAGTGTGAAAATATACTCCAAATCTGAAGAGTGTGGGATAAAATGGTATTGAACAGAAGGAAAGAAAACTTTAGCATTGGGTTAATCTATGATGTGGGCATGCATATGGACACCAAAGTGATCACTATGCTGAGCTTCTGCTAAGGCGGGCTTGACAAAAATGTACTTTCATGTTGACTGTTGAGGAGAAAAAAGTAACTATATTTATTCATGCATATTGCACAAATGACTGATGAACAGCTCAGGCATGGATCTGGCTGCCATTAGGGTCTATGTTATTCACTGAAAAAGTAAAATAAAATCTATTTGGATTTTTGTTGGTTACATTTTCATCCCTGCTCCCTAAACAATACCTCCTCTTCCTCCTCCTCGGATCCTCTGGTTTCCTCACTCTCATCCTCTGCACCTTTTTCATGTACCAAGAGCTCTCCTGTCTCAGAAAATGCTGACTGGAGGATTTCCTCTATTCTCTTTTTACAGGATTTACTTTTATGGCTGCAAGGCAAACATTTTGGTTGATGTGAAACAGTTTGAAACTGAAGTTCCAATAACAAGGTTTCTGCGTAACACAAATCTAAATGGCGACACTAATGCCATCAGAAACGTGATCACCTGTGTGGAGCTAAAAAGATTGGATACAATGACACCTGGAACCCATCTAAATCTAGATCATGCTCCTCCTATATTCTAAGTGAGTTGCCCATCTGGCTTGTCAAAAAAAGTGTTATCTAATTTGCCTGAAAGTAACACTGAGGTCACTGACAAAATGTGTCATTTACTTTTTAAGTTCTTGAAAGACACTGGTAAATTATTGATATTCATCCCCTTGGTGGATTATTGATATTCTTCCCCTAGTGGGGATCTATTTGTAGATCCCTCCACTTTGTCAAGATAGTCTGCTTAATTGTGTTGAAAGCTATAAACTTTGTGTACAAAGTAAAGCTTGTGACTGATGAATGGGGAACAGTACTGTTTCTGTTCTCAGCATTTCATTGGTTACCTATAATTAGCACTCGCATGTCCTGCATGAATAATAGACAGAAGCTGTCATTTGCTCACAGTGAAATGGTAAAGCATTGCTGGTTAAATATATTGAGTAGTATCTATGTGATTGTTTGACAATTAAGTTAAGGTAGGGGATTAGTGACTTATAAAAGCCTCCAATACAATGTTTTTTCACCCTAATGGAAATGAGATACTTACACTGTATTTTAATCCATTTAGTTCAAAGAGTTGGTAGCTGCTGGTTCTATTGATATAGTGAGTGTTTATTGTAACTGTGACATATCCACAGTACTATGACATGAAACTTGAAGCTACTGTTTTATTGACTGATGTAAATAAAAGACCAATGCCTCTACAACTTCATTTCTGTTTTCAGCTTTGATAAAGAAATATGTAGATTTTTGTAGCGTTCAGAAAAATGAAACTACTGAATACTGTTTTATATCAGGACCTGGAGAAAACAGTGCTTTTAATGAAATCAGATCAAATTAAAACTCTAATAGACAAGGCCACACACAATTTTTTTCATAAGTACACTATTAAGAGAGGCAAATACACACAGAACATTAGTCAATTTAATGCATTTTTTTTAAAACAGTGTAAAGTATAGCAGTTTCAACACTGTGTCAAAATAATAGTAAAAAACATATCCCTGTCATGCAAGTAGATTTTGAGTCAGGGCAAGTGATTTTTTAAAACCACTTGCCCTAGGCCTGTGTATGAAAAAAATTTCTTTAAGCACTTATGTTTCATCATTTGTAAAGCAAGCAAGACATTAAGAAACACAGATCATACTAGCTTTTTTGTATATACATCCTAGAACACAGACACTAAAAATTTTGCACCATATCCCTGATTTATCATAAACATACATTACCTATTGGTAACTGACAAAGAGTAAGGTAATTTAGTGAGTTTTAACTTAGTTATTAAAAATTTGTGTCTTTCCCCCCAAAAATGGTTAAAACTGTAAAGCTCTTGAATTCAGTTGAATTTCAACAGATCATACTCTTCAACGTAACAGAGTATACTGTACATTCTGCAAAAATACTCTTTACATATTTAATGATATATGTACCATTGCATTTAGGCAAAACATAAGTATATGTAATGCAGTGACTACATAGTTTTTTTGAAAAATGAAAATAGCTATGTAAGGATAGGGAACCAGACTTGTACAGGGGACCAAAATCGACACCAACATAGGATACATATACACTTGCGAAGGAGGTGCTAATGATCGAACTGAGAATATTTTGTATTCAAACAATGAAGCGATACCTTAAATATAATTTTGGCAGTGGTTATTTGAAACAATTTCCCACTTCATGGAGAATTATAGAGAATTAGTGAACAAAAGTAAGGCAAACTTGTATGAAACTTTCTATCTATTTGTGTCACACTCTCGATTTCTAGCATCACATGGATGGTTTCATGGAATTGTGTGCACAAAAATATCTTTTGTATTATAATATGAACATAAATGTAAAGTGGGTTTCACTGCCGCATTCAGCATTACCCGGGGTATATGGTTTTACCCTTGGCAATTTCAAAATAATGCTTTCTGTTCACTTACTGTGCCAGCAGTGGGGGGCCATTAATTTAGAGTTCTCTGGCAGGAGATATGACCATGTCTGTAGTACTTATAGTGATATTTTTCTCTATATCGTCAAAATGCAGATGAGCCTTATCTGCAAGATGTCCACTTTACAGAAGCAATCATTAGCTGTTGAGCTATGTGAAATGTAAAACTTTATTCTTTCGTGCTAGATGTTATATGTGACTAAATTGTTTAATATACTGAATGTTTCGTAATTATTCTAAATTTCTACTAAGTCAGACCTATGTCATATAATGCCATGCTATCAGATATAGTCTATTTCAGGTTACACATTTTATAGTTGAACAGATAAGCTGAATTCAAGTACATGTTGTATGCATTAAATGATGAGAAATGTTTGAGTTTTTATAATCCAGTGTGATTATTCTTGTCATAGACAAATTCATGTACAAACATGATTATAATACTAATCTTGTACAGTTATTCTTATGAAAGAATTTAATGTGTAGCGAAGTCAGTTCAGGTGCATGCATGCATAATGTATATCACTATATTCACACTTAAATGTATCTCATGTATTACTTAGCTCAGTTATTGTATTTTTAGCTGTTGTGGGGAGTCATTGAACTTCATGGGGTTGTGTAATCCACATACTGGAGTCAATAGTGACGCTGGTTCAAGGTATGATACTAGTTAACTCTGTGTGAGGGCCCAAAGGTTCTGGACCAATGGATTTGCAGGGTAGGGAGGTTCCCGAGGGATCCTTTATCAGACTGGGAACAGGGGACCACATGAGGTCATTCCATAACCATTTGTCAGGAGTGGTGGATCAGAAGTATTTGTGATCATTGCTTGAATGCCATGAAATAACAGCATCATATCTGTTGATGGAATATATATTTTAGGTTTTCTACCTAAAATTCACTGTCATTATTTGTGGGGCAATCTAATGCACTTTCATACTTGTTGATGAACAATACATTGATCATATTTGTTGTTAATTCCATACATTGATCATATCTTTTTATAATTCCATACATTGATCATATTTGTTGATAATTCCATACACTGATCATATTTGTCTATACAGTGGTCCCTCTCTTATAAGGCCACCACTTCTGCATCAGGAAAGTGGCCTTATAAGAGGGATGGCCTTTCTAGAGGGTAATCACACAGATGTGAGTAATAACTACGTATAAAGTATGAAAGTCCCAACTAATTTTTATATATTTAATATATTCATTTAAAAATGAATCAAAGGAATGTGGACTTAATGTGATAAAACTTAATGTGATAAAACTAATATCAATGTTATTTAATCATCAATCATGGTGCAAAACCATATTGTCAGTAAAATCTGGGCACAAACATCTGGCTGTAACTATCACCTGTTTGTCTGTCGATTCTGTTCTCCCACTCACTGCAGTTGAATGTATACTGATGATGTTTATTTAAATCTTTCTGACATCAAATTTCTCAGTAGTGATCAAAGTACTCTACCTCTTTTCGTTTTGTCGAATTACTTTCACTTTTTCTTCTAAACTGAGAATGTCTGATGACATTTTGCATTTTTTGCAACAACTTATTCCTTTATTGGCAATTTGTAGTTATCACACAAGATGCTCAGTGTTTACAAAGGAAGTGAGCTTGTCACATGATTGACTTTTTTTTTGTTGCCAGTCTGGTACCCAGTTAAGTACATTTTGTAATTTGTGAGAGGAAAGCCACAAAGGCTAACATACCATTTTACCATCTGGAGACTGGATGTCATTATGACTTGAGTTGAACAATAATGTGTTTCTCAGTAGTTAGCTTCAGTAGTTAGCTTTTGTCATCTTGAAAATTATCAGTGGTAATAATAGTCAGTAATTATCAAAGTGACAAAACCTAACATCTAAGGAACCAGATTATTTACCACTTTGCATGGATTAAAGTTACTTCATCAGCATGTTGAAACAAATGTCTATGTGTTGAGTTGAGAAATCAACAAATAGTAGTGAGATTTCTATCTGTAAACAACCATTATGTGGCTGCTTGCGAAGGGCAAATTTGAGTTTTTGCACTAAAATGCCAGCCACGTTAGAGGGTTGGCCATCCCTGAGGGGTACTTTTTAACACAAACTTGTCAGTGCCATTTGATTCTGGCCGCATAAAGTGGGTGGCCGCTGGTCAGGGGGGGCCGTTCAAGAGGGGGATGACAGTAATTCCATACATTGATCATATCTGTTGATAAATCTATATATCAATCATATCTGTTAATAAAATCCATGCATTTATCATATCCATTGTCACACAATATCATTTGTGATTATTTGTTGAAAATCCAGGCTTTGATCATATCCATTAAGGAACAATAGCATTTTTGTTGCATCCGTTCTTGAACTTTGTGTGCATGCGTAGGGTAGGGATTTTTAGTTGTTTCAGTTTAGTTTGTAAGAAATGGAAGTAAGGGTGTGAGCTACAGTGTCTCATTCATGTGCCTGTGTTATGTGTCTTCAAGAGATCCAATCTCATCCAGTTTCATCTGTTACAGTGGCAAGATTTTTTAAAATTTGGATTATTATTCATCCAGGAAAATTTTGCTTAAAAAAAAAAAATTAACACATATAACATTTAAATGTGTTATGTAATTGGTAAAGCATCACAATTTGTGGCAGTGAAATCTAATGATAAAATACTCTCAGAAATGTTGCTGTTAATTAAACATTATGAAGCTATATAGAATTACTATTTTACAGAATTTCTGCGCAAAACTGTATGTGTTAGATGGGGAGCAAAAGTCTTGTATTTGAGGATTTGAGAACTATAGTGAAGATTTTACCAATGCAATATCTATTATACTGGAATCCCTGATAAAAGAATTCAAACCACAATAGTAAAACCAGTATTAACATCCCCAAATTCTCAAATACAAGACTATTATCCTGGAAGTCTAATCTTGTTCCACCTATTCATACCGTTCTACATGCAATCAATGAAGAAACAAGAATCAGCAGAATGATACGTCTCATCTGCTCTGCCATGGCTTAATCCACAAACCTTGTAAAATCACTGGTGCAAGAAAAGGTCACTGTGATCTACTTTTGCTATTGGTGGGTGGGAAGTTACCCTCAGGATAAATGCACCCATCAAGTTTCATCACTGTATATACAACAGTGTCAGAGAAACAGCTAAATGGAAAAACTTAACACTGATGCCTATTCCAACAACAACACCTTCTCAAAAGTGATACCTATGTCTCACCTATGCTTTGTAGGCAAAACAAAAAATACAGCATTCTCTCACTATTGCACCCTTTATTATAAAACCTTTCCTGGTATAAGGTGGGTATGGTCTTAGACCCCATTTTATTATGTAGTTGTAAAATTATATGTATAAAATACTTTATTATAAGGCAGTATTTTCTATGACTCCCATGGAAGTATTATAATGAGTGAGTACTTGAAGTAGTTTTATTAGAGTGGAATTTCACAAAGTTGCATGCAATTATTCATACTTATGATGCCATATAAAACCAACATTCTGTTAAATGGAGGTTGAAAATTTAAAACTCTAAAATGTTTGAAGAATTTCTTTGGTAAAAAAAATCAACATTTAATTACAAGAACTCTTTATTATACAATACTTGTTTTAAATATTTAGGATCAATTTATTTTCTGTTTACTAAGTTCTACTAAACTGTAATCGGCCCTATTGTCTAACTGAAATTAAGGAGAATAAAATTCATCTGCAGAATTCATGGTGCAACTCTTGAGACATTCCAATTGTTAAGCTATCTGGCACATAGTTCCAAGATAAACAGAAAATATATTGTAATTCTCTCATCATATGCCCTTTACTTGGTGATAAACATTCCTGAATTTTTCAAAATTCTGGCAACTTTTAATCTAAGAAAGCTTTTATCTTTTCTATGATAAGCCCATCCTCACTTCTAAAATAAAAAAAATATAAAAAAACTTACAAGGCTGATCATTGTGTTTATCATCAGGGATGCATTATAATCAAATTCACCTGAACCTGAAATTTCAAAAAGTTCCATGTTCTATAACGTTGCTCAAATTGAGGTTAGAACCCAGAAACTTTCCATGGTATTAATGGACTAAGCATGACTTTTACTTTTAGAGTTGTGAGGCTGAGTTTAATTTATGTGCTCCAACAGTTTCGTGACTATGGGGTCAAGATACATTAGCCTTATGAATGTTATGACATCTATTCTGCCTACTCAGAGTTGCTTGTTGCCAACATGGTACAAACCAAATTATTTGAAACAATATATGTGGGAGAATTCAGCGAACATGTCTCCCAGATAGCCCAACATAGATACAGCACTGTTTATAGCAATTAATAAATCATAACAAAATTGAGCGATAGTGTGTCTTACTATTTCCTAGCGGTGTCAGCCAGTTTCTTCATCAATGCTCGATTTACCTCGTCGTTCTTCAAAACAAAATTTTCTGCGACTACACGGTCCCAACTGAAAATGAGAACTGGTGCATCAACATAAAAGAGAGAAAAATTAAATAAAAAAACAAGGCTATTTTGGCAAAAACTAATCTTGTATAATAAACAGTAATTGGTACATGTATTTGCTTGTTAACACATTAATATATTTTCTTATTATCTAACCATACCATGTGATATTGTTAGAAAATGAGGCTAACTTTTTTTCTATATAAGAATCATAAAATCATGGGTGTGTTTTGGTGGTTTGGCCAAAGGTGTTTGCTCTGAACAAGAATTACTGGCACTCCCTCACTACATTGGCCTTCATAATAACACAGTTCCTGTTATAAGGCAAGCATTGTCATGGATCCCATTTCATTCAGTGGTAGTAAAATTATATGTAAAATGTACTTCATTATAAGGCAGTCACACTGTAGGAAGCTATACTCTCTGGCACCCATGGATATCATTATAATGAGCGAGTACTGTATTCAACCAAAGCACCGTTTTCTTCATTAGAGGAGGAATAAAGATGTTAATTGCCCATCTACAATCTTGTTTCCATCAATCCAGGAAAACCCTTGCTTAAAATTTTGTCAGAAACAGAACACCATGAAAATCTAATCAGATCCTCTAAATATAAACAAGAGTCCCTTGAAGGGACTGATGCTCTACTGGGCAAAAAGAATATCCAGGAATTCAAGATAAGACCATTTCTTCCTTTTAACTGCTGAGTGTTGAAACCATATCTGATATTCTACACCAATAACAAGATTTTCAAATTAGCTGCTGTGGCAGATATAATGGAAGTCAGATTGGCACCGTTTTCATTTAGGATAAAGCAGACATCAATAAAAGTCTTTTGGTCAAAACCCCATGTCATAACGATCATCCATTCCGGGGGAGTAGTGACAACTGGATTCTCATGACAGCTGTCATGGCAGCCATATTGGATGTATGACTGGCACCATTTTCATTTCGAACCAACTAGGTACCATAAGAAGTCTATTCGTGAAAACCCCATGTTGATATAGCCATCCATTTGGGAGTAGAGACAACAATATTTTCAAGACAGCCACCATGATGGCCATATTGAGGGTTAGTCATTTTCATTTATGTGCCTTGACAAGAGATCTACTGCAGCTGATCTGAGATGGTCAGGGCAAGATTCGAACCTGCAACCCAATGATTGTGTGATTGGCATTCTAACCAGTGAGCCACCACAGTCCCCTTTAAGAAGTTAAAACATTGTGTAAAAAAAAACCTGAATCCCTTCTCACTGATTTACTTAATATCAGATAGTAACTTCAGAGTTAATAATTGAAATATTAGTCAAAGGATGATTGTTAAAATAAAAGTTTTAATAATCAAATGATTTATGATGGGTATTTAAAAAGTTCTGAATATTATTGTGCTGTATGTTCTTTATTAGTGAACAGTGTGTCAGTGCATCCCCTTAAAGTACTCCCCATGCACTTCTACACACTCTTTCTTTGTCTGATTATCCAATTATTAAATGCCAATTTGTATTAACTTTTTGCTATGTTGTTCATACAATGGAAAAATGCACTTTCAACCATATGGCAGTTTTCAAATTGCCTGCCCCTCAGCAAATCTCTGATAATGGAATTCATCTAGAAATCACATGGTGCTAAACCTGGGCTGTACGGAGGATGTGGCAAAGTTCTGATGATGTGCTCCTTCAGGAAATCTGTCAAGACTGAGGATTTATATGCCAGTGAGTTGGCATGAATGAAATGGATACGTCAGGTACTGGTGCGCGAACAGGGGGTTCGGTAGTGTTCCACAAACTTCTGGCAAACCTTAGAGGCATAAAAATGTGCAGTGACAATAGCTGAGTCAGGCACTGGCACCTGGACGATTGGGCCTTTTACATACAAAGAAATGCATCTAAAACTCTCTTGGCAGTCCGACTACATCAAGAAATTTGTGGTCTATGCCCATTTTCTCCGATCCAAACTTTATCATTTTCTCTTGAGTAGGGTTCAAAAAAGTTAATCCATGTTTCATCACTTGTAAAAATCTCATTCAAATGTCTCTGGTCACTCTTTTCATATTTGACAAGTAGGACTTTCATGATTTCAACCTGAGTCAGTTTATGATCAGCCATCAACAAATGTGGGACCCATCTTGCTCAAACCATTCTCAGCTTCAAATGATTCTTCAATATATTTAAAACAGCTGAAAAATTAGAAATATCTTCCACTGTGTATCAAGTACATTAAATTGCCCCCTTCACAGCAGCCACTTCCTGCTCACCAATCACAGACAACAGTCTTCCAAAATGTGGGTTGTCTTCCATGGATTCACGACAAACTTTAAAACGATGAAACCACCTCAAAATTTTAGAATATGACAGAGAATTACATCTGTAAACTATCCAAGTCTAACTTGATACCAGTCAGAAAAAGCACATGGAATGTACTGTATGTTCTTTTCTCAGTAAAAGAATTGTTTCTCCTTCTCAGACATTGTTATGGCACTGTCATTTACCTATGTTATGTCATACACATATATCTGCAGGTGTCTGACATGCTGTATGTGCAGCTGCTGATCATTTTAAAGAAAGTTATTTTCTCTATCAATCAGCATTACATTTATTGACAGGTTCAAAGAAACCAAAAAGTTACAGCAAAATATACAGAACTTTTCAAATACCCCTCGTACCTATTGCAGAATCTATTTTTATGTGTACTCGTGCATTTTCAAATATATGACATACAAGTGTATACTGACACAATAGTTCTGTTGTTGTTGACCCTACATAGGCACAAAGCACTCTCCTGCGGGTCATATGTGGTAACTTATGGAGGAAGGAGCCAGAGAGTGACTCTGTGTGGTTAGTGTTCTGGATTCATGATCAAAAGGGTATGGGTTCAAATCCTACCACTGGATCACCCCAGGTTCGCTACCATAGTGTGTCCATGGGAAAGAGACTTTACTCCAATTGCAGCAGGAGTCCCAGGTGACTGATTGCTGATTGGTCTAAGGCACTCGCCTTTACATATCACTCACAAATCTCACCTCTGTCTGCACGAGTTTGAGTCTCGACTCGATCAATGTGAGTAAGTGAGAAAGTTTGCCAGTAGCTTCCCGTGGGTCAGTGGTTCTTTGCAGGGTCTTCCTCCACCAAATATACTGGCCACCATGTATAGCCTATCATGTGCTGAAAAAATGGCGTTAAACCCCACAAAACCAAACCCGATTGCAGGGGCAATAAATAATTTACCTGTGTTGCTGTGCCATAAAACAACCAAACAAAAACCCTAACAAGACATGAGAGCAGTTCAAGAGAAGAAGAAAAAAGCTGAAAACTGAGAAAAAAAACACACAGTAAAACCTGTATTGAGAGATCACCCCTTCTGCAAACAAAAAGTAGTCTCTCAAGACTGGTGGTCTCTCATAACAGGTTCACGCAAAATGACCAGTTTTGAAGGTCAAAATTCAACAGGGCTTAAAGAAGGAAAAATACACACAATTACTGTACATCAATTTTATTCTTTATTCATAGTTCTTGTTAAAATATTGCATTCATTTCATCCCAAAATAATTTTACATAGCAATCAAGGTATACATCTATCATACAACATTTACATTTATATTTTAAGATCATGTGTGGATGTATTAGCATATAAATTGCAAAATTAAATAAGGTAATATTTATTTATCCTGTCCATCGGTTAACTTCACGTCCATAAATTTCAGAGTTAATTCATATGTAGCATAAGAGCTGCACAGTTAGTTATGATAATACTTATTCATCCCATGTATTAATTGCACTGTATAGGTTTGGGGTAGATATGGAATATATATGTACCAATGAATAAAATCAAAAGACAGAATTAACCTATCCAGAAACAAAATAAATTTATTAGAGACAAATGGTAATGGCTTAATTCACTGATGACATAAAGAGATTAACTCGATAAACAAAGGGTGTAAACGATGGTAAACAGACGACGGCCTGGTGTCTGACTTTTAATAACTGTAACATCGAAAAAGCAACAAACAACACAAACCTTTTCCAATGACAATCTAATCCTGAAAATAATAATCACTTATTAAAGACAATCACAAAGACCTCATTCACCCCAGGCATTACTGATTGACTCCAAAGACAAACAACATACTCAACTGCTCCAGTGAAGCCATTTAAGAATCTCATTATGACATTATCAGCGTTGTGCAATTTAAAAAAAATAATAATAAAGAAACAATATGAACATTTTAATTGACTATGTACATCATTGACTGCTCCCTTTGAAGAAGGAATGGTTAATCATATGGGGATTTACATCACATAGGCATTACAATGGCGGTTAGTGACATGTACTTTAGTCTGGATTACAGTGTGCAGCATAGGACATTACCTGCATAACCTGTAGATTTTAGAAAACTGTTAGCAGACTCTAATAATTTGTTGTTGTTTAGAACAAACACTTATAAGCGATTGTGTTTATAAAGGATTAAATAAAGGTCAGTGATGTTTATCTCTGTTTTTGCAATCCTGATCATTCATTAGAACAGTCTGCACTTTGCCTGCAGACCCTCCTACGTGGTCGTGGTTACAAAGGATTATATAAAGGTCAGTGGTAAATATCTCTGCTTTGTGATGGTCATTCATAGCAGTGTCAAAAACGCCTATTTTGCCAAAAAATAGTATTTGCTGGTTGCATTCTGCAGGTGGTCGCTCATGACAGTGCATTTATATAATAAAATTGATTAGTGCATGACAATTGTGGTTGTAAATGACAGGTGGTCTCTCATAGCAGAAGTCATTCAAGACAGGTTTTACTGTAACCCCCAAATCCTCTTTTTTATACTAATCTTGAACAGAATTCAAGAAGTTTTCTTGACCAAAAAAGTTGAAATCAAATCTTTCATGTCTGCTCTACCTTAAAATAAATTTGAAACAATAATTTTCATGAAATTTTAGGGTTTTTTTTCCCCCACAGTTGCTATGCCAAGCAAGTTCACACATTTTCAGTGTCTAAACTAACTTGGTTTGTTAAGTAGCAGAACCAGTTCTGAAAATCTTATAATTTACTGTGAATTCAATTAATTTTGCCAGTCTGATATTTCATATTGTAGTGAAAAATGACATTTTCATTGGGAATTAATTAAATTCATGGACTGGGGAAGGGTGGCTATTCTTTCTAAACAAGGAAAATGTTTGCGTTTTTAGCAACCATAAAATCCACAAATATTGGTACCCCATGATAAAAACTAAATTCACAGTACCCTTTGTTTCTACAGAATTTTGTTTTCCTTTTTACCAAGCCTACATAAATGCACTCCCTTCCAGCCAGATTAAACTGAATGGATGTACCAAGATCTGAAGTCTTTCAGAACTGCTTTTTGTAACGTGAAATTACCTTGGATGTCAAAAGGACTTTATATCAGTTGTTAGAATTTTCATATAACTGATGCAGAAGGCAAGTCTAATATGAACATTGCAGTGTGAATATATTTACTATATTTGTTCAAATTATAGAAGGGGAGGTAACGTAATTTTTCCTATGCCATTAAAATACATTGTACTTAAAGAGTTATTTCCCTTTTAGACCTAAGCTATGTGTAAAGATTGGGAAAGGGGTTTGGGGTGGGGAGGGGAGGGCCGATTTAAAACATTATTCAGTGAAAGACACATACAAATTATGATCCTGGTTTCCCTGATATTAGTCCACAGCAACAAAACAATATAATTTATGAACCTCAATCATGAAGTCATTAAATAGGACCAACAAGTGCTCTATATCCATGATGCTAACTGACTGTATACAAAGATTGTGACAGACCTGCTGTTCCAGCCCTGAAAATGTACTTGGTACGCTGGTGTTCTGTGACCACTGCCGTCCCGGGTTACATCATAGTCAAGAATCTGCAATAAAAATCACACTTTGATAATCATGATTGGAATTTATTCTTCAAATTTGTATTCTTTAGATTTTCGTAAGGTCTGCATTGTAACAATTTTACATCATACTGTAAAAGACCTTTGAAAAATAGAAGTTCTATAAAGATTTTCACAATTTTCTTGAGTCAGGGACACCACTACATACACAGAAATTGTTTTGAGGCCAACATTTGCAATGTAAACAAAGATTTCATACCGTGCATTTCACAAGTTTTATTATTTCCACCTTTAGGACTCTTTGAAGGAGGAGAACTCAGTAAAATATACTCACCAAGCAATAATTCAAAGTCAGGATTGATGGCACATAGAAATTTCTACATTAAACAATAACAGCTTTCATCCTTTTCATTCTTATTTAGAATGATTTCTATAAAAATGTTTTTCCCACTAGGTAATAATATGAGCATGCATACATTCAGAGCTCAGAGAAGTATACAACATTAATCTGCAAAAAAAGCAGCAAACATCTGGCCATACAATGATAGGCATGCTTAAAAATGAATATTTAACTGATGTCATCCAGTATATTATTGCCATTTCACATACAGTAAGCTTCCAAACTTGAAAGAGACAAAAAATATTACAAAAAAGATTGCACACAGATCCATAGCAGCAATTAATACAAATAATACAATTAACTGTTGCAACATGGTAGTTGCAGTCCAAAACTGCTGACCACATTATGTATCGAATCACAGAATAGTAAGAAAGATCAAACATTTGATGAATGCATGAATGTGTGTTGGAGAGGGCGGAACTAAACAAAACACCAGTCACATGTATAGCAATAATTTTAGTTTATGTAAATTAAATATATTTTTTCACTTCATGGTATTTGTACATTTAAATTTGTCAAATAATAATGTTTTAAAAAGGAAATAAAGATATAATACTAAACTTCATATTGTTTCCTTCAACCTATTTTGTCATAAATTTTAATGACCAATTAAAGTACAATAATGTAATTTTGGTCATGGGGTCCATAGCAGTACCATGTTATATCTGTAATCATGTTACAATGAATGGCATTATAATGTGGGAGAGCTCCAATGTCTTTATTTACAGTTGGTAACTAAATTAGTGGAATACACCTAATCTTAGTTGAGGCCCTCTACTATGTACATAATTTAAATTTACAAACCATTATCACTCATATAAGGCAAATATAATTGTGCATATTCTCTCTCTCTGGCAAAACAAGTATTTACAAATAAACATACCTGCATAGACAAACCTGCAATTGATATTATACAAAAAAATACCTGATGACAAAGAGAGAGAGAGATTATCTTCCAAATCATACTGCATGTTTCCTCAATAATTTACATAAATGTCTCTCTGAAAGTTTTATGTGCATGACCATGTGCTGTGTGTGATTTTTGTTTCAGACAAAAAAGCCTGCAAGGAGAGGGGGAGGGGGGCAGGCGGCACACAGGGTCAAGATTTGGGGGACATAGGGCAAAAAGTTGTGGGAAACACATGAGCCCAGGCTCAATGTGCAACATTACCTACATACTGTGCAACTCAGACATTACATTTTGTGAACTGTTAAGATGAAAATTAAACGAAAGAGAAATTGATTAAAAAAATGATTTCTCTTTCTACAATTATAGATGCTTGGAAGTGCAGTGTCATTCCTAAGGTGAGTTCATATGATTACAATATCAATAGATTTTCCATAGTGTATGCTTTGAAAAATCCTTGTCAACCTAAGTGAATGTTGAGATTGGAATGGATTATTTAAGAATAAAACCCCAAAGCCTAGAATCGAATGGATGATTCTGAATTCTTCTTTATCCCAGAACATTATTATCATCAAGAGTCCTAAGTTTGTGGATGTGCTAAGTTCACAGATGAAGTCATTTGATGGTCTTCATGTGATTGTTCCATGAAATCTTGCCACCTGCTTTCCAGCCACAGGTTTTAAAATCTGATTTCCCCCAAAATTTCAGCAAGAAGTGCTTCACTAAAAAAATGTTATACAATACAAATGGTCACCCTTTAATACAATTTCAATAATACAAAACAATAATGTATCTTTAGTGCCCGACGATTTCTGTGTTGAAACTATGTCAGAAAGTCTGCTCCTCGACCCATATCACGTGATGAAATAGGAATTATACGCCATGACTATAAACTATAAGCAATTTAAGAAAATGTAGGGGTTTTTTTTTGGGGGGGGGGGTAAAACTAATTTTAATTATGTAATACTTACCTATTGCTACTGCGTAGCTAATCTATTTCGGTGACAGGAAATACCCAACCCTGTGATGAGAATTATCTCCTCCCAAAAAGTTGACTAAAAAGTTCTAGTAAATAGGACTCTCTGTGTAAACCCCACAGTCTTTGCAAGTGACCCCCACAATTCATTCTTCATTCTTTTTCAGGATGTAGCCTTACTAGTGGGACATCAGCGCGGGGAGGGAGGAGGGAATCTGGCAATAGCAACAGATAAGTATTACACAATTAAAATTAGTTTTACCCCCCAAAATCTATATTTTAATATCAGTAATAGCTTACTCTGTTGCTATTGTGTAGATGAATTTGCCAGTTTGGTGGGAGTCTGATGATCTCACAACTGGTTAAGGAAAATAACAAGGAATATTCACCCACACTGTAGAGGCGTTGACTACTGCCGGATGGTATCTGCATGGGCCACTTTTTGAGCTACGACTAGTGGACCCAAAGAAAAATATGCCTTCGCTTTGGTGAGCCAACGAGCGAAGGTAAAAGGAGGAGAAGGTAGTGTGAGATTGCCAAAACGTGGCTTTCATCACATCCTCCAGAGACGAATGGGGTAATTAGGCTCATGAGGTAGCAATGGCTCGAACCTCATGACCTTTAATTTTCATGAAAGAAAGATCCCTCTTGGTAAGGTATTGGTAAGCTCTAGCTGGACATAAAAGTCTATCTTGATCATCTCCAGTACAGGTACGACTGAGACTGGGGATCTGGTTGGCAAAGGAGAGCAACCGACTCGTAATTCCCAATGAATCTCAAACAGCCTTGCTCTATGGATAGAGCATGAAGCTTGCTCCTTCGTCTCGCGGATGCTAAGGACAGCAAGAAAACAGTCTTGAGTGTAATGTTCTCGAAAGAAGCCTCACTTAAAGGTTCATAGTGGGATTTATTTAGGGACCACAGACACATGAGAGATTCCACCAAGGCATCAGAAAGCGAGACACTGGTATTTGCAGTTTGAAATACCGGATCAGGTCTGGTAAGTGAGAGTCCGCACAAATAGCCGGACCCTTCAAAAATTTGAGTGTGTTAGAAAGGGCTGCCCTATAGCCCTTGATAGTAGAAACTGAGCATTTCTCTCTTCAAACAGGAAGAGAAGAAAATCAGCCACTGTGCTCAAAGAGGGACAGCTAGGATTGATACAATTCCTACTGCACCAATTGCAAAAGATTCTCCACTTGGCATCTTAGAGCTTTGACGTAGATCGCCTCTTGGATTGAACGATGCACTTGGCGACTTGCTCGAAAACTTCTCCTGGTGGAGAGATTGTTTGAGATGAGCCAAGCGTGAAGGTGGAGAATCTGTGGGTTGTTGTGCAGAAGAGAACCCCTGTGCTGCAGCAGAAGGACCCTCCTCTGTGGTAACATCCCAGGATGGTCTACTAGCAGGTCGAGAAGATCATAGACAGAATAATTGGAAGACCTCTCCTGTGAGGAGGAAAGATAGGGATATTAAGATACACATCCTGAAGATTGATGGAAACTGCCCAGTTGCCAGGCCTTATGGCCTTCCTGACTGAAGCCGCTGTTTCCATCTTGAAGGTTCCTCCGGCAGAAATTTGTTTAGGGAGGAAAGATCGATAATTAGACTAAACTTTCCCCCTTTCTTGGGTACCATGAAAAATGCGGGAGTAGAAAGCCGGAGAATGGTTGTTGAACACCCTCTCCACTGCACCCTTCTGGAGAAGGGAGTGAACCTCTTCCTTTAACCACACCAGATTCAACTGGTGGAAGAACATGTGGGTCCTCACTCGAGGAGGAAGATCTCGAAACTGAAGAAGGTATCCTCCTTGTATGATAGAGGATCCAGCCATTGACCATGATGTAGGACCAAGCCTCTGAAAAAAAGGTTTAGTCTGGCACCTACGTGAACCCATGGAAGAGGGACACTCTGCAGGAGAGGGATTGAGTCCCTAGGGTCGCCCCCCATTTTCCTTAGGAAAATGGGAAGGGCCCGTAAACCTCTTCCGTTGGCCTCTGCGGCATGTCCTTTTAGGGGCGACAGATGAAGGGGAGGTCTAAACTGGGGTCGTTGCTTAGACTGGGGCTGCGTGGCTTTAGAACATTTGGGTGAAGGGCCCTGTGGCTGTTCAGGATGACTTCGCTTCCTGACCAGTTTCGATGGGCCAGGCGCAGATGTGAGAGAGCGATGTTGCTGGTCTCTCAAGTCTTGAGACGTCAGAGAGAATGAGCCCTCCAAAAAGAGTCTCTGCCTCTAGGGCAGCAGCCCTCAAAAGGTTCTTACTATGCTCCAGTAATACCTTGGATGTGTCCAAAGCAACATCCCTGCGGAGATGGAGAGGCTCTGCCGATAAGGCCATGGACCATGATAACGCATGTCTTGATGTTTTTGCCACTGCTTCCAACAAACGATGAAGAGCAAGTGGCGACAGAGCCTCCTCCCTAAGCAGGTTGTAGGAGACTGCCAAAAAGAGATCAACATGCGAAGCTACGGTTACTGGCGACCTAGCTTTTTGCTCTAAGGCCTCCAGTGTTTTAACTGGAAGGCAAGCCCAAGTCCCTGTGGAAATACCCACTTGCGTCACTGAGGTATCTAAAGTGGGAGGTTTAAGGGGCCAGTAAGGGGTGTGAACCCAATAACTAGTAGAAGAGACCAAAGGTCTCAATGCAGAAAGGGGGACAGACCATCCTCTACGTTGTCTAGGAAACTCCTGGCCCTTACAAAACCTTGGGACAGTTGTTTTTACCGTAGCCAAGTGAGGAAGCAACAAGAGATCTGGACGAGAGGCAGATCCAGCGAATTTCTCCAAGCTGGAGAGAATCTTAGTGTCCTCCGAGCCTGAGGGCCTTGTACACAAATCATTGGGCAATAGACGTTAAACCTCATTAACTGCTTTGTCAAACGACCAGACCTCTTCTTCCTCTGCTGCCTTAACTGTCGGTTCTGTATCAAACTTGTGAGAATCCACGAGGATGGAAAGGACATCTTCATCCAGCCTCGAACAATGGAAGCAGGACTATGTGAACCATTGTCTCTCTGTTTTTTTAGGCTGGAGAGACTTGGGAGTAAGAGGGACCTCGACCCGTGACTCCTCAGTCGGAACCAGGGGACTGGCCTTAGTGGCAGGCATGGCATAAGTATGAGACAGACTCTCAACCTTCCTGGTGTGGCTGGAGGAGAATCTGTCCCCTTCCCTCCTTCTATGGACTGCGGCATCGATCTCACTGCCATGGAGCCAAGGCCCTAAAGACCATGGCTGTATACAAGGGACTGTCCAATCGCTGCCATTCGGTGGAAGGCCCCACATCTTGTAAGGGTTTAAAGGAATCATATGGAAGGGGGGGATGACGATCCGATCCCCTTCCCCAGTCCTACGTCGGTACGACAAATCAAAATCCTAAGGGGGATTGAACGATAGTCTGGAGGGAGGGGGGGTCTTGACCAGGAACCTCTCCCCATACCAATGGGCCTCGAATGACCAGTAATGACAGGTACTCGTAGACCTATGACCGGTGACTCTCGCCGGTGCCCATTGTGCAACTCTCTATCCTACATGCGACTCGTTCTCTGTCCTAGTAGAATGGAGAGGGTGCTGCTCCTCCCTTCCAGGACAGGTGCAACTTGCTCTCTGTCCTTCATGCGACTGGCACTCTGTCCTAGTAGAATGGTGAGGGTGCTGCTCCCCCCTTCTGAGAGGGGTGCAACTCGCTCTCTGTCCTATAGAATGGAGAGGTTGCTGCTCCTCCCTTCTGGGAAAGGCGTGACTCGCTCTCTGCCTTACTGGATAGGGGAGGGTGCTGCCCTTCCTCACGGGAGGACACAACTCACTCACCACCCACCTTGACACAGCTGTAAAAAAGAGACACTGAA
This sequence comes from Margaritifera margaritifera, assembly GCA_029931535.1. Taxonomy (NCBI): domain Eukaryota; kingdom Metazoa; phylum Mollusca; class Bivalvia; order Unionida; family Margaritiferidae; genus Margaritifera; species Margaritifera margaritifera. The sequence goes on along the minus strand of JAQPZY010001630.1, from coordinate 5,303,788 downwards.
AACAAGATAATGGTGATATATATTTATATATATAACTGCTTTGGAAATGAACCTTAGCAGGAACTCACCTGTAGGTGGCTAAACCACTCTAGTTTTATCTCTTTCTTTTTTTCTTAAACGAAAGGACACAAATACTTTTTTACTGAGGTATTTTTTAAAATTTTTATATATATAACTATATATACAGGTAGTTAGATAAAACAAGGTGACGTAAACCAGATTTATACGAATAATAAGCAAAAAACCAGCTTGGTAAAATGTTTTAATTAATATTATAGCAAAAGGAATAAATTCCTATACTAATTAAATAAAAATTGAACCAGAGTTCAACATAAAACACACATAAGAAGAAAAATCTGGTCTGTGACCTGCTTTCCTGAGCTTTAAAAATAGCCAACCAATCAGAATTCAGGAAATAAATTTTAGATGCTTTTGTGAGCTTTTCAAAAAACGAACAAAAGAAAATCAACTGGTTGGTGACAGGGATAGGGAAAAAGGATAATTTACCTACCCTAGCTTAAGAAAACAATACGGAATTCTCAAAAGGCAATAATTAATCCCCACAAACAATACGTGAATGGGGAAATAACTGACTAACCAAGATTAAGAACAGGAAGTTTCTTGGTATCAAATTGCCAAACTCACAAGAGAGTTGAATATTTCCAGACAAGGAAAATACTGGTCAAGGGTAAATACCACCTGTAGTTTACGAAAAACATAATGAAAAAGCATAATTCACTACGTGGACTCATCTAGCAAAGGCAATTTCTCAAGTGATAATTTCACCGTCTTCATCAAGATGACGACCGGAAAAAGAATGAAGAATGAATTGTGGGAGTCACGTGCAAAGACTGTGGGTTTTACACAGAGAGTCCTATTCACTAGAACTTTCTAGTCAACTCTCTGGGAGGAGGAATTCTCATCATACAGTCGGGTATTTCCCATCACGGAAATAGATTAGCTACGCAACAGCAACAGAGTAAGCTATTACTGTTATTAAAAAGAGTTTTGAAACCACTGACAATAGAGATGCAAAGAATAAATAATCACAGACATGCAAACACACTTAATGTATATACTGGTGTTAGTCAGTAGGTGAAGATTCCTTCTAAATACTTAATCTCCACTATTTAAAGGGTATTCCATAAAACTGGAGCAGCAGGTAAAAGATTTTAAAGTAACAGGGGGGTTTGGGGTGCTCCTCCAATGAGGGTACAGGGGGCAGCAAAAAGTAGCCAGTTGTTCCGGCAAATTTAGGCAGGTAAATTACTCGACTATCGCTGGACACAGAATGTCCCAATTTATGTATTTCAAAATTTGTAATGATAAATAATTTTCTCAATTTAATTAAATATATTCAATTATTTTTATAAAAACCAAATTAAACGGATCACTGAAATACATGAATGTGTGAGCAATTAAAATATAATTCTTCTTTTCATATTAATGACCTTTATTGTTATATATTCTGTACAAGTTAAACTTTTGCAAAGTGACTGTAAGCACAATTTTGTTTAGCATGCCATCACGATTAGATTATCTGACCCAGAAGTAATACAAACTTTTAACTTTGCCTGCAACAACTAAAGCTGGAGATAAATAAACATTCTTATGGCAGGTTTAATTGACAGCTTTTTATTTTGAATATTTTGTCAATGCATATCATGTTAATGCTTAGATCCATGGACTTGGGACACCAGAGGATATATATTTAATTACAAATGAGCCAAACTGTTGGAATGAACAAATAATTTTTTTTTTGCGTACAAATTATGGACTGTCATTAAAAGAAAGTCTCGAGAGATTATGTGCAATAAAATATAGTTTCTTTTGCACAGGATGAGAGCGCATATGTGTAGCAGTGCAAATCTCAAGGTGTCACATGATGTCAGACAGAACATGCATAGTATGACAGAAAGTCAGTAATGGTATAGCTAGACATTCACACAGATGCATGTGCATGATATACAATCAATATTCCTCATGGTCTTTTAAGGTGGGGTGAGGGTGGTGGTACTCCAGGCTCTAGAGTCCTATATGGTGTGTACATCATAAAATTACTTAGCTATGTGTCTGAATATTTTGAGTTTTGACCATTTCATATTTAAGAAAACACTTAGTGTCAGAAACAGTAAATCATACCAACTATAATTATCACTATCTTTTGGTTTAATTTAAATTTTCACTTTATCTTTTACACTATTTGAATACAACTATTTTAAATTCTGTTCTGTTGACCTCTTCTGCAAACTAGTGCTTTTTTCTTATAAAAATATACATCCACAGGATTCACTGTTTCAGAAAACTGAGGGTCAAGGGGTAGTTATTGAGGGTCCAGGTCTAGTTAGTGAGGGATTATTGAGGGTCAAAGGCTAACTACTGAGGGTACACTGGATGCAATACCATAGAATTCTAGGTATCACCACACTAACTGGGCCAATCAGCTGTTATTGCATCCTACTGTAGTGCCTAAGAAAATCATTAATATTTTGTTCTGATTTTTCCTGAAGATCTGCAAAACCAGTGAATATAACTTGCATTAAGCAGAATGCAGCAATAAAATCTAAACAGAAAATAAAATGTTTATTGAGTTTAGCCTCTGGACTTTTGTGTAGGATGATAGAGCAAATAAGTATGATTCAGGCAGTTTCTGAAAGGTCACTTGAACTTAAATTTCCAATCATTTCATTCAAATGCAACTATTTTTTGAAAATGCAACACAACCTTTGCGACTAACATACCGGCAAATAAGATCATCTTGGTGCATCTGAACTTATAACTAATGCACTGGACTTCATCAAAAATGTACAAAAATGAAGGAAACATATATGGAACTTAATTAGTGTAGTAATATCTAAAACAATGGGAGTCCAAGACTAGCAGATTATGTAACACTAGCAAGACACAATATTGGACATTAAAACTCTTCCAGTATTGTATACACAATACAGAAATAACCAGTATTGTTGTCCAAAAATACCAGATACCACATAAACAATGCTGAAAAACCCAGAACTAACGATTTGACAATTCTGGACCAATACCAGAAAAAAATATGACTATAGAATCACCATTATCTTCTAATGTTTTCCAGTATTCTAAACTGTTTACAACCAGTATTGTTAAGCGCACAAAACTAATATAATCAGTACTGCTGACCGAGCTTAACAGAAGTAAAGGTGAAGAGATGTGTTTTCTTATGTAATTCAGACCTAGTGAACAGTTCACTGTAATATGTGCAAAAACAGGATACCATTAATGAGAATTTAGACAACTGGTAGTCGTTGCACATCTATTCTAAGCAGTCCCTAATCTTTAAAATCAGCATTGAAACAACTTGCTTGTTACTGGAAAGTACTGGCATTTCCAGAAGTATTATCTAACAATACTGGCATTTTCCAGTACTTCATGTAGAACAATACTGGTATTTCCAGTATTATTATTAACAATACTTTCATTTTCTGGTAGTTTTTTTTGGTTACCCAATATTTAATACTGTTTAGTATTTTCTGTAGGATAGTTTTAAATTTTATGATCAGTATTATCTAGTACTATCCACTCACAGAATACTGGAACAACACTAGTGCTAGTGACAATATTAGAAAAGTATTAACATCACATATTGTCACCAATACCTTATATGTATTGTCTTACAACATATGCTGCACCATAAATTAAACTGATGAATATATCTTCTAAATTAACCATGTTTACTTCCATAGTCACTCATACTAGTTTTGGTTTGTTTCAACATGTCTAATGTAATAATTTTTTTGTGTATGCATGATACTTCTTGCCTGTCATTAGCCTGCCCTCCAGTGTCAGCAGTTTGGGTGATTTGGAATACAGGGCGTGTGCTTATGACTGTCTTATCATATCTTCTGTCATACCTGTATGTTTTTCTACTGTACTTGTCTTTGTTATCTCTGTGCTTATGATTGTCTTATCATATCTTCTGTCATACCTGTATGTTTTTCTACTGTACTTGTCTTTGTTATCTCTGTGTTTATTTATGTTCTATTACCATATGTCTTGCATGATGGGAAAGGCAATAAAAGGATTATTATTATTAGGCAAAGTCTATTTGCATGGCTACCATGTACCTTAACTGGATAGACTATTTGTGCAGCCACCATGTACCTCATCTGTGGAAGGCTATTTGCAGAGCCACCATGTACATTATTTATGAAAAGCTATAAATGTCAAATATATCTCCTCCAGCCAAGTCCACCATCTTGATAAATGGTGTGTAATCCAATATGAAGCAAGATCATTAAGAATATTTCAGTCCCATTGTAATGCATTCACCAGTCACTGTGTGTACAGTCTTTGTTACAGCCAATAATTCTGAATTTCCTACAGCTGGTCTTTCACCTATTAAGGATTAAAGTTGCATGAAAGTTATTACCGATAATAATAATACATGTAATATTATTATTAATAAAGTTATTATTATTATTATTATTATTATTGCAGTTGTTATTATTATTACTTTTATTGTTGTTGTTGTTATTGTTCACTAGAGTTCTACTTTAATGTTGTACAGTATGTGAGGTAGCAATACAAGCACCTTACATAGATCTATTAAAAGATGTGCAAAAAAGGGGCTGGGAATGAGAATTACGTTCTCATTTAAAACCATCTAAACCTTGGGATTAATGTGTGTGTAAACTTTCACGGCAATTCTCCAAGTAGTTTAGGAGGAGTAGCAATAACAAACTCATGCTAACGGATGGATGACGACAGACAACAGGCCATCCTATAAGTTCTTTTGGTCAATAACCAGTAGAACATAAAATTATTGTCATGAAGGTATCCTAGTTGCCACCTCAAATTAATTCATTTTACATGAAGTAGCTGAACTCGCAAGAGACTTTTAAAGTGTTTGGGCTGAATGTGAAATCCAAAACTCACAAAAGCTGCTTGTTTGTTCATACTACAGACCCAACCCTGTTGATGACACATCACTCGAACTGTCTGAATTATCTTTCAAGAATAAACAAAAATAGTAATTCTGTCATTATTGCTGGTGGAGATTTCAATCTAGGTCATATGGATTTGTGTGTACCAAGTGTCATCAGACACCAGTCAAACAGCTCACACTATCACCAAATGCTAGATATTATTAATAATAGCTTCCAACAAAATGTGACAAAAACCAACCAGGAATGAAAAAGCTCCTGACTTGATGTTAACTAATAAACCATAATAAATTACACTGACACACTTCCACAAATAAGTTAAGCTAAACATAACATTGTATTTGCAGAATTTGATTTGAAATGTAAATGGAACAGACATACACCCCAAAATATATTTTTCTTTGCTAAAAGAAACTGTGAAGATGTTAACCTTGATCTCCATGATATTTTTTCCTCAAGATAAAAGAAAATGCAGAAAATGAATCAGCATATAGTCTATGGATTACCTTTAAAACCACTCCTTTAAAGTCAGTACAAATGCACATAGAGCAAAACTCCTCAAAAAATCAGAAAAACTGCCCTGGATTAATGAAGAAAGTAAGCAAAAAATAAAGAAAATGAAAAAATGCTACTCCAAATATAAACACACAAGGAAATAGAATCAACTAAGATCAAATGTTCAGAAGTTATTAAAAACTCATACTAGAAATACACTGAAAACACAATTGCCTACATGCAACTGAACCTGATGAAACAAGAACAAATACAAGACAAAAAAAATCTATTTTCATACATAAAAGTCAACCAGCCAAAAACTTAGGCATGCCACTTCTTCATCACAGTGGAGTCATGGCATCAGACCCACAAGAGAAACCCAATATGCTCAATAACCAATATCAGAAGGCATTCACTGCAAAAGATAATACCATTCCTATACCAGAAAAAGGACAGTCTCGGGTTTCCCTTTGACCCGTTCTCCCAGGTTCTGATGCGTGGATTTCATATCTGATCCAAAACTGATGCATGTGCATTCCGCCTTATGCATCAGTTTGACTCTGAAAAATTTGCATCAAGCATCAAACACTATAATCCAGCGGTGTCAAACTCATTGTATGGTTTTTATATAATTGGTCCATCTTCTTGTATATAAGGGAATTATTTCATATTTGATCATTTCTAACATAACTGTTACACCGTATACATTGTTCTATATTATTGATTGTGTATCAAATATGATTTTCAAAAGTATGTATTACATATAAATACAATGGCTCAGAGGAATATTTTGACTTATTTCGCAGGGAAAATCAGCTTGAGAATGACTCAGACTGTGAAAATGAACATGGCAGTAAGAAACAGAAAGAAGGCACTCCTCCAAATGCACACGAAAACCAAATCTAGAACATGAATGGATCATGCCAAATTATGCAAATTAATTCGAACAATGGAGAAGGGTCCGGATGAGTGATTTCAATGTGAAGAAAGTTTTGAAACAATGTGAATTGCACAAATAGTGAAGGAAGGAATTCATTTTGTGAAGTAACTAATATTTTTCAATAGATGTTTATAAATGCTGTATTTCAATGTAATATATGATGTTCAAATTTCCTTTTGGTCTCCTCTTAATATTTTGTTATAATTGTGCTGTTTGTGTATTTAACAAGATTCTTTGATGTTTTCTGTGTTTGACAATAAATGTAAACGAGTTCTAAAAAGTATGTTTTCTTTCTCCATGTTGTTCTCATGACTCTTAGGTTTAAGATTTTGACTTTTAATCTTCAAATTTTGACTCCTGAAAATTTTATCCCAAGAGTCAACAACCCTTCAATTTAAAATCCAATGAGGAAAACCTGAGTCTGCATCCTTTATTGCCCGATAGAACGATCAATGAGAAAGGCATTATTGGACTTGTAAATGACATAAAACCCACCAGATGATTGGAAATAAGCAAATGTCAGCCCTGTTTTCAAAAAAGGTGAAAAGTGTGACACTGTTAACTACAGGAATATAATGGAACACACAGTATCTAGATCCAAAATGAATCACTTAGAAAAGAAGAACATCCTATATGACAAACAATATGATTTAAGATCTAAACGTTCATCTGAAACCTAATTGGCAGACTTTATACAAGAACTGGTAAAAAGCAACTGAAATACCCAAACAGATATTATAAATAGAGACTTTGCTAAAGCATTTGACAAAATAACTCACAAAAGACTTTTACTGAAATTAAAAGTTTTATGGCATAAATCCCAAAGTAACATCATGGATCTCAGACTTTCTACAAGACAGGACACAGACTGCTATCCTACAAGGGCAACAGTCAGACCACATCAGCATTGACTCTGATGTCCTTCAGGGCACCGGTACTCAGCCCAATCCTCTTCCCAGTCTACATAAAGAACTTTCATGAATACCCGGAACACAGCACTCTAGAGCTATATGCCGATGATTGCATTATTTACCACAAAACACAATCTCATGATGACACCACCAAACTACAGTTAGATGTTAATGCTGCAGCCAGTTGTGATAGCCACTGGCTTATGTCTTTTCACCCATTCAAATGCAACCTTTTAAGTGTTACCCAAAAGAAAATCCATTTAAATAAACATATTATCTCCACAACCAACTTCTTATAAATGTAGATTTTACTAAGTACTTAGGCATAACAATACAATCAGATCATAAATGGGACAAACACATTAACAATATCACAGCAATGCAAATAAATCACAGGGACTGTTTTTAAAAGAAATTTAAAACTAAATAAATATCCTCAAAAGCTTATCAAACTCTCATGAGACCTAAAGTAGAATACAGTATAAGTGTCTGGGACATAATTCAATCTAACCAAAAAAATACAGTGTTTCAGCCAGGTTTGAAAAAATAAAAGGGCAAACTGGCACCCTTCATTTGATGTGTGTTCATAATGGGCCAACCTCATAATAAAAAAAAATATCACTTACATAGTCTATTTTACAAGTTATTTGCATGAAAAACCCCCAAATAACCTTCTATAGTTTAGGATTCTCATCTTTAACAGCTCAGGAGAATTCGAAGTCTACAATTTTATGTCCCTCCAACATTATAATCATCAGTCTTTGTGAAGTTTCAGTTTTCAAGCAATTTCTTGAGGCTGTGATAATGTTTTTCATATTCAGTTCCATCATTGTGGAATCCAATTCTTCATCAGAAGTTTCAGTTTTGTTTCTTGTGGGTTTTACCAGCTTGTTCATTAGAGTCATCATATCTGCGATCATTTTTATCACTTTCATGATTTGAGAGTGATACTGGGGTAAAGAAATCAGTTATCCATCATTCCATATCAACCTCTTAGCAAAACTTTGCTGCCTTTACAAATGATAAATGGTGCTACATCAAGGTCATATCATGTGACAGAAAGCATCGCGGAGACTACAAAGTTTTCTTTAAGTTAAAAATGTTACTACAACAGGAGTAGAAGTTACCTCCATATGTTACTTGAATTTGTAACATATTTTTCATCAAGACTATTACAATTTGGTCTCATACTAAGCTTATTCTTAACCTCTTAACCAAGAAATATTATTGGATATAAAGAGTACAAAGTTATTTACAGACTACGGAGAAAATTTATAGTCTGAGCATAGCAACCAGTGCTATCGAGAAAGATCGCTTGATCGATTGTGTTAATTTTCATCAAAACAATCAATGAGCAATTCGCACATTTAATGATTGGTTAGCGCATCTACATCAGATTAAAGGTAAAAAAAACATGCCTTGTTCATTTTTTCTTGTGCCACTTTTAGCACATTAAATCTCCTTTTTTGGTCTCTATTTTGTGCAAAGTCCACAAGGGGACATCCTGGCTGAAACACTGAAAAAAATTCAAAAGAGATCAGCACACTAAATATTAAAATAGATATCAAAACAGGCATGATAAATACACTTAACTGGACAATTCTTGAACAATGGCAACTACACATAAGCAGGGTTCTCTGGGATGCCGAAATCCATGTAAAAGTATACAAATTTTTTTGTTTTGGACACATGAAAATTCCAACAGCTGAGTCCTCAGTACACAAGTTTTTTCCCCGGCAAAATTCTCTTTTATTTGATCCATTTCTACCAAGTGAGTATCAATACTGCAGTGTGCGAGCTATCAAAAAACGTTAAAGGGATTGTAATGGGATTAGGTGAAGCCGCATAGGTTAGATCTTAGCAGACAAGAAGATTAAGACACCTGTTAATCTAGTGTTGGTTTCTAATCATCAGTTTGATCAAAAGACTAATTACATGCACGTGATTTGACCTCTCTTTAATAAACCTTATTTTGTTTGTCGAAGGAATACAAACTCCCATGTTAATTATCATAAATTGTTCTACAATCAGCTGTTTTTCAGTGTCATGTACATATTCGTTTTTGAGTGATTATCATATGTGTACTTTTCCAATGACAACTTTACATATTTTCTTTGGTTTCAAGCACAAGACTGCAGATGAGCATGATTCTCGCAAGACTAGCCAACAAAAATTTGTAGATGCATCTAGTTATGATAAATAAAACAGAATGCCAAAGAGACTTAAAGATTCATGGAATAGAACAGTTCCATAGGCTGAAAAACAAGAAAACAATTTCCATAAGCTGAAAAACGAGAAAACAATGGAACATTATTAGCTTTATGCACAAGATGTCGCAACTGTGGAAGGAAAAATGCAATGGAAACCCAAGGAACACCAGGTCCAGAAATTGAGAATTTTTATCATAAACCTGCTGTGAAGAAATTTGTTAAAGTTTAAGAAAAAAGTGAATGTAGCATGCCGTGTTGCTGAAAGATGAAATGAAAACAAAAAGTGAATGGAATACAGTTATTTGTTTCTACAGTACAGCTCACGTGATTTTTCAGAACCCCACGCATCGCGGTGGGGGTGGAAAGTGAGTGGAGAGGATTAAGAAAAACACCTCCACAATCATTCCACACGTCCTGACGGAGTTGTCGCGGAGAATAGCCCTGCACACCACGCTTTATCGCGAAGTTGCATCCGATCACCACCGTGGAGTGGACGTGGTCTCGATAATATGGGCGTGGTTTACTGTTTATCACCCATGCAAGCAGAGGTTGAGAGAGAGACAGGAGGGGGCTAACTTTTTGATACTGAAAAAAAACGTAGTAATTCAGTTAATTATAAATATTTCCTTGTTTTAACGAAGATAATGTATGATGCATAGTGCCAAATCATATTTTAGATGATGATAACGTAATGACAATGCCTCGCAAACTGTATTAATACTACATTTTGCGCAATGAATCTAATTTTTTTTTCTTCAATACTATGTTATCGGAATCTAAACATGCATTCATATCCTTATTTCTTTTTCAGTAAACGCAATACAAAATTTTAATGATCATCTGAAAGTCAGTGATATTGTACTACCTGCAATGAAAAGAATGATAAACATCGAACAAATTAATAACAAAGCTGTAGTAATACCTGACAAAATCGCACAAGTTCCGATGGTTACTCCATGCATGAGTACTCATTCACATACTGTACGATTTTTTCTGACATCCAATAGCTTAAATAAATTATTATTAAGATTTCACATCGTTATTTTATTTTAAACTGTACTAATTTGCATTAATTACCAAAGTAGCGTTTTTTTTAAAAATCACAAATGGTCGCAAAAGGTCAACCTAGATACATGTAGTTGACACGTGCAAGTAACCTAGCACAAGAGAAGATATCAACACTGCTGATATTGACATGTTAATTTCATGTGCCAACTGTTAACCTAAAAGTACAACAGCAGCGCTTCTGCGGGTTTGTTTTCTTTGCCATTGATTTGACAAACTTGCGCATCAGATAAAATTAATGTTTAACTTTTTCTTTTCTGTTCATTTTCCTATTGCATAATATGCATAATACAGAAAAATAAGATGAATAATTTTAGATCATTAACTCTTCTTAGTAAAGTTCCCCTCCCCCCCTCTCTCATACTATGCAAAATACAGAAAAATGATCAATAAAAGACCCCTCCCCACCTATCTGTCTCTCTCTCATAAAATATGGAATCCAAAGCACTACTGTCCAAGCCATTGTAATCTATTACTATTAAAAACCTTTTCTTTTTTTTGTACATGCTTCAGTAAGAGTTTAAGTATTCCATGATTGGCTAGCTTTCTTCAATTAGCGGCTGCCTCATTCACACTAAGCCAAAAAGATGTTCCTGCCATTAAAGTTTTTCGTGATTCTGCTTATGTTTTGAAGAGTTTTTCACTAATGCGAGTTTCAAAATTAACGCTAAAATGCTTATTAATGTTAACCAAAATTTTTCATTTTTGCTGCTTGAAATGTCGACATTTTTAGTCAATCGTCAGAATTAAAATATTAAAATCTGACTGATTATAAATCTCAGTGTACACAAACTGAAATCTGGAAACGTTCAGTAGTGGTAAAAAAGTAACAACATGCTAGAAATTATAGCGTTATGGAGCAAAAGAGAAAGAAATTTTCCCACCACTGCACAGGAACTCCTGAGCACGTGCTCTAAAGTCGCATGTGTGTTCATGGGGATCCACAGGAATTTTTTTTTCGGGGGGGGGGGGGGGGGCCAAAGTAAAAGGTATATATTTATTATTTTTTAAAATCGGGGCAGGGACACAGGGACAAGGCAACATGCCCACCCCCCCCACCCCTGCAGACACCCAAGTGTGTGTGTGTGTGTGTGAGTCGCACATTTTATCCACTGGACCACAGTAACTCAAGCTCTCTAGCTGTAAAGCAATATACCACATACAGAAACACGCTCAATAACCAAAGGCTCTAACAGTCACAAACAGGAAACTGCATTCTTTAATATCTACGTAAAAATAATTAAAAGAGTATATTTTATTTTTATATTTTCGCCGTAGAAAAATGAGCAAATAATAGGATACACGTGGAGACAATAGATCCATGCAAAATGCTCTAAACTTGTTGGAAATTAAAATCTCTGAACATCTCAGATTTTAGAATTTTCCATATTATTTTTCATTTTGGTAATAAGCCGAGTTCAGATTAATTACTAACAATTATAAAACTTCCGTTGTTAATGGCGGGACCATAAATGCGGCTGTAAAGTACAACACGCCAAGTCAGATGGCTTCGTGTGATAAAAACACACTGTTCCCAAGCTGAAACTTACATCATCCTTTGATGCAAACCCTTGTTAATATTTTACAACAGTGTTCACAATGGTCACTGCCTTGATTTCTATAGAACATCTGCTTAAGTCAAGTCTTTATTAGGGAGAGACAATTGAATTTTCCAAGGGAGGGGGGGGGGGGGCGGGGTAAATGCATGAAAACAATTGTCTTTCTCTGATTTTGTAGTAGACGTTAATCCGTTCTATATTTCACTTAAATTAAATAAATATTGTGATGAAAGAACACAAAATATCCCGGTCGAAAAAACAAAACAACATATTAACCCTATATATTAAATGGTCAGTCCCTTACAGTACACATGCAGTCAAAATATTCAGCCTCGTGACTCTGCTATTACTGCTTGAAGACTAAGCACGTGGATTGCATTTCTGTTTAAATTCAGTGTTTTAGGTTTGTTGTTGCAGGCGGGGGGTGGGGGAGGTTAAGCAGAAGCGGATGTCAATTTGGATTTTAATTGTCCATATCTCAGAGAATTACTTTCCTTTGGAACAAAATGATAAATTTATTCTGCTTGAGAAGCTCAGCAATGTGTGCTTCTCGTCAAGTCAACGCATAAGTTTGTTCATATTTCTTTGAAATAAATTAAAATCATAAACTTATTGCAAAAGAAGTCGATCAACCTTTTATAAACAGTAATGTGTGTACTGAATATACAAGCCTTTAGAAATTGTTTTTTTTATGGTCCAAATATGATCGAAATAAAGACGACTGATTCTTCAAATGGTATCCGGTTGTAAATCACTCTTGATGTCTCAGTCTTTCCATATGTGGCCTTCATTCATTGGCTGTTCAGATGTCAATCAGTAATGTCGACTAGCCCCTCCACGGTGGAGTTTATATCGGCATGCCTGCCGAAACACGGTGTGATTTGTAGGTATTTATGCCAATTTATGCCTCCACCGCGGAGTGTTATCATGGAGCTAGAGTGGAGGGTATTAAGCCCCCCACCGCGATGCGTGGGGTTCCAAAAAATCACGTGAGCTGTACTGTATTTCCAGTGTCTTGGAAAATTTAGTGATCTGAAATGGAATTAAGCTAATTAAATATATTAATATAGCAAGGAAGGTGTAATCTCTTCTTTGATTCATTCTAGCTGCACAAAATATTAAAAAATGGCAAAGTAAATGCATTGAGAATTGTAATAGTTGTAACATCACAAACAATAACAATTATCTCAGTTATCAACTACCTTAATTTTTCATTCATTTTTTATAAGGCCATATAGCAAAAATGTGTGTGCTTCTGGTTACACTGAAGAAAAAAAAAATTCAGTTACATGTAGGTAGGTAATTATTTTTTGGTTTCTCCGGACTGATTTAAATAAAGCATAAACTAGAAAACAAGCATCATTCACATCCTAAATTAAAACTCTCATCGTAGTTACAACCCTCTGAATTTGTTGTTTTGTTTTTTTTTAATTGGGGGGGGGGGGGGGGGGTCTGAATTTGTATTCCCTCCCCCAAAAATGTATGGTCAGCAGGAAAAAATAGGGTTGCTGTTTGACCTAATTCTAAATATTTCACAATGAATGAGCATTAGCAATCTGATAACATATATATATATATATATATATATTGGTCACACAAGAATATACATATTCTGAATTATTGCACTGGAAAAAAAAAGAATCTTGGACTGCAGCTTCAAAATCCTATGGAGAACCCTGTATGAGACTGATACTATTTTATAAAAATGAATACCACGAGGTTGCCATCTCACCTACTGAAATTTTAATACGTAAGTACTCCAGGAACTATGCTTTCTAATTATCCAAACAGGGAAAAATTCATAAATACATGTATTCCTTCTTCCCTAGAACAATACCCAAATAGAACAGTCTGCCAGTAACAACAGTTACGGCAGACTGTAGATACTTATGACATCATTAATTATCTTGCCCACAAAATGTGAAAGAATTAGCTTTCAATGGTTTAGTCAGACCTATTTTAGAACATGCTTGTAGAGTTTGGGACCCCCATTCCCATGTTTTACAGAATAAAATTGAAAAAATCCAAAAGTGAGCAGCCATGTTTGTTACATCCAATTATGGCAATACCCCATGAAGTATGACCCCAATATTGAATAAGTTGTAACTGAAACAGTTACACCAATGTAGACTTGAAAACAGATTAACATTTTTCAACAAACATTTAAAAAACATAGCACAATACCCTGCAACAATTTGATCAAACAAAAAAAGAATGAGTAGAAATCAACATGAATACACCTACCTGATACCCTATCCATGAACAGATACAGTTACAAATTAATTTTTTTCCTCAAGAACTATCAAAAATTGGAATTTGTCACCAGAAACATTAATCACAACTGCTGAATCCTCAGAAAATGAAACGGATACATATTCAGAATTGGATCAGACACATTTTTTCCAAAATAAGTCTTTTGTAAAGGTTGATGCTGCGCAGTGCAACAATGTCTTTACAATATAGCATCAAACTAATCAAGATTAAAATCAAGATGAGATTCAGTTTACCATCCCTGCACTTGTAAAAAATTTCTATTAATTGGCAACTGATACTGTACCTAGTTTTAAATACACAGTAGATGATGTTTAAAGAATCACTCTCACTGCACTCCAAGTGCACACGAATAAGATAGCTTTGTGACTGCTTAACAAAACTCTGAAGAGCCAATATACAGTAAAATCTAACTTTTTCTATGGTTTCTATCAGAACATGGATGAAAAGGTGATTCATTACAAAGATTCATTACTAAGCATGAAATGATTCATCGATATCTCGTTATTTCTGCTATGTCGATACATATATGATGCAAGAAGTGAAGAATCTATACAAAAAGATACCAGTGCTAAAAAAATCGGATAGCCTGACGCCCTTCTAATTTCAGATCGGGCCCCTCCTGTATTCTACGTGAAGTGCCCTTTGGGTTTGTGGAAAAAAAATAATATATAATTTGCCTGAGAAAACTTCATTCTGGCTGACTAAATGTGGAATTTGATTTTCAAGTTGTTGAATGACTAGTCAATTATTAAAATTTATCCCCATGTATGCCCCTTACCCATATGAAGATCATCTATGTACTTCTACTGAAACTGTAAACTTTGTGTACAAAGTGAAGCATGTGACCTATGAATGGGTAACAGATTGCCTGGATTACCTATACTTAGTGCTCATTTGACTTTAACATACATGTTATTCTACTGGTGGTATGACAAAAATACCGTTTTAAGGTCGTCTACCATACATACTGTTTTATAGTTGAAATATATCGCTTTTAAAACTGATGTTAAAAAAAATTTTTTAAAAAGAAATTTTCAAAAAATGGTATTTTTACACATTCTATCCACACATTACAGAAACCAGTCTACTGAGGATTGAAACTGTTCCAACAGTTGATGCAACCAGTGCAGTGGTGTGAGGCTGAGTAATCGGATTAAAGCTGACTTGTGTACACAACAAGTTGTTAATTGATTACCTTATTGTTGTAATCAGGAGAGTTTATGCCAAATGCAGGATGTTTTTTGAGGTGTTATGAGTAATAAAGGAATCAAAGGTGGTCCATGATGGCTTCTGAGTCTTTGATTTAAAAATCGGCTGTCCTTTGGTGGAGGTGAGATAAAAAGGAAAGACTGACCAAAAAATGATTTCATTAGAAACACTGAAGTAATTCAACATTGGTTAAACATATTAAGCGGACCCTATGAACAATATTAAAAGTGTAAAGAAAAACTCTAAAGCAAGACACGCTTCAGATGCTAATGAATATCAACACTGTGATTCAATGAGTAAACAGGACATTAATAGAGCAATTGGACAATGATTGACATCAGGACCTGGAGGAAGGCATTGCTTTATGTGAAATATTTTGAGATCTGAATAAAGACACAAGTAAATTTAATATGATTTTGTTTATTTCTTTTCATAGTAAAAATCAGGGCCCTTTTGAGCACATGGAATTTGAGTTCAGGCTTGTGGAATTTGAGTCAAGGCTTGTGATTTTTTAAAGTCACCAGCCCTAGGCCTGTATCTGAATTTTTTTTTCTTTGAGCACTGGATACAATATACAAGTAACTTTAACCTTCAGCAGTCATGAATAATTATTAGTAATTTGCCATCAAAGTGAGCTGCAGCAGTCATAGGCACTCGTTTTCTCTCAGTAAAAAAGAAAAACTATTGACGACACCCACATTACTTCTACAAATTAGTACAAGGTGACTAACTCAAGCAGTTCAAAACCTGCTTTCCCCGCACCCCCTGATTCTGTGCTATATATTTTTTTTTATCCCATCAGCATGTTCAGCCACTGATACATAAAGGAGCCATTCCAAACTTGTTCTCCATGTAGAATTTAAGTACTTGAATGATCATTTAATAACCACTTTTATACAAACTTTCTCTGTTGCTTCGTATCTTGTCTACTTGGATTGAATTTGGAGGCCTACAGTTCTGGTGTGTTAGGCAGTGAAACATGCTACATTCAATTCTGACTGGCAGTTACTTCCAGTCCAGGGAAAAACAATAACCACTGTTCATAACTAAATGTAGCTTATTCACTTTATGACACACTGAAAGTGTAGGAATTAAAAACCCAATCCAAACAGATAAAAAGCAACAATGTCTCCTTTACGGCACATCAATTCACCACATGATAACACAAGATGACCACAAGATGTGTCTGTGTATGGACACGTTGCTTTAATTTACTGCTTAGGTTTGTGACCAGATATTACAATGTGTGTGTGTGTGTGTTTGTAACTCTGATAAATTGGAAACCTCAAAAACTACCAGATTTGATAGAGAAAACAATGGAGGTGACTAAACTTTAAATGATCAACCTTAGATCTCTTTTGGAAAAAGAAATTATAGGTTGTGCAACCATACAACAAAAGAAAAAGTCACAACAGAAGGTTGAGAGATAAGAACTCAGGAAGAAAAACACAAATTGTTTAGTGATTTCATACAAGTTCCGATGTACAAACAAGATTTTAAAACTATAAAAAATCCACTGCACTGTTTTTTTAATTCCAATACACCCCCCTCCAAAATGGCTACCAAACAGCATAAAAAACTGACCAATAAACGAAAGAACTAGAAAATTATTTTCTGCTTTCACAACACACATTTATCATTTTGACAACCAATTCTGGTAAGTTTTTTGAAGGTTTCCAATCAATCCATATGTGTATCTTTAAAGCCCTTTCTGTTTTGATTACATCATTTTTTTTATGGATTCTTCTAAATTAAGTTCACAATCACAATTAATATACATACAAGATAGATGTATGCCTAACTGTATGTTAAATTGATAAATTGGCATTTGTAGATTTTTTTATCTTTTGCATACATGAACACATCTTGTGGCATCATGTAGTTACCTTAAAGTCATCTTGTGGTATCTTGTAGTTAACTAAAGCATACACAAACTCATCTTGTGGTCATCTTGTGGTATCACGTATCTTGTGGTGAATTGATCGTCCCCTCCTTTTAAGCTGATATGTGTTATCAGTGACTGAATGTGCCGACTGGATGCAAAATTATTATGGAATCAGCAAGGGGGCAGATTTCTAACTGCACTAGTTAGTTGTCTTGTGTTAATTTGGATAATGGGACATGGGTGTTGTCAATAGTATTCTGTTCTCACTGACAGAAACAAGTGCCTGTGGTCACAGCAGTTGTTTTGCATCTACAGGAAGTAAAGTGTGGCTTCATTCGGTTGTTAGTCATCTCTGCTCCAGCACCCAGACCTGTTCTGGATTTGATTGTCCTTGCACGAGGAAATTGTACTATTTCTTCTGTTTTTAAGATAACATTGCAATGCCTTCCACATTTAAGCAAAGACATAAAATTGGAAATGCAAAACGAAGAGCATGACCGAAAAGGCTGAATTAGAATCACTGATGACTAGCAGGTAGCCTGTTGGGAAGAATTTTTGTTATCTTGTCAAGGATAAGA
Source organism: Margaritifera margaritifera (assembly GCA_029931535.1). Taxonomy (NCBI): domain Eukaryota; kingdom Metazoa; phylum Mollusca; class Bivalvia; order Unionida; family Margaritiferidae; genus Margaritifera; species Margaritifera margaritifera. Next base: position 5,285,740 of record JAQPZY010001630.1, on the reverse strand, counting down.
ATGGCATATGAACGATCATAAATCTAGGTCTTTCTTTAATCTGCATACTGGAAATACAACCATTATGTCAACACATGAAACGGCACCAGCCTACCAACGACAATCCTTCTTAAAACGACAAGTTCATGTTGATATGTGTATCGATAATGTATCTATCATATGTTGTGTATCGCGATACGTATCGATACACGGCACAGGTGTATCGTTTCATACCTATTCGTCAGCTTTTGCGAAAGTGTCTCGATACGTGTGGGGTGGGGGTGGGGTGAAAATGTTTTATTTGCCGTTTACCTTTGCTTCGTATAAAACTCTAGCTTTTGTTGGATCGGGTTCAAAGCAAAGTACAATTTCACCAACTGAATAACTGTACTTTACCCCTCTCAAGCTCATAGTCTTTTCCCTTCATTAACAACGATCTTCCTGTATTTCCTAATGTTTGTAGTCAAAATTTATTGTTGTTTGTGGTTCGCGGGTACACATTGAAGACTGTACACTACACTGTACTTTATAAATATCAAGGGAACATATAGAAAGATAAAGATTTTAAAACCAGCCGAAATTTACGGCATGTTGTAAATCAGGATTATTTCACATTACATTGCATTACAAATGAATATGATATATTTTCTTTTTTCCGTAGACGTATAAGTACTACTTGTGAGTCTAACAGATATTCACTTATGCATATGTACTATTAAAACAAATTTTTAATTACGACACTAGTACAATGTTTTTGTTTTGTAATCAATTCAATTCAAAACAGTTTACCGATGCATTGAATATACAACATTAGTATACGAGCACCTTCAGTTGTAAATATTTTATTTCTTCGTGATATCGTGTCATTTAGCCAACGATACAGCAGATAAAACATTTATTTTTAAAAAAAAAACTTTAACGAAGGGTGAGTCGAATTTTACATTTAATTCCAGCACGCCAAACGTATGTGAGTCATTGGTGCAAACGGTAATCTTTAACTGCCATATGTGATTGCTATGACGGAGGTCAGCATCTACTTATTTGTAGCACTGAATAGTTCCAATTGACACATAAGACAGACACAAAGGTGTATACAGTTGAAGAAAAATTATATGTTTAATCTGTGATCAAAATTATACTTGATCACCTTTAAAAAAGATTATTTTTATGATTTCGCTTATATAGATTCATTAGACTGAGGCAAGTGATTTTTCAGTAAAGTGACTTTAAATTGCAACAGAATATTAATCTTCATATGTGCTAACTCTCTTGCTTGATATCATCATCAAGCCCGAGGGCTCGTATGCTTGATATCATCATCAAGCCCGATCGCTCGTAATTGAGCATAGGGCATCAGCAACGCTTCTCCGTCGCACTCTATTTTGTGTCGCCTTCTTGACCTCTCCCCAGGTGTTTCCCGACAGCTTTATATTTTCCTCGGTAAAGCGTTTCCAAATTTTCCATGGCCTGCCCACTCTCCTCTTGCCTTGAGAATTCCACTCTAAGGCCTGATGAGCGATGTTGTCTGCTGGCTTCCTCAGTGTGTGTCCTATCCAACTCCATTTTATCTTGGCTGTCTCATCGGTGATAGGGTTGCTGGTAGCTAGGTTAGTTTCCAGAGTTTTGTGTTGCTGATTGTTTCTGGACATCTGATTTTGAGTATAATAACGGAGATATTCGTTGACAAATGACGCAGTCTGTTTGATATGGCTGAGTTGACTCTCTATGTCTCTGATTCAAATAGCAGCACTGATCTGACACTGCTGTTGAATATCCTGAGTTTGTTTTATTGTTGAGAGCAAGGCTGATGTCCATACAGTTTTACTTACAGGGTGTTAAAAGCATGTCTGGCTTTTCTGATCCTGATTTGTACATCTTCTTCTGTTCCTCCATTTATTGACACAAAGCTGTCATGGAATGTGAATTTTTCCACATCCTACAGGTTGTTTCCGTAGAGTTTGATTGTCCCATATTGCTTGTTAGTAGTAGACTATGCCACTTGAGGTGTCTACGGAGGACCCATGTTGAATAGGTCAAAATATTGGGTGGACAAACGGGAATATAACAAAGGTGTCATCTTGGTTGAAAGGTATGTTTTGTAACAGTGGAGCATGAGGCGACGGTCTGCACTCGAACTGAAATGTTATATGACGTCATAGTTTTTTTTTTTACGTGTGGTGAGTCTGTCTGTTTGTGTAATAGTGTTGCATGTGTTTGGCAGGAGATGTGAGTGTGTCTGCCCTCTAAACTGAAAGGCTGTAGGGGAGTCCCGTGTTAAATTGGGTCGAAAGTTTATAAAGACAAACGGGAAATTAATAAACATGGAAAAATTAATGGTCGAAAATTTCTAGGGACATAGGGTCGAAAGTTTATATGGACAAATGTAAAATTAACATGAGGTCTCTATTTTGAAAGGTATGCTTTTTACAGTGTAGCATGAGGCGACGGCCTGTTCTGGAACTGAAATGCCGTATGACGACATACGTTTCACATGAGGAGTCTGTCTGTTTTTGCAACATGTTGGTTCTATTTTGGAGTGAAATGTAAGGGGTTAGAGTTTGTCGATAGGGAAAATGGGAGTTTGTCATCATTCTAAATGAAATGAAATGCCGTATTTTGTTTTGTTTGATGACAAAACTAACTTTTGTTATCTCCCCTTACCATCCTATGACCCCTCTTATAATGTTAAAATCTCTACCCTATTTTATAATATGCTCGCCCTATTATACCCTCTTAAAAAAAAAAAAAATACCATCCTCATAATCTGTACATATCAATACCCAGTGGTCTACTATCGATCACCTAGTTGTCTAATATCCAGCACCCAGTGATCTGCTATCCACCAACCAATTATCTACTATCAAAAACAAGTTATCTACTATCAACGCCCAGTGATCTACTATACAGAGCCCATTTATCTACTATCCAGCACCCTGTTATCTACTATCAACACCCAAACAAAACACTACCATACACTGATCTACTATCCACCAACCTGTTATCTACTATACAGCAACCAGTCATCTATTATTCAACACCCAGTTATATACTGCCCACCAACTAATCATCTACTATCAACACCTAGATGTCTACTACCCAGCACCTGGTTATCTACTATCCAACACCCAGTAATCTAGTATCCACCAAACAGCTATCCACAATCCAATACCCAGTAATCTACTATCCAACAACCAGTTATCTACTAACCACCAACCAATTATCCACTATTTATCACCCAGTTATATACTATCCACCAACCAGTTATCTACTATCCAACACCCAAATATATACTATCCACAACCAGTGATCTACTATCCACCAGCCACTTCTCTACTATAAGCATCCAGTTATCTGCTATCCAGCACTCAGTTATCTATATTCACCAACCAATCATCTACTATCCAACACCCAGTGATATACTATCTACCAACCGATTATCTACTATCAACACGAAGTTATCTACTATCCATCACCCAGTTAGCTATTATCCACCACCTAGTTGTCTGCTATCCAGTACCCAGTTATCTAGTATCCACCAACCAGTTATCTACTATTCACCAATCAGTTATCTACTATCAAAAACCTAGTTATCTAATATCTAGAGCCCAGTTATCTACTATCCACTAACCAATTATCTAATATCAACACAAAATTATCTACTATCTATCACCCTGTTACCTAATATCCACAAACCAATTAACTAATATCCAGAGACCAGTTATCTACTATCCACCCACCAGTTATCACTGGTCTACAATTTTTTCGAAGTCGTCTACTTCAGAGATAAAATGTGCTATTTATTAGGGATTTTGATGTGCTGAATTCAAATATGATAATTAAAACAACCGATTACTACTGTTTCCAAGATATTAAATTTTTTCATTTTACGTCTATGTATATTGTATACATAGTAGAGTTTTAATCATAAATTGTAAACCTAGGTCTTTTCATGTGTTTATGGTTGCTTTACATGATAATATTTCACCTGTCCTGTTTATGTAACACTTTAAAAAAACAGCAAAAGGGTTATATAAATAAAAATTATATTGAAACAAAAGTAAAAAAACTATTATGTATATATAAGTACATAGTTTAGTCCTTATTCAGTGTCTACTCGGCGCTTCTTGGCTTGTCCCTTGTATTCATTAAATGGAGCATCTCTTGTCACTGTCCAGCAATAGTCTGCAAGCACTGATGGGCTCCATTTGCCCTGATAGCGTTTCTCCATTGTTGCAATGTCCTGGTGAAATCGCTCGCCGTGCTCGTCGCTCACTGCTCCGTAGTTCGGTGGAAAAAAATCTAGATGAGAGTGAAAAAAATGTATCTTTAGTGACATGTTTCAACCAAGGCTTTTGTATGCATTGAGGAGGTTTTCTACCAACTCCCTGTAGTTGTCTGCCTTGTTGTTTCCGAGAAAATTTGTTGCCACTAACTGGAAGGCTTTCCATGCCGTCTTTTCCTTGCCACGCGGTGCACGGTGAAATGCATCAGGTCGAAGAAGTTCACGAATCTGAGGACCAACAAAGACACCTTCCTTTATCTTAGCTTCACTTAACCTTGGAAATTTTCCACGGAGGTACTTGAAAGCTGCTTGTGTTTTGTCCATGGCCTTGACAAAGTTCTTCATCAGACCCAGCTTGATGTGCAAGGGTGGTAACAAAATCTTCATTGATTCAACAAGTGGTGGATGCTGAACACTTTTCATCCCAGGCTCCAATGACTGTCGGAGTGGCCAATCTCTCTTGATGTAGTGGGAATCTCTCGCACGACTATCCCATTCGCAGAGAAAACAGCAGTACTGTGTGTATCCAGTCTGCAGACCAAGCAAGAGAGCAAGAACCTTGAAATTGCCACAAAGCTGCCACTGATGTTGGTCATAGCTTATGCACCTCAAAAGTTGTTTCATGTTTTCGTAGGTTTCCTTCATATGGACTGCATGACCAACTGTAATTTATGGCTAAACACTGCCATTATGCAGCAAAATAGCTTTAAGATTCGCCTTCGACGAATCAATGAACAGTCTCCACTCATCTGGAACATGAACGATGTTGAGGGCTGCCATCACACCATCGACGTTGTTGCAGGCTACAAGATCACCTTCAATAAAGACGAATGGGACAAGATCCTTTTGACGGTGACGGAACATGGAAACCCTAACATCACCTGCCAGGAGATTCCACTGCTGTAGTCTGGAGCCCAACAGCTCTGCCTTTCTCTTGGGTAGTTCCAAATCCCTGACAAGGTCATTCAGTTCACCTTGTGTTATGAGGTGTGGTTCAGAGGAGGAGGATGGGAGAAAATATGGGTCATGTGACATTGATGGTTCAGGACTAGAAGTTTCATCCTCTTCCTCGTCTGACTCAAGTGAGAATGATTCTGGTGCACCAGGAACCGGCAGTCCTTCTCCGTGGGGTACTGGGCGTATAGCTGACGGAATGTTTGGATAATGCACAGTCCACTTTTTCTTCTTTGACACACCTTTCCCAACTGGAGTCACCATGCAGAAGTAACAATTGCTGATATGATCTGTTGGCTATCTCCAAATCATTGGCACTGCAAAAGGCATAGATTTCCTTTTCCTGTTCAACCACTGGCGAAGATTTGTTGCACAAGTATTGCAGCATATGTGTGGTGCCCACATCTTGTCCTGATCTCCAATTTTGCAGTCAAAATAAAGGTGATAGGCTTTCTTAACCATAGTGGTTATACTGCGCTTTTGTGATGCAAAAGTCACTTCACCACAAACATAGCAGAAGTTATCTGCATTGTTCACACAAGTACGAGGCATCTCTGCTCACTTTGGCTAAACAGAAATGTGTCCCTTTGCAAAAATCAAACATTGACAAATAAGAGAGCACGATTCTGTATGATTTGTAGAGCTGATATAGGGCAATTACTTCAGCAGAGTGATGTAAGCTTAGTTATGATTACATCATCCATGACTTCTAGGAATAAAATGATGCAATTCATATCATGTATGACGCAATACCAGCTTCAGATTGCATCATTCATTGTTTTGCCTAAACAGCAAGTACTGTCCAAACCCAGTCATAGATTTATTCATAGATCCAGTCAAAGATGTATTTTAGTCATTTCTGGTTTAAATTGAGATCCCTTCCCTTTATAACTCACTTATCGTCCGCCATTCCCAAGTCAAAGGTCGTATATACTGACCCAGCATAATATCTTTAAAACTAGAGCCAATCAACAATTTTAAGCATCATTTTCATTCTCAGTGACCCAGAATTAGTAAAGTTTGACAACATTTATCGCGGAAGCATTTTGGCTGTAGACCAGTGTTATCTACTATCTACCAACCAATTATCTACTCTCAACACAAATCTCCATCTATAATGTTCCTACCTTCCTACTTTAAAATAAAGGTAGGATGTAAAAGCACAAACAAAAATTAATCACTTACCAATAATAAAAATACCTTCTCTATCTCCCTTTACAGCCCTAGGATCCCCCTTAAAAAGTTAAAATCTCTACCCAACGGACCCTACATCTTTAGATGTAAAAGAAGCAGTATAAAATACAATTTAAATTCCTTATCAACAAAACTAACTTCAGTATCTCCCTTACCACACTATAATCCCTATTATAAAGCAAAAATCTCCACCGCCATCAATAATGTCAATACCTTCAGCTACTCTCCTATTTTGAAACAAAGCTACCATCCCATGCACACAAGCTTATATTTAAAAGAGGGGTATAAATAAAAAAAATAATTAACCGCCACCCCTCCCCCTACCTCCTATTCATACCCCTTCTTTTAAAATCCTACCCTGAGTGCATGGGATGGCAGTTTTCTTTGAAATAGGATAGAAATTTTTACTTTATAATAGGGATTTGAGGGTGGTAAGGGAGATAATGAAGTTAGTTTGGGTGATAAGGGATTTAAATTGCCTTTTATACTGCTAATTTTACATCTAAAGGTGTGGGGTCAGTAGATGAGTGGGTGTTGATATGTAAGGATTATGAGGATGATAGTTTTGTTCTTAAGAATGGAGGGTATATTGTTGGATGGGGTATTATAGAGGCGAGTAGAGATTTTAACTCTATAAGGAGGATCCTATGAGAATAGGGGCGGTTAAGAATATTATAGATGGAAATATATATTTTTTCTTTATTTATAAGACGGCTTGTGGGGGGGGGGGGGGGAGGAGGGGGAGGTTGGCGGTTAATTATTTTTATTTATACCCGTCCTTTTAAATCCTACCCTGTGTGCATGGGATGGTAGTTTTGTTTAAAAATAAGAGCTTAGGTGAGGGTATGAGCATTATATATGGCGGTAGAGAGTTTTGCTTTATAATAGGGATTATAGTGTGGTAAGGGAGATAATGAAGTTAGTTTTGTTGATAAGGGATTTAAATTGTATTTTATATTGCTTCTTTTACGTCTAAAGATGTGGGATCCGTTGGGTGGGAATATTATAGAATGGGGTAGAGATTTTAACTTTATAAGGGGGATCCTATGGCAATAAGGGGAGATAGATAATTTTTTTTTTTTATTGAAAAGTGATTGGATTTTTTAATTTTTTTATTGTTGTGCTTTTACATCCTATATTGTGGTTAGTTTTGTTTAAAATAGGAAAGTAGGGGCATTATGTATGGAAATATAGAATTTTACTTGATTTATAAGAGGGATTATAAGGGTTAGGATTAGGGTTGTTAGTTTTAATTAGAAGGGATTTATATAGTCTGTAGTCTGTTGAGTAAGGTTTACTCTATAGGTTTGTAGTAGAGAAACTGAAGGTATTTTTGTTTAAAAATAGGAGAGTAGACTAGGTATATTATAAATGGACATAACTAAGGGGCTTTATAGAAGGTGCTAGACGTTTTCTACTTAATTTATAAGAGGGATCATTGAGTGGTATGGGGTTAGGGACGTTTTTTTTGTTTAGAAAGGATAGATAACTCGTTGGTGGATAGTAGATATTTGGTTGGTGGATAGTAGATAACTGGTTGTAGATAGCAGATAACGGGGTCCTGGATAGTAGATAATTGGTTTGTGGATAGTAGGTAACTGGGTGCTGGGTGTTGATATTAGATAACTAGGCTCTGGAAAGTGGATAATTGATTTGTGGATAGTAGGTAACTGGGTGCTGGATAGTAGATAACTTTATGTAGATGGTGAATAATTGGTTGGTGGATAGTAGATAACTGGGCTCTAGATATTAGTTAATTGGCTTGTGGATAGTAGGTAACTGGGTGCTGGGTAGTAGATAACTTTGTGTTGAGAGCAGATAATTGGTTAGTGAATAGTAGAAAACTGGTTGGTGGATAGTAGATAATTGGGTGTTGGATAGTAAATAACTGGGTGTTCGATAGTAGATAACTTGGTGCTGGATATTAGATTACTGGGTGCTGGATAATAGATAACTGGGTTCTGGATAGTAGATATGTGGGTGTTGATAGTAGATAACTGGTTGGTGGATAGTAGATAACTTGTTGCTGTATAGTAGATACCTGGTTGGTGAATAGTAAGTAGAACAGAGTATGGTAGTTTTATTTTGGTGCTGATAGTAGATAACCGGGTGTTGGATAGTTGATAAATGGGCTCTGGATAGTAGATCATCGGGCGTTGATAGTAGATAACTTGTTTTTGATAGTAGCTAATTGGTTGGTTGATAGTAGGTCACTGCGTGCAGAATACTAGACAACTAGGTGGTCGATAGTAGATCACTGGGTATTGATATGTACAGATTATGAGGATGGTAGTTTTTTTTTAAAATGAATGGTAGAATAGTGCGGGCATATTATAGAACATGGTAGAGATTTTAACTTTATAAGAGGGGTCATAGGATGATAAGGGAAGATACAGAATTTAGTTTTGCTATCAAGCAAAACAAAATACGGCATTTCATTTCATTTAGAGTGCAGACAAACTTCCATTTTCCCTATCGACAAACTCTAACCCCTTACACTCCAATATAGAACCAACATGTTGCAAGACAGACAGACTCCTCATGTAAAACGTATTTCGTCATACGACATTTTATTTGGAGAGCAGGCCGTCGCCTCATGCTACATTGTTAAAAAACATACCTTTCAAAATCGAGACCTCATGTTAATTTCCCGTTTGTTCCTATAAACTTTCGACCCTTTGTCCCTAGAAACTTTCGACCATTAATTTTCTCATGTTAATTTCCCGTTTGTCCCTTTACACTTTCGACCCTATTTAACACGGGACTCCCTACAGCCTTTCATTTAGAGAGCAGTCACACTCACATCTCCAGCCAAACACACGCAACATTGTTACACAAACAGACTCACCACACATAATAAACTTATGACATCATACAACATTTCAGTTCGAATACAAACCGTCGCCACATGCTCCACTGTCACAAAACATACCTTTCAACCAAGATGGCACATATGTTAAATTCCCGTTTGTCTCCCGAATATGTTGACCCTGTTTAACATGGGACTCCGTAGACACCTCAAGTGGCATCCTCTACTACTCTTGTTATTAACTTTCATAACGTGGGATTTGCCCGTGTTTACTATAAGTCCAGTTTTTCATGCTTCCTCTGCTAGCTTATTTCTTTTTGTCTGCATATGTTGGCTTTTGTAGGCAAAGTTCATCTGCAAAGTCCAGGTCTTCCAGGGAGCTTGTGAATGACCACTGAATGCCTGACTTGTTCTGCTTTAATGTTTGTCGCATGATCCAATCGATCATCATGAGGAAAATCGTAAGTGAAAGGAGGCATGCTTGTCTGACTCCTGTTTTGACTGGGAAGGCATCTGGTAGCTTTCCATTATGGATGACTCTACAGGCTGCATCATCGTACAACTGCTGAATGGGGTTGGTGAACACAGGTGGCATACCAAAGTGCTGGAGGAGTTTCCAGATTACCTCTCTGTCTACACTGTCAAAGACTTTTTCTAAGTCTCTAAAGTTCAAGTACAAGGAGACCGCCATTCTAGGGACTGTTCAATGATGATCCTGACAGTTACTATCTGGTCTGTGCAGGTCCTTCCTTGTCTAAATCCAGCTTGTGTTGGGCTGAGATTTTGGTCTACTTCCTTCTTTAGCCTTTCGAGGATGATGCGGGTCAGGAGTTTGCTTGGTACCGACAACAGCATGATTTCACGTTAGTTTTTGCATTGTCCTAGGTCTCCTTTCTTGGATATCTTGACTAAATGGCCTGTCTGTATTTGGTGGGAATCTATCATGTTTCCCAGATTTTAAAAAGCAAAGAATGCAGCATCTCCGCTGATGTGTTGAGGTCCGTCTTTCATTCTTTTGAAGGTGTTCCATCAGGTCCAGCTGCATTTCCATTTTTCAACTGTTTCAGTGCTTTAATAATGTCTGTCTTTGTTGGAGGGTTGGTGTTTACGCTGAGCAATGCCTCTGCGGATGGTATTTCTAGTGTTTCAGTTGGCGACGGGCAGTTGAGTAGTTATTGGAAGTTTTCAGTCCATCTGACCCTCTGTTCTGCTTCCTTGGTGATCACCTTTCCCGACTTGCTTTTTACTGATCTGACCCCCCCCCCCTTGCCAGATAGAGTTTGGGTGACCTGGTAGATGGTCGTTAGGTTTTTATTGTCAGCTGCTGGATCCGCTTCAGTTGCCAATTCATTATAGAACTCTCTTTTATCTTTTCTGTAATGTTTTACCTTGTTTTCAGCAGCCAGTAGCGGGTCTGTGGTTCTATTTTGCCCTCAGGGTCATTGCAGTTGTTGATGGTGAGCTTGACTTGTTTCCTCTGTTCAGTCAAAGCCAAGTCTCTGTTGAGAGCCATTCTTTGCGCGCTGTCTCTGCATTCTGCAGAGGATTGCAGTGCAGGTGTCTCTCCGTGTATCTTGAACGAGAGCCCAATGTTCTTCCAGAAGCTTTTCTTCTAGCAGTGTTTAAAGAACTGCGTAGCTGTTTTTGAGGGAGATTGAATATTTTTCCTTGGTCTCCATTGTTTTGAGCCTCCGAACATTGAATTTATTGTGAGGTCTGTCCCCTGTATCTCTAAAGGCCCGTATCTTCAACCTTAGGGTGCCTATCAGGAGGTGGTGGTCGGATGCAGCATCTGCTCCTCTCTTCACCCTGACATCGAGCAAACTTCTCCACTTCCTGGCTATTATAATATGGTCAATCTGGTTTTTCTTTTTTTTTTTCCATCTGGCGAAATCCATGTGGCTTTATGAATGTCCTTGTGGGGAAAAACACTACCTCTAATAACCAAGTCGTTGAAGGACCAGAAGTCTATGAGGAACTCTCCGTTTTCATTTATTTCCCCTAAGCTATGGGTTCCCATGATTATTTCTTTTCCCGTGTTGTCTTTGCCTCTCTGAGACATCTTCATATGGAGCATAATAATTGTTATATTGATCACTTTAAAAAAAAACTGAATGAAGCCATTTTGTTCCCTTCTAAAAGATTTTGCCTACCTCCTCAAAAATGTATAATTTTGTGTTATAAATCTTTAGCAGTGTAAAACCATTCTCATTTAGTGAAAGAAAGAAAAAATAGACAAACTTCTAGGTCGTTTTTTCAATGGCAAATAGGACATTGGTTGGTCAGAAAAAAAAATTGTTTATTGGAGAGAGAGAGAGAGAGAGAGAGAGAGAGAGAGAGAGAGAGAGAGAGAGAGAGAGAGAGAGAGAGAGAGAGAGAGAGAGAGAGAGAGAGAGAAGGATCAGTTCAATTATCACAAAATGATTTAAGGTTTTCCTGGCAAATGATTTGTTTTAAAATTATTTTAACTTAGATTGGCATTAATCATCTAACTTAGTATATCTGCGATAACAGCAATCATCCTATAAATTAACTTCATTTTTAGAACAGCGTCTTCAACCAAATGAACGAACCAACAGACGTTAGAGTAGAGCGAGAGAGAATAAAAATATATGAATTAATGAACGAATACATGAATGTACAGGAAAACAGACAAATATGAGAATTACGAAATATACACCTGTACAACGGTAATACTCAATGCTCCATTTTAGAATAGTATTTAGGAGTGTACGCTTTTCACAGACTTTGTTGACAGTGTCCTTTGAATTTAGTGTTTGTGTGGTCGAAGGTTTCTTTCACCAAGGAGAGAATGGTGATCGTTGGTTTAGAATAGTCACTGGCGAACCAAAACTTACATTCTTTTACTGACATTCTCTTACTGGAATGTATCGGTTCCTTTGACTACCAACTTTATTTCATCAGATTCATTATATACTGGAGCTTTCGCTTTTTGATGACTTGGGTCTCACTTGATAGTTTCGTATTTTGACCCCCAACTCCCAATTTTTAAGGTAGAGGACAGGAGCGTAATTAGCGTGAACTTTGTGTTTATAAATTCAAACAGACACTAAATCTGTAATTTGGTTTACATTTACTTTGAGTTAGGTTTGAAAATGGATTTGTTTGTTTGGTGACTACCTTTTACAGTTGGACTAGTGCAGGGGATCATATGCGTAACTTGGGCTTCAAATGAACGGCCAGATAACTGAGGGGTAACGAGAAACATGCCAATTTGTTATAATAACAGTGAACTTCAGTCATGCATAGGGCCCATATTGTTTGTTTGAGCCGCCTTGTCAGAGGAAATACTAGTTTTCAAAATAGCCATTGAATGTTGGAAATTAACACTTATACAAGGATAAAAGCTGTCAGTTTCACATGGAATTAACCTGAATACCTTAATTATAATCTTACAAGCATGCGTTCCGAAAAATTAATTGGTTATTTTTTTGTTTGTTTGTTTATTTAATGTATAATTATTCTAATTTTTCTGCAATCTGTCATCTTTCGATGAAACTTCACCAAAAAACTGTCCAGTGAGATTTATTCGATGACGTAAATTAATAAAGGTTAAGACTAAAACTGAAAGTATACGTCTGACACCTATTGGGTACAGGATGGTCCAATTCCTGCTTTATTAAACTTCTATTCCCTTTGAGGCACACATGTTTGTACAGGGGAATAATAAGCTCTGCATGCAACGGGCGTATTTGCGCGCAGCGTTTCTGAAGAAAAGAGTTAGGCTTGGACGTTCAATTCCATTTCCAAACTTTACAAATGCACTCGTATACGTTTCAAAGTCACATGTTGACGTCAGTTTCTCCTCATCAAAATAGTATATGTGTCCCTTAGCCCTTTTGCAGATGTTTGGTTCGACAGTAAACAGTGCATTGCCCATGCATAAATAGAGACAATAAGTGGCACGTGCACAGACACCTGACAAAACATTGATTAACAATAGGGATAATCCATCACTACATCTTTCAAGCACCTGAGTGGTTTATCAGACGAGTAATTGACAGACAGAATAAAAAGATCAAAACAGTTTTACAACTATGTCAGTTGTTCTAAAATATTACCCCATCCCCAAACAAAACAAAAACAAATAAGACAATAAATGCAAGAAAAAGAAGGACCTCGTGCCCATTTCCTAGAATTGTTTTCCTTATCTTCGGTACTGCTGTCATCTTCGTCACAAGCAGCTAATCCAAATTTGAGATTTTTATTAGAAATCTTGTCAGCCGTAAACATATTTTATGGTTAGGTGTTTGTGTAAAGCGGGAAGGACAGCAACACCCAGGAGACAGATAATTGAATTAAAGAATGAAACTGCAAGTAAGGGACAGTAAGAACCAGGAGACAGATAATTGAATTAAAGAATGAAATTGCAAATTGAGGATAGATAGACTTAAATACTCACAAGAACATGCGCCCATACTTGCAAGAAGAAAGATGGACTAGAAAGTAGTTCAGAGTTAAGGATTTAATAATAACATATCCAGGGTTGTCGCTGCAGTTCACATTTAGTGACTTTCAATAACAATTGCGTACGGATATAAAATAGAATTAAATAGCTATACAAAGGTATAGTAGAGAAGTTACTGCTATAATGGCATAGCTTCTCTACGAACATTTTAGCATAAATTCCTTAACATTACTTTACAGACTTAATTAAGTTAAAATGGTTCAAATTTTGGGCTCAGACCGCCGCCAGACAGAGAGGGTTCAGACACCTACAGCATTCTCTGTGTAGCTCCAAAATAAAGATGACCTACAGTAACCAATCACAAAGAAAACGAGGGATACACAATAACTAGTCTCGCACAACACAAAGTAACAGTCCAGAAAAAAAGTTGTGTTTGGAACTACTTTTCTCAGGAGACGCAAAATCTGCACACAAACAAGTCCTGAAATGGTCATTTGCAAAGTCAATAAATCCAGCTGGTGAAGAGTCTTGAAGATTGTGTTAGCATGTCCCACAGTAAATCCCATCTTAAGTGCATTTATATGAAGTAGAGTCTATCCGGTTTCATGTGGACAGCTGGTTCAGTCTGTGTACCCACAAAACCTAAAAAATAGAAAGCAAAACTGGGGCAGTAAAAGACCTTATGGGGATGTGCAAAACGATCATGGTCGGTACCGAATATTCAAGCTGGAAATTCTGTCGCTCAGGCGGATGTATTTCTTAAAGGCGTCTGACTTCCACGAATCTGACTGTCTGACAGACCCTGCTTAGTAGCTTCTGTGGCTGCGCCTGTCCTAAAACTGTGACTCTTGAAGACTTGAGGTTTAAAACCACATAGCAGGAGCGATGTGCGCAAGTTTTGGTTGAACTCCTGTCTTGTTATGGGAAACCCAACAGACCTAAGGAAGACTGGCCCCGAATGATATCCCCGCAGTTGTAAATATTGCTTCAGTGCATGGACAGGGCACTGGTCTTGCACATTTTGTGGCAAGACACTTAGGCGAAGTAGGGCACCATTGGAGTGTTTATAATGCCTAAACTCTACTACTAAACAAGTGTCATTGATCAGAACCTGAGAAAGCTTAAGTAAGTTTGGGTTTCTGCAACCTTGTGAATAAACCTAGGCAGGACTATTATGAATTTTTGTAGAATACATTTTTCAATCGATAGTCTGGCATCTTTGTGCGGTAAATGTTTATGAAGCGTTTGCAGAAGCTTTTGAATAAGAAAGGAATTAGTTGGTTCAGGTATGTTGTTCAGTTTGTTCACATAACCAATTGCTAAGACATACATATAGTAGAAGGTGCATAACTTTTGTCAAAGAGGCATGAAATGAAAAGTTCCAAATTGGTATTTAAAACTGGAACAGTGCTGTCAAGTTGGAAAGCAGTTGATAAATCGATGCAGTGTTTCCAACTGCGCCTGTAAGCCTCAACTGAAGAAGGAAAAAGAGCACTTTTGACTAACATGGACAATATTTCTCTTAGTCTATTAATGTCAGTAGTTCCGGTACCAGTTCTACAGTTTTTCTGCATATAATTCGAGTTGGAGAAATCTTTGCACCTGCTGGCGAGAAAGAGCATCAGTTAAATTGTTTGAAGACCGGGGACGTGACGAGCACATAGCAAAATATTGAAGTAAAAGCAGTACAGGACCAGGCGACGAAGTAAACACATAATGTCAGGGTCCCTGCAGGATTGCGTATTGATGATGTCTTCTAGGACAGGTTTTCAAACTGTGGTCCGGGGACCACTGGTGGTCCGCGAGCTCCATTCATATCCTATGTGAAACATTGTCTTTAATAGTCAAGTGGTCCGCGAACAAAATAAGTTTGAGAACCACTCATCTAGGGCCATATTATCAATTTGGATATAAATACAGTTGTTGGCAAGCAAAGTTCCCCCTATTTAAATAGCAATGACAACTGGGTAGAGTTCAGGCAGAGCAATGTTGTTTTTTTTCCTTTCCATTCCTCATCCTAAACCACTCATGAAATCAAGGTGAAACGTATTTGAAGAAAAGAAAATATCGATCAAGTCTACTTATTAAAACTAACATATCCCCGTAAATGTAACGAAAACAAACGTAGAATTCTAGAAATAAAACAAGGACGTGGATAGTCCAGCCAATGACTCGATATCCAAGTAGTACCTATACGCACGGTGTCGAATGTTTCGTATAATCGAGATTGGCACCTTACTGACTTCACAAGAAGTGATCTTAACTCTATCTCAAAGAGACATATAGCCAGCCATATACATAATTTAAGCACATTTCTTGGAGGGTACATACATTTGACAAACGGCATTCTAGAACGTTTGATGATTTGGTCCGATTTAGGAGACAATAAAACAGTCCGAGTTGCATCGCATTTTCAGTCCCTTCATAAATATTACTGACGTACTAAAGAAGTAAATGTTTATTTGGTTTTGTTTTTCTGAAACTTTGAGTTTTTTTTCTAGCAACTGCAAAGCTATTTTGGGTTTAAAACTTGACTATGGGACACAATCACCAGGAAAACATGTTTAATTATTGCCCAAACTTTGAAGAACGTTTCAGTCCGTTGACACACGTTTTTCAGGGATCTTTATCATAAGCAACAATACAAGTTTTCTTAAAATAAACTTGTTTAAAAAAAAAAATCTTATAGATGCTACAAAGCGTTCCTTGCACTTTTTTTTATAGAAATTTCTCGAAGCTTTTCTTGCCATTCTTATCGAAAACTCATTGTCTCTAAAATTCATGTTGTGCTTTTTCTTGGAAAGTCATATGTCGATATTAAAGCTATTAGACAACCTAAAGATCTTGCACTAACATATATAAAATCTTTCGTCAGTTTATATCAAACATAATCGAGTTCAATTAAAGAAACATTACGCATATGACATATCTGTATGGGCAAAGGTAATACTTAATGCCCTCTCATTTTAATACAGTATTAAGAGTACACTCTTTTCGCGTGCTCTGCTGATAGTGTCCTTTGAATTTATTTGCTGTTTGTGTGGTAATAAGTTTCTTTCACTAAGTAGAGAAACGTGATCGTTGTCTTTAGAATCGTCATTGATGAATACAAAATTTGCATTCTCTTACTGGAGTTTGTCGGTCCATTTAACAGCTAGTTGTATCAGATCTACTTGATTATGGACGCGAGTTTTCAAAGCTTAACTGAACACTAACCACGACTGCGCAAAAGGACCGAGTCACGTATGACACATTATTCGATGACGTAAATTAATACAGGTCAAAACTAAAAGTGAAAATTGGTCCTTCTCTTTGAAGCAATCATATTTGTACACGGACATAATTAGCTCCACCCGCATCGAACGTGTTTGGGGCAGCGTTTTCGAAGAAAAGGGCTTCAGGGCTAATTCCGTTGTCTGAATTTCCAAATGCTCTGATACACGTTTTGACTTCGCATTGTGACATCTGTCTTTCGTCATCAAAATTGTATCTGTGTCCACTGGTGGTATTGCAAAGAGTAGTTGCGACAAGAAAAATTGCATCGGCCAATGCTTAAATAAAGACAACAAGCGGCACGAGCACCGGTATACAGAATATTCATTAAAAATAGGGCTGATCCAGCACTAGCTCTTTCAATCACCTGATTGATTTATTCAGACGAGTAATTGGCAGACAGAATAAGACTACCAAAGCAGGTTTACAATTCTGTTATAATGAAGTCAATTGTTCCAATGGAGTAATGAATGCAACTATTTATTAATGCTCTCGTTTCAAATTCGGTGGAGTTGATCCAAAAGTGTTGTCAATTCTACAATTATTGAAGCTTATTATCACCGTTAATCTCGTGTGACCATATTTAGCCAAGCAGTGCGTGGACGTTATAACGTTAATTTTTAGCTTCTACGATTACCCGTATATGGGAAGGCTGCAACGTTTACACGTGTAAATGGCTTAATTTAGTTCACTGCCTGTAAACGTTTACAAAATCGGTAACCGTGATAAAGAACATGCACGTGGCTGTTATATACTTCCGCATGTCTGTGTAAGATGACTGTTTAGTAAGACTTTTATGTTATTTTTTAAATTGAAATATCGATGATTTCCATATCAGATGTCATCGCTAGGAAAAAGCCGCAGTTGCTGAGAATTGGTTGTGCCCCACATTAAACAGCATTACACATCAGGCTGACTTTGCTGACAGCATTTCTTACCTTTGAAAAACATATTTGTTGACAAAACCTTTGATGAGTAACATTTATTGTAGAGAAACACCGTTTCCGGTCTGTGAGCCACTGCCGTTTCTTATAGTCAATATGTAGACACAACGAAAACATCATATGAGCATGTCTAGGCAGTACGTCCGGTTGCATGATCGATGGTTTCAACACGGACATAAATGTAGCAGTACAAAACAATATGAAGATAATCCTAAGGATGCTTTACCTAAATTGTCAGATATATTCAAACACGACATGTGTTACAAACTGAATCCCGTCATAGTAAGAAGTAAAACACGCACAGCAAACGAAACAATTGCACGGTGAGCGAGAAACGGCATGCACATTGTCAATGCTTTACATATAAATAGCGTCAGAAAATAGCTGAATTGCGCGAGTTATTTATATATAATGTATACTTGAAAACGCTCATTTAGAGAATTATTATTCTACGGCATGCCCATCACTATATATATATATATATATATATATATATATATATATATATATATATATATATATATATATATATATATATATATATATGGACACAAGGCATTACAAAAGCTTATTGACTTTGCCCGACAAGGCCTTCTTAGCCCGAAATCTCATGCCGTCGCGGTGGTTGCTCTTATCGAGCGCCCAACTCCAGCACAGCATCAACGGCAAGTGCTGCCTGCCAGCGAGACGCGCCAGTTACGGCTGTGCGGAACGTGAGGCACAAGATTGAGCCTCCTGTTCCAACACCACGTTCAAGTCCAGCGGAACCGATAAGTAGGGTTGAGACTCCAGTACCGGCTCTGCGGAACGCACGGCAAGATAATGTTACAGCCAATGAATACGTAAATATGCTTATTGCTGAGGTTCAGCCAGCAGCAGCTCAAGAGCGAGTGCGAGTGCGAGAGAAAAGTTTGGATAATGATAAGCAGACGATAGAAATGTTCATAAGCCAGGTAAGTACAGGCAACATCTGGGCAAACTCGACTTTGCTGGCATCGACTTTCCCGTGAAGGTTAGTGACATTGACAAATCTGAGCGCTGCAATCCATACATCGCAGTTAGTGTCTATGGCTGGAAAAATGGCTTACACCCGCTCCGCATTAGCAAGACGCAAAACACGAGGCAACATTCGACAGATGTCCCTTGTGCGCTTGTTACTGACCTCACAGACCTAGCACAAATGACATCAATAGGTTTCTTAATAGTGAGCCGTGTTACCTCGAAGCTTAGAGCCACCACAACGTTCGGCAACCACCAAACCCAATCAATGCTACGCTTATAGTCTTGCTCTCAGAAAGCAATATCTCCTGGGCGTACTGGTGGTCAAAGAGCCGCTCGGCTAGAGTACGGTTGAACCACTCCCCAAGGCCCTGCGCACGGTGGTCGCCTTATCGCCCCTCCTCTTTGTAACGGCCTGCGACATCAGCCACGATCAGCGCATACTTTTACGTATGAGACCCAACCTTGTCGTGAGGAAGAAACAAGAGGTCGGCCTGGTGCAAGTCGTTTGGGGTTGAAACATTAAACTGTGGCTTGGGGATTTTGCTTGGTGCTGGTAGGTAAATCGGCCACATGACATGCATTTCGGGCAGCATCTTGTGAGACTTTGGCGGCTTCGGCTAGTTTCTTGACCGGTCGGCCTGTTTCATTTTTAACACGCGTTTTGCAATCATCGAAAACCCAATTTCAAGGCCGCCGAATACTGATCCGTGGTAAAAGAGGTTTCTGAGGTTCTTGGTGTACGATGGTTTGGAGATCTTGCACCTGCAATCTGCGATTAACAAGTTTATGTTGTTTTTACAAAACGCACACTATTAGTCCATATGAAAGGGGTCAGTCGTATGTTTAACAGATGCTGCGGACACCTGCTGTGCTGGCTTGTCCCCCTTCGCTTCGCTCGTTGCTTTTCGTACTTGTGCTTGTTGCTCTTAAAATGTCGTTCCGACTTCTTGTGCTCCTGGCTTGTCCCCTGACGTGGATTGAGGGATAAAGAAAGCCAGCTACCAAAACCAGGCCACCCCATAAGCAGTGGGAGCGGCGTGTCTCCGCTTTTGTCAGCTCAGAGTTGTTTCATTATTTCAGCAAGTCTTTTACCAGCAGCATTTCTACGTAATTGTTTAACCTTGTTACTTGTGTCACTTCATGAGCAGGTTGTGAAGTAGATTGTGCGGGCGTATCCACTGTCGGTTTCCCTGGTCTATCGACGATCAGTTGTGCTTGTGATTTCTTCTTGTTTTTTTCTCAATATCGACGTGTCTATAGGTAATTGTGCCAGTTGCAATTGGCGTTAGTACTGCACCATACCTAAAATAAAGATGACTGCTAATGTTCGACAAAGAGGTCTGGATGACTGGATTCTTTTCCTAGCCACTAGCAAAACGTTCGCGGTTATCTATGACAGAAAATGATTTACGACTCATGTGTACAGTCAAGGAAGAGACAACCCAACGAAGAAGTCATTCTGCCCCCTCCACCCTCCCCCAGTTTAACCTCGTATGTCGGACGCTAGAAAGAAGAGCGCACTCGTAGAGTAGAAAAAGCTTGACGGTTTTTAGAAACCTTTTAGCGAGTGCTCAAAGCAGACCATTCAGATCATAGCCCTCAGTGTTTTACCAGAAATACATCCGCATTTGTTTGTGGTCTTCCGTTAACCTTATATCAAGGACAAGGGCAAACAGTGTTAGTACAAGAAACCAATATTATTTTACGGCAACTTCGTCTCCTTGATAGATTTCCTTGCCATATTTTAGGGTCTCTTCCACTGCTGGTATCTCGACTGTACCTGTGCATAGATCTGGTTTGGGATACCCTCGATCGTTACCGACACCTTGTTAATAGGGGGTTGTAGAAATTATTTGTATCACGTTCAAACGCAGCACTCTTTGCTGCATCATCGAAGTGTAAAACTAGCGCCTTCATGCTTTTTGCCGACGTGTTCAGGTTGATGTTCCACATATAGTCGCTCTTATTCACCACCAACCTGTGATTGTGCAGCACTCGGGTGTACAAGATAGCCACTTTCCCATGTACCGCTGCCCGAGTATACGTGAGAGTTCTGCGTGGTCACATTCCACTCGTCCCATTATTAGTGACCTGCATTACCATGCCATAGTCGTTAAACGTTCGCTTGAAAGTGATGTGGTCTGTAAGGCCTGACTGGTAGTATGGCAAGTACTTATTTAGCAGCTCGAAGCGGTTCCCAAAACGCAGCAGCGATAGACGCATCGGACTAAGTAGCAGCGATGCTACACCAACACTGCTGCTACACGTACCGATACATGTAGCAGCAGTGTTGGTGTTTTTTATACCTTGATAGGCAGCGTTAGTCCGGCCTTTTCCCGTTAATCAGAAATCCTTGTAGACGCCCCAAACATCGGCATCGTCAATGCAAACCAATTCGTTTCCTTCAAGCTTGACACTGATCTTTCTGACGATGGAGCAGCCGAGGTTCTTTTAAAATTGTACGATTGGCTTCCGGCGATGGTGAGCCGCCGCTCAAAGCAATTGTAAATGCCAGCCGGCCACAATACATCGTTGCTGGTGATATTGGAAATATGACGATAAGCAAATAGCTTTGGGCTATGGTGTTCGGGTTATTAGTCACAACGACGATGCTCCTGGCTCCCTTTACGCCAAGTGCGCGACGGAGGAACGAAATGGGATGCGTTTGTTTCCTATTGAGACATGCTTAAGTTTAGTGCTCTTGGAGTTAACGTGTCCTTCCTTTAATATCTTAAGATCTGTCCTTGTGTCGCACGATTGCTTGTTAAACTATGGCTGAATACTTAGAGATGACCGATGACCGACTTTGGCGGTCGTGAAGATTATCTACCAAAAAGAGATGAAACCACGCTTACCGCCAAAGCCATAGAGGCAGAAGAGCTATAGACGGAAACCGCTACTTGGGTCGGCAGCAATGAGGTGCCAATTGGGTGGAAGCAAAATGATATGTCTACAGTAAGGGGACTAGAGCAATGCATAGCCGAGTTCAATGCGTACCACAAAATAAAGGGCTTTACTGAAGAATGCACCAGCAGGCTCAATTTCAAATCGAATAAGTGCGGCTCCCTCGTAGTAGAGTGGGAGCTGAACTGGATCCTGTTAACGCACAAAAA
Source organism: Margaritifera margaritifera (assembly GCA_029931535.1). NCBI lineage: Eukaryota > Metazoa > Mollusca > Bivalvia > Unionida > Margaritiferidae > Margaritifera > Margaritifera margaritifera. Next base: position 5,263,761 of record JAQPZY010001630.1, on the reverse strand, counting down.
CGACCAGAGTAACGCACAAAAAACGACCAGAGTAAATTCTTGGCCTTATCCATACTAGGGGGCGGGGCGTTGAGTTTCTTCGAGCGGTAGGTCTCAAAAAGGAACCGCTACCGGTCAGAGCGCGGAGGAAGCTCGCCGCGGCTCAAGAAAAGATCCCAACCGAAACAAACCGGCTGATAGATATCAAGTTCCTTGCTCTGTCGGGTTTCGAGAACACAGCGCTCAGAGAAGCGGCGGCACAGGAACCTGACAGACTCCCAGTGCGAGAGATCTTTGGTCTCCACAAGGCACTTCAAACGTACGGCGGAGCGCTTTCGATTACGCTCACAAAGAGCGTAGAGCTCGATGAACGTCTACTCAGAGGGAGAAGAAAACTGACTGAAACGGAAGACAAAACGCTGCGCCAGGATATATGAGACCGCATTGTAAATCTGGATTTGATACACGAGAATCAACTAAAGGAGAGATCATCAACAGCATTCTCTTCGGCGATACAATCCTCGCCGATCGGCTGCGAACGCTCTCCCTTGAATAGAGTATCAATATAGTCTTGATTCTCACGGCGCTGGGGTTCATCATAAACACAATTGTGCTCGCAATCACAGGCAGCGCAGGAGCACAAACGCCACCTCTCGTCGTCCCGACACCCAAACCTGACCCCAGCAACACAAAAGAACGGGTGAAAAAGCAGCTATAGCGACTGGTTTGGATGCTGAAAACGCTCGCAGAAAAGATGTTGGCGGCTTTGCCTGGCATCATTAGCACTATTGTGTCATTTTCCTAAAAAGAAAACGCCGGCTGTGTTGCTGACTGGCTGACTGAGCATCTGTTGGCGCTTGTCGTCGCGATTGTAATCGCGATTTGTGCCGCTGTAAGTACTCACATTAGCACTAGCAGACAGCAGCATGAGAACGAGGGATGCCTGCACTTTTTGTGTGGTGCCGATCTGTTTTTGAGTTGCTTAATGTGCGGGCGCAGGAGGGTTAAAGCCTACATCCTGGTTGGCTGTCGTTGTTGTGGTGTGCTAGCACCTTTATCGAATTAACATCTACGTTGGTGCCTGGCCCCATTTTGTCGTCCGCTTCAAGATGTTCGTTGCTATACCCCTCATAGGTGCCGACTTTAAGCTCCATGCAGCTTTGGATCATGTAGAGGCCGCACCCAATCAAGCTTGCTTCTGGCGTATCCGAACACTTCCGGGTACTTTCGTATCTACTCTGAGAAGTCTTCTTCATGGGTGGTCTTATCTTCTACGTTTACAAGAAACTGCTTTTGTGCATCAATGGCCTTCCCTGATCCCGCAATCGTGCTGTGTGTTTGAGTTTGCGTGCCCAGCATTGCCCAAACACACGTCCTAAAGCTATCGTTGAGACGCTCTACCCCGGCTCGGGTAAAATCTTGCGACTTGTCCAGGATGAAATGCACAAACCGTTTTTAGCCTCGTCGCCCTGCGAGAAGTAGTCAACTTTGACCTTTTTCAAAGGTCAAACGCATACACGTTAGGGCTCAACGCATCATGGACTGGTTTCAAGAACGTTTCATTTCGTTGATACACGTTTTCCAGGGACCTTTAACATTAGCAATAGTAAAATGTGTTCTTAAAATAAATCGTTGCAGAAAAATATCTTATGGCCTTTCCGAGGCTTTTTCTCGCACTTTTCATAGCAAATCTCCCTAAGCTTTTTATTGCAATTCTTACTGAAAATCTGATTGTCTTCAATATCCATGTTGGAAAGTCAATGGCAATATTAAAGCTGTTACAGAAACTACAAATCTCGCACTACTGTACATAACATCCTACGTCAATGTAGATTAAATGTAATCTAGTTCAATTAAAGAAACATGATGCACACGACAAATCAGCATGTACAACGATAATACCCAATGCACTCCCATTTTAATACAGTATTAGGAGTGCACTCTTTTCGCGTACTCTGTTGACAGTGTCCTTTGAATTTACCTTTTGTGTGATAATAGGTTTCTTTCACTAAGTAGAGAATGGTGATCGGTGTATTTCGAATCGTCATTGATGAATGTAAATCTTACGTTCTCTTACTGGAGTTCATCGGTTTATTTAACTGGCAATTGTATCTAATCTATTTGATTATGAACGAGAGTTTTCAGATCTTAACTGAACACTAATCACGACTGCGCAAAAGGACCGAGTTACATATGACACATTATTTCATGACATAAATTATTAAAGGTTATGACTAAAATTGAAAGTCTACGTCGACAACACCTTTTCGGTGGCAGAAAGTTCAATTCCTGGTTTTTTAACATCTATTTGGTAATCAATTTGTCCTTCCCTTTGAAGCAGAAATATCTGTTCATAGACATAGTTCCGACTGCATTCGGCGTGTTTGGAGGCAGCGTTTTTGAAGAAAACGGTCAAGTTTTGAAGGCCAATTCCGTTTTTTTTTAAATAACAAATGTTTTAGAACACGTTTTGACTGCACTTGGTGACGTCCGTTTTTCGTCATTCAGATTGTAGCTGTGTCCCTTGGCGCTACTGCAAACTGCATTACAACAAACAGTACATCGGTCATCCATAAATAAAGTGCACGTGCACAGGCAGACAGAACATTGATTACCAATGGGGCTAATCCATTAGTACATCTTGCAATCACACGAGTGGGTTACTCAGATGTACAATTTGCGGACAGCATAAAACGATATAAGCAAATGTATAACTTTGTTATATCGAAGTAAGTCAATTATTGTAGTGGCGTAACGAATGCAAATATTCCTCTATGATCACTATTCACACCTCGATGTCCTGGATCAAAAAGTGCTGCCAATTGTGAAATTATTGAGGATTATTTATCACCGTTAATCTCGTGTCATCATCTATGACCAAACAGTGCGTCTAGGTTGTAACGTCAATTGTTTGTGCTACGAATGACCATATACGGAGCTATTGAGACATTGGAGTGAAATTTTTGTTATATCACGATCCATGTGAAAATAAAAATAGCATACCAAAACATTCAACCCCTTTAGAGTCAAGAATGATGTGTCCATTGAAGAAAAGGTTGTGAGGATAGTAGGTGAATTTACACTGAGTAGTTTTAGATTGTATGTTTTAGATTTTTGTTACTGAGATAGATCAGCGCCTTCTATACTCCATGACTTTACCTCGAAGCAATCGCGATTGCAATATTTATGCGAACCCAACTTATAAAATCAAGACCGCTACGGGAATTTTGCGCAGCAAAATATCCCAGCTAACTTAGTGATCAATACGATGTGTATCGAGGGTTACTTTATCAATAATTATTCGCCCATTTACACAAATCCGTGGCGAGTCTTTTCCACCTTGTGTGTGTGCAAGCGAAGTTACTATACTAGGTGCCGCAGTCATGCCTATATTATTGATAATAACTATACTACTGCAGGAGATTATTGATCGCCACTACACTGTGTCAAATATTCTGCTGATATTATGTTCCTTGCAGCGATATATTTTATATTGGCAGAAAATATTTTATACTGGCAGGATTAGTCTGAAAATACTTTATTCTGGCTTTCGTCTGAGAATATATTATACTGGCAGATAATATGTTATGCCAACTGCGGCAGAGAATATTTTTATAACAAATAATTACCGTGGTATATATAAAGGCGAAAAAATCACAGATTGACACGTATAGTATTTTGAAAGAATTTATGAGTATATCTGAGTCTGGGATTAATCTACTAGATCAGTGGAGTGTGCTTAACGTTGCAGAAAAGATTAAATTGCTGTTCCGCTTAAATGCATCATGCAGATTTGTTAAAGAGGCTCAAAAGATGTTGTATGATTTTTCAAACACGTATCCGGACCATCGTGATAAATTAATCATCTTAGAAATTATATTGGAAAAACAGCGATGCCTACTTGGCCACGCTTATGAGAAAAAACTTGATAAAAACATTATATGAAATTGTGCACACACAAAAATGAAGTCGCTGACGTTGACTAGTACAGATAGTGAAAAGAGAGAACGCTGTAATGATGATGGCATTGAAACATCAAGCAAATATAGTAGTAGTAGTGAAAATCACCAAGAATAAATACATTAGAGAGCTAATTTAGTATAATATATAACAACACTAATGGCACTCAAAAGTATGCAAAACAGTGAATATATTTGTAATGATAAAGAACATATGGAGATGATAGAAGACCCTAGGAAGTGGTCGCATTTCTGTGAAGAGCTATTTCCATGTAAAGAGACAGAACCCATACAGTCAATACTCTGGGGTGGCACGATAAGGGTGTGGACTTTCAAGTATACAAACAAGGACCACAACACGTTTGAAATTCTTGGATGTGAGCGCACAATAGACGGTGAGTTTTGAGTTGGTCTGATGCATTATAACAACGGTAAATGTTCAGTGATTACACCAAATACCTGCATGAGGAGCGATTTGATACCAACTTCGGAGGCTGAGAAGTGGTAAAATATCTTGCTTTCGAGACACTAAATTACCTGGAAACATTACCATTTATGAACCAACATAATTTTCAATTAACAAATGGGAGATTATCAACTATAATTCCATAAAGCATAATGTGGTAAAAAGTCGGTCTAGGTTAGATAAATAATATTTCCTATTAAAGAATATAATTTTGTAAATATATAAAAGTTCAATGGCTTTTGGACGAAATCAATGCAAAGATGTATGCTTTGGAAAACGTGAACTCTGCGGCAGAACATGTCATTTTGAATACTGTAAATCACATTTGCTCGCGGTACGTATTTTTCCGGGTGCTCGACCATGCCTACGATGCGGCATCGGTGTAAAGTCTCGTAACCAGCTTTGTCGAGCATGTAGATCTGTTCGCGGTTATTATCGTGCAACCCGTCAAAGATTTGCCTGCGCAACAAATATAGAACCTATTGAAATAGAAATACCCGACACTGTTGAGGAAACACCTGACAACGTCAATATCAACACTATTAACAAAATACCGAAGTAAATGAAATAATAGCCTGGATTGAAGAATTTGCCGTTTCTGATCCCGGTAAAGTAAGTAAAAATTCTTAAAATATTTATTGACGGTATTTGCAATTAGACAAAGATTTCCCCTTATATAACAGTATGCCGACTGTAATTCAATTCAGGCAACTCGCTCAACAGCGTGGGATACGAATACCAAGCCGTATGCGAAAAGCTGACATAGTTGCGTTAATAGGACCCGTAACTGATCCACAATCTATATATGTACAACAACCGCAACAACCGGTTACACCGGCACCAGCAACGGTACGGCAGCTGAGACAACTGGTGCGCGAGCGTAATATACAAATACCAAGAGGCGCGAGAAAAGCTAGCATACATTTGTTATTATGTATTATAGTGGAACCACGCCAGACAGTGACACAGCTTCGTGAAATTGCAGCACAATTCAATATCAAAATTCCTCCACGAGTCAAGCGTGCGGAAATTGTAAATATAGTCCTAGATGAACCAACGCGTCGCAGCTACTATCTCCGCTGAGGCAGTCGAGTATGTTCCTGAAAAAGACTGCCGCCGTATCGCATCTGCTATCGTGAACAAGAAATACCAGAGTTTAAGTTTCACACGCGTAAGGTTGATCGTGACCATTACCGTGCGTTTATTCCAAACGCGTACGCGCCAAGAAAGACGTTATAAAACGTTTATCTGAAATGCGCCCGGAAATAGTATCGATGCTCCAACGCTTTGGCAACTCTGTATTTAACGACGATATTGTTGTCCATGCACATTTGACTATGCCTCTTAATAACAAGTCATCGGACAAGGATGGATTTAAAACCACAACCATGTAGCTTCATGGTGATCTACTTATACTCTTGAACCGCAAAGACACTGAGGCTATCAATGAAGCAATCGATAAAGGTACTGAAAAGATTCTGGACACGTTGGAAAAATACACCAACGCAGGTTCGGGATGGACTCTTGACAGATGTGCGGAAGTTCAACTGCATATTTTCCCAAACATACCATTCCGCGGATCAAATTACATACCAACACCAGAATATATTCCGCCGCGGTCAGTAATAAATGTGGAAAACTATGACAATCGATGTTTTGAATGGTCGATCATGTCCGCTTTACATGCCGCGATCAATAATACAGATCAGCCGCGGAAATACAACCAATATTTAGGTGAACTCAGTTTTGGCAACATTGAATTTTCGGTGCAGGTTACTATGTCATTACTCAAAACGTTTGAAGAACTTAACCCAAGTATCAACGTTGACGTGTACACTTGCGACAATGTCTTTTATCCGCTTGAACTATCCCCATATGTACAAAGCAAAAATTCGCATGGGCGGACTGAGATTGATCTGCTGTTGATAAGCAGCATGAATGATTAGAGTTGCTATCTCATTACACAGCAAGCAGACGGGTAAAAAGTTTCCATGCAGACATTGCCTGCATTTATTTAGCGCCAACAGCTACTTGATGATCATGACTTTTACTGCCTTGGAATTAGTGAAAAACCGCAGCGTACATTGATGCCAAAACGAGGCAAGAACATTTTGAAATTCACTGCGGTGCAACGAAAAATGAAAGTCCCGTATATCATCTTCGCGGACTTTGAATGCTTGAATGTTCCCGTGAACGACCAAGAATCCCCCATAATTCAATCAAACACAGTCAAAGTCGCTGAACAAATTCCATGCGGTTTTCGTTTTATTGTCGTCAGATGTGATGATCCACCAATATGTTGTATCGTGGCAAGGATTCGGTTGAGGTTTTACTAAATTGCTTGAAAAGACCGCAAAATGGATCCGACAACGGTTCTATTTGCCCGCAAACATGATTATGACTAACGATGATATTAATGAGTTTTCCAAGAGAGAACTTATTGCTTTAGATATGTGATGGTCCCTTTGAGACTGAAAGTTCCAAAGTTCACTGTCATATCACTGGTGCGTACTACCGAGGAGCCGCACACAGCGCATTTAATTTACAGCTGCGAATTTGCCCAAATAAAACATGAATTCCTGTGGTACTTCATAACCTGCGTGGGTATGATGGCCATTTAATAAGGCAGACAGTAGCCACGGCATCAAAGGCGCCAATAAGCATCATTCTAAACAATAAAGCAAAATGCATGACATTTCGCATGGAACAAGTGCAGTTCATCGATTTGTTACAGTTTTTGAATTCATCATGGGACAAACTAGCAGACAACCTTGCAGCAAATGGTAATTATCGTTTTATGATTACTCGTCAATACGGAGTTGCTTTTAATGAAGTATTAAAATATGAAGGCAGTTACCCGTATGGACCAGACCAAAACGGAAAAATGTTCGCCTGACTGCTTTGTAAAGGAATATATCCATATGATTATATGGATTCTTTTGAAACATTTAATGAAACTAAGTTGCCCCCCATCAGTGTTTTTATTCAACACTGACGCGTGAATATAAAAGTGTCATCGACGAAATGCATCCAATAAATGCCTGGTATGCATTTGGTTGTCGAAATCTCGGTGACTATCACAATTTGTATTTACGCGCTGATGTGTTGCTGCTCGCGAATGCCTTTGAGGCGTTTTGTGATACAGCCATGCGTGAGTACAAACTCGACCCCGCGCACTTCACTGGGAATGGCATGTGACGCGTTATTATCGAAAACGAAAATCGAGTTAGAACTGTTAACCAATATTTATCAACATCTGTTTATTGAGTGCTCATTTCGGGGCGGAATTTCTATGGCGAGTCATCGATACGCGCGAGCTTACAGCCCAAACGTAGACGGATACGACAAAACCAAACCAAACACTTATATAATGTATCTTTACAGCCACAACTTGTATGAATAAGCTTTGATGCAGCCCCTGCCTGTTGGTGGGTTTGAATGGATTGATCCATTTACAAATAGACATTCAGAAACACCTACACGAGTACGATAGCAACAGCGACCATGAATACTTCTTTTAAGTTGATCTGAAGTATCCAGACGAGCTTCATCAAGCCCACAACGACTTCCCACAAGCACCGGAAGCGCTGTCGGTGCCACGCGAGTGGCTGTCGCCATACCAGTCTACAGTCGTGGAAGAATCCAAACGCAAGTTTATGGAATGCACCAAGCTAGTACCAAATCTTCGAACTAAAACCAACTATGTTGTACATGTGAGAAGCCTGCAGTTGTATCTGCGATTGGTAATGCGTGTAAGCAAAATTCATCGGGTGATTGGATTTCGCCAAAGCGCTTGGCTGCACCCGTACATTCAAATGAATAAGAATCTGAGAACAAAGGCCACAAACGAGTTTGAGAAAGACTTCTTTAAACTCATGAATAATTCCGTATACGGGAAAACGATGGAGAACCTGCCGAAGCGAATCCGCGTTGACCTTGTCCGCGACACGGAAAAAGACAAACTGCGCAGGTTCGTCGTGGACCCGGCATTTCAGTCAAGCAAAATCTCTGATGGCGGACTCATAGCCGTTCGCATGTAAATAATCATAGCTGAAGTTGACAAAGCCAATCGATGCTGGAGCGTCTGTGCTTGATCTCTCAAAGCTGCTCATGTATGAGTTTTATTACGGCAAAATTAAAACGCGGTACGGTGGCAGCATCAAGATGTTGTACACGGATACAGATTCGCTTTTGATGCACATCACGACATAGCTGAGCTAAGTCTGACAAACGAATTTGACAAAGCCGAGTATCCGAAAGAACACCATTTGTTTAGTAACACCAACAAAAAGTAGTAGGAAAATTCAAAGATGAGTGTTAGGTAAAGCCAATTGAACTGCGTCTCAAAATGTACTCCATTGTGTACGGATCCGAAATCAAAAAGAGAGCAAAAGGAGTTTCCAATATTATTGTGAAAAAATATCCCAAACACGAGATGTATATGGAATGTCTTCGGGAACGACGCGAATTCACACACACAGCAAACATGATTCGGTTGCGGAAACATCGCATGGGTGTATACCGATGCACCAAGGTGAGTTTGTCACCGTTTGATACCAAACGATGGATATTTCGGGCATCATGCGGACACCTTAGAAAGTCAATCCGGTCCGAGATAGTAAATGCATCAACAGACCATACAGGATCAGTAGCACGACCTTGCCCGACTTCTAACTGCCCAGGTGCATACAGATAACTAACAAAATTGTTTCGAGTGATTCTAACATTGGTGGTTGTTAAATCATTTTATAAGTAACGGTGACAGTTTTTCGCCGAATTGCATCAGCGGATTTTAATCCAATAGCGTGGGTGATTTCGTTGTTTAACACTGCTATGACTGATCGAAGCCGTGTTACCCTCTCGTGTTGTCGCTCTGTGATCCGAGATCAAGTACTCTGATACCGAGACCTCATTAACAATTCTTGCGCGTACAAGGACATCGTTCCGCAAGTGTGCGGTTAAATCGTTCCACAATAGCCTGGTCACGATGTATATTAACATGTCCAACACGAACTCGCACATGATGTTTTGTCAGCAATGCTGCAACGACTCCGAGAAAATCTTTATCTGGATCGACTTTTAATAACTGTGGCCATGTTAGTGGCCCGCGTGTGTAAATACGAATAAGTGCATCTGCGACACTTGTGAATATTTAGACGTCAACGGCTCCTCTTCATTGTATCTGCTTGCGATATCTACGCCGGTTAACGAATATTTGTATATGTGTCCACGTACCCTATAATGTTCAAAAATTAAAAGATCAGCCTGGTGAACTTCGTTAGGTGTTTGGACATTAAATCAACCACGGGAAAGCTTCCTTCGCAGGAGTAGGTAAATTTGCCACAGCACTTGTATGGCAAACCATGCTCGAGCAATACCATGGTTGACTTTTGCTGCGCTTGCTAACTTTTCAACAGCAGCTTCACCTTTCGAATAACCGTGCAAACTGTAGTATATTTTGGATAAAATCCGCTCAGAAACTACACTCTTTTTTATCTATGTTTATTGTATGAAAATATTTTACCTCCACTGAGGATCTTAGCCTACATACCATCTATCGATTCTTTCTCCAAGTGTAGGTGAGGAAGCAGCGCTTCCCGTAATCGCGTTTAAGTCATGGATGAGAACCACATTGGCACGTTGGCGTTCACGGATATCGTTTGATGCTTTGTAAGCAAGATCATGTGGGCAACATGCAGCATCGACGCGATTTATGGGTATTTCCCCGGTTTTTGGTCGATTGCTAGAATCAAGTCGTATATCCAGTCGTGTTCCAGACCCACAGTAATTGTATCCAGAGATGTGTTTTTCACAAGGGTATTTACTCCACTGTGTTCCGGGTAGCTTCACTAACTGAGTAGCGACATCACCAGCGACTTTTTTTAAACCCACGTTTGCGTCCGGAAGTTCCCACAAACGTGAACTTCTTTGCTCCACATCGAACACAAGTTCCATCAATCGCGGCTCTACCATTACGTGTTTGAACTTGAATTGGATTCGCAGTCCGAGTTTTTCCGCGGTATCGCACACAATATGAAGACATGATTGTATTATACAACAACTGTGTTGACATTTAACATAGCATCACGAAAATGGAAAAGCACCGAAGCGTTGAAAAACTCCAAAGATATGAAAAGCTCTGCTTTTACCGTCATTGATTTTTACGCACAAGCAAAGCCCAAACCACTCAAGATCGGCGACATGTTTCCAAACTCGGTTCGCGCATTGGATCAGGGAAAACCCAACTGTTGTTGAATATGATTTTACGATGGTTGACGTGGGATCACCTGTACGTGATTGCGCCGTCGGCTGACGATCAACCGTGTTATGATGTACTCAAAGATTTTACGGAAGCGCTTCAGTCAACACCAAAAAGCAAATCATGCACCACTGATTTCATTTCCACAATCGATGAAGCTCCTACCATTAATGATCTTGATTTAAGTGCGAATAATCTTGTCGTGTACGGTGATGCGATGCTTGAACACCAAATCAATCCCGCGCGAATATTTTCCCGAGGTCGGCACAAAAACACAGATGTAATCTACTTGACACAACGATACGCACTAAGTGATTCGGGACAACTGCAACATGTTGATGATATTTCATGGCGTTGACGCACATGGTCTCTCAAACATTAATTGGACCTGGTGAGCTGGCGACCGCTCGTGGGATGATTTTCAAAATATGTTCGCGGAGGCCATCCAAGACGCGTATAGCTTCCTCACTATTGACTTGACCGGAACTTTCGGAAAATATCAAGCCGGTTTGGACATGACAATTTAATCGACCATGATAAATGTATACAATGTCAAAAACAGAGAAAACTGCCAGAGATGTCATAGCAGAGTATGCTAACCGATACCACAAAGCTGCTCTCGAACACCTGGAACTTTCTTCGCAGTTATATAGATGTCCGTGAACGTATTAAAGATATGTTACGGTCGAGACAGACTGCACGGGAAGACATCACAGCGGGGTTCAAACAAACGTTTGCACAGCTGATCAAACCCACGCGTGAAACCGCAGCGTAGATGGCAGCAATAATGGGAAAAAAAGAAAAACCGGGTCTAAGTCGTAAGATATCCAAACGCGCCAAAAATATTAAAGCAGTTACTGAAAAAAACCGCGGCAGCCACGAAAGAAACCGCAGAGGCCATGAAACTCTTACCAGAGCATTTCCAAGAAAGTCTAGATGAAACCATAGCCGAAATCATAAAAGACACCAAAGATGATGAAGAGACAACTGCGAGTTTTCAAGAAGAACCACCACCCGAGTGCAAGTCATAGATGCCAACAAAAGTTCGAAGATTTAATGAGAGGGCGCGCCATAAGATCTTTAAAGATGATTTAGATTTTGCCCCGCTAAAGCCTACATATGAGGACTTGGAAAAAATTATATTGGCGAGCGAATTACCCGATAAGAAGTCGCGGCCGAGTTATATCCGTGATGAATGGCCTAAATGGGTATTTAAGGAGTGGGTGGACAGGAATAAATTAAACAGGAATAAGCCTGAGTGGCCGAAATTTAAAAAACTGGTTAATGCATATGGAAAATATGGTAAAGAAGAGGTCGAGCAAGACTGGCATGGTTATCGCAAATATTACCAACCACGCTGGGAAGAAGCACCAGAGGCTATGTTTTATGAGGAAGAACAATATTTCTCCCCATCAGAGGAACTATCTAAACATGGAAAAGGTCTTGGTGGTCGGGCACGCTAACGTGGAACATCTAAAGGTTCTATGACAACCGAAGAATTCTAATGCGTGTCTGTGGACTAGCAACAGGTAAATGAACTCGTGGATCGGGCAACAGCACTCCAGAAGTAATTAATGAGGCCGCATCGATTTGTCAACGGTTGCTCACCAAAGATATCATGGACGCGGGGACGTTTCGCTTGTTAATGCATGAACTTGTTGAAGACATCGATGATTTATACAATACCCATGATGAGTTCTGATACACTTCCTGTTGTACGTGAAATCAATGCTGCATTGCAGCGTGTTGTTGAAAACAACCCCGGCCGTTACCTCGATGATAACAATCTCATCAACGAAACCAGAACTTTATGTGACTTTTTCTACATCAATTGCCACGGGTGTACCCACACACTCGAGATAGCATTGACATCGTTGCTTGTTTATCGCAGTTGGTCTAATATTCGATTGCAGCTATTTGTGTTTTCGGCAGAGGATGGTCGAGAAGATACCTGGAATGTTGTTGGGCTTTCCACGGTCGCGAACGAGCGCTTGATTCAGTCAATGAAGAAATCCGACGAAGGATCACATTGGTGGCCAAGCGCGATTCTAAATATTTTATTCGCGAACATGACCGTACACTCAGCTCTACCATCTCGATCGAATCTCCAACGAACGCGGTTGATATTGCACAGTCATCATTCAGAACGGTTCTTGGTTAGCCTGAAGATATTAATAAGATTCCCATGGAGGACCCGACGGTACCGGTTACAATATCGCGCCAGACATTGTCAGGATCACCACCACAACTCAGTTTAATTTAACATCTGATGCCATAAGTGGCAGTTATGAAGCCTCAACCTCACCAACGCGAGCGTCGCACGGTTATATTTTGTTTGGGTTTGCCCCGACTGAGGCCCCATGTAATCTGATATCGATTACTCCCACACATGTGTATCTTCTATGCAACAATTCCCGGTTGGCAAACCTTCGTTTCACCTTTGTGGACCAGGACGGGCACATGTTAGATCTTTGTGGAGAGACCTTAACAATACAACTGTAAATTCGAGATCGACCTGACATTTAAATATAATGACATTCGTGCGTGGACATGTAAAACCAGTGCGTGTTGTTAACGCGAGAAAACCTGTTTACGCGGTATATTACGAAACTGGCCTTGGTGATGTTGTCCGTGGTTCTCGCGGCTTAAACAAGTTACAATGCGAGTTGTTGATGACATGAAAAACGTTGCTGCGGATCGGTTAAAAAATCTAGAAGTGCAAGCAGTTCAATCGACTACGGCGATTAGTGACTAGAGCGCTATCAGAAGTGGTTGTACCAAAAACAGTTACACTTCGATCAATATCCAGCCCCGGTTAGTAAAATTATTAATGACGCTGCTCAAAAATGTCTATCTGATTCAATTATTTCAAATCTAGCAATGGGAAGCGGAATACAGTTGTCTCGTTAAAGGTATTAGACCAAACCATAAATGTATAAACAATGACTCAATTAAAAGATGTATCCGATCCCGAGTTTGACATGGATGCAGCGGTGTTGCAAGATCGAAGCAAGCAAAATTACCAATATTACTCGTGCGAGGCTAGGGATCCAAACAAAGAAGGACCAGTGGAATTTCAGGCTCATGACACATCTCGATATTTTTGGAAGTCCGAGGAAAGCTTGTACAAGACAACAATGTTGTATACGGTGCCAATGATAAAGTCGGATTTGTCAACAACGGCATCGTGGCATTGTTCAGCGGCGCACGTTATTTCATCTACGGAAAGGAAATCGAATCAATTCTCGACAACGTCAACGTTGCTACAACAATTTTCGGACTCGCCCATTATAGTGACGATTACGCAAGGTCTGCTGGCCCGTCTATGATGTTTGTCAAAGACACAAGTGAACGTCTTGATCATATTCGGATTTTGCAGAAACTTTCATACAGTTATTTTCGGGGCCAAACACAGTCACGTTAAACAAAAAGGGCAACGCCAACGATGTAATTCAGCGCGATGGTGTCGCCGTTCCTAATGCAGGTAAAGTTGTGTTATACAGATTTACACTTTAGACACCATCAATGAGTCAATCAATGGCATCAGACGCACGTTTAACATCATTTATGATGTCTGGCGGAACATCTATAATTTCATTCCCTCGCGATGACCACATGCTCACACACCAGCGACGCTCGAGGAGAATTTTCATGTCAAATAAGTACTCAACAAGGTGTTAGCGCACCACGTCACGTGTTTTAAAGTATATCAAAGCGTAGACAATCTGAACACCCAACTGGAAAGTTCAATGATATTTGCAAAACTGGGAGTGACTAAGGTCTCACTAAGGTTAAACGGTCACCAAGAACCCACCAAAAACATTTTGCTCGACTTTGACAACTATCAAGTCGATCGTGTGTATCATCGACTGTTGAAATACCTGGACCGACACCAAGACGTTGACACGGGCTTGCAGATTTCCCAGCACGGTTTTTGTACGTTGTATCCTATTTATTACTTTAACCTCGAGCATCTGGACCTGTTTAGCAGTCCGTGGTGGACATGAACTTCAAAGCACATGTAGGCCCCAGTGACGCGGAGTAGAGATGTATTGCTGTAATTCTCTCCGACAAGACTCTGTTGTTGCAGGGCTTGAGTAGTCGAATGAGGGTTATTGACGCGCCTGTAGAAAATTTATAAATTTGTAAATTATTCCTGTTACATTTGTAAATAATAATGTCCTAGCAAGAAGTTAGAGTTGCCTTTAGCCCAAAGCAGCTTTCAAAAATAAAGAGCTCAATAAGAAACAATTGCGGGGTCACATTGAGGCTTTCTCCGGAAAAGTTAACTGGAATTGTCCCCGTGTGGTTGATTCAAACACAACTTAATCAGCTTAATGCAGCTAAACGAAAAAGAAACAACCTCGGTGCCATTAAAGTTATGCAAGTCAAAGGTGGCACAAATGCAAATAACGGGTGGAATATTTCCATTTCTTGCGGCCATTCCAGCGCTGTTAGAGGCTGCGGCTCTCGCTGTTGCAGAAGGGGCTGTTGGAACTGCATCCGGAATGGCTCTGAAAAAGGCGGTTGGAGGCGGAGCCTCTCGAGGCCGCATAAAAAAAGGAAAAGGTCTTCGATTATCCAGGCGTGGAAACCAAAGATTTCCGAGCGGAAGTGGTCTTCGGTAGTGGCCTCTCCGTTAGCCTGTTTTGATTTACTCACGATGACAAAGTCGGTCAAGCATTTCCGAGGTGTCTTTATACGGAATGAACTTGCATCGATGATTCCGCGCACAAGGGAAACCGGGATTGTTAACCGACATTCATCAACAGGACCTGGGACTCACTGGGTTGCATACGTGATAACGCCTCGACATCTTTTGTATTTTGACTTCTTACGGGCTTGCACCACCAATTGAAGTTGTTGATTATTTAGGCGGACACAGTCGTCTACCACTGTTTTATTCAACGCTGCCGTTACAAACTCGGTTAGATGGGCCAATATGCGGTCACCTTGTTGTTGAAGCGTTGCGTGCACTCGCGGGAAGCCCGATGCCGCAAACACTTGTTGATTTTACATTAGAGTTCTCTTGATAGTATACAAAATGCCTATTAACATTTACGGACGCTCAAATGCCCGACGACGCGGCGCTGATGTGATGAGATTCAGTTTGAAGTATGCCAAATCTATCCATACGGGTACTTAACCGTCTTTGGTGTTTCTGTTTAAGATTTATCATTTCATATAAGTGATGGATTCTGACCGCGGTGATGAGGTTGTGGAATCGTCGCATTAGCACGTGAAAATATTCAGGCGACTCCGGGATTGTTTCTACAACGATGAAGTAATATTCAGCGATAGGGCCACCCCGGTTGCATTCCAAGTTAATTATATTGCGTCAACTAAGAAGAGAAATATCTCGACTATTATTCAACAAGGACGCACCAGTCCGTGTAAAAGTGCATCAAGGACGCACCAGTCCGTGTAAAAGTTTTTGGGCGAAGACGTGTACAATCGTTTCAGACACCAACCAAGGGCGTAATTAATACGGTTCTAAGTAAACGCGATGCCACAGAACGCACAATTGCCGGAGATTTAAAAATTCCACAGGAAGATATTTTATATGATTGTATAGCAGTTGCATTAGTAAAAAAGGGTGATTGGTTAGAAGTACGTGTGCGTGTTGCACCTGAACCAGGTATGATTGTCGAGCAATTGTACTACGCGATCACATTAATAATAGAAGAATTATAATGTACCCTCAAACTTACCGGTGTGAAAAAATAATCGAAGCGGAACTGCATGTGCGAGATGAAATCGTTAAGAGAACCGCGCTACTTGCAAAAGACAAACGCGTGTGGGGGTTCGTAGATGCGATTTGTGGGCTTGCCGCGGCAGTAAATATTGGCTATGGCGTGGCAGGAATCACGGTCACGACAACTATAGGTGCGCCAATCGGAATTATTGTCGGCGCTATTATCAATAGTAACCAGTGTCTCTGGTGGTGCTGGCAAAAAACTTCGATACGGCTGCATTCGCGAATACGTGTCTATTTAGAACTTCTCGCGGCAGCGCAAAGTAGCCTCAATAAGATTAGTAACTTACACTCGATAGCTATTGAGGATAGAGTAATTAGCATGACTGAGTTCGAGACCGTGCTGGCGGAAATGGAAAACCACCGACGTCTCAGCGCACAGATACGGAACCGAGGCGACCAAAAACAGCTAGCGGATTTACAGGTATTGGTAAGTAACCCTCGATACACATTCCAGTGATCACTAAGCTAGCTGGGAAATTTTGCTGCGCAAAATTCCCGTAGCGGCCTTGATAGTATAAATTGGGTTCGCATAAATACTGCAATTGCGTGTGCTTCGAGGATAAAGTCATGGCGTATAGAAGGCGCTGACCTATCTCAGTAACAAAAATCTTAAACATACAATCTAACACTACTCACTGCAATTTCGAGCTCAATTTTCCTTCCGCGTTTTGGCCACTAATAAATCACATCCTCTTCCTCCACTTCATTATCATCATCATCGTCATCATCAACAACAACAACAACAACAACAACAGCTCTGACGACATTTAAACTATGAACCCATTCCTCAAACACCCCACCACCACCATTACAATACTTGCAAAAAGAAGACAAATGAATACTGCCCCTTTCCTTGCACTGAATAACTTTATCTTGGGTGTTGCTGTCATTTTCGCTACTAACAGTTGATACATATCTGAGATTTGTATCAGAAATTGTGTTCATCGTAAACATGCTTTAATGGTTCCAAGATTTAAATAGCACATGTAAATAATACATATTGAACATAAAATAGGGTGGAGCGTATTTGAGTAAAAGAAATATATGAATAAGGTCTACAATATACATACAGCTTTTATTCGCACATTTCATAGTAAATCTCACTAAGCTTTATCGTATTATTGTTTTAACGACTGGGTTGAAAGGACGTAAATTAATAAATGTCAAGACTAATACTGAAAGTCTACATCCGACACACGTTTTCGGTGGCGGAAAGTTCAATTCCTGGTTTCATTAATATCTACATGTATTTGGGAATGAATTTGCCTTTCCCTTTGAAGCAGAAATATTTGTACATGGACATAATTAGCTTCGACTGCATTTGGCATGTTTGGAGGAAGCGTTTTCGAAGAATATGGTCGTTTTTTTTTTTTTTTGTTTTTTTGTTTTTTTTTTGTTGTTGTTTTGTTTACAACCAATTCCGTTTCCTGAATTTACAATTGCTCTGGTATACGTTTTAACTTCATTTGGTGCCGTCAGTCTTTCGTCATCAAAATTGAATCTGTGTCTCCTGGTGCTATGAAAATATAGAAACAACAAGTGATACGAGCACAGGTCGACAGAACCTATCACTTCTTTCACACATCTAAATTAAAAAATTAAAATAAAAAGATCAAAGTTTATAACTTTTATATTGAAGTAAATGAATTATTCTAGTGGCGTAGCGAATGCAACTAACGCTAAATTGTCTCGTTTCAAACTTCGGTGCGTGGATTTAAAGTGGTGTTAATTGTAAAATTATTGGAGATTATTTATCACCGTTAATCTCATGTGAGCGTATTTGGACAAGCAGCGTGACGACGTTGCCATATCATTTTTTTAAGTTCTCCATTTATCTGTATACGGAGGTATTTAGACATTGGAGAGAAACGGTTATTATGTCATGGTTCAAATGAATAGAAAAATACAAATCCAAATATTTGAAACCTTTAATTGCGTAAATTGATGTTCCCATTGTGTAAAAATTTGTGAGGATACGAGGTAAAATTTCAGTGCAAATTTAAGCGCCATTTTCCTTACCACATTTCGAATACTTTTAATCACATTTTCATACTTCTACTCCTGATACTTCTCTGCATCCTCATCATCATTATTATCATCAACAACAACAGCTATGTCAACATCTAAAATATGAACCGCCTCCCCAAACAAAGAAAACAAACAAAAAACAAAAAAGACAAGACTATATTTGCAAAAATGAATAAGAATTCCACCTGCCCCTTTCTTCGTATTGTTTTCTTTATCTTCAGTCTTGCTGTCTTCTTGAGACTTTTATTTTAAAATCTTGTCAGGCGTAAGATTGGTGTAATGATGCCGAGATTTAGATACCTCCTGTAAATCATACATATTGAACATTCAATCAGGGTGAAAAGTATTTGAAGAAAAGAAACATTTCGATCAGGTCTACAATACATATTAGAAATTAAAGATGCTCATAAATGTAACGAAAAATAAATAATAGAATTATAGAAATAAGACAAGGATGCCGATTATCTAGCCAATGACCAGATTTTGAAGTATTACATGTACGCACGGTATTGAATGTTCCGCATTCTCGAGGTTGTTTCCTTGTTCAGTACACAGCAAGTGACCTTCGTCCTATTTGACGAAGACATATAGCCAATCATAGACAAAATTCAAGCACCTTTCTTGGAGGGTACATAGTTTCACAAACGGCATTCTAGAACGTTTGATGGTTGGTCCAATTTAGATGACTATAAGTATGTCAGAGTTTCGTCGCATTTTCAGTCTGTTAATTAAAATTACAGTCGTACCAAAGAAATAGATGTTTAATGTTTTTATTTTTTTTTATTTTTATTTTATTTTTATTTTTTTCTTCTAAAAATGTGTGTGTTTTGATTTAACGGACGAAGAGCTATTTTAGAGTCACAATTTAAGTATGGGGCAAAATCAACAGCAAACAAGTTGAATTTATTGCCCAAGCTTACAAGAATGTTTGATTTCGTTGTTGCAGAAAGAAAATCGTATGTATCATTAGAAGATTTTTCCTGTAATTTTCACAGTAAATCTCCCAAATTTTTTTTTTTGTTTGTTTTTGTTTTTTTGCAATTCTTTTCGGAAATTTGATTGTTTTCAATATTAATGTTATGATTTTCTTGGAAATCTTGGAAATGGCAATATTAAAACTATTAGACAACCTGAAGATCTCGCACAAAAATATACAAAATCCATCATCAATAAATCTAAAATATAATTGGAGTTCAATTAAAGAAATATGATGCACATGGCAAATCGGCATGGACAACGACAATACTCAATGCACTCCCATTTTAATACAGTGTTAGGAATGCATGCTTTTCACGTGTTCTGTGGACTTTGTCCCTTGAATTTACTGTTTGTGTGGTCGTTTGTTTCTTTCAAAAAATAAAGAATGGTGATCAGTAGTATAAGGAGAGAGAATAGCTTCAAAGGAGGCACTATAGCCTCAAGGGGAAATTAACATGGAGGGAGGTAGTATAGTCTCAAGGGGAAATTAACATTGCGGGGCGATTACGGGAAATGAACATGGTGGGGCACTTGGGAGCCATACGGGAAATTGAAATGGATGGGGCACTTGGGGGACAGAAGTGTTTATAGGGCAGAAGTGTTGATGAGGACAGACACCCCACACTATACCATCAACACACCGTGTAGTGACCAATAGCCCGTCATCTACTATCCAACACCCCACACTATACCATCAATACGCCGTGTGTAGTGACCATTACCCCGTCATCTACTCTCCAACACCCCACAGTATACCATCAACACACCGTGTGTAGTGACCAATAGCCTGTCATCTACTATCCAACACCCCACACTATACTATCAACACGCCGTGCGTAGTGACCAATATCCTGTCATCTACTATCCAAACCACACATATACTATCCAACACGCCGTGCGTAGTGACCTTCTGCTTAGTGGCTATATTTATATAGCCTAGATTTATATATGAAGCATTCCCTTTACCTCAGATCATGTTGGAGGTGTCAGTAAATTTGCACATATTGTACCTATGTTAAAAATAGCTTTAATAACACTAAAATGGACGTGGCGAAAAGCTGTACTAAACTTCGGGAACCGTCACGGACTTTAGCGTTGACTAGAAAAAATCCGGAACATTAGAATATAATGACCCAGACTAAAAGTAGTACAAAACTTCCGAACTGTCACGGACGTTAGCGGAGACTGAAAATAATCCGGATTTTTTTTACAAAATTGGCCAAGATCAAAAGTAGCACTAGAATGCCGAAATTGTACCGTACGTTAGCGGAGACTGAAAATAATCCGGAATGTTTTAAAAAAATTAGCCAAGACCAAAAGTAGGTACTAAAATTCCGAACCTTATAGACAGAACGAAGGGAGTAGTGAAAACAAAACGGTGAGTCTACTACAAAACATTTTGGTGGAGTTAACGTATATGAAACAAATGTATCAGACTTCTTTAACATAACCCAAGAAAAAGAGACCATCACGGGCTAAGCTTTCTAAAACTCATTTCATCATCCACTCTCACTACCTCTGAGATGCCACCACCTTTGACAACTACTATCAATGCAGCAGCATCAACAACAATAGCAACAACAGGATTTGGACATAGAAAGGGATTGAGGCAGTTAAAACTCGTCATGTCCAGTCCATGAGTTTGTTAAAAATAAACACCCGAACGGTCCATTTCAGGACCACCCACATTTCTTAGAAAAGAAATCAAGTTGCCAAATCAATTAAAACTTAAAACCCATCATTGGATTGTGTATGAGTGCTTGCGTGCGTCCATACTCTACAAAATCAAAACCAAAAGACACTTACTCTTTTTCCTTTTTGGTATATTCTCTTTTAAAAATCACAATGAACATTTCATAACACATCACTCAAGTTCATTTTTTTCTTTCACTGTCTGTATCTTTTCTTGAATTTCTTGACAGGCGTCATGGGTTCTTCTTCTTCACTCCCTTCCAGTCGTCTTCCCTTCTTACATTTCTTGACGACGGGAATGGGATCTTCTTCTTCTGGTGCTGAAGATCCCTCTGCTTCCTCCCTCTCTTGCTTGTTCTCTTTTTTCGTAGGGCACTCTGAAGACCAATGTCCTTTTCTTGATAATCATAACAGGTATCTTTCCCTTTGTCTCTGTTTTATTTTCTTTTACTTTGACGTTGTGGACATTCTGGAGCCCAATGTCCTTTCTCCTGGCAGATATAGCAAGTATCTTGACTTTTATCTCGAGAGGAGGAGTAGTCCTTAGTCTTACTGGTATAGTTTCGAATGACTCTCTGTAAATCTTTGACCAGAAAGGCGACCTGTCTTGACTCTTCCATCTTCGCAGTGTGAAAGTTGAATAACGAATAGTTACTCCGAGGATAGGAAGCTCTCTCTTTATATATGGAGAGAGCCTGTGTAAAACTCAATGAAATCAAAGTTTGCAATCAAGATGAAACAATCACGCAATTTCAATGAGAAAACAGAAGAAACTAAGAGGCCACGACGACGACGACTTTCCGCACAGCCTCAAACACCGCTAGCTGAAGTGTTAGCCCAAGTGCATGCCAGCGATTTGGAAGAGGACATGAGTGAGCCTGAAACAATACCTTCCGCAAGACCTAGAGAGTCCAGAACCTATAAAAAAGAAAGTCGTTCAGTAGCTCCCGAGAGACGCAAAAAGTGACTTCCAGAAAATTTAGAACCACGGCGTACACGTACACGGTTCGCTTTAACGACTTCAAGTCTGAAGTGCCCCCCCCCCCCCACAAACCCCCCCCCCCCCCCCCCCGAGAAAGCCGCAGGTTTCATTACCGATTTGTGGGATTCTTTGTTAGAAACATTGAAACGACAGTGCGGAGTCAAAGAGCACGATAGATTGAGACTTTCCATTCATCACGATAGTTTGTAGTCTCCTGTCTGGTTCAAGTTTAGTACCCCGGCAGAATTAACATTTGGCACAACGTCCGATCTTGCCTAAGACGGAATACTTGGCAGATCAAAGTCGCTACTTTCAACTGGTGGACGACAAAGGAAAACTCGTGAAACACATGGAAATCATTCGTGAAGATTTGATCTTGGTCAATTACGAAGAAGGACCCAAGTTTGTTCACCCGGACGACTGTAGCATTGTGGTAATTGCAGCCTACGTGACAGCCAATGCTCGCTTGAAATTGTACGATGAGGCCTTAGAAGTGTTGGGAGATCGAGTCCTGTACTTTGACACCGACAGTTGTATGTACATCCATCGCCCTGGTTGCCAACACCCCACCATCGAAGAAGATTGTTTAGGGGCAAGGACGGACGAGTATCCCCAAGAGACGATCCTCAGTGTTGCCAGCGGCGATCCTAAGAATACCGGCTACCAATACAGAGACCGACAAGGCCAACTCCTTACCAAATGCAAAGTCAAAGGATTGACACTGAATTATCGAGCCAGTCAAGTGGTGAACTTTGAGGTCTTAAAAAATGCTTTACAGTCTGGACAAGCTCAAGACTTTCGAGTGAATACTTTAGAACCCCAGCAAATCGTGCGTTTGCCAAACCACCAAATCGTCAGTCGCCCTTTAGAAAAAGTCTATCAAATTGTGCACCAGAAACGAGTGCGACTTTCCGACCACACCACTTTGCCGTACGGACACGCTGATCTTCACTAGAACAGACAGACACCAAGATTGATGGTGACTTCAACACAGCAACTGTGTGATGGACCCACTGCAGACTTCAAGTTGAAAGAATATAAACTTCCCGTGGCCTTGCCTAACTATTGTGATTGTGCCAGTCGATTGAACACGTTCAAAAAATGGCCTAAACATAGGAATGGATTACCCACTTCCAACTCTTTAGCCAGAGCAGGATTTGTCTACTTTGAACAGGTGAGCGAAGTGCAGTGTTTCAGTTGTGGTGTAACAGTTCGTATGGACTATAAAGAGCCAGCTGTCCTGGAACATGCCAGATGGTCTCCAAGCTGTGGTTACCTTTCTTTGGTGTTTCCACAGTGCGAGCAGTACCGTTCTCCAGTATAAAAAAGGGACAACTTCCAAGACCAAGAATTCATTGTGACTCCAAACGTTGACCGCGCAAGAAGAAGATGAATACTAATTCCACACAACCACTGAGTGAGGGGTCTACTATGGACTCCAAGTTCGATCACGACATCGAGTGCGATGCGATGCCTTGCGATGAGACGGATGCCGTACGCTTTAACATCAGCGATGCAGCTTACCGCTCCTCTGGGACCATCGAAAGCGATGCCGTTCGTGTGCCTTACCGACCCACTAGCACGACGCCCTTTCTTCTTTACTGGTGATGCTATGCGTGTACCTACCTGCGGATGCCATCCCTATATGGGAAAGCAATTGACGCTTCCTGTGGCTTTGCCTGGCTATTGTGACTTTGAAAGTCGATTCCAGACGTTCCAAGATAAGTGGCCTAAATATCCGCAAGGACCTACTTCCAAAGCATTAGCCAGAGCTGGATTTATCTACTTGGGAGAAGGTGATAAAGTTAAGTGTTTCAGTTGCGGTGTGGCCCTTCACGAATGGGAGTATAAAGACTCAGCTTACTTGGAACATGTCAGATTGTCTCCGCGCTGTCAGTACATGACTTTAGTCGGTCCCAAGAAGTAATCTGTCAGATACTTTACAAGAGCGCATTCGTTGTTTGCCTCCGGAGCTGCGAGAAAGCATTTACAGAGAGTTGGTTCAGATTCAAGTGAAACGCAAAGAACAATTGCATCCTTTACGACATAGACGTTTTAGCCATTGGTATCTGAATGCTATAAAAATACTGATTAGTTTAAAAGTATTCAAATGGTCAGACATTCATGAAAGACTACCTACCTCCTTTAAGAGTTTGGATGGCACCACCTACAATGTGACAGTGATACAGAGAATTCGATGGAACGAGGTTGAGGAAAAAGTGACAAACTTAGAGGAATACAAAAAACCTTTAAAAGAAGTGTCACCTCAAGACGAAACGCCTTCACGCCGTCTGAGGTGTAGTAAGGTCATCACTGAACATCTTGGATATTCTGTATCACCCGATTCCATTTGGCAAACGTGTGACTATTTCGTCACAAAGAAAGACTTGCCTGTGAATGACTAGCTTAGAGGAGCACATTCAGTATCTGCCTTTGGAGCTGCGAGAACGCATTTACAGAGAGTTTGTCAAGATACAAGTGAAACGCAAAGAACAAATATATCCTAGATGTCATAGAATTCTTCACATCTAGCATTCAGATGATATAAAAAGGACGATTGATGCAAAAATGTTGACAATGTCAGACGTGGACAAAGTGCGAGTAATTTACGGAAATCTCTGGCTCATTGTATCTGGATGGTATAAAAAGACTGGAAGGTTTTGTGCCAACACACAATAGGACTCTTCTGCTAAGGACTAATTTAAAAGCTGACCATGCCACGACCGTTGTCTTCACTTGTGGAACGAATTCCGTGGAAGGAAGTCATCGATAGTGTTCAGACCTTAGAGGATTACAGACGCCTGATAAACGAACTGTTTCCATTGAATTTTGGACGCTATGTGGTGTGTGTGCTAGTGACTACTTTTCTTGGATTTCGTTTTCCTGGACATTCGTTGTGGATTATTTTGGAGGAACAGTATTCGTGGTGGATTATTTTGGAGGACCAGTGTTTGTTGTGGACTATTTTGATGAACGGTACATGCAACAAAAAACATGACCGTTCACGCTTTATCGGCACACGAAAGACAAATTGTGTTCAAAGTGTTGAGAATCGCGATGAACACCAGTTGTGTACCTCCGTGTGCAGAAGACATTTGTCAAACTTTATCTTCACTTCACACGTTTCAAGAAGTGTGCATCGCTGGTTGGTTACACCAACAACTTTACGATTGGAAAGATGTACGTGACTGGAAAAGTGTTGGTTTCGATGCTTGGCTACAAGAAGTGGCACACTTTGCCAAGGACCTTGCGTGTCACTAATTCTCCAAAACAAAAAGTGAACTTGAGCCTCAAGAAGAAGCAGAAGACAACACTGTCGTACCCATAGAAACACTTGAGGAACAAAGAACCTTTCCGCCAGAGACATTCCATTCCACAACAGAGACAAGAATACCAGTGCGTGTACGTCCATTTCGTGGGACACACCTCCATCGAGACTATGGTTGTTGTACATTGACTTGTTTACACATAACTATGGTTCTTTTAGTGTGTGCCTTATTGTTGTACCTCACCATTTTTGCTGTATATGTTTTCGTGCTTCATGATCTGTAAATATGTTTTTGTTGTTTTTTTTAAAACATTAAACGTGTATGAAACGTATAAAATGTCTTGTGTCTTTCGTGTTCTTCTCAAATTTCTCCCTACTTCAGTCATGGCTGCATCTTCCTCCTCCTCTGCCTCTTCTTCTTCTGTGGTCAAAGTGATCGATGAAAGGTTAGATCATCCAAGTTGGGAAGCTTTGTATCTGTGCCATCCTTTAAACATGTTGATTGCTGGACCCACTGGTTCAGGCAAAACCGAATTTGTCAAACGTTTGATCGAACACAAATCTCATTTGTTTGATCGTCCTCCTCAACGTATCGTGTGGTGTTACAAAGAGTAGCAATCGTCTTACACTTTACTTCGTGAAAGTCAATGAGAAGCCATTTCGTTTGTCGAAGGCATTCCTCGCGAAGACGATGGGATCGTGTCTTACGTGAGTCAAACGCATCTGGTCATCTTCGACGACATGTTACGAGAAGACGAAGAAGAAATTAAACTTTGGTTTACACGAAAAGGACATCATCGCAATGCCAGCATCATTTACATTACTCAAAATTTATTTCAACAAAGTAAAGTCCATCGTACCATCAGTCTCAATGCAAATTACGTGGTGTTGTTTAAAAGCCCCAGAGACAAATCTCAAGTGCAAGTGTTAGCCAAACAGTTAGGAACTCCTTGGCTGAATTATGCGTACGACGATGCCACTCAAGCACCTCATGCGTATTTACTCATCGATTTAAAACCCACCACTCCCAATTATTTGAGATTTCGTACTAAATTGTTTCACCATTGGTGTCAAGAAGGAGGTCCTGTAATTTACTCGTCCCCTTCGACAACTCTCTGAAAGAAAAAAAGCTATAAAAAAAAACATCCACCACGTCATTTCTTTCTCACAGTCTTCAAGATGACTTCATTTCAATCTCATCCTCCTGCCAAATTGATTCGTGCCCTGTATGGCATCAGTAGCGAAAAAAATACACAAGTACGTGCCCATCTGTTAGAAGCTAGTCTCAAAGAAGTGTTACGATGGTTTACATTGACAGCACGTCAATTACTTCAAGGCATCATTCACGTCCCACATCAAACCAAACGTTTGTTTGAAAAACATAAAGCGGCGTTGTCACCACTGGCAGATCCCAGAATCGATCCACGCACTAAAAAACAAATAATTTTGACCCCTGGTGGTAGTGGTTCTTTAGGAGGTGTCATGATTTGTTCTCTTTTGAAATGGGATCCTAATGTCCAAACCAAAACCAGAAGAAGAAAAAACCCAAATCCCTTCAAAGTCGACCACATACAACTACCACACATACAAGAAAAAGAAAAGCCCCAAGAAGAAAAAACCAACACCAACATCTCCTGCTGCCAAAAAGAGAGGTACTGCTGCTAGGACGCGCACGTAGTCCCGAAAGCCAGGCAGTACTGTGACGGTGTCTCTTTCTTCGACCACTTCTTCTTCTTCTTCGCCCTTCGTGATGATGCCTGCCAAACCTGATTTAAGACCCGTGTTTCCTAATTTGATGCAAAAATGGAAACCCATTGCGAAAGTCACTTCTCCGGGGGCTTCAACTTCGGCTGCTCTGACCACTGAGGCTGCCGCTAAAAAAGTGGCCTCACATAAAACCAAAGTCCAAGACAGAACAGGTGTGTTACAAAGTTTTACTGGATTTATCCAAATAAGAACTGACACGATTTAGTCCTTTGAAAACACCTCAACATCGAGTGATGCCTGTCATAAAGTTGGTACGCCGTACTGACCATCAGTGGAGACGAGTTCCAGTATAAAAAAGAAGTGTGGCCTCAGAATGACCTCCGTTCTATTTTTGCTCCTGAGACCCAAGATGACCCCCAAAAGTGCACACCACCCTAGTCATCCCAAGAAAGGCAAAACCAAAAAAAAACTTCCACCTCGTCTGGCCAAACATTGGGATGTGTTGTCCGTCCTGACTAAATCCAATCCTCCCATGCGAAAACAACTCATTCAAACAGCCCCCAAAGAAATCATCGATACCGTGTGTGAATGTTGTTTGAATGTGTTGAAAGGAACGGTACCTTTGTCCAAGATGCAGAAACAAAAATTAGGAAAACATCGGAACGTTCTTCGCCAAATGGTCAAAAAGAAAATACCTCTCAGTCAAAAGAAAAAAATGCTGGTGCAACGAGGAGGATTTCTACCCATGCTGATAGGACCGTTGTTAAAAATAGCGGCTCCTTTGTTAGGAACGATTGCTGGACCACTTTTAGGAGGAGTCATGCGATAAAGACAGGAAGAAAAAAGAAGATAAAAAGGACACCCTTCTCTGGAAAGACAACACACTTGTACCTTTGGATCTTATGGAAGGACGAAAATTGACTTTAGCTCCTTACAAACGATGGATTGAACTCCATTGTTGGTACGAAGAACGGATACCTCATTTACCTCCCAATCCGAGTCTCAACGAGATGTCCCAGTTACAACAAGAATTACAATCGCTCATGGATCGAAGTGATTTGTCAGACCAGAAAAATCGCAACGGTACGGTCAACTCTTGCAACTTCTTCAACTATTTCCCCGGAAAGCTTTAGACGAAACAGCTAAACCCACTCTGAGAGATTTCAAGGCCATGATGATGAAAAGAGAACCTAAAACGACCACCAAGACAGACACCGCCACGGGGATGACACAAGAAGACGACCCAAAAAAAGTGTTTCAAACTCCGTCTGCTCCCATCTCCAGTAAGATTGCAGCTTCCTTGTTGACACCCTCTCCTACGCCTCAACGAGAAGAAATGTAAACTTGGGTTAAAAAGATGATGTCTACCCCTTCTTCAACAGAAGAAAAAAAAAAAAAAAAGAAAGAAGGGAAGATAGAAGTGAAAAAAGACGTCAATAAAAAAAACCACCATCCCTTCACAACCCACTCCGGTGTCTCATCGAACGCGTCAAGCAACTTCGTCCAAACCCCAAGACTCCAAAAGTAGTAGCATCGAACAGTAGGTGACTTATTGAGGAGTAACAAAAACATGGAGACACTTTTAGCCAGCATTTACTACAATCCTGCACACCCTGCTGGTTACGGAGGAGTTCAAAAATTGTATCGGACTGCTAAAAGCAAATTTAAAAGTGTACGTTTGCCAGAAGTACGACGATGGTTACAAGAACAATCGACGTAGACGTTACACAAACCCATTGGACGAAAATTTTCCAGAAGTCAAACCAAAGTGGATGGCATCGATCATCAATGGTAAGCAGATTTAGCGGATGTCTCTCATTTGGCAGCGTACAATCGTGGTTACAAATATTTGTTTTGTGTCATTGACGTGTTTTCCAAATCCGCTTGGGTCGTTCCTTTGACTTCAAAAAGCAGTGCCGAGTTGGTGCGCGCCTTAAAACTGGTGTTGAAACAAAGTGGTTGTCATCCTTTACGATGGCAAACAGACAAAGGCACCGAATTTTTAAATCAAGCTTTTCAAAAAGAATTGAAACAACGGAACATTCATTTTTTTATCACCGAAAATCCTGAAACCAAAGCCAGTGTCGTGGAACGTTTCAAAGAACTTTGAAAGAACGCATGTGTAAATATTTTACACATCAACACACTCTCAAGTACATCGACGTGTTACCACGTTTGGTCAAAGCGTACAATCAATCGTACCATCGGAAGAGGTCACCCCTGAAAACGAACTGACAGTGTTTGATCGATTGTTTGGTACACCTCAGATTGGACACAAGTAAGCCCTGGTGCTCAAGACGGGAGATTGGGTTCGCATCGGAAAAACCAAACGCACTTTTGACAAAAGTTATTTACCCAACTGGACTACCCAATTGTTTCGTGTCACTGGACAAGTGCGTGGATGTGATCCTCCCGTCTATAAATTGGAAGACATGCACGGAGAAGTGTTAAAAGGAACTTTTTACTTGCCTGAGTTACAACGAGTGACCAAAAAAGAAGACGACTTGTACGACATCGAAAGCATTCTCAAACGAAGAACACGTAATGTGGGTACACGTCGAGTGGAGGAAGTGAAAGTGCGTTGGAAAGGATATCCTCCTAATTTTGATTCTTGGATTGCCGCTTCCCAAGTCGACGACTATAAAAATAAGAAGTAACCAGCATGCTGTTCAACACAACAGCAGCTATCTCTCCTCCGCAGAGTTCCTCTCTTCAAGAATTACAAAAACAACCTTTGCGGGTGTGGTGCGGAGAACGTGTACCTAAAAATCAAATCGTCTTTTTCTGCCAAATCTTTGTTGCGTATTGTGTCATCGGAGCAGCGATTGCCAATTTGAGTTTACAACAAGGTGACAAACAATTGTGGACCATTTGACTCAGCAGTTGCATCGGTTATCTTCTGCCTAGCCCTTCCTTGAAATATAGTACGGACAGTAACAACAACAAAAACAACAACAACAACCACAACGGTGCGGCCAACTCCAGTCATCCTTCTTCCAGTCACAACAACAACAGTAGCCCTCTTTTGAAACATTTAGAACATCATTCTCCTCTGACTACGATTGACTACTCGGAGACCAAAACCCTCGAACTACTATGAATAACCAATTTTATTTAACTTTACCCATTGACAGTTCGATGGATGTGTTTCCCAACAACACTTTATGTTGTTTCACGGATAATTTTTACCTCAAGCCACAACAATTACATCACGAAGCTCATTGGGAAGTGGCTTTGGTAGAAATTATTCATCCTACGCAAGCCATGAATGTGTCTGGAGATCAAACCACTTTTGTCGTCGAAATCCTGAACGAACAAGCGCAAGAGCACTTGGACAAAAATGATCCTGGCATTTACGAATCCAAAAGACCAGCACCCGCCAATCCTCAATCAAGTATCTGTGACATGAGAATTCATACAGGCTATTATTTTAATGCTCAACATTTGTTGGACACCATTGCGGCTATTTTCAACGATCAGTTTGGCAAAGCCCTGGACAAAACCAAGAAAAGTGTCCTGATCGAGTATCATGCCATTTCTCACCGTCTAAAAATGCATTTTTCGGACGCTAAAATATTGTCCATCACTTTTTCTCCTGAGTTATTTGCCATGTTGGGTGGATACACAAAACTAGTTCGTAAAAAAGACATCAAAAACAACGATCGATTTTACAAGCATTTTCGCTACCCTATCGAATTGAACGAAGGACTGAATTTATTGTTTGTGTACTCTGATGTGGTGGAGTACAACGTGGTGGGAAACACAGCCGCTCCGTTACTGAGAGTCATTCCTTTCCAAGTGGATTCTGCCGTCGCTGCGTACGAAGAAGGTGGAAACACGTATCACGTTCACCGTGAATTTGTACATCCTCATTATCTTACAGTCAGTAAATCGTATTTTGACAGTGTCAACATTAGTATAAAAGGAGATCTGGGATAAAGTATTCTATTCAATAAAGGAAAAGTCACGGTGAAACTACATTTTCGAAAAAGGTTCTCCAGCGAATTGTAACACCAAAATGTATCCTGTGTACCTAGGAGTGGCTCGACAACGAGGATATGGTTTAGGAGATATGTTAATATCCGCTTTTCGAACGGTAGCCCCCATCTTGAAACCCATGGTGACTCGAGGATCGCATGCCTTAAAAGATGCCGCTTTGACGCAAGGAAAAGAATTTCTTCAAAACGTCCTCATCGACAAACAAAATCCTAAAGAAGCCTTTATGAGAGTAGGAGAAAAATGTGTTGCTGCAAACTGGAAAAGATCTTTTGGGTCGCCGAGAAACCCCTATAAATTCTCTTCACGCTTCTGACCCTGGCATTACTTCTTCCTCAACGCCACAGCAAGGACAAGGCAGAAAGAGACGTCGACACCCCTTCAGAGCTCATAAACCACACGGTGTTCAGAAAAAGAATAAGAAAAGAAGAACGGTCAGAGAATTAGACGTGTTTGATTACTAACTGTTGAAAATGATGCACCGAGATTCTTGCGAATGTATCAAGTCAGAACTGGATCTGTTTGCCATGCCCCCTACCATGATGACGATGCAAGACTACCAATGGATAGAATTTCATCCTGTGTCGTCTTTGACAACTTCAGCTCCTATCGAATTTGAAATCAAAAAACAAACCGAAGATTACATCGATCTGAATAGCAGCCACTTGTACCTGAAACGCAAAGTGCTCAAAACAGACAACAGCAACCCTGGGGCCAATGCCAGAGTACCACCCGTCAATAATTTCATGCATTCGTTGTTCAGCGAAGTGGATTTGTACTTGAAAAACAAACTGGTCATCATCAGCATGGATACTTACACTTACCGTGCTTACTTGGAAAATCTCTTGACGTATGGAAAAGAAGCCAAGAATACCCATCTGGATGCTTCCGTGGTTTGGAAACCTGACACCTCGGAAAAGTTCAGCGACACAGAGTTGACTGCAGATGACGATCCTCACAATGTGGGATTTAACAACCGTCGAAAGAAAATCAAACAAGGGCACACTTTAGAACTGATGGATCGTTTGCATTTGGACATGTGGCTGAAAGACAAGTATTTGTTGAACGGAGTGGATGTACGCCTGAGACTGAATCGCAGTAGTACCGTCTTCCATTTGATGGCTAATGCGAACGAGTACAAAACCATCATCGAAGAAGCCAGACTTTACGTGCGCCGTGTAGAAGTGTTACCTAAAGTAGCCAACGTCATCAGTCAAACTTTGAGCAGAACCACCGCCAAGTATCCTGTGCGACGAGTGGAAGTGTAAACGTTTACCATTGCCTCTGGACTCCGATCCAAAGTCGAAGATCATGTCTTTCAAGGACAGCTCCCCAAACGTTTACTCATCGGCATCGTCAGTAATGCAGCCCTCAACGGAGCCATCGATCAAAATCCTTTCGACTTTCAACACTTCAACGTCTCCAAGATAGAAGTCACCCGAGATGGACTGACGTTGTGTACCAGACAGTTAGGCACCAACAGCAGCCACGGAATTTCGTACGAGGATTATGCAGGAGGATATGCTTTGTGGGGATTTGATTTTACTCCTGACCAAGGCAACGATGAAGGACATTTCCACCCTATAAAATCAGGCAAACTTCGTGTGGAACTTCAGTTTTCCACAGCTTTAGTCAACACCGTGAACGTCATCTTGTATGCAGAATTTGACAATATTCTGGAAATCAACAGTTTGAGAGAAGTGATTCTAGACTATTAGAAGAATAAAGAAGCAACACGACGAAGCTATGGAGATAAGCGATGAGGATGTTTTCTATCCAGAAGAAGAAGAAGAAGACACTATAGGCTTGATGCCAAGATGGCCAGAACAAGAAAAACATATAGTTTCCTGTTTTGCTAAGAAGCTAGCTGAAGAAATCACACAAATGAACTGAAATGATTATTATATGTGTGATCGAAATACCAAAATTTTCATGATGAGTGTAGAAGAAAAGTTGGCTTAGTATCTGGACGACGCATGGGAAAGGATCTCAGAAAGACCTTTTTTGAGAAAGTGGTAAAAGACTTGCAGGATCATTCCTTACCTCGACTCACTTCTCTGGAGACCGAACGCATCGAAGCTTTCTTGCAACACAGTACAAAAGCTGCCCACCGTAGTTCATTGTACTACTTGACAGACATTTTCAAAGTAAAAGTGAAGTGTGAATTAATAACTTATCCATTTAGTGCCTTCTTTTGGTTGTGTGTACTCTAGAAAAGATGATAAAATGGAAAAACAATTTTGTGAACAGGATAGTTATCTCTTGTCTTTTAGCTTAGAAACAAAGTGTGCATTGAGGACACAATGTATTAGACCATTGGAAGTTCAGTTTGACTTCACAACGTTATTAACCCTGTAAATACGTTCATGTTTACTATTGTTTGTTTGTATTTTGAGTTAGAGAAGCTTCTTCTTATTAAAAATGTTGATTTCTGAAAAAAGGGTGCTGTGTTGTTTATTTATATCAAACAATTTTATTCACATGCTCTTTCACCCTCTCTATCGATCTGAGGTACCTACACTTTCACATTCTCTCTGTCGATCTGGGTCATGTTATCTTTCATGTCCGCGTGCCGAATCTCAGGGGATGCTTTCCATAACGTCCGTGCTTCAAGCGTGTATAGCGATGATTCACCAGTCTTGCCATCTACCCTTGTTTGTATATGATAGTGTGTCTATTGCATCCCCTTCTTTTAAATCCTACCACTCTTATGTGATAGTAGATTTGTGTGTATGTAAGTATAATGTGCGTAAAGCACTCCTACCCTTTTTGGTTGGTTAGTAAGTGTAGGGGGTGTTGATCACTCCCACAGTGTGTTGGATAGTAATCAAAAAGTGGGTGTTGGATAGTAATAAAAAAATTAGATTTTGGATAGTATATCAAAACGTGAGTGTTGGATAGTACGTTTGTGTAATTTCATCCCTTCTTTCACATCATACACTTTTCGTCTGATAGTAGGTGTGGGGTTTTTAGACACCACACAAGGCGTTTTGGATAGTGTGTATGGGATGTTGGATAGTAACCAAAAAGTGGGTGTTGGATAGTAATCAAAAAGTGGGTGTTGGATAGTAATCAAAAAGTGAGTGTTGGATAGTATGTTTGTGTGATTTCATCCCTTCTTTCACATCATACCCTTTTCGTCTGATAGTAGATTTGGGTTTTCAAACACCACACAAGGCGTTTGGGATAGTGTATATGGGGCGCTGGATAGTAGATAACTAAGTAATTGGATAGTAGATAACTAAGTAATTGGATAGTAAATAACTATTTGCATGTTACAATCTCGTAGACCCCATAAATTTTCCCATGTTAAATTCTCGTAAATAGAGCGTGTGTATTAACACTCCTACCATAAAAAGTAAGTGTCTTTTGCTTTTGATTTTGTAGAGTATGGACGCACGCACGCACTCATACAATGATGGGTTTTAAGTTTTAATTGATTTGGCAATTTAATTTCTTTTCTAAGAAATGTGGGTGGTCCTGAAAAGGACCGTTCTGGTGTTTGTTTTTAACAAACTCATGGACTGGACATGACGAGCTTTACCAAAATGTTTTGTAGTAGACTCACCGTTTTGTTTTAACTACTCACTTCGTTCTGTCTATGAGTTTCGACATTTTATAACTATTTTTAGTCAGCCAATTTTTTAAAATTTTTTAATTATTTTTTGTTAAAATTTTTTCCGGATTATTTTCAGTCTTCGCTAATGTCCGGTACAATTTCGGAATGTTAGTGCTACTTTTGGTCTTGGCAAATTTTTTGAAAAAAAATCTGGATTATTGTCAGTCTCCGCTAACGTCCGGTACAATTTCAGCATTCTAGTGCTACTTTTGATTTTGGCTATTTTTTTTTTTTTAAATCCGGATTATTTTCAGTCTCCGCTAACGTCCGGTACAATTTCGGAATTCTAGTGCTACTTTTGGTCTTGGCCAATTTTTAGAAAAAATTTCCCGATTATTTTCAGTCTCCGCTAACGTCCGTGACAGTTCGGAAGTTTGGTACTACTTTTAGTCTAGGTCATTATATCTAATGTTCCGGATTTTTTCTAGTCAACGCTAAAGTCCGTGATAGTTCCCGAAGTTTAGTACAACTTTAAGTCACGTCCATTTTAGTGTTATTAGGAGTTGGTTCCCTTGATGAAAGCTATTTTTAACATAGGTACAATATATGCAAATTTACTGAAACCTCCAAAATGATCTGAGTTACAGGTAATGGTTCATATATAAATCTAAGCTATATAGATATAGCCACTAAGCAGAAGGTCACTACGCACGGCGTGTTGGATAGTATATGTGGGGTTTTGGATAGTAGATGACGGGATATTGGTCACTACACACGGCGTGTTGGATAGTATATGTGTGGTTTTGGATAGTAGATGACAGGATATTGGTCACTACGCACGGCGTGTTGATAGTATAGTGTGGGGTGTTGGATAGTAGATGATGGGGTATTGGTCACTACGCACGGTGTGTTGATGGTATAGTGTGGGTGTTGGATAGTAGATGACGGGCTATTGGTCACTACACACGGTGTGTTGATGGTATAGTGTGGGGTGTTGGATAGTAGATGATGGGGTATTAGTCACTACATACGGTGTGTTGATGGTATAGTGTGGGGTGTTGGATAGTAGATGACGGGGTAATGGTCACTACACACGGCGTATTGATGGTATAGTGTGGGGTGTCTGTCCTCATAAACACTTCTGCCCCATAAACACCACACTGATGAACGCAAAACTTACATTCTCTTAGAATTTTAAGTTTTCGTAAGGGTAGTAAAAAGACCTATAATTTCATATTTGGTAACAAGAACATAGACGTTGTAAATGAGTAGAAATATTTGGGTTTACTCTATTTAAAAGATGGCACCTTTACCTCAGCTTTAAGATTTTAGTAATTATAGCCAACAAAGCACCGTGTTTTGTTTTTCTACGCAAACTCATTTATAATTTGAATGTACCTGTGGATTGTCAGCTTAAATTATTTGATCAGAATATGTATAGCTTCATATGATAACCGTGATTTGTTCCAAGTGTCACTGACATCCATTGGTAACTGCCAGACTAATTGCAATCTATAAATTGTTATTTATTGCACCCAATCAGAACGTCTTTGGTCTTTTCCATCGAATGCTAGAAAAAGACGTTTGATGTAAATAGTGACCATTTTTAAATGTCCTCAAGCCCATGATTATTATTATGTTATAATAACCTTATTGGCGTCACAACGATTGAATGACGTGTCATCACTAATCGCAATGTAAGCGATAGTTTGAGGCAATGGAAACTGAACGAATTCTTCAATTTTTCATTCAAAAGTTAACAGGAGTAACATTAAAAATTAATATTAAAATTAAAAATGCAGGTATTTCTTTGACTGCAAAAACATCGTTAAATGTTATTTTCAACTATCTTTTATTATGACAGTCTTTTGTTTGTATATATAATTGGATATTCGTACGCGAAAGACACACTAATCTGAGAACTATCACTACAATTACCTCCGAATCTCTTTCAGAGAGTCGAAGTCATTCGACTTGCATCCGGTACGAGAATGTTCGAATTAAAATTGCACCCAACTATAGTTAAAATTAGTGATACGGGGGAACAAAGCCAGAGATGATGACAGCATTGTTGAGAGTTCATGATTTTCTTCTCCAGATTTGCAGACCTTACAAAACAAATGCAGTAGCAGGCAACGCAGCTACAATTCTTCTGAACGCACTAAAGATAAACCTTGAGCTCCCAGCGCCCAAAAATTGTAAATCTCAAAAAAAATTGTTGGCTCTACTGTGTTAAGGTGGCTGGTGTCAAAATTCTAGTTTAAAGAATGTAGTGTGATAGGTATTTATCCAAGTAACGATAACATTAGTCCCCAGACGACTCCAAGTTACAACTATCCACTTGGACTACCCGCACCCTGGGGCTTCTCTGCGGCTGACAGAGCCTCCTACTTGCTTCTTTGGCAGTGCCCTGGAAGTCCCAGCGGTCTTTTGCGAGACTCGTGATACCTCCAGCCCTGGTAGTCCAAAAACAACCAACTGGAGAAAGAAACGTAAAGTATATTCCAAACCTCGTTTGTACTACTTCGACAAGCGTACCCATCACAACCAAGCGTTTCGACGACCATGGCCAGGTAAATCTATGCAACAAAGTTCGACACAGTGGTTCCGCTTCGTCGGAGAAACGTCTACCAGGAAAACCTTGTTTCTGATATATCGCCAGTGGACTACTTTCTGGGCGGCCGGCCCGACGACCGCCTCACACAGCTGCGACCGGTCTACGGCCAGTTTGGGTGCGATGTCTACCTCTGGACCCTGCTATCAGACTTCTCGGTCCACCAGTCAAAGGGGTGTGCCACCTCGGTCTTTACTACCAGACTGGTGGCAAAGGCCTACCTCCAGGGCATCCACGCGGCCGTAGCTGGCCTACCCCATGCGCTCCACGTCCGAATCATGTCTTCCACGGCCTACAGCGGCAGCGCACCTTTACGATACCGCGAAATGGTACACAAACTGCTAGAGGGAATCTTACATAGAGAATAACCCAACAACTCCCAGCCCACGGACATTCTGGTGGCCAAGCTCGACACATTCGACAGTTCCACAGAATAAATATTTGCCAAGCTTCCGATCTTACTGGAGACGCTGCGGAATGACTGTACAGGACTCCACGCTTTGGACGCTACCCGCGACTTTTCTCTAACCTTCGGACCACCTGATGCAGAACCACGAATTCCAAACGCCCGAATCCAAACTTTCGTTGGAAGAGACCTCACGCAAGGTGCGTTACAACGAGGACATCGTCGGCGCGAACTTACTTTCTTTCCTGTCGGAACCCGCCAGTGGAGGCTCTGTACCACTGCAAGATGTTCAACAAGTTTGTTTGCCAGATATAGTGCACTCGCGTGCAGGAGGACTTTGGCAACAATATGGCAAACTAGTGCCTGTGTCCAGACAGACAAGCGCCTCGGTAAACGTTCGCCCATCATGACATCCACGCCCGGGGTATTTGATGCATTGAAGTTTCGCTGTAAGGGCTCCAATCCGTGGACAGGGGTCTCGTGCTGTACTGGGCAGCGGAAGGATGACCGTCGCTATTCTGGGTACAATCCTTGCAAGACCGGTGGCAGGCACCGGCCGCGGCACTCTACTGCAGACTCTTTTTGCTTTCCAAAGCAACAAAGACCCTATTACTCAGTATCATGGGGGCACACCAATACAAAGCATGTTTGCGGACTCCAAAGTAACGCAAGGAACAGAGCCTCGACGTGTTTGAGGAAAAAATCCTTCCCCTCCGGGTCTGTGCTTTCGGTTTCGTCGAACTGCCATTCTATGCTGTGGACCTCAACCAGAGCGAGGAGGGGCTGTACGCGATCCTCTGCACATTCCACAAGACCTCGCCAGACGCCAGGACCTACCAAGTGCAAAGTAAGGCTACATTTCGCCACTCCAGTCATAGTTGTACATGGGCAGACAGACGACAACGAACTGGCTGGCCACATAGCAAAACAATGCTGTATTGAGCCCCAAATGACCTCGCCAGGGTCCTAACCCACCGGAAGGTCAGGGACGTCTACTACGCAGGGGACATCGTACAAAATTCTACACCTGCCACACCCACCTCGCGCCCATCTACTTTTCTAGAGGGTTCAGAAGCTTCGTTTGGTCCCCATGGCAAAAGACGGGCACACCCTGCAAACGTCCGCGCGCCGAAGTTAGTCGAATAAATCCTGCTGGCGGAGGTTTAAGAGGAAAAGCGGAGGGCAAAGATTGAATTTGCGATGTCGGGTTGCAGCGTAGCGCCACCAAAAAACCGGAAAATGTTGCCGGTCGTTCCGGCACCCAAAAACAAGGATTGTGCCAAACTGGCTGAGCTAGTGCCTCGAGTACCGTGGATAGACTCGATAGGCTTTTGAAATCCAACGCCATCTGTACGCCTCGAATGAGTTCGCGGCGGCACATAATGAGTCTCCCATCCTTCTACGAACGCTCAGGTGGGCACCATAAAAAGCAAAATTCGCGTCTCCCTCCAGTGGGTACCCATTGTTGCGAGGTCGACGGCGCGTGTTTAGGGTCGTTGTCTATATGAAACATGGCACTGCCCACGACGAGCCAGCGGTTCACGTACAAGTACTAGCACGAGAAGGCCGCGCCAACTTGTTTGTCTAGGAGTTTTGCTACGGCCGCCACTTTTTCGGTATTGAGAACCATCTCCCGACCTACGTCCGTTGCTATTCAGTAGGCTCGAAAGTTTTCATTATTTTACACCTACCGCATTACATCTTCCAGGGTGCAAAAGTCTTTTTTGGGGAGGTCCCAGTGGTTCCGTTTCTGCTTGCAGGTTTTACTACGTTGGACCTGTTTGGGCCCAAAAATCCCTCGTGCACATGTGCGACCACAGTGCAACCACACACATACATCTCCCTATCCCAGGAGTGCTGTCTATCTATATAGGGCTCACCAAGTCTCGGAACGACAATATCTGCGGGTTTGTCCAGGAACCTGTTCGATTCTCGGAACGCAAAGTCCTGGCTATGGAAAGCAAACTCCCGAGTATGCAAAGCGAAATCCATAATATGCAATGCAAAATCCCGAATAAGTAAACAAAACTTGGGATTATCCTATCTGAAAAGTAGAATCTAGCCTCCATACAAAAATATGCCATCACGACACGAGCTATCCCATTAACAAATCCTAGAAATCGAGGTCCTCCAGAGCAAGAGTGGCGTGCTGGAAGCGAAGGAAAAGTATGACAATAGTATCACTCGCCTTAACAAGATATGAAGACTCAGGATATGGAAGTCGTTCCGACGGTCGCCCCCATCCATCATTCCAGTAGTCATCCCATCACCGGCAGTCAGTATTATCGTCCATTCAGGCGGGGTGGCAATTAACAGGTTTCAAAATGGGTGCCATATCGGCGCCATTTTAATTTAGGACCGACTAGATATCATATGAAGTCTTTTTAATGAAAACAGCATGTCAATATTATCATCTGCTCAGGAGGCGTAGTGATAGCAAAATTTTGAAGATGATCACCGTGGCAACCATATATTGGATGTCCGAGGGGCACCATTTTTATTTAGGAATAACAAAACATCATAAGAAGTCTTTGAGAGACAACCTCATGTCTACACAATAATCCATTCTGAAGTAGTGGTAACAAGATTTTCAAGATGGATATCATGGTGACCATATTAGATGTTAGATTGGCACCGTTTTTCATTTACGCCCAACTAGACGTCATGAGTAGTCTTTTGGTGCAAACCCCATTTCAATATGACTATCAATTCAGGAGGAGTAGCAATAACACATGGCAGCCATATTGGATATTCAGGGGCACCATTTTTATTTAGGACCAACTAGACATCATGGGAAGTCTTTTGGTGCAAACCTCAAGTCTATATGACATCCGTTCAGGATGAGTAAAGGTAGCAAGATTTTATAGATGGCCGCCAAGACGGCCATATTGGACGTCCGAGTGCACCATTTTTATTTTTATTTAGGACCAACTAGACCTTGGGATGAATGTGTGTGTAAAGTTTCTTGGCAATCCTCCGGGCCGTTTAGGAGTAGTGATAACAAAC
This sequence comes from Margaritifera margaritifera, assembly GCA_029931535.1. NCBI lineage: Eukaryota > Metazoa > Mollusca > Bivalvia > Unionida > Margaritiferidae > Margaritifera > Margaritifera margaritifera. The sequence goes on along the minus strand of JAQPZY010001630.1, from coordinate 5,223,104 downwards.
TTGTGCTAAAGGACAGACAATGGACGGATGTACGGACGCAGACTACGGACAACAGGCCATCGCATATGCTCTCTTGGTCTATGACCAGTTGAGTTAAAAAGGGCAAGTGTGAGTACAGTAATTAGTCAGCATGAGTATCTTATGATGATGACCATAATATGTACAAAGTTTCACAGCAATCCAGTAACAAGAGTTCCTCGATCAGAATTTCCAGGAATCACATTTAGAATCAACAAGATATCATGACAAATCTTTTAGTGAAAATCCCATGTCACTATGACTATTGATTCAGGAAAAGTAGCTATAACAAGATTTTCAATATGGCAACCATGTTGGCATTACTGGATGTAAGAACACCTTTTTCATTTAGGACCATATAAACATCGTAAAAAGTATTTAGTGAAAAAAGGAGATGTAGCCATAACAAGATTTTTAAGATGTCGACCATGTCAGTCATATTGTATGTCAGATTGGCATAATTTTCATCTAAGACCAACTAGACATGATCAGAAGTCTGTTTGTGAAGATCTCATGAAGTTCTAGTCATTCGTTTAGGAAAAGTAGCAATAAGATTTGGTGGCCATGTTGGAGGTAAGATCAGCATGAGTTTTATTTTGTGTCAAGTAGACATCACAAATCTTTTAGCGAAACCCTGTGTCAATATGAACATCCATTCAGGAGGAGTAGCAATCAAAAGATTTTTGCATGGCAGCCATATTTCATGTCAGATCTGTATCAATTTTATTTAGGATGAACTAGACATTATATGAAGTCGTTTAGTGAAAACCCCATATCAATACAACCAACCATTCAGGATGAGAAGTGATTACATGATCAAATGGACACAATGGCAGCCAGATTTTCAAGATGGCAACTGTTAGGATGTCAGATCGGCACTATTTTCATTTAGGACCAACTAGATATCATAAAAAGTATTTTAGTAAAAATCCAATGTCAACATAACAATCCATTCCGGAGCAGTGATAACAAGATGTTCAAGATGGCCACTGTGGCAGCCATATTGGATGTCAGATCAGCACAATTTTCATTTAGGACCAACTAGACATAGTAATAAGTCCTTTACTGAAATCCCCATGTCGATATGACCTTTCGTTCAGAACGATTTTCAAGATCTCTGTTGACGAAAAGTCATTGCATAAGCTCTTCTGAACTATTACCAGTAGGCTAAAAGCTGTAGTTACATTCACTAAATTTGGTCATATGTTGCATCCAGCTGTAAGTCAAAAAGGGTACTAATGCTTACAAAACTCATGAAAGCAGAAAGATTTATCAATATGTGCATCTTTAGATATGACCATAACATGTACAAACTTTTACAGCAATGCATAAAAAAACTGCAAGATTAGTTGCGTTAACAGGATTCTCTCTTACACTGCAGGAAAAAATTGGCAACTCAAACAAAAATAGTGTGAGCAGTGATTTGTCAATATTGGCATCTTCAGGTGATGGTTATAACGTGTACAAAGTTTTGTGACGATCCATTTAAAACTCTGAGACTAGTTGTGTTTACATGATTCAGCCATTCACCTGAGCGATAACTCTAACAAAAATCAAGGGAGCACTGTGATTTGTTGATATACGGATCTTCAGGTAATGACCATAATATATATCAAGCTTCACAGTGATCCATAAAAACTGCACGATTAGGGATTAGCTGCGTTTAGACAATTCTGCCATACATTCCATTCATCTGCAAGACAAGAATGGAAATAACTCTAACAACAAGAGCCCCTTAAAGGAACCAATGCTCTACTGGCTGAACAGAATTTCCACAAATGCAAGATAAAACTTTATCTACTTTTTATTGTTACTACTCCAGGTCTTAAAAATATGTAACAGAAAAAAAGTGAAACCAACAATGTAAGTAAAATCAACAAGCAATTTATTTCTAGACACTTCAAGTGAAAATTCAAGACACTTACAATATTGTGAATTAAAATCCAAATAATCCAATAATCCTAAGTGTCCTAATCACAAGTCCAAAATATAGAATGTTCCGAATGAATTCCAGTAGCCTTGAATGTTCTGATGTGCCAGTAGCTTAAATGTCCTGATGTGCCAGTAGTCTTTAATGTGTTGATATGCCTGAATGACATAATCAAGAATATCTTTGAATGAATGCACGAAAATCCTAAAGTCATGTATCAATCCAAAATGAGAAATGAGCGCTTTAGTAATTCCAATTAATATTTTACATAAATAATTCCTCTCTAAATTTGTTTTGATTTTCACAACACAACTATAAACATCTGATTATTAAAATGATTCTTCATAGACTGACCATTAGAACAAGAATGAAATATTGCTTACCAAACTCCCTATATATAAACACAAGCCACCAGACAGAATTTTCTAGAAAATAATATGCCTACATGACAAAAATCAGTACTTTTTGTGGAAAAACCAATATAATTGTAAACAAAAGCAACACCGACCTCGAATTCTAAGTAAACAACTTGTTTATATCCTACAATCAAGGACAAAGTTAAATATGTAAACAATATACATAACATTATCTGCCGAGTATTAATACCAGCTCTGATATTCTTGAGAAACTCCAATATACCAACTTTGGTAACAAAACTATTTTCTTATGTTTGAGTTAACATGTTCAGAAGATACCTGTAAGTTCAGAACGAAAAAACCTACCATGGTATTTGACTTTGAAACAGATATCATGGATAGAAGATGATGGAAGTAGTCTCAGACAATATCAGGATATAACCAAACGCAAGGTTTGTTGGCCATATTGGAAAACCAAAGGACACTATTTTCACTTATGACAAACTTGACATCGCAAATCTTGAAGTGAAAACCCCATGTCAATACGACCACCCATTCAAGAGGAGCAGCAATAACAGGATCTTCAAGATGGCTGCCATGGTGGCCATATTAGATGTCAGATCGATACCAATTTTATTTACAACCCACTAGATATATGAAATCGTTTACTGAAGAAAACCATGTCAATATGAGCCTCCGTTCAGGACAAGTAGTGATAAGATTTTCAGAAGGCCATCACAGTGGCTATATTGGATGTCCGAAGGCTTGTGCTATGGACACCATTTTTATTTAGGATCAACTAGACATTGTAAGAAGTCTTCTAGTAAAAACCCCATGTCGATATGAGTTTCTATTGAGGATTTTCTAAATGGCCACTGTGGTGGCTATATTAGGTGTATGAGGGGCACTATTTTCATTTATGACCAACTAGGATTCATAAGAAGTCTTTTTAGTGAAAACCCCATGTCAATACAATCATCAAGGAAGTGTAGTGACAACAAGGGACTGATGTTCTATTGGCCGAAAAGAATTTCCAAGAATCCGAGACAAGTCCATTTCTTCTGTCTTTTTCTTTTCTTAACTGCAGAGTACTGAAACCACATATAACGTTCTTCAAAAACTCCAACATACCAAAATGTGGTAAAGAACAATATACTTTCTTACATGTTTGAGTTTACATGTTCACAAAAAAACCATTATCTTAGGACAAAATTCTTTGTCATGATCTTTAACCTTGAATCTCATACCATCGACAGAAAATCAGTGAACTTGTCTCAATGTCAAAATATACCCACATGCTAGGTTGGGTTAAATCTATAGTATTTTCCCCTCAAAATAGTTACTGAAGTGGTATAATTCAAGATATTCTTCAGACATATCCACAAACAGGGTTTGATAAAATTCCATTTCTGCATGTTTGCATTATCATGCTCACAAACCAGTACAGCTAAAAACCTTAGTGAAGACCTTTGACTTTAAAATCAACGGCAAAGTGCTATAAACTTGTTCATTGGAATGCAACTAAATACAAGTCCGGCCAAAATTCACTTGTAGTGTACAAGTCACTGTATTCATAAGCTCAAGAACACAAATGCAAGCAATGATCTTTGACTTGATCTGAAGGTGAATTAGGCCTGGTTTGTAAAACTCCTTCAAAAATTCCAGAGACGTTCATGGTTAGATTTAACACCATTTTCATTCAGAACCAATTAAATATTGCAATAAGTCAAAACCCCATGTGATTCATATTTGGTATAGAACCAGTCCATAGCTAGTGTGCTGAAAGTCAGTACAGTTGTCCACGGTTGACCTACATGTACATGTACTTTCCTAACACTCCTTATTACATTCTATTTATAGCAGCTTGTAGGGCATAGCTATGACCAGTAGAGCCAATAAAACCTTTATCCAAAAGCGTAACTGTTGACACTTACCACTGCCAGAAAACTGACCGCCATGTCTCACTTTCAACTAATGTAGGGCCCCATAAAAAAAGCTATAATTATGAGCTTAACTTTGATTTTTTGCTGTTTCCTGACTGCAGGGTCAGACCTGGCACATGAAAGTGATTATTTACAAGAATGGAACTCAGGATTCCATGCTACTTGACTAATAAAACACAGGTCATAACTGAATTTTGACAAAACTAGAAGATGTTTCTACAACATGTATGCTCCTGCCAATATGTTGCAAGTGAAAATAGCTTGGTTAAAAGTGCACTGGCAAAGAAGCACAACTCTGCCTAATTTTTTCAGAAAATGTAAAAACTGAACTTGATAGATGCCTTCTCGATACAAGCCCTCAAACAAAATGTTTTCTTCACAAGGCATGAAGTCCTTCAAAAGTTAGGCAGACAAGAAATTTGTGATAGATGTGACGAGATATGATGAGACGACACTTAATACACGTCTCCTCAGAATATGACAGGGACATAAAAGAGTTGACAATTAATCCGATAGAAGTCTTACTGATATCAAACCCATTTCATATCTACTTTTGATCCATGAACACCTTTGCTAATAAAAGTTTTAAAGTGGAACCAAACATGATGTACAGACTGAATGCACAAATTGTTGAACATGGGCATCAAAATTGTGCTCCTTCTATAGAATATGGTAGGGTATCGAGACAATATGCATGCAAGAAAAAGAAATATAGATACTGTATCTATAATGTTTATTTTCACAATAACTAAATGGTCAGTCACTCTGCACTTGTATTCATAAATTACATTCAATGAATATTTCACAATGAAAGCACTTTCTGTGCTAGGAACACGAGACAGTTAAAGATAGTACCTGTCATCATGCCTTACAATAATACACATTTAATTTAAATCATACACAAAAAAGACGATGAAATATCACAACTGAAAAACATTAAAAAAGTCATAGTAATTTATAAGTCTTTTATTTGGTTCTACTTTCAGGATTTTTTTCATAATATTGATTTAAATATTTGCACAAGTGTAATGCCTGATATTTACTAATAAATTACACGATTCCTTTTTCACTGAAAATTTCTCTAAAATGCAGTCTTTTTCAACATTTTCAGGTCAAAACAGTTCAAATGAAAAAAGTGCAATTCAGCAAGCAATCTCTTCTAAAGAAATGTATGCAGGCAATGGCTGCATAAAAATATCCTTTAAAATTTGAGATTAACAATCAGCTGCCTCAGTATGATATATATATGGAAGTCACCCTCACTTCCCTCTAGCACTTTATATCAGTTTGATATAAATCATAAAAAATGTCAGAAGCTATTATAGCACGCCAAATCTTTGTACAACTATAAATGTCAATGCCACTGTGCTTTCTATTTGTATTTTATTATCTCTTTTTCATTTTATCTCATTTTTTCACAGGCAATGGGCAAAATCAAGTACAAATATGACTCTTTACATATTTTCTGATTTTGTTGTTTTAAATTTGTTGTAATTCACATTTTCCAAGTCAGTGTTCCAAACTAATACTCTAAAAGCACAATCTTATAGTTACTTCCCCTGAAGATTTTTTTGTATGCTAACAGAATGTTTGACACTTCAACAGCAGCTACTGTACATTCTACTAATTGTGCAACAAAACCTGTCCATTGGTTGTTTATATCTTGCTGAAGAAAGGCAATAATAAGCTCTAAAAACTTCCCCGAATCAAAATGTTTCTTCAATGGAGACAACTGTAGAAGTGTTTGAAAATAATACCGCCACTTTGGGATATATTTTTGGGGGACTTCATGATTTCCAAACCCATTCATGTTGGCATGTGCATGCCATGATGTCAAAGGTACAAAAAATGCCAATTTCATCCATTTGCACTGTACCTACTTTTTTAATCAATTTTTTTCTTCTTCATGGCTTTACAATATCTTACATCTATAAATATTAGCAATGAATTTGCACTGACTGTGTAATTGAATTTTTTCCCTCAAGTTCTAACAATGTTTTTCTACAGCTCTGTACAGATTTCTTGTCCCCTATAACTTCATACATTCGACTGGCTTCTGAAATAAGGGTCACCCGGTCCCCTGGATTCGCCATGAGTGGCTCTGGTAGGTAACGACCAGCCAGTAGCAAGGCTGTGGCTTGTTCCCTGTCAGGGGCCTCGCCATCAGAACTTTCGGTGATATCTGGAAGTTGAAGATATTTATGCTTATAAGAAAACATACTGTATGTAACAGAAATTTTCTATGATCTTTCAGCCTGAATCCCTCCAATTTATCAGCATTTTATAAGAGTTCGAAATCGGCAATAGAGTAAAGTTCATCAAGGTAGGATATGCAGGTCTTCCAACTTGTCATTAAATGCTGTTCCAAAGCAACTTGATGGTTTGAAATAAAACTTTGTGCTAATAGGACTTGCTTGACATTTATAAAGCTGATGAAAAATGTTATCTTTATATGTGGAATCAATAGAGTTTCCATTACTAGGTTCCCACAAAAGAATTTTTTTAACAGAAGTAGCCAAAATTAGGTAAATCAACAGGTCTCTTTATTCATTTTTTAATAAATAGGACAAAGGAGGATAAACAGCAGAAAAAATAGATAGTTTTCATAAAATTTAGTAACAAGCTGAAAAACTTTGTGGCCAATAGCTATTTTGGCTACCACCAATAGGAATATAGTATTAAAATCTAAACAGTTGTTTTGTTTGTATTTGTTGACACATAAAATAAAGTCCCTTGAAGGGAATGATGCTCTATTGGTTTAGAAGAATTTCCAGGAATTCAAGATAAGACCATTTCTTCCCTTAATCAGTATTTTCAAGACTGAAGCTTTATTGATACATTGTCATGCCAAAGGGAAGATGCCAGCAGATATTTCTGTAAGCATGTAAAAATGTTACCAACTTACATTCAAAATGAGTATTTTAAGGGTCTGTTGATTCCCACCAGCTTTCACATGATGCATACTCTTGTAATCTTTTTATAAAGCAGAGAATGTAGAGTCAACAGCTGAATGGTCAAAATCTAGATGGTGTAATGCCCGAAAAATGTTTCAATTCTTTTGGACAATCAGCAATCTTCCTTTTATGGCACCCAAGTGTAGCTCTCTAGAATGGAGGCTTGACCAAAATGGATCATTTAGGACGAAAGTTGTTGGCATTTGAGGCTGTTGGAATTCTTCTTTCAAATGCAAGTTACTGACATTTTTCTTGTGAAAAGTAATTACATACTTGTATAAATATCTGCTGGCATCTTTACTTTGGCATGACAATGCGTTAATAAAGCTGCAGTCTTAAAAATACTGGTTATCTGGAGCAAATGTAATAATATCTGACTAGTGAAAATCATACAATTTTGACATTCTCTGTCTCTTCACTTCTTGCATATCTCACTCTGAAAGATGTGTCATAGCTCATTGAAAAGGAAAATTATGACACATAGATTACTGAAACGTTTCACTGTAAATGCGAAAACCACTAAGACACTAAGGGCTATGTGTGCAACCGCAATTTCTCACTTACAAACCTTGTCTCTTATTATATGTTTATCTAACGTACCATATATTATATCATACTATTTTCATGGCTTTGACCCATTTAAGTATTCAGCTTGCATCAGGTACCTATGGTTCTGTAGTAGAAGTGTAAGCAGTGAAGTGGAGAAGTGTATTGTGCTGAGTATAACGAGGACAGGGATGAGTAACTCTTGCAGCTCACTCGTCCCAGGAACAAGTACTTGGTAAATTTTTTCCCCGAGCCCTCCAAGATTTTCAAGATGGCTGCCATGGTGGCCATACTGGATATCAGATTGTCACCATTTCCATTTAGGACCAATTAGACATCATAAGAAGCCTCTTTGGTGAAAGCACAATATCGATACGACCAACCATCTTGATTTTGGAAGTCTGATCGTCACCATTTCATTACAACCAGTGAAAACCCCATGCTAACATGACCATTCATTCAGAAGATTTTCACGACGGCCATTGTGGTGGCCATATTGGATGTTTGAGCAGACACCATATTTCATTTCAGATCAACTAGACAGCATGAGAAGTTATTTGGTAAAAACCACATGTTGATAATGCCATCCATTCAGGAGGAGTAGCAAAAACAAGATTTTCAGGATGGCCACTGTGCCAGCCATATTGGATGTGCAAGTGGCACCATTTTCATTTAGAACCAACTAGACATCACAAGAAGTCTTCTGGTGAAAAGCCCATGGCTATATTACTTTCTGTTCAGGAGGAGTAGCAAGATTTTCAAGATGGCCACTGTGGTGACCATACTGGGCATCAAATCAGCACTATTTTCATTTAGGACCACCTAGATCTTTAGGGCCAACTAGATGTTGAGCAATGTTGAGCTTAGGTGTTTATTAAGAGTAGAAAATGCACACATACTTCCAAGGTGTTGATCTGCATCAACTTGGTATAGGGATAAGTAAGTAGTAAAATTTCCCATGGCACAGCCAATTTTTATGTGGTCAGGATGAGAGGACGGGTGGTTTTCCTGAGCCCTGCTTATGTCTGGTTAGTGCCTTTAGCATCTACTTTCAATGTAATCTGACTATGGACTGTCTATTAAATGCAGTCATTGTCAAGAACACCTAGAACATAGGATTCTGCATGAAACTGGCAAATTTCTATGTATTTAGCAAGGTCTGATAGTAACATTCATCACAGAAGACGAGTTGGGGGTGTTGAAGGTTACTAGAATAGTGATTAACACCATATTCCCAGTGCAAACTACCAAATAATAAGTAAAGATTTATCACAATACATTTTCATCAACTTTACATATCAAAGGGGGAAACAGGAGAAGATTAGCTTTATTTTTCTCTATAGAGATCACACATCGCAGACAAAGTGTTGGCAGTGTGATGCTAGACTGTTCTTATCTTCTGCACAAGATACTGATATAGAGCACACTAAAGCATAACCAGTCTGCTCGACTAATCCAATTGCCTGAGGGCTTGGATTAACTATACAAATATGTTTATGCCAAGCACCAAATGATCCATACAGCAATTGAATCTCAAGTGACTGAATAGTTCTGCAACCTCCAAATTTCGGCAAGAACTGATAAATTTAACTCGTGATCAGTTCAATTACGACTCAATTACTAATTTTTTCTGACATCAAGTGAATGCGGAAAATTCTTGGTTTTTCCCCCAACTTTTATCAATATTTGCAAAATTATGGAATTTTCCCGGCCAGGAACAAACCTATACTTTCTCCTGACATTTTACCCAATTTCTCAGTAGCATGGGAACACTGCATAACAAGTTTTTCAGTAAAAAAAACCCATGCTGATATGACCTTCCATTCAGGAGTAGCAATACAAACATTTTCAAGATGACTGCTGTGGCAACCATTTTGGATGTCCGAGTGGCACCAATTTCATTTAGTACCAACTAGACCATGGGATGAATGTGTCAAGTTTTATGGCAATCCTCCAAGTAGTTTCAGAGAAGTGGCAATAACAAATGTGATAATGGACAGACAACAGACCATCCCACAAGTTCTTTTGGTCTATACCCTGTAGAGCTAAACTAGAGCCCCACAAAGGGACTGACACTCTATTGGTCAAAATGAATTTCCAGGAATTCAAGATAAGACCATTTCTTCCTATTAAGTGCCAAGTGTTGAAACCATCTCTGATATTCTTCAGCAATAACGAAGTTTTCAAATTAGCTGCTGTGGCTGTCATTTTCATTTAGGACCAACAAGACATCATTTAGGATCAACAAACCCCATGCTGATAAGACTTATCATTTTGGAGAAGTCATAATAACAAGATTTTCAAGATGGCTGCCAAGGTGGCCATATTAAATATCAGACTGGCACATATTGGATATCAGACTGGATGTACCAGTGGCACTCTTTTCATTTAGGCCAACTAGATCATGGGATGAATACATGTGTACAGTTTCATAGCAATCTTCAAAGTAGTTTAGGAGGAGTAGCAATAATAAACCTGTGCTAATGAACGGATGGACAATGGACAACAGACCATCCCTTAAGCTCTTCTGGTCTATGACCAGTAGAGCTAAAATTCCTTCCATTTATCTCTCAAATTTTAAAAAATATAAAGCTTAAAATAAACCCCAAGTAAAAGGAGCTTAGTATACATGAAAACCATAAAAGATGCTCCAAACACAACACCATTTACCTTTATCTTCCCTTGATATTCTTCTCCTGATGATGCTGCGGTCCAGTAACTGCTGTGTCCTACCTGGGCTTGCCCCTGCCATCATTCTGGCTGTTGCCTCATACAGGAACACCTGCACATTGACAATGAAAAATGAATGAATAACTGACAAAATGGTGGAAGGATAAATTTTCTCTATGTGTAGTGTGCATTAAAATGCATTTATATTAAGTAGATACAATGGACAGGGCAAAGAGTTGATGTTTTCAACATTAAATTTTCTTATATTTATTGTGTGAAACTTACCATAAATTAATGCTGTCATTTTTTTTTTTAAGGCAGATTCTTTTGTGATAATTAATGATGGCTCTAATGTAAAAAGTATGCAAATCAAAACTGAAGACAGTTTGAATTTTTAAAACACATGACACCAAGGAAAAAATTTACTTGGACAGCAATATACCGCCAATGCAAGCAAAAGGAGATATTCTTATATATGTTTATTTGGGGTTTAAAGTATCAAAGTGTAAAGATAATTTTTTAAACTCGACATATGCTATGTACAGGGTTTAACAGCATGAGAGCAAATTCCTCCAAAGGACAATAAATTGGGAGTAAATAAATGATACATAATGCAAGATTATAGACTATTTACCTTTGGCAGTGCAGCTTTATTGAGCTGAGCCAGTTTACGAAGACTGGCCAGGTCTTGTTGGAATGCGATAAGTTCCATCTGAGAGATTCGAGTATTGTCCTCGGTTTGGCTCTGTTCCCAAATTTCTGTTCTAGTGCTCAGCAGCCAGTCACACACCAGCAACTGAATGTGCTGAAAGAAACAACAGAAGCACACGAGTGAAGACTTAAAGATCTTTTTAACTAATGGACTAATTGCACTTGCTTAATAAAATGTGCTACAGCATTTCAGTAAGTGGATTTTTACAGGTTAAAATGTCTCATGTAAGAATTGATGCCACCAAATAATAAGCGAGCAGAATGCAAAAAAAGTGGTCAATAGAAATCACAAACCTTGATTGTTAACAATCATGTCTCGCACTAAAAAACTACATCGTGATATTTAGATTTAAAGCCTGCAGCAAAGCAGCATTATCCCCATGCTTTTCTCGCTTGTCTTTCTCTTTTTCTCGACATATATACATACACAAAATATTCTCACCCCTCACCCAAGGTGTTGATCAAAATGTCTGAACCATTATGTACATCTATGGACCGTCTCTAATCTAATACCAAAGTTTAAAGTCTCCATTTCGCATAGTCAGGGAGGAATTACACAGCATCACATATTATACACAATTAAATATATGCAAGTGTTCCCCCCCCTCCCCACTCCACCCCTAGAGACAGAACTTCTGAAGACCGTCATGCATATCTACAGACCACCTTCAACCATATCTCTACAGACCACCCTTGATCAAATGTCTACAGACCACTCTCAAACAAATCTCTACAGACAACCCCCAATCAAATCTCTAAAGATCATCCTCAATCAAATCTCTATCGTTCACCTCCATTACAATTTTTACAGACCACCCTCAATTAAATCTCCAATTGTAAATTCTTCGTCTTAAATGTTATAGGGGAAGTTGAAATAATTCTGAAACAGATCATCTCTTGAACCAAAATCAAGCTGTAGCAGTGATATCCACCCTCATGCTTGCACTGCAGAAGCATTGCATATATGGTGAACAAATGCAATGCAACTACAATGCACCACCAAAGTGGACCTTTCTGTTTTGTAAATCTCCAGCTGCTTCCATCTCCAAACTCTGCCAAGCCATTTGAGCTGATAACTGATCCAGTCTTGCAACATAAAAGATGGTAGTCTTCTTTTTGGTCTGCTTTTCCTTCCTCTTGTTGTTCAAATCAGTTCACTGAGCAACAGGCAAACATCTACAGCATAGCAATTTCCACAGATAATTTAGCACATATGCAACACAAAACTCAAGCATGATTCATTGTGCAACCTCATGAAAACAAACTTTGGAGGATGAATTCATAAAAGCTGTAAGATCAGAACTAGTCTGGGGTCAATTACAAAGTTTGTGCGATATTCAATTCAATTCAATATGAATACACAGCAAATGTAGCTGCCGTCAAAATGTTTTTAAAAGATGGCACCAGCACTTGCTTTTCACAGATGAGCAGAAAGTAACAGATGCATGGAACTCAAGTTTATATCTACTGAATTTAGTATTATTTAAGAGCTGCTAAAACGGTACAGATTTACAAATCAACGAGAGTGCCATCCCAAGAGGTGAAACACAAACCTGAATAATAAGGGCATTTTCTTTGATGTAATTCATTTTCAAACTTTCCCGCAGCAATTTTCCACCTCTATTTGCCTGCCGTAAGCAAGTGTGATGACTGGATCTGTTCTGACCCTGCTGAGTCAAAAGTCCTCGCCGAGCTCTATATGCCACCAACACAGCTTTTGGCAATGGATCACTGAAATAGTGCATCCATATTTATATGTACAAACCAGAATCATTTCATTTATATTAAAAACATCAGTGCATCATTGTAATCAATCTTTATCTATAGTATGACTATAAATAAATTATAACCATAACTGGGGAGAGAAACAAAAACATGGCCAGATATGGAATTAACCACTTCAATTATCAAATAAATAATATGGTTTCAAGGTCTTGGATTACTCATGGATTGGTTCCTGGTGCCCAGCGAGTGTTATAAAGAGTCCAAGTGTATTTACAAACTTTTAAAAAGCAAGCAATAAAACAATGCTCAATTTAAACTGAATCTAGGATGATGTGCAATTCGGACAGACACTAACAGTGGTTGCTTCTATTACAATTAGTCTACCCTAGCAGTGACCCATTTCAAGTTTAACAATAAGAAAATTGAATTTCCATTGCCAATATCTTTTACCAATTAAGTACTTCTTTAACCAATTAAGTACTTCAAAGAAATCTATTTCTCTTCACCAGTGTGAAAACTGCAAGAAATGTTTAGATTATGTATAAAACTTACTCTAAAAACTGCAAATTTTTCGGGAAAGCATCAGCAAAGGTATAGTGCTTCTCCGCATTGTCATCATCACCCATTTGCCAGTGCAAAGCCACTGAGGTAATGGCTGACCACCATCTGGAACGTTCATCCACTGCTGGAACATACAGTGAACAAAATTTTATTGATTACTCATTCAATTAACAGGTGTTCTGGAGTATCCAGTGTTTCACCTGCATCTGTATGCTTTTTAGTATAACTACTACATCTGACTTTCATAAACATTCAAACAAAACATTAACATTATTGACTTTGATGCTCAAGTAAACATGACATTCAAGACGGGAACTTCTCACAAACCAGTGATAAACTTTAGACTTGGAGTAATATTATCCCAAGTTTTAGTTTAATACAGCAACTGACACTGAAGATATGTGACTTTCAAAATATTGTAACAAAATTTAAACATTGTTTATGATGAAACAAGAAAGCATGACCTGAATTTGTAGCATAACAGTTTTATAAACTTTAGACTTTAGACCTATGGTAATATTATACCAAAGTTGAATGCAGAAACAAATGTAGAAGATATGTAACTTTCAAAAATTTTAACACAAAACTTTTACATGTTTCACAATGATGAACCAATCTTTCTGCTGAGGCAGATAAGACAACCAAGGCAGGAACTCGTAACATATCAGTGCATTATCTTAGTCCCATCATAATATTATCATAAAATTTTAGCTGAATGCAGCCAATGATGCAGAGGTTATGTAACTTTCAAAAACCTGAACACAAAACTTAAACTATGTTCACCATGATACTTAAGCTGGTAAGACAGCAAGAGGAACTCCTAGCAATCATGGGATACATTTGAGACCTATAGTGATATTATCCACAAGTTTCACATAAATGCAGCAAATTATATGTAACTTTCAAATACTTTAATATAAAACTTTAACATTGTTGATGCAGCCACTGGTGCCAGAAAAGTGACTACTACATCTCAATATTGCTTACACAAGTCAGACAAGAACAGTGATGCAATTGTTTAATGATATCCAGCACTGGACAAGTTCTACCTATATAAAGCAGACAACTGCTTTACCCCATTTCCCCGATTTTTGTCACTTTAAGCAAAACAATGTATTTTCATTTAAACATTGTAAGAAATATTACATAACATTTAAAACACTGCTGAAGGACCAGAGATCTTCAAACTGGCATGTCTGTACTCTTCCCTTAATTATACAGGATCTAATCTAGAACCTAAACTGGGGTTGGGGGTGGAAAATTTGCACCTTCTATTTGAAAAGAAAAAGAAGAATTTTCTGAATATAGGAGGGATATAATGAAGAAATAAAGGTAGGGTCAAGTTCTGGGTCATGATTTTACAGAAATTGGGAAGACTCCCTCAATCAAGTGTCCTAGAACAGATCCTGATTATGGCTTTCTCACCATTAAAATGTGGAAAATTATGTACAGATCTAAAGATTTTATTCTTGCTCTTAGTTTGAAGTCTACATCTCATATATAGTATGAGAAGATTCAATACACTTCAAATGAATGTACAGACATGCTCAAAATTCAAAGAACTGCTGATGCAGATTCTGACAAAATTTCCTTGGAGATTATTGGGATGATGGTTATTTCTCACCAGCTGAGCTGTTTGGTGTGTGCAGCAACACATTATCTTTTTTGCAAAGGCAAGTAACTGAGTCAGCTAAAAGCTGGGTGTAGAGGAGAGTCTCTGCTGCAGGATTGGAGGCAGAATGTGATGTCCTGGACACAAGGGAGTATGATGCTTGTCGCAGTAGGTGCTCCCGGAACTGCTGGACCACATGTGATAACGGATCAACTAGAATTTCCAAGGAAAATGAATGTTTCAAAATGTGAAAAAAAAATTACAGGTGACCTCTGAATGTAGGTTCAACTTGGTTCTTGAACAAATAACATGCACCAAATACTATTATCATTACTATTATTATTATTATTATTATTATTGTTGTTGTTGTTATTATTTCAGGCAAATGGCATAATTTCCTATTCAAAGAATTCACTGTATAAATATATAATTCATAACTTCTGGTGGAAAAGGGTTTGTTCATAGATTTCTTCAAGCTTTCACTGTCTATCTTTTCATGTAGTATGTTGTATATACAGCTAGGAAGTAGCTACTCAGCTGTTTGTATACTGCAGCCAGAGTTGGCTAGAAGTAACAGACCTAGGCCAAATATAGAAAGTGAAAACCCAATGTTTGACAAGTCACCTTTGTTCAAAGATTTGTGATGCCTTTTAAGTCAAACTACTATAAAATGTCGGTGAGTTTTCATCCTCAGTTCTGCGTTCTTGCAGAATCTGGCATAGCATTCCTGAAAAGTTTGAACCAACAAAATATTGTATATGAAATAGTGACAGTATTGTTGGTCCATTATCTATTCTTGGATTAAAAGTAGTAACCTAATGATTAAATGCCTGTCGACATTTTCAACTTAAACATGGATGAATATTTAATGATGATCTGGAATGAACATTGTGATTATATGTTCGTTTTCTCAGGCCACAATTCACTGTGCACATATGGATTTATGGATTCTTTTCCATACTATTTTTTTTTAAAATTACAACCCATTCATTTAACAGAAATGAGTTTCAAACCTTAATTTGATTTTTCACATTATAATATATAGGAACAGCTTACCATGATATTGATCCCCAAACTATTATTATGCAGTAAACACTAATAACAATTGTTGAAATGGTCAAATTTTATGAATAAAAGTTGATTTGGGGTGAAATTTATTCTGTAATAATCTATTCTAATAAATACATTTAGTATGGTCATCAGCCCCTCCCCCCCCCCCCCAAACCACCAAAGGGGTTGGGGGTGAGGGAGAAGAGAGAGAGAGCTGTAAGAATGACAATTTGCCACAAGTATTTACCCCTACAATGAATTTCTAGGTAATATTGTGGCTTTATTCAAATTTTTCACAAAATAATGGAGATGTTAGCAAATTTAAAATTACACTTACAAACTGAGATTTTGCATTATCTTGCTTATGACATTTCTGACAATATTGGGATTTTTTTTTAGAGGTACATAAAATACAATGGATGAAAAATAACTCTTTAGTTTTAAATTTGTACACCTGGGAGTCCCTTTAATCTTGAAAAACAAGGAACTGCTCAAATTTGACGGAATCCTCAATTTTTCCTCAGCAATAAAACAAAACTAATTTCAGTAAAATGCAGAATATTATGACTACTTTTAATCATAAATGCCTGTTCAATGTTCAGGGAAAAACCAAGCAATAAGAAAGAGATTTAAAATCTCAATCTGTGGCAGAAAATTAGAGATGTTTAGTGAAACTGGAACCAGATTACTGCTACATCAAGTTAACCATCAGGGCAGGTGTGAAATGGTCAAAGTACATGTAGTTATTCTCATCTGTGTGTCCCTGTGATGCACTTCAGCTTCCCACGAGGCACCTATTGATTGACTGTATTTGCAAATGAGGTGCAGGACTAGGCTAGGGTAAATAAACAGGCAGCCAATATGATTTAATCCCTACCTAAATTTGCTGGCTGTGCTCTTGCTTGAATGACCAGCTGGCCTTCCCAAGAGCAGTATGGTGTGATTTCAATAAAAGAAACCTTGTGAGTACACGTGCAAGATGGGGTGCCATCTGCACAACACACAGATACCAAGTACACATTAATAGAACTGACAAACAAATTTACTTTAATGACCTTTATTATATACCACTACTTTCCACATGTTAAGTGTTTGGTGTGAATTTCTTTTCATTAGTAACAGTGGCCATATTTGATGGCAGATCTTTTGTACAAATTAGAAAGATCTTCATGCTAGGATGCTTCCTGTCAAGTTTGGTCAATTTCTTTTTAATAGGTTTGTGGACTAAGTCATTTCAAGGTTTTTATATTCTTCATAAAGGTGGATAGGCATCCTTTGTATAAATCTTGAAGGTCTTGAAACTTTCTGTCAAGTTTGGTCAAATTTGGTCCAGTAATTCTTGACAAGTTTAAAATAGTAATTGACAGGAGCATGAAACAAGACACAACAGACACAGGGCCATACCATAAAAAGGCATAGTAAATTAGAAACTATCTCACACAACATGAATGCTCTTCCAAAGTGATCTAAATGCAAAACTTAGGTAGATGAATACATGGACTAAAAACTATATGCCCTTTCCATATCTGTTGCATAACAATATCCTACATATAGAGGAGAGACCATGTCAAACATACCTTCATTCAGGCAGGTTGTGAACATGCTTTCTTTGGCCCCAAAACTCCACTCTCCATCAACAAAGAATCTATGTCCCTCAGGATGACATAACCACTGGACACTTGGGGGCACATGGTCTCCACTCTTTGACACCACATGCCTGGCACAGCTAAGGAAATAGCGCTGAAAAAAACCCAAGTTATAGATTTCTTAAGATTGAAGGAACTAGATTTGTGTTTGTAAAACACTAATGCACCCACTGCAGACTAAATGTCCTAGTCCAAAAAATTTAAATACTGCAACAACTACATGAAAGTCTAATCAAGTTATCTACATATGCATACAAAAATCAATAACAAAATTGCATTTGTCCATCTCAAATGGTTTTTGCTGAATCGAGCTAACAAATTTTTTTTTAAAAATGTCAAAGGTCAAATAGATAAAAGATGTGTACAAGAGATCTTAAATGGCATGAAAATCTAATCAGGTTATCTTCACATAAATTCAAAATGTGCCATTCAAATTTCATTTTCTACTTGAAGTGATTTTTACTTAACTGCTAACATGGTTTTTGTCAAATAAGTTTTTAGAAAAGTTCAAAAAAATGTGAATGAAATAGTTTTTAGAGGTGATCCCATTTTGTCTAGTCTGCCTTTTAATCAGAAAAGTAAACGAGTTTCTTGAAGGGACTGACGCTCTACTGGGCAAAAAGAATTTCCAGGAATTCAAGACAAGACCATTTCTTCCTTTTAACTGTCGAGTGTTGAAAACATCACTGGTATTCTTCAGCGATAAAAAGATTTTCAAATTAGCACCATTTTCATTTAGGAGAAAGCAGACATCATTAGAACTTTTTCAGCGAAAACCACGTCTTAATGATCATCCTTTCAGGGGGAGTAGCGACAACAAGATTTTTAAGACAGTCATCGTGGCTGCCATATTGGATGTATGACTGACACCATTTTCATTTAGAACTTGGTGATGAAACCCGGTCATAATGATCGTCCATTCAGGGGGAGTAGTGACAACATTTTTAAGACAGTTGTCGTGGCAGCCGTATTGAATGTCTATTGGTGAAAACCCCCATGTTTTTATAGCTGCCCATTTGGAGAGTAGTAGACATAACAATATTTTCAAGATATGACCTTCCATTCACGAGGTGTAGCAATAACAAGATTTTCAAGATGGCTGCTGTTAAGGACCAACTAGACATATTAAGAAGTGTTGTAGTGAAAACCCCTTGTTGATATGACCATACATTCAGGAGTAGCGATAACAAGATTTTCAATGTGGCTGCCATATTGGATGTCTGAGCGGCACCATTTTCATTTAGGACCAACTAGACATTATAAGAAGTCTTTTAGTGAAAACCCCATGTTGATATGACCATCAATTCATGAGAAGCAGCGATATGATTTTCAAGATGGCCACTGTGGTGGTCATATTGACTGTGCAAGCAGTACCATTTTCATTTAGGACCAACCAGAACATGGAATGAATGTGTGTGTAAGTTTCATGGCAATCCTCCAAGTGGTTTAGGAGGAGTAGCGATAACAAACTTGTGCTAAAGGATGGACCGATAATGGAAGTAAAGCCCAAACCATAAACTCTTCTGGTCGATGACCAGTAGAGCTAAAAATTGGAACCCTATGGATAATAGTGAATTTGTAGTATTTGAGCAAACATCTCTAACATGTAACTACAGTGAAACCCCGCTATAACGCGCCCCGCTATAACGCGAATTCGGATATAACGCGATCGTGGTGTGGCTCCCAAAATTTCGTGTATTCATTCGCACATGAAATTTTTTTTTTCAAAGTACGAGAAATAGTGTATAAAATGTGTATGTTACAGTATCCTTTTGGGGAAGAGATAGCGTATGAATTCGAGTATAATACATTTGTGGCGTGGTTCCTGAAATTTATATACATGTACATGTAATTTTCTCGTACACGGAATTTTTTTTTTTTTTTTAAGTACGAGAAATAGTGTATAAAAAGTTTATTATCATTTTGGGGAAGAGATCACATATGAGTTCGATCGTGGTGTGGCTTCTGAAATTTAACAATTTCACCAATTTCTTGAAGTGTTATGCCAAAATAAACATTATCGGAAATGTTACTTATTACTGATCCATGAGTAAAGTCGGTAAGTCTTCTTTGTGTTTGTCTTCAATTCGTTCTGTATACACTCATTGCTCAAACAATAGCCGACATGTTTTTCTTCTTTAACTGCATACACAACGGAGCATAAGACAATGTTGTGGTTGATAAAAGATTCTCACGATTTAATAAACATCAAAAAACGTAAGCCGCCAACACGTGCACTGGACTTCAATTCATCCTGTATACAATCATTGCGCAAACAATAGCCGACTTACGTTTCTTCTTTAACTGCATACACAACCAAGCACCAGACAATGCGGTGGTTGATCAAAGATTTTAATATGTGGGCGCTTATGTAGAGACTGAGCTTGGGCGGCAAGATCAAAGATTGTCATATGTGGGTGCTTATGTAGGGACTGAGCTTGGGCGGCAAGATCACAAGGAGTTCAAATAACCACTCTCTGTTACTTGGCACTGAACATACTCGTGGCTCAATCAAAGGGTTGTCATGTGGGAAAACAAAGACGGATCGATATCAGATAGTAAACGGTGTTGATACCCTATTCATGCTATACATTAGACGTGTATACGTTGTTTTCTGAATAAAGTAATATATAGTAAAACCCCGCAATAACGCGACCCCGCTTTTTCCGCGATCGAATTTTATGGACCCAAATATCGCGTTATAGCGGGGTTTCACTGTATGTATGTATAAGTGAAAACGTACTGCTAAGAATTTCAGTCTTCCTGGCAGGATGCAATGCACACTTAGGGCGGTGTTGACATAGATCTCTGCCAAGTTGTTCACTGACATAGCCTCTTTCCCCACCTCTCCTAGATTCAATGCAGACAGCGCTAGATTCAGTCCCCACATAGAGCTCCCTGGGAGATGACCTTAAAAAATATATATTCAAGTTTTGAGAAACTTTAAGAAGAGCATTTTCTACAACTGTTACACTATTTGTCACTCTTGTCTCTGAAGATAAATTACTAATAGGCTAAGAAATGTGTTGGTTGGTTTGTAATGCCACTTTTGACACATTACTGGACATAATGTAGACAAAATGGGAGCTAAGTGCCTTTCCCCTTTAAAGACAGGCAGCTGACCTGAGGTGGTCTGGGTGGGTATAGATAGGTTTATACTAAAAGCCATTAAGAGCAACCATCTAGTTTTCTTGCAGAACCTATTGAACTGGCTTCAATTTTTTCAGTACAGTATTATTTCCATAAAGATTAATAGGATTAAAGCTTTAGCTTAATCTTATGGCTCTATTCTCTTGAAGTATTCTTGAAAATGCTTATTCTTATCTACAGTGTAAGCACACATTAGTCATATAATTCAAGCATCTTCAACAGACTTGTATCTACATGGAACTTACCCGTCAGGTGCAATTGGTGAAGCCTGAAGTATGCAAGGCTGGCATTTTTAGCAGATTCAGCAGCATCTTTCCTGTACACACTTTTTCTGAAGCCAATGGCCTTACAGCTCAACCACCATCCCAGGTATATTCGATGCAGAAAATGTCGAAATGTTTGCCAAACCAAGCTAGCAAAAAGATCGAAACTGGATGTAGGTAAGGGGCGTCCTAGTGATTGTAAAGCAAGGCGCAGCTGATTGCCAGATGCAGAGTAATCTCCCTTTAAGAAGAAAGACCAAATGACTTGCATTTCAGCAGTTTCAACTATATCATTAAAAATGTATACATATTAACAAACAATTCACAAATTTTATTGTTCATTATGGATAGTGGCTGAGAAAGATGTTTCAATATTCAAGAATAGTTTTGCAAAACCTATAAACCTTGAATGCATTTAACTCGGCATAACTGTAAAACACTATAATGAAACTAAGCAAAAAAGCCTCAATTTCACCAATGATGGTTTAGTTTCATCATAAATCTAAATCTTGTATCTGTAAATTTGATTGTATGAATATTAGATCTGACTAATCAAATTCTTAAGCTTGGAATCAAGTCTTTAGTTGAAATGACAGTGAAAACTGATCTTAATACATTTTGGTAATAAAGTTTTCAACATTGGTCAACTACAACGTTTAAGTAATAACCAAGAACTCTAAAATATTTAAAGCTGACACAAACCATCCTTATTACTATTATTTACTTGTGCAATACCCATTTGGTTTTAACTCTTATCAGCGGAGCTTACACTTTCAGAATCGGCCTGTGCTTGGCTATAGTGTCTCCAGAAAGCTGTTGTTGCAGCACTGTACTTGTTAGTGATGGGCTCACCAAAAACCAATAGTCTAGCCAACACTGACATCACAATGGCACCATTGACCAGCCACAATAACACAGATGAAAATAGCCAGTTATTCAGCACTGAAGACTGCTCTGGAATTTTTAAAAAAAATTAGATTGTACAAGCCATAAAACTGATTATATAGACAGGTAAACAGAAGAATTTTCCAGAACATGTAATAAAAGAACTGCCCAGAAAAACAGTGCCAACTCCAAACCCAGATAGTTTTACTTCTGAACACTTCTACTTTAAAAATTTCCCTTGAAATATACATATACTATAAATTATGTTCCATTTTAATAAAAAAATTAGAAAAGTGTCCACAGAAAACAGATACACCCCCATGTCCCTTTATTTTAAAGGAGTGGTGCAAAAATTACATATCATATATGTATTCATTTAACACCGTAAAGGTCCATAACTCTGTAAAAATGCAACAGAATTATATGCAGACTTGAGTCAATAATGCCTGCCACTTTCTGGAAAATGAATCAAAAACTGTGAGACGAGTTTTACACAAGATTTATATACAGTTAATGTTCTCCCCAGGGCATTTTACCATAGCGGTCCCACTACGCTATCATTTGAGCCCACTACGCTTTAGAACCCACCGCTAGGCTATCTGCTGGTGCAGCTACGCTTTTATGTTTCCCACTATCCTTATAAAATTAATCTGTTAAATAAACATCCTTTCACCTAATTCAAAGCCCTATTACTCAAATGAGATAGTTACTCATTCACTTAGCCGTTATCTTTTGTACCTGGTTGACCTGACCTGACTGCCGGCATGCGACCTTTGATGCGGGGTTGGTCTTTACAATGACACAGTCACGTGATTCAACAGCAATGATGGAGAGTGTTGGTTATGTGTGTTATATATATTTCAGTCATTTCCACTACCAGCTAAAAAAAGTTACACATATTACATTTTAAGCAAATTCTTGCGAAAAATGAACACACCACCTTCAAAAATATGTCAAATGTTATGTATGATATTTATATAATATTGTAGATATTTTAGGAAATCATAAATGTTTCTTGACTTTAATATTTGCTTAAATCTTAATATTATTTATCAGAAAAAAACATGTTTAACTAGTGTCCTTGAATTAGGTTGTTTACTTCAGATTTGAGCTAAAGGATAGTTTTGATCAACAAAATGTTTACCAAATTTGAGGTCAAGGTTGATTTTGTTTACAGATAAAACTGGAATTTCCTTACAGTTATGTGTAAAAAGACATGTCCACACAAGTAAAATTCCATTAAGATGACACATATTCTAGAACATTCTGTCATGTGACTAATCTTTATATATACCATGTTTAGTGGACAGTTTTTCAGTTTCGACATTGCTATCAGTCTTGTAAAGAGCTATTACAGTTGTGGAAAGTCATTCCAAATTCTAAGAGAGGAATTATTTAGAATATTCATTGGATTATAACAGCTCATAGACTTTTGGATTTTTAATTGATGATTTTGGAATTTATGTGAACTTATTCAGAGATATTTTGGAGTACTTCATTTTGACATCAGCACATTAAATACTAGTACATCAGGACGTTGAAGACCATTGGCACATCATAACATTCAAGGATACAGTCGTGAATTCGGAATATTCTATATTTAGGGCTTGTGATTAGAACACTAATTCTTATTGGATTATTTGGATTTTAATACACATTACTGTAAGTGTCTTTTTGATTTTTGATTTTAATTATCTAGAAATAAATTGCTTGTTGATTTTTACTTGATTTGTTGGTTTCACTTTCTTTCTGTTACATTTTTCTAGATCATAGAGTCGTAACACAAATTACTCAGCGCCCGGCTAGCTCCATGTTGGCATGGCCACGAAGATTAGAGATTGGGTGTCACCAATGGTGATTCCGATTCTGATAGCACAATTTCCCCTAAAGAATAAGCTTAAGAAACAAAGGACGGAGTTCAACACTGAATGGAAGACTTCATATCCTTGGGTGGAATTTGCTGGATCATATGGTAAGTTTTCCATATTGCTACATTTTGGTTCAAATCTCCTTAAGTATTAACCTATCAGATTGGGGGGTGGGGGTGGGGGAAGGAGAAGGGTACAATTTCTCGAGCAATATTAGAGTGAAATTTTTTTGTTTCTATAGTAGTACAGTTGTCCCCCTCTTGAACGCCCCCCCCCCCAACCACCGGCCACCCGCTTTATACGGCCACAATCCCTTGGCACAGACGAGTTTGAGTTCAAAAGTACCCCTCAAAGATGGCTACCCCTCTAACACGACCAGCAGCCGGCATTTTAGTGCAAAAACGGTCAAATTTACCCCTCACGAGCGGCCACATAATGGTTGTTTACAGATAATATTTGTTAATTTCTCAACTCGGCACATTGACAGTTGTTCCAACATGCCGATAAAGTAACTTTAATCCATACAAAGAGGTAAGTAATCCGATTATCCTTTCTGCCATGTGTTCCTCAGACGTTAGCTTTTGTCATTTTGATAATTACTGGCGATTATTACCACCGATAATTATCAAGATGACAAAAGCTAACGCTGAGAAGCAGAGTATTGTTCAGCTCAAATCAGCGTGACATCTGGTTGCCAGATAGTAAAATGGTATTTTAGCCTTTCTGGCTTCCCTCTCATAGATTATGAAATGTACTTAACCGAGTACCAGACTGGAGAAGAAAAAAAAAGTAAATCACGTGACAAGTTCACTTCCTTATGTAAATGCTGCATCTCGTGTGACAACTACATATTGCCCACAAAGGAATGAGTTGTCGCAAAATGTCATCAGACATTCTTAGTTTAGAATGAAAAGTGAAAGTAATTAGAGTAAATGAAAAGAGGGAGAGTCCTTTGCTCACTACTGAGAAATTTTATGTCAGAAAGATTAAAATAAACACCATAAATATACATTCAACTGCAGCGAGGAGCTTGTTACAAAGAAATTTAGGAGTATCGGTAAATGGATAAATGGCTGGGGTGGGGGTGGGGCCAAACTGTAACAAATATATTGTTACAGGTTGGACACCCCCCCCCCGAGCCCTTTATCCATTGACCGATACTAATTTTCTTTGTAACGAGCCCGTGGTATGTCTGTCAACGTACAGTAAAGTTGCAACCAAATGTTTGTGCCTAGATTTTACCGACAAAGTGGTTTTGCACCACGATTGATGATTATTCATATTTTTTTTTAAAATAACACTGATCACATTAAGTCCATAACCATATAATATTCATGTGATTTTTAAATGAAAATATTAAATATAAAAAAATTAGTTACACCTTTTACACTTTATATGTAGTTATTACTCACAACTGTGTGATTCCCATCTAGAAAGGCCACCCCTCTTATAAGACCACTTTCCTGCTGCAGAAGGGGTGGCCTTATAAGAGGGGGACCACTGTAGTTGTAGTTGTGATTGTTGTCATTCTTATTATTTTCTGGAAAATGTGACAAGAAATGAAAGTTGCATTTTATCCACAAGCTGCTCTTATATTGACATAGTAAATAGTTTGATCAGTAGACCTTAACTTTTCATTTCCTTTTTCTCTCTATCCAAGTAAGAAAAGTAGCAATTTTTTTCTTCCAATTTTACCTGTTTTGAAAACATGTAAATAAAAAATGTTGGATTATTCCTTCATTTATATCTGAAATATTTTCTGACAAGAAACAACTAGTTTGCAATTGGAATGTATTACATGATAAATTAAGTCGTGATATTTGTTTTATCAGGTGAGTGCAAAATTTGATTATGTGAAGGGGGAGTGGCACAATCTAAGGCAGCTCTTGGTGCATATCAAGGAGCCCATGTCCTTTAGACAGGCATTGGAAGAAAAAAATTGCCTTTTTTTAAACAATATTTTAGCTCTCTGTCATTGATTCAGTGAATAAATAAAACAATGACAAACACATTGATATATTGTTCTTCATGGAATGGAATATGTATTATCTTAGTCATACTATCATAATTATTTGAAAACACGTCACTGTCCTGACTCTTAAGAATCTGACCCTGGTAACTGATTCGAGATTCAGGTAGTTTTGTATCTTTTTGAACATCTATTATTACATTTTTTGTTCCATTTTTTTCATGACTGTGAAAGGTCATTCTCTACAATGAACAGATCAAGAATGTGTTAACAGGTTGACACAAAGGGTGCTTAATTACCTTATGACAATTAGTACAAAAGGACTTTGCCTAAAAAGACTTCGATTTTAATGTGGCAATCAAAATATATGGAGAAGTGAAGAAACGAAAGATGTCATTTATGTAAATTCAAAGACAAATGAGTTTGACATTAAATCATGTTAGGAAAATTAAGAATACTATTAAATATATGTACTTCTCTTATATAACATTGATATAAATTTTTTCACTTGTATGACGACAACGCGCATATTTTAAAACATTTTATGATGCCAATGCGTGCTTACCACGATGCTATAAAAACTTTCTGGGGAAATCACTGAAGTATAAACATTTGATGCCAAAAGAGGGTATAACAATGGAAAACAAGAGTCCCTTGAAGGGACTGACTGGGCAAAAAGAATTTCTAGGAACTCAAGATACAACCATTTCTTCCTTGTAATTGCAGTGTGTTGAAACCATCTCTGATATTCTTCCGTGACAACTAGATTTTCAAATTAGCTGCGGTGGTGGACATATTTGATGTCAGCTTGGCACCATTTTCATTTAGGACAATGTAGGCATCATTAGAAGTCTTTCAGTGAAAACCCCATGTCATAATGATCATCCATTCAGGGGGAGTAGTGAAAACAAGATTTTCAAGACAATCGTTGTGGCAGCTATATTGGATGTACAACTGGCAACATTTCCATTTAGGACCAACTAGGTATCATAGGAAGTCTATTGGTGAAAACCCCATGTTGATATAGCCATCCATTTGGGAGGAGTAGAGATAATAACATTTTCAAGACTGCCCCCATAGTGGCCATATTGAGGGTTAGTCATTTTCATTTATGACCAGCTAGACACCACAAGAACTCTTCTGATGAAAACCACATTATAAGAAGTCTTTTAGTGAAAATGCCATACTGATGTGACAATTCATTCAGGAGATGGAGTGATAACAAGATTTTCAAGCTGATCACTGTGACAGCAATATTAGACATCAGATCAGCACCATTTTCATTTAGGTCTAACTAGACATTATAAGAAGTTTTCTGGTGAAATCAACATGTTAATATGACTTTCCATTCAGGAGGAAAAGTGATAACATGATGTTCAAGATGGCCACTCTGGTGGCCATATTGGACTGCAAATCAGCACCATTTTCATTTAGAATCAACTAGACATCAAAAGAAGTCTTTTAGTGAAAACCGCATGTTGATATGACCATCCATTCAGGAGCAGTGATAAGATTTTAAAGATGGCTACTGTGGTGGCCATATTGGATGTCCAATCAGTACCATTTTCATTGAGGACCAACTAAACATCACAAGAAGTCTTTTAGTGAAAACCCGATGTTGATATGACCATCCATTCAGAAGGAGTAGTGAAAAGATTTTCAAGAGGGCTACTGTGGTGGTCTTACTGAATGTCTGAGCAGCACAATTTTCATTTAGGACCAACTAGACCATGGGATCAATGTGTATATAAAGTTTCATGGCAATCCTCCAAGTAGTTTAGGAGAAGAAGCGATAACAAACGTGTGCTAAGAAACAGACGACAGACCATCCCATAAACTCCTCTGGTCTATGACCAGTAGAGCTATATATGTATAAAAGTATGGTGACAATTATATGCACATGGTGACTTTGTATCAGGACTGCAAAGTTTCTGGGCAATCCATCGAAAGCTGTGCAACTAGTTGCACACACAAGAATTATCATATAAAGTGCAAGTATATACATTTAACACCAAAGAGGAATATAACTTGGGGTGGGGGGGGGAGGAGACAAAAACTTACCACCAAAAAAGGGCATAACAAAAAAAAAGTCTATGAATCGAGCATGACAACAGAATGATATGTACATATTAAAACCATGTAAAAAAATATCTGCCAAGTTTCAAAACAGCTCATGGAAAGATGTGGTACAATTTGCACCCACAAGAAATTTTGGGATGTATGTACATTATATACCTACATATATGATGGAAGGACAAGCCTAATGCTACATGACCCTACTATATTCACGACGTGGGCATAACAAATAGCCTATACTACTGCAAGAAAATCTAAGCACAAGCTAAATAAAAGGTGCACTGAACAAAAAAAAAAGCAAATAGCAAAATCCAACTTCTGAAAAAGTTTACATAAAAGATGCGACTAAGACCCTTATTTTTTCCATGACGAGTTTGACCCACACTGCCTCAAGCATTTGAAGGTAACCATTCAGATAAGAATTTCAACATGACAAGTCTTTAATGTCAATACACTATACCTCATGAAATGACACGCATCATTAAGAGAGAGATCCCAATATGTAGATCAGTATAAACCTTAACCAAATGATTACAACAATTGTCAGAAATTACCTGTGGGCATATCTTCATGCCCTTGCAGTGTCCTACCAGCAATACTGGCCCCACTGACCTGCTCTGCCATGTTCAGACCCCCTGTGCTGAATAGAGCACCAAATGGATTGAATGCCAAGATGGCAAACATGAAGACGCACAAAGTCATCCTTGTCCTATCCAGCATTCCAGCTGTCAGGCCAAATGTGGTCTTGTCCATTACATCATCTATTCCATTTGGAAAAAAACAAAACACAACATAAAATGCCACTTAGAAAAATGCAGGGTTTATTCTAGTACATGCAGTTGTAGAATTCACAATTGTTTCCCAAAAAATCAACTGAATGTGCCAAGTTGTGCATTATATTTTCAAGTCTTACCATTATTTTTTCATTAAATCCCTCCCATAAATGGAGAGTATCTTACTGGCATGCCAACATTTTCAGTTCTAGAATAGACCCCAGAATGGAACTAAAGATCTATGCATTGCTACATTACACATTTCTGACCTGTATGCAACACAATGTTGTGTCTGTAAGTGCATCTGTTTAGAAGCAGATTTGGTTCAATCGTCTATTTTAGATAATTCTCAAGTCTGATTAAAAAAAGAAGTCATGTAATGTATACAACTTGAGCTAGACATGAAATTCTTAGCAGCATGGGATAAATCAAACTATGTCAGTGTATAAACATCTAACTTTTATTACATTTACATCAAGTACCCAATTCAGTTTCAGCTCATAAGCAGAAAACCAGCACCATTTGTCTTAAATTATACTTGCATCAATTAATCCAGAGTTGCTGCCAGGATTTTATCTAAAAGGAGGGAGCTCCCCCTTGTCACCAAAATAAGGGGGGAGCAGAAAAAAAAGAGGGGAAGGAGGAAACGGCCATAGTTCAATATTTACCTAACACATAAATATCCGTCTTTTTCTAAATAAAAATTTATACTGCTCAGAGTAGATTTTTTTTATGCAGGACTTTAAACTAATTTGTGGGAGATATCGCGCATCACTGATTTCCAAGTACACAAATTCAGACAAATTTTGCTCGATTTGCATGCAATGGCAGCATATCTGAATCCATCATTCTCATCAGACAGTGTATAGATTCATCTTACTGGCATATCATTTTTACTAACTGCATTGATTGAAACAACCAAGTATAACAGTAAATTCTTTGACTCAATAGTCGGATGCATGAATGGACTTTAACAGCACTTTAAGCACATGATCGACTATATCATGCCAAGGAAATTGGTGCCAAGTGCCCAAGGAGACATGAAGGCAGCCAATCTGAGCTGGCCTAAGCGGGTAGCAAACCTTAAATCTGGATAAACATGTCTGACACTCTACCATCTGAGCTACTGCAGCTTCAGACAGCAATACTCCAAGCATCTCCATTAAAAAGTAAAGCTTGTACCTATGTCATTGAAAGCTGGGCTTGGTGGTGAGGAGCTTTCACTATCACTGCTCATGCTGGGACTGTTCAGTGGGGAGTCCGTGACCGAGCTAGGTGGGGTCAACATGCAAGGAGCAGTGTCCATACTGTTCTCCTTATTCAGGATTAGCAGATCCTCAATATCTGTAAGGTATGGAAAAGTATTACCTCTATGATTAATAAAAGATCTCATAAACTTAATTGATATATATGAAAGAACAATTGCATTTAAACCTCTGAATGTGCTTTTTCCTCTTCACAATTTATACATCTCCAAAATCCTATTTTTTTCCCAGACAAATTTATCATTCTTGTCCTCTTATAAATATAACACAAAACCAAATAGAAACAAGACAAATTCACATTTTGAAAACTAAACTTAAAATAAGAAAATTTTTTATAAAATTTTCATTAAATCCTACTGCTATTATAGTTATTTATTGAAGAATACAAGACCTAGATGAAAGGTACAATTAAAATAATTTCAACTTGTTAATTCGCAAAACACAACGAAAACATCATTGGAGTATTATGTGTAAAAATAAATGTATAAAAAAGGAAGAATTCCAGGAAGTGTTGGATTTCTTTCAAAAACGAAGTGACCTAAAATGTCAACAAAAGCTTACTCTGGTATTAACTAGTCAAGCTTTAGAAACCATGGAAGTAATTACTTACTTTGCTTGTTATTTGCCATTTTGAGGGCCATGTTCTCTTGCTTTAATCTTTCATTTGTCTTCTTCAAAAATCTGATATAATCAATTGCTTTCTTCAAGATTGCCGACTTGTTCAACTGAAAAATAAGGAAGAAAGAGTGACTGAATGCAACTTCCTAATATTATGAATGTAAATCCACATCCACACACACGAGCTGATCAACTTCAATCAGTATTTGTGATGATTCATTGACTCACTGTTGGCAACTGAATTTTAAAATTGCAGCTCACAATTTTCTTTTTGTGCCTTCTGGGAAATTTTTGCCATAATTTAGGTTGGTCATAACATTTAAACATTTTTTGACATTTAATATGCATTTTCATGCTACAATTCACACCTTGGCATCATCTCCAACAACTAAGTCCTTCAGTTCTGCTATCTTGTCATTGATACTCAGTCTGTACCGCTTCTCAATAGCATTATGTGTACTTTTCTTCTCGCCTTTGGGAGGTTTCGCCTTCACATGCGAAGTAAGTCTATTGATTGGCACTTTGTCTCCATCCATCATCTGAACTGGGATACCAGTGGTTAATATGGTATTGCCATTGGATGTTACGACTGTCTGTATGGGTGTAACAGCAGCTGTTACTTTTGGCTGCTGAACACTAGCCACAGTCAACATGTTGGTGTGTTGTGGCACAGTCTGGGGCAGGCTTGATGCACAACTGATTTGGATGGGTGAGGAAACTTGATGAACCTGGGTTTGAATGACCTGGGGCTGGACTGAACTAGCTGTTAATGGCCTGGACTCTGAGGTCTTGGCTGTCTGGACTTGCAACAATAACTGTCAATGGAAAAAATATTTGAATGTATAAATTCTTCACAACCAGAAATTAACAGCAAGGTTGGAACAATACATTTTCATAGCATACAGGCAAGTGATATTTTAAGTTACTTGCCAAGAATTGTACAAGGCTCAATATATGTTTAATTTTACAAAAAAGATCAATTCTGAGCACACAGAATATTTTCACATTTTTGCAGCACTGAATAGTCATAGTATATGATTAAACTATATGCTTAAAGTTGTTGATATAATTAAAAATTGTAACTATCTTAGTAACCTAAGAGACAGACACCTCCAGCTTTAAAAGATGCAATATGATACTTGCCATAAAATGCAACCCTTGTAAATAAGTAACTGACTTTACAGCTCATACTGAGCAACATATAAGATTAAAGGGCCAGTCATTTTACTCTGGAGTCCTTTCTTTTCATGGGTATCACTTTCTGTGGTTTTTGCAAAAAATGTAATTTTTTCTGGTATTTAAATTCACTGATTGATTTGGTGTTTTATGGCACAGCAGCACAAGTAGGTTATTAAGTGCAAAGGCAATTTGAGTAAAGTGCCCTTGCCCAAGGATACGCTATTAAAGTCAACCCTGGCTAATCCCATGGTAGGATACGAACCCACACACTTTTGATCAAAAGTCTGGCACGCTAACCACTTAGCCACTACGTTTCACATTGAAAAAGGTGTCTTATGTTTCTACACTGGGTCTTTAAATTCATGGTTTGTAGCAACCACAAAATCCACAAGACCAGTACCTGTATGTTGAGCCCACTATCAAAGCTATGGTATAAAATGTGTGATCTTGACTCTAGGTAAAAAGGAGCAAGCAACCATGTCGCAGAATGAATTGTCATTATGATTTATTCCAGGTATGAACAACATCCATCAGGGGTTTTAGGAAATATATGCAAACAAAAAACTGTAATCAAAACCTTAATGCAAATTTTTTCTGACTGTAACCTTGACCACAAGGTCAAAGATGCAAGCAAGCATGTTGCAGAAAATTTAGTCTTAGCTTCATGCCAAGCGTGATGAGAATCTATCAAGGGGTTTAAGTAATATATGCAAAATCTGAACCAAAACTTTAACTGTTGATCCCACCACTGGAGAAGTGTCATGCTTCCTAACAATTGGGGCTTGACAGTGTAAAAAAAAAATGGTACCACATTAAAAATAGTGAATACACAGTAATCCAAACAAAAACAATTTTTTATTTTACAATCGTGCTTACCTTACACAGCTTAATTGATGTATGTGACAATTTTATCTACTGAATGATT
Organism: Margaritifera margaritifera; assembly: GCA_029931535.1. Classification (NCBI taxonomy): domain Eukaryota; kingdom Metazoa; phylum Mollusca; class Bivalvia; order Unionida; family Margaritiferidae; genus Margaritifera; species Margaritifera margaritifera. Next base: position 5,190,411 of record JAQPZY010001630.1, on the reverse strand, counting down.
AAAAGTGCAGCAATTACAATAGATTTTCTTTTCATAATAAGAATATATTCTTTAGGTACATATTGTGTTTTCGAGTATTAGCTCTAAGCCACAAATTAAGACAGTTGGTTCACTAATTTTATGATTTCTTTTTTTTTTAAAACATGAATTAGAGATAAATGGAAGTCAACCTGTTGTAGCTGTTGTAGTGTGATTTGACTGGACTGGTTTATGGATTGTTGTCCATGGGATTGTTGTAGAACTGGGACAGCAGCAGACTGCACTTGGATTTGTTGTGGTGCCTGCTGCTGTACTACTGGATTAACGCTGCCCTGCAATATGAGTTTGAGCTGTTGGGCAGTCAATGTGAACTGTTGCTGTTGTTGCTGTTGTTGTTGTTGCAACTGTTGTAATTGCTGTAACTGTAATAGAAGCTGCTGTTTCTGTTGATTTTCTTTCTGGGTTTTCAGCTGTAGCACTGCTTGCTGAAGCTGGTGGGCTGCCTGAATTGTGTTCAACCGTGTTGACATTGTTTGTGGCTGGGCTGAAGTGACTGAATTCAACAGAGCCAAGGTTTCCAAATCAAGGGTTGATTTCTCTTCTTGCTTCACTTGGGCAAAGGAATTTAGAGTGGATGATTGCTGAGGAAAAAGCATTCGGTCATTGCAGAGGGATATGTCAGTTGTCTCTTGTTTAATAACGCCACTGTAGGATTGCAAGCTCCCATCAGAAGGGCAACCCTGGTCTGGTAGTTGACCAGCACCAAACATGTCGGTCTCCTGATCCCCATCTGGACCATCAAGGCAGATATACTGTACAATGTCTGAAAAAAAGAGAGACAAATCTAAACTTACCATAAGTGAAAAAGTATAACAATTTCAAACATGTAACTATAAAAGTTTCAGTATAGTACTCATTCTTATTAACGAACCAAAAATTCACGCATGAAGTTTGAATAAGCGAGTAAAATTCCATGTATTTAAAGCCCAATTATGAGCAAATTATTACTCTCTGGAGGTTTATAGGCTGATTGTTTGTAAAGGTAAACGAGTTATTTCATCCTGTAAAAAGAAGGAAGAGAGGACTTGTACAGTGATAGATGTATGTCGCCTGTTTTGGATTATAAAACATTTTTGAGGTTACCCTCTTTGGCAAAACAAAATTATACAGAAATTTGGCTGAGGCAAAGCAAGAAAAGTTTTGATATTATCATAAACTTTAATTGTTATACCTTTGATTTTGTATTATTGGCTCAAAGTAGTAAAAAGGTCTACTGAAAAAAAACAAAAAAAAGCTACAGTCTTGAACATTCAAAATTTTAACCAATGTTACACCAAATTCTCTCTATTTTTCACCACTTAGCCTTATTCTTGGAAGGGCAGAGAAGTCACTTTTCTAAACAATTTTTATCCAGCATGAACTCGGGTAACAATTTTCCTTCTATGCACTATACTCCATTTTATGCTTAAGATCTGGAAGAAGTTACAACCAGAGAATTCAAAATTTGGTGACTTTTTGTTTGGTCAGACAGGGTTATGCCTGCCCTGGGTCACCCGTATTTTTCACTGTCTGATGTGTCATCTAAAAGGAAAATTTCTCAACATTAAAATAACACCTATATTACTTAAAAGTGTCACTGTAAACACAAATACCACTAGGAAAACAAAGGCCAGGTGTGAAACTGAAATTTTTGAGTTATTAACTATGTATCTAATTACATATTTATCTCAGTGGCCATGTATTAAAGGGTTCTAAATATAACATTTTCACTTTGAACACAATATTTGTATCATTTTAGCCAATTTTAGTAAAAAGCTTGTGTCTGGTACTTGTGGATAATTATTGCATACATGCATGTCAGGGTTCTCTGGGATGTTAAAGTCCATGCACAAGTAAAGATTTTTTAATTTGGATACATGAAAATGCCAATTGCCGAGTCCTTCGTTTGCAAGGTTGGAGGATTGGAGGAGGGGGGGCAGAGTAAACTTCTCTTTTGTTATATTTGTTTCTACAAAGTGAGTATCAATCCTTTAGTGTCCGATTTATCAGAGTCCAAGTGATTGTAAAGGGATTAGCTGCATTCACATAGGCCAGATCTTAGTGCAAAGTTGTAGATGAGCCAAATTTCAGACTTTGCCATTTTAACTACAGTGTTTCTGGTTTCACCTGTAACATCAGTGGCATGTGAGCAAGGTTTCTTGTCACATATTAAGACAAAGGACCATGGATGTTTAAAAGATCCAACTGTGTTGAAAGTGATGGAGGAAGGCCCTGAACCTAAGGATTTTGATCTGAAAGTTTTTTCAAGATTGTTTACAAAAAGTTCATGTAGTATGTTGCGTTGCTTAAAGATGAAATGAAAACAAGTGCATGGAACAGCAGTGTTGCACACTGAGTGCAGATGTTTTTGTCATTATGTCCCCCAAATCTTGTGCCCCTCGATGCGTTTTTTTTTTGAAAACAAATGGAAAATTACGCTGCAACATCTATATTGGCCAAAGTTGCTAAAGGTGATACAAACTGTTAGATGACAATGAGTATCTATTTCAAAACATTGTATCTGGCAATGAAAAGATTAAGGGTTTGTGGTAGTTGGCCAAGTTGCAATGTCAAAAAAATGAGTTTACTAAAATTTTTTTTCAAGGAAGTTAATAAGAAAGAGTCTGAGAAGGAAAATTAATGTGAAAGTGGAGGAGTACTTGAGACTGCCACTGAACATGAGGTAACTATTTCTTCAAAAAGACACAAGCCAGACTATGTGGCAACTAAAAATGTCAAATATGACACTACTAAGAGACTGAGAAATTTTCAGCCACATTGGATTGATAGTTATCCATGGCTTGAATTCATTGGCTCTGAAGAAAAAATGTTTTGCAGTTACTGCAAACAATATCCAAAATGGCACAGGTTGGAAATTCAACAAGTGTATTTGTCAATGGAACTGACAAATTCAGGATCAAACCAATCAAGTCTCCTTTCCATTCTTGCTGATAGAAGTACATGTACTGATGCTACCATATTGGAGCAAGAAATAGTGCCTGTAAGATACCTGGACAATGGAAAACTGAAAATCTCTGATGTAACAAAATGTATAATGTCAACCTATGTTTTTGAAAAAATTAAACTCTTTTAACCCTTTAGCTACGACTGCCGCATCTAAGCGTCACCTGTAAATAGCTCCTGAACCCCACTGACGCATATATGCAGTGTCGATAAGCCTCGTTTACTACCCCAGTGTCGCTTGTGTGCGTATAGTTCAGCAGTACTCGAAACCCCAGTGTCGCATCGATGCGGACGTGACCGCTATGTTAAATGAACGTTGATTGGTTGAAAGTACAGAAGTTTACATATTTTTGATTATCATAACCAATGAGAGGACTGTTTACTCAACATTTTGATACAAGTTTGAAAGCTGAGAGGTTAAATTTAGACACACAGGAAGGGCTTTCCTGCACTTTACGAAACACGTGTAGTTGAGATAAACAAAGATGGATTCCGATTCAGATATGAGCAACTTTGAAGGGTTCAATGCAAGCGATATAGAAGATTTTAATGGATCATTCTTAGAAAATGGATCAGATATTGATGTGAGTCCCGTTTCAACACCAGACGTAAGTGATTTTGAATCGGATGACGAGGAGGACATAGTCCCAATTGCACAATGGAGTGACGACCTCGCCGTGTTCGAGATCAATGATTTTGATTCTCATGTTGGTTCAACAATCGAGCTTGGACCACTAAGCAATGAGAAAGATTTTTTTCTCAAGTTTTTTCCTGAATGTCTGGTGGAAAAGCTTGTGAAAGAAACAAACGATTATGCCAAGAAAATGGGGGACCAAAAGAAAGACCCGAAATGGTATGAAACCAGCATCACGGAGATGTGGGCATATCTTGGGATATACATCGTCATGAGTATTATGCAGATACCCAAATATTCCATTGCCTGGATGACATCTGTATATTTTGGGATCCCAGGAATACCAGAAATCATGACAAGAGAAAGATATGAAAAAATAGGGAAATATTTCCATGCCAACGACACAAGCGTCAACCCACCCAGAGGCCAACCAGGACATGACAAGATTTTCCATATAAGACCTTTCTATGACACAGTCTTGCATAAATGCCTGGAAAATTATGACCCTCCCAAAAACCAGTCAATTGATGAAGGCATGATTGCTTATAAAGGAAGACTCTCATTTAAGCAATACCTGCCAGCCAAACCCACAAAATTTGGCATTAAAGTCTGGGAAAGAGCCCATCCCCAAACCGGCTACGTCCATGAATTTCAAGTGTATGTTGGAAAGCCCGATGGACAGAGAGGGAGAGTGGCAGAAGAAGGATTAGGATCTAGAGTGGTGAAAGACCTTACCAGAAAAATAATAAACAAAAATCACCATATATATATGGACAATTTCTTTTCAAATCCCCAGTTATTTGAAGATTTACGTCAGGATGGACTCTTCTGTTGTGGTACAGTCCGAGGAAATAGGAAAGGAATGCCAGAACCTTTAAAAAAACCCAGTGGTTTAAAAACCCAGGGAGATATGAAAATCATGCAGAAAGAGACTCTGGTCTGTGTTGCCTGGAAAGACAAGAAAATTGTCCATATTTTATTTAATAACATGGATCCCACACAGCTATCCAGTGTAACTCGAAGAGAAAAAACCGGCCGACGAAAAGAAGTAACTTGCCCAAAAGTTGCAGATGAGTATTCGAAAAACAAAGGGGGGGTGGATATTGCAGACCAAAACAGAATGCAGTACAGTTCTTGCCGTAAAGCAAAGAAATGGTGGAAATACCTTTTTTGGTTTCTCATTGATACAGCGATATGTAATGCCCTAATCTGTATGAAGGAGTCACCAAACCACCATATCAAAACCAAGTCCGGAAAAGAAAAAAAAAGAACACAGCTTGAATTCAGGATGAACTTGGCCAAACAGATGGTTGCTGGCTTTCAGGGAAGTAGGAAAAGAAAAGCTCTGTCCAATGTTGATACAGAAGGTTTAAGGCACTGGCCAGGACGGTTCCCGAAACGTGGGAGATGCAAGATGTGTGTAAGGGAAGGGAGGAGACATGAAGTTTTTATAGGATGCAAACAATGCCAAGTACATTTATGTGTGGATAATGACTGTTTTGAGAGATACCACTCTCAACTTTGTAATTAGAGTGTTGATTTCATTCATGTTTTTATATGTACATATGTAAATATTGGATTTATTTTGTGGGATTCAAAACAGTTTACATGACTGGGATTTCTTGAATGATGGGATGTAGGAGTATATAAAGTGGAAATATATGAATAACAGACACTATACAAGGTAAGCTGTTTTTTATTTCACTGAAATCCAGCAAAAACTAATGAATTAATGAATATAAATGTAACCATGTTTATATTGTCAGTTTCTGTAGTCAGCCATGATGATGCTCTAGTATTCAGCCTAGCAACCAGCCTCAGTAGTCTCAGTAACTGATATCTTAGCACTCAGCAGTAGTGAAACTGCACAACAGCTGTAGTAGCTAAAGGGTTAAGAAATAAATATGTTGTAAATTATTTTGTTTGTTCTTTCTATGAATTAAAGTGAAAATATCTCCTCGAATCTTGACAAATGATTTAAATTTGGGACGATTGAAAAGGTAGGTGGAACAAGTGAATTTTCTGAAACAAACTGGTCCTGGACAAGTGGATGAAAAAACAATTTGCTCAGCCCTGGTTAATGTAGTGTCATGTGTTGTTTAAAGATGAAATGAAAAACAAGTGAATAGAATACGATCAATTGTTTCTTATTCCACTGTCTTGGAAAACTGATTGATTTGAAACGGAATAAAGTTAGTTAAATAAATTAATATAGAAAAGAAACTGTAATCTTTTCCTTGATTCCTTCTAGTTTCACACAAAATTATGGAATGGCAAGGTAAAGGCATTGAGAATTGTTATAGTTGTAACATCACAAACAATTACAATTATTACAGTTACCAACTGCCTTAATTTTTAATTCATTTGTTACAATACTATTTCAGAATGAAGAGCATTAGCAATCTGGTGACATATATATATATATATATATATATATATATATATATATATATATATATATATATATATATATATATATATGTGTGTGTGTGTGTGTCACAACAATACACTGGTAATGTTATCAATTATTGGAAAGGAAAAAGAAACATATCGCTATTGGGACTGCAAGTTTTAATGCTGTGATTTGCAAATTTTGTAAAGGAAGATGTCATGGACTTCAACTTTCAAAATCCTGTGGCGAACCCCAAGTGTAATAAAAAAAAAATCTTGCACATAAATTATGAAGAATTCCATGTCATTCTGGTGACTCTATCCACACATATTATAGACCAAGTACTTGTTCTCCGCCTTATATTTTTCTTCTTCTGATCAACCCATAATATAACAAAAACAATGCCGCCAGGTGGCGATTCTGTAGGCGGAATCCTACCTTCTTACTATGTGTGTACAGAGAGGGTAACCCTGTTTATGGGGCTCACATTAATTTAACACTGATGGATGGTGCCAACATTTTACATCATCATCTGCGCAAAAGAAACCATGCAACTTTCCTTTGAAACCATACAGTATTGTAAAGAATTTGACATGCATCTGAGAAAAGTTTTTTGAAAAATCCAGAAACTCTCTGGATCGGGGATGGTTTCACGCAGGAAAGGTTTTATTTACGTATCTAAATATGGAATGTGTAAGAATTTTCAATGATATCTCTTCCTTTTGTGGGAATAGAGCTGCAACATAACCCCAGGCTCATTTTTAACCGGAAATGCGTATCAGTTCTCTCACATGAACAGCTAGTAGCGGTAGCAACGATATTTATACTCCGTTTTTTTATCATTACTGTTATACTCAGTTTTTTTTTATCATTACTGTTATCAAACTTGCTTGATACGTATGGTTATTAAATTAATGTATAAAAAAAAAAGATTCAAACAAATGTTATACTTGTATCTTGTACAGATGTGATTGTTTTCTACTAAAATAAAGTGCCCCGCCTCCTGCTCTGTAATTTTTCTTTGCCTGTTCAGGCTGTTGTACCATCCATCCCCTAAAAAATAATTTGATTTTGCTATGTTAAAAAAAGTATCAGCACAATACAACTACCGTAATCACAGCAAGTCTTGGGACACCCTTAATTATTTTCAAAAGTAATTTTTTTATGACCTATAAAACTTGGGACACGAAGTTAAAGCAATTTTTTCATGTACATGCACTATAAGTCTTGGGACACCTAAAACATTTTTTTTCCTACTGATCGATCGGCGTATTTTATCGATCGTAACCTCATGTAAAATAAACAGGACTTTGTGGTTGTTAATGGACTCTCATTATGAATTATTACATGGAAATATTATAAATTATTACAATTTGTTTGAGGAGTCAATAAATATATTGAATTTTCTCTGTTTTCTTATTATTTCTATCAAATTAAAATATGTATAATTTAGTCAGACGATGACAAGAACTGAGCATTAGCGGTATGTTATATCCATTCAACAATAATTTCTCCCTATTGTGCTCTAGTTTACTATTGTCAGTTTATGCATTATTGCATTAAAATTGTCGAAAGTCACCTGTAATTATTGGGGAGTTTTTTTCCCTGAAAATGGAAATACCTAATTCATTACAATGTGATACCAGGATGAGAACAATGAAAATGGTGTTTATTTCAACTCTAGCATTTATTGTATGCATGTTTACATCATGGCGTCACCACGTGCACATTGAAGATTTTACTTGTGATGAATGAAGTACATACATTTGATTCGAATCATAGGCACCACTGCACTAAACTTACATAATATCTTTGAAATATGATAAAGAAGTTTAAGAAATAATGCTTTTAAAATAAAAACTCTGTGGTAGTTTGCTTTGATGTAAGCGACCTTAAATAAGTCCTGTTTACTCCGTTATGGTAATCGTGCTAATATTACGCAGTAGAAGCCAATCACACATCAAAACTGGCATTGCCGCCGGACAAAATTCCTCTTTACCCAAGCCAATTTCAGGGTTTTAACAATTAACTGGCCTGGATTGCTGTTGGAAAACAAAAGACAAATCCGCCAATTATAAACAAAGGAGACGCCAAAACAACCAGCTTGCCAAAATCAAAAGTGGAATGAATAATGCATGGAAAATTATCATTTTGTGAAGCCGAAACATTAAACTAAAATGGATCAATGATGCTCTTAATCGATCTATTCAGAATTTTAACATATATTATATATGACAAGTTATTTGAATTTATGCTGGTTATGTGCTTTATAAAATTAAACATGCGTATATTTTCATATAGTTTACATCACTTTGTAGGATCGCTTGTACCACTGAAAAACAGTAACTGTTAAGCTCGTGAATCCAAATAAATGAAACAGCAATGAACTTGTAGCTGAAATGTAATCTGGAAGAATGCAATTTGGTAGAAAATGATGAATAAAGCAAAATCTGCATCTAATATTTTTGGGAATAAACAAGGATATAAGTGACGCCAAGTACGAATTGCACTGTGCAAGTACTGTACACTATAGTACTGGTCTTCCTTTAAATGTAAGCAGCCCGTGAATTATGAAGTCTTTATTTATCTTTATTTTAAATCATGTTGGAGAAATCGGAAAATATGCACATGTAAAATAATAACATAAACAATCATAGTAGTGTATAACAGTTTATTGACGAATGACGTGGTAATTGAACGAGCTGGTCACTGCTGTGTGACGTATGGTGATCTTCCCAATTTTGTCTTTACATTTTTTTTTGTCTACAAGTTTTGGGACACCAAAATTTTTTATATATTTTACAGGCATACAAGTCTTGGGATAAGAAAAAAAATTATTATTTTTTCGTGTCCCAAGACTTACCGTGATTATGGTATTCAATAAAACAAAAAAAAAGTAAAACTGAAAAAGCATATACAGTACTCTATTGAACTTTTCACAAGAAATATTATAGATAAATACATTTTTTACACAAATCTGGAATCATAAAAACAAAATTTTTTAGATGAATTGGTCTAAAAAAAAAGTTTCTCATCTATAAGGGACAAATACCTAGATTGTCTATTGTTACATTGTCCTTTTTGATTTATTTGAAAAGTAAGGAGACAGGTGTTACGAATGTCATTTTTGTATTACTTTCACATGAATAAAGGTGTTTATTTTTTTTTATATATAGTTATTTTGCTTATTTTCTTAATGCTGGTTTTACCCATATTTATCACATGCAGTCTACTTGTTTTAGAAACGATAAAGGTGTGGTTGTAACCCGTATACTTCAATATGATTTAAACCATAAAAAGCATCTTGTATACCACATACATTTGTAAATTGTCACTCGAGAACAGTCTGGTTATATTCAGTAGTGACTACTTGAAGAATTAACCCCAAACAACATTCCATTAACTGATTTGTGTTCATTATAATCACTGTAAAAAAAAAAAATCACTTTCTGAAGAAGAAAAAAAATTTGGAGGCAATAAAAAAAACTTTTTTGCACTTAAGATGAGCAAATACCACAAAAAGGATTATATTTTATTTGTGAATTTGTAACTTCTGATGCTCACACCTTCACAAAAGTAACATATTTATGAACCTGATATTAAAATTTTATATTTGGCCTGTTATGCTTACATATTATTGGAATTAGGGACATTTCGCCTCATAGACTTTTGGCCCACTTCAATGGACATTTCGCCCCACTTTACTGGACGTTTCAGATCATGACATTGTACGTTCTGACATCGTTTAATAAATATAAATGTTTAAATTCAATTTTTTTTTATTATTCAAAACATATGTGCTAATATTTTATTTCCTTTGCACAAAAACTTCCATGACTTACTCAAAACCTTGCCTCAGCTTAAATACACTGATACCACATCGATTGGAATTTTTTTTAACTATGAAGATCAAACAAACTACCTGGCTATAATTAAGCCCAAATAACACATGCTAAAGTTCTGAAGAAAAAAAAAAAACTTAGGAGAGAGGGGATTATGAAATGAAATCTGAATGGTCCGAAACGTCCAGTAATGTGGGGACAATGGTGTAATGGTGACGATTTTCTACATATGTCCGAAATTTCCACTGAAGTGGGGCGAAATGTCCAGGGTGTTACTGTAATAATTTAATGCGTTTAGTGTCCCTTTCTTATAATAATTTAGTGTATCTAGTGTCCCTAGAAACGTCTAGGTACCAGGTGGGGCGAAATATCCACCGCCATGGGCCGAAATGTCCATTGAAGTGGGGCGAAATGTTTTAGGCCGTAACGTCCATGTACCATATTATAGCACAAAGATAGTTACGAAATATTAATGACCGTCATCATCGCCATCGCACCTTTGTTAAGTTTAAAGCAATATCACGATGAAAGAATCTAAAATAATAATTTTAAAAATTGACTATATAAATATCAAAAATGAACTACATACGAAGTTAGATATCGTACTACTAAAATAACCGAGACTATTGCGTTTAGTCTCGATATTTGTTACTGAAAATCAGTGACCATCACATCCATCGCATCTTTTGTCGACAATGTCAAAGTTTAGAGCGATTTTTGCGACAGAAAACATTGACAATTAACTTAAGAAATGTTACAATTTAAACTACATTCAAATCTGGAAAACATATTACTAGGACATCAACCAAGAATATCATGTTTAGTAACGATATTTCTTACTCAATTTCAATGACCGTCATCACTTCCAGTACACTTTGCACGACGGTGTTGAAACTTAGAGAGATTTCGCGACAGAAAATCTGAAAATTAACTAAAGAAATATTAACAAACATGTTCTTACCATCTATATCTTCCAGAGGAGTATTGTCGAAATTATTTGGCATTAGTAAATCGTTTCCAAAATCTGGAAATCCATCACCAGCGAAAAGCAAGTGAGCTTGCTCCGCCATGATTGTTACTGTCTTCTGTGCTCAGTAAGGCCACGAGTGGCCAGCCAATGAAAACTCGAGATGAGGTGGGGTGATTTTTCGTCAGATGTTTTCATACGAGACCATACCGGAAATGACCCTTAAAATAGATTAGTAGGATAAAGGTTATAATGTGTATCTATTTATATCCTTTTCATTTTGTAGTAAAATATTATAACAGTATATATTTTGCAGGAATCACGCGTTTACCGTGTGCAATTCCTTGTTGACTGGAACAGATAAATCTTTTACATCGTAACACATAATTTGTATATCCCATTTATCCTGCCAAACAATCTCCAAAATGTTCTAAGTTTTGTTCTTTCTGTTTACATGTAATTTACACGTGCTGGGAAATATTTAGAGCGTGCCAACACATCAGGTGATGAGAAACATGGTCGAGAATGATATCGTTGGAATAACTAACAAGTGAAATAAAATATATTTACACCCAAAAGGTATGCTTTTTGTTGAGAAAGTACACATAAATACCACACAGACAAATAAACAAAGAGCAACCGCCCACAAAAACATGAAAATGGTTCTACTACTACTACTTATTATTATTATTGTTATTATTATTATTATTATTATTATTATTATTATTATTATTCACAGTTTTAACTGTCTTCTCAAATGAAGTTGCCCTTGGCGTGTGCTATCTGGTTTTTATTTCTTCATTTTAAGCGGAAGAAAAGTTGATTTAACCATCCTCAAAAAAAGGGTTAAGACGGATAATGTTAAAATAAAGACAGGCAAAATTAAATGCGTCTCTTGCCTTTATAAAGTGAGCCTTTTGTTAAGAAATTGCATATTTAAACAAGTAAACAAGCATTTTATCACTTTTATGTCAATGAATTTTGATATAATAACATAAAAAAACTTTGAACATTAATATGTCATTGAAAAATAAAAATTAATTTTGTTTTGTTTCATTAACAATTTATCTATTTTTTTAGATGAATCTAGTGTATATTCTAGAAGAGACTGTCTTGTAATTTCTATTTTGTGAAACACTGTCTTTAGTATATCATCTAAGTAATTTTTTAAAAATGTAATTAAATATATTTAAATATCTTTTGAACTCACTCATTGTGGCGCCCAAAATATAAGGAATGGTTGTTGTCAATATAAAATATAGGTAAATGGGGGAAAAGTATAAATACCTCCAAAAAATAAACCCCACAAAAAGACAATCAACTGAAATAGTAATTTTATATATTTTGAAGGTCGCGCAAATTAACATCTTATTTGTGTAATTCGCCGTTTTAGCAAAATAAATAAATAAACATACTTACCGATACTTTAAAATGGATGAAATTCCTATCAAACGGATGTTAAAGTTTTACGCCAGGGATGTAAGTATCAGAGATTCAGCGCTTCGGCTGCCAAGGAACATACGATATACTATATCACCTGAATGAGACCGGTTCTACGGGATTTCAACTTGACCAAATACACAGCGCCAATAAACGAAGTGGATAACAGCCAAATGTATGGACTTGTGTGTGTGTGTGTGTGTGTGTGCGTGAGAGAGAGAGAGAGAGAGAGAGAGAGAGAGAGAGAGAGAGAGAGAGAGAGAGAAGGAGAGAACAAAACATTTATATACATACATAAGTGTATAGTGCACTCTGTACGACATTTTGTTTTGTATTAAATCTAATTTTAATTGTATCTGCTGACGTTTTTTTTCTTCGGTTATTTTGAAAAAGAATGAATGTAAAAAGGGACCTAGAAAAGTCGTTCTCGATTTTTTTTTCTTTCCTTGTAAAGTAGTATGTGACGAAAATTGTAACAGCATTTCCAATGAACGTCTTGAAATTTCTTCAACATAAGATCTAGTCATACATTCGATTTGTATCCCTGTCATTTACACTCAAAATGAAGTTTCAGATCTGTGATAAAGTAAAATAATTAAAACTGACTATAATTAGAATTTTCTTCTCCTTCAGAAACCAAATTAATTTACGGACTGAGAATTCCAAATGGTATCCAAAGTAATCGACTTAAAACTGAATATACAGTACTTTGTATCAGCACGCTGCACATACACAAAAATATTTAATAACATTTTTGACATCTGATTAACAATGACCTTCTACAACTTTTTTAATTTAACAAAAATAAAACTGCTTGAACGTTTGGTCGCAACTAAGCAGCAGTGATGTCATTGCCAATGGGATACATCAATTCATATTCAATCTTTCTCCTTTTGCGCCATACATTTTTTTTTGGTGAGTAATCTCCCCCGAAAATAAAAGTAATCGACAGCGACTTTGTAGCGGGTATATACGCTGAGACGATTAAATAAAAGCGAAATACAACCATTGTGCAAGTCCCTACAATCGCATCAGCTACTCGCCAATATCTTTTCAGAGTAGCTGAATGTATTGTATCTTTTTTTTTTTCTTTTTTTTTCTTACCAGCTGGAACTACGAAACGTGCACGCGCACAATCTTGTGATTATTAACATGCACAATGGATGTTCGCAATTCCAAATCACCAACTGCAACATTTAAAATACAGATCTCGATTTACTGCATAAAGTACAGTCACAATTTTAATGGCAATTGGGAACATAACCAAGTGATTCTCTTCTATGATAATGTGTTTTGAAAAAAAAAAAAGCTCAGATTCTTTAATGATTACTGGAGAAACTCTGGCTGTAATAATCTCGGCGATTTCTTTGCCAAAATGAAAAAGATGATGACGATGGACTTTATAAAAAAAATAATTAGAAGTGTTCTTTAGTCAACTTTCCGCATAACTCAGTAATTGCTTTTTTTTTTATTTCTTCCCCCCCCCCCCCCCCCAATAATTATAATAATAATCGTACCGTTACACATATTAGAAAGAGTGGATGAATAGGAGAATAAAGTTACACTGAAAATTGACCACATGAAGCAAACATTGATTTCAACAGCCACGGCAGCATATGACTTATCTTGCGTACAAATTTAACCCCTTCCTAGATCCGGTTACTCAAAAGTTCATATTTTATCACAAAAGACGCACAATTGTATTATTCCTTTTGTTTTGCATAAAAATTATGCGCTACATCTCTAACCCCCTCCCCCCCCCCCCTTTCAGTGCGTCATTGGGAGGATATTATGATCAGTGGCGTACTAAGGGTAAATGGCGCCCGAGGAAACGATGATGGCCCAAATGGGCCAGAATACGAGGCCCGAATTTTCATCAGCTGTTTTGGCGCCCCAAGACCTCTGGCGCTCAGTACGCTACTGATTATGATAACCCTCTTTCGTCTAACTCTATCTTCTCTGTTAAGGAACATGATTTTTATTTTAGAGGTAAATAGTTTAAAGAACGTTTTGTCAACAAGATCAGTAAATCAATCTGATGTGTAATGTGTGGTACAATAATTTTCTTGTCAACTTCGGTTTTTCCCGAGTAATGCCACAATCGATGTGCAGGGAAATCTTACTAAACATCTTAAGCATCACTGACAGCCACGTGCATGTTGGTTTACACGGTTACAAATGTTGTAAATGTGTACAGGCAGTAAACTAAACTACACATAATAAGACATAAATATTGTAATCTTACATTCATCTCTTTTTTTTTAAATACTGGAAAATGTTCCATTTTCCTTCTCGGCCTTGTCAAGACATGTTGCTAACTCTTTGGTCAAGCACTTATTGAACACTGTTGAATTTTTTTTACAGTTCTATGTATGGTCTCTGCGCTAAATGTATGATATGCCCATTTGCCCCGCGCTACTTACTTTGTATTCTAACTATCACCCACGTATACATAATCATGGCTGAAAGATTCGGACCTCTCATAGTGAAAATTGTATATGTAATACATATTTTTCATGTAAGTAGTAATGGGGGATAAAATGGGTTCAATAGGAAATTAAAATTAGCGATTGGTCGATATGGGGTGAATGGAAAATTAACATTACACCTCTATTTTGACCCCACAAAACTAATCCATAGTTTTAACATCATGGGTCGTTGTGGGCCCAGTGGGAATTTAACATCACGCCTCTATTTTGAACGCATAAAACTAGTCCATAGGTTTAACATTATGGGTCGTTATGGGATCACTGGGAATTTAACATTACACCTCCATTTTGACCCCATTTTTCCAAAACAATTCAGTAAATGCTCTAATGGGAATCCAAGACAGGGCTGATGAAGAAATTACACACAATATTGTGTACACACTATTAAATCCGATCTTTGTAATTTCACAATATTGAATTAAGTGGATACAGCATTTCTTTTCATAAAGACTATGATATCATCTTCCAGAGGAGGTAATCCATAGGAATCAAAATATTCCAGACGTTGGGAAAGTAAACACCTACCCAATAGGTTCCTGGGCGATGACTGTCGTCCGTATTGATGACAAAAGCTCGAACGTCTTTATATTCATCTTTAGCACACACCATTGGATTCCAAGGTACTGTGTACGATCTGTTGTTCAGAAGGTAATAAAGTCCCAATGCATTGATTTTCACAGGTAATAATAGGTAATGAATTCACCACTGGACTTTTTGTTTCAAAAGATCTGTCAAGTAAGTCGATGCACGGGAAGTCTCGGTATGCCGTTGCAAGAGAGCTTCAATGCGTTGCCTCTCCAAAGTAGTCGATGGAGGTAGGGAATGATCACTCAAGTCTTTATATAACTTTCTCAAGATTTTCTTTTCTTGTATCAGTGTCCATGCTTCTTCCAGATACTGTTCCAACCTTTCTTCTTTACTCATCATCAAACATCTGTTGTGTTGCACTTAGGTACGATGATCGATTTGATAACCATAGCAATGTTCTCTGACCAGGAGTGTGATTCTTTCAGCCAAGTGGAGAGAAAAACAGGTGAAGGACTTTGCAGAGCAAGACAAAGAGCAAAATTTAAAACATCTTTACTACGGTCCTGATAGTTCAACGTGCTTACACAAACATCTTCAGTTATCTCCCAGTTAAATGGCACTACAGGAAAGGCTGCCCATATCATTTAGATGAATTCGAATTCTACCCTAATATAATTTTGAAATACTAAACACAACTTTCACTTCTATAATTTTTCCAGTTCTTGCAAGTAAAGTTTGGGGCATAAATATTCGGAGTACAGTAGATTTTTGCTGTCATCAATAATGTATATATTCTCAACTTTGATTTTCTTTCCTTTTTTAAGCACATTGCCATATAACAATATTTGCAAATAATTCTAATAATTATTAATACAGAGTCAGAGAAATAGTAATCGTTAGTATATTCTGATTATATTCAGAATAATTGTCATGTCGAAAATTGTTTTCTTGTATGTAAGAAGGCCTAAATTTTATTTCAACCTAAATAAATAAATGAAAAATATTTCAAAAATCAAGTACTTGAGATCATATGGTGATTTAAGTTTTCATATCAGTCCTTTGATGTTAATACTCTCACAGATTCTTATCTTAATTTCATTTTAAAATTCACTTTTTATTAGTCATTTGATTCATTAGATAATTGTCTCAATTACATCATTTAAAAATGCTAGGTTCTAAAAAAAACATTTTATTACTCCAACCATTCAATTGCATATGCTTCAAGCAGTTTACAATTTTTACATTAATAATAATAATAATAATAATAATAATATTATTATTATTATTATTATTATTTAACAAACAATATAATATTTATGCAAATACAGTTTGTTTATTCTTATACTGACATTGAAATTGAATTCATGGATAAAATATTGGAATAATCATTAAAATAAATAAATATTAGGTTTAGAATATAAAGGTTCCTACTTTTATTACCGATTTAGTTCTTTTATATGTTCGTAAGTAGTGTGAGTATCCGTGGGTTTTGCACAAAGAGACACCATTAAGTTATTGTCTAGGACCTTATCTTTCACTTTAGGCCAAAAAAGAAAAGACATACGCCTTGATTCATATTGAAAAATCGTATCTATATTTGTCACTTGAGTGTATGCAAATGTATTTTCCCTAGAAGATGTTATTGTGGTAAAAGAATTTTATTGGTAAGAAGAACATAAGTGAAACAAAGACAAAGACTTACTAAAATGCAAGATAAGAGATTTGTTTGATGGTGTTTCCATTTGCGCTTCCTATCGGTTTCAAAGTAAGTAGATCTCTCACTGTAGAAACAAATTAAAAGGCAAGTAATTTTAGGTGATCCAGTCATTTACAAACTGGAAGACGCGAAGAGAGAGAGGACATAAAGGTCATGTTTTAGGAACAAGAGTTTTCTCTGAAACAAGAAAAATGACATAGATAATGTTGGAAAAGATTTAGAGGACCAAAAGAATGAACGGCAACAAGTCTGTACTTGTGAAATGGAAATGATATGCTCAGTCATTTAACCACTGGGAACCGGCTGTAAATATTATGCCATAAATAAATAGCACATCTACTTCGGAGGTGACTGAAGAATAATTCATACACAGAAGAATAAAAGAGCATGCAAACTTTGAGCTTTTGAAAAATAATGAGTTTATAGAATGTGAAAAAGAGCCATCGCATTAGAGAATGAAGGAATTAAAACTGGCACGGCATGGAAATTTATGTTGATCACGAAACGAGAGGGGAAAAAAAAGTACATTTCAAACCATTACCTGTAAATAACAAAAACAATACACTTGAAAAACATTAGAAGGAGAGTACACTGTAGACAATGAGCAAGAAGGGCAATACATGAAATTACGGAAGAAATGAAAAGAGACAACATTGAAAAATATGAAGTTAGTTCAAATTACATCTAAAAAAAAACTGAAAAGCAAATACAGTGTAAAAATGGCTCTGAGATTTTCATCAAAATATAAGGTAATTAAAGTCACATAGATGTTGATTCAATCGTGAGAACATTTTAACTTCTTTCAAATTGTATTAACAATTAAATTAAACTACACTATGTTATATTATAGCAATCATGTCAACTACATCATCAACTATGCATTTTTTCTGTATAAAATTGTTACTATGTACAATTTTAACACATCTATGAAACCTTTTGTTGCAAAGAATTACCACAAAATTAACCAGAATCCGTTGATATGCCAAAGTGTTTATGCCACATGGATGAAGTAAAAATCCAAAACACTTTTAACGGTGTATAAATACAGATTTTGAAGATTGCAGCTAAATCTGTTCGCAACACATGAGTGCACATATTGATCGTTTTAAACATTCACCGGAATTTCTCGCGGATCTTGAGTTACAGTCGGATGAAGGAGCCTTTTGGCGATCGGTACAGCATATTTCCAGATTAAAACCAACGTTGGACAACCTGTAAATCCACGTGGAATAACACAACACTAACCCCTGTCGCCATTTTGAATTACCGGGCTACACTGGCCGAACATCAGCTATTCCATCAATATCGAGGAACCAGTTAGATAGGACTTCGCATATTCAAAATGGTTTGTATCGTCATCTGATTCGAGCTCTCTATGTTTGTCATGTGACTGTCACGATAGAACAACGTGTCAAATTACAAAATGAGTGAGTTAATTTCACATTGTAACCCATATTGTTCAGAACACTGTCAATGACCTCAGTCAAAAAGTGACATGTGGAATTAACGCAGCATGTTAAAAGCAAACACCCTCATGAGATGAACAAGTTTAATACACTTAAAGCTGCAAGCACTCTCATCACCAAGAGGATATACAAAAGACTGAACCATCAAAGTACGGGCAAGAGATAACATCACCATTGGAACATGGAATGTCAGGACATTAAGACCAGCAGGGAAACTCGAGGAGCTAACCCATGAGATGGGAAGATACCAATGGCACATCCTTGGACTCTGCGAGATGCGCTGGAAACATTTCGGAGAGAGACCAACAGATGACGGACACGTGATCTACTTCAGTGGGCATGAGAACAAGCATGAACATGGAGTCGGGTTTATGGTACACAAGGACATTGTGAGTGCAGTCATGGGTTGTCGACCAGTGTCGAACAGGATAATTACAATCCGCGTAAGGGCATCTCCCTTTAACATCACTATCATACAGGTCTATGCCCCAACATCTGACCATGATGACGAGGAACTGGATGAGTTCTACGACCAGCTTCAAACTCTCATAGACCAGACACCCAAAAAGGATAGTCTGGTTATTCAAGGAGACTGGAACTCTAAGGTAGGAGAAGACGCACAAGCAGACTGGCGAGAAGCATGTGTTCCATACTGTAATAAGCAGACCAATGAGAGAGGACTCAAGCTCCTGGACTTCGCCACATTCAATAACCTAGTGCTAACGAACACCCTTGGCCCCCATAAACTATCCAGAAGATGGACTTGGCACAGCCCAGACGGAAAACATCACAACCAGATTGACTACATCTTGGTGAGAAAGCGCTTCCGGTCTAGCGTAAACAGAACACGTAGCTTCCCAGGAGCTGATATATGACGCGACCATGACTTGTTGATGATGACTATCAAACTTCGTCTGAGGAAGACCAATAAGCCGAGACAAGTTAGGATCAGGTTCGACCTTGAAAAACTTAAAGATCCAAGCGTGGCACAAGCACTTGAAGCATCAATAGGCGGCAAATTTGCACCACTCACAATTCTGGGACATGAATAAATAAACCTAGACTCTTTGATCATCACCTTCAACAAGGTAGCAATAGACACAGCCGGAGAGATCCTTGGCAACCATCGTAGAATAAAGAACCCCTGGGTCACAGCAGATATCCTCGACCTCTGCGATGTGAGGAGAAAACTGAAGAGTAAGCGAGGAGACCATGAAGGAGCAAAAAAATACAATGAGATTAACAACAGGATTAGCATCAAGAAAGCAAAAGAAAGCTGGGCAGAGGACCAATGCAAGGAAGTCGAGAAAAGCCTGAACCAGAATGACAGTAAAAGGGCATACCAGTTGGTGAAAGACCTGACAACAGAGAAACAGGGGAGATCTAATACAATTCAGGACAAGGCTGGCAAGAGTCTGACAGAAAACCAAGACATTAACAGATGGACGGAATACTGTTCGGAGCTTTACAACCAGGAGACTTCTGAAGACCAAGCTGTACTAAACGTACCACTGACCACAACAGTGGTTGACAACCCGATCATCAGGGACGAAGTAGAGGCTGAAGTAAAGGCGCTAAAGACGGGGAAATCAGCTGGGATAGACAATATACGAGCAGAACTTGTTAAAGCAGGAGGAATGTCCATGATAGATGTCCTCACAACAATCTGCAACCAAATCTGGCAAACAGGAGAATGGCCCACCCCATGGACCCAGTCTCTGATCGTGACTCTTCCTAAAAAAGGGAATCTACAACTGTGCCAGAACTACCGAACAATCAGTCTCATCAGTCACCCAAGCAAGGTTATGCTTAAGAGCATCCTCAATAGACTGAAACCCCAAGCAGAGCACATCACTGCGGAAGTACAGGCAGGTTTCAGAGCAGGACGTAGCACTACAGAACAGATCTTCAACCTCAGAATCCTCTGTGAAAAATATCTCTAGCATTAACAGAACCTCTATCATTTCTTCACTGACTTCAAGAAGGCTTTTGACAAGGTATGGCATGCAGCCTTGTGGGCTACCATGCGGATATACAACATAAACGCAAAACTAATCCGCACTATCGAAACCCTGTATGACAAGGCGACAAGTACAGTTCTCGTCAATGGCAACATAGGAGACTGGTTCAGAACCACAGGCGGAGTCAGACAGAGGTGCCTTCTCTCACCCACTCTCTTCAACATCTACCTGGAAAGGATCATGTCTGATGCCTTAGAAGACCATGAGGGCAGTGTCAGTGTTGGAGGCAGAACAATCACCAACCTGCGCTTCTGATGATATCGATGGTTTAGCAGGAGATGAAGAAGAAATGGAAACCTTAGTGAACCGTCTCAATCAAGCATCACTAAGATATCGGATGGAGATCAACGCTGAAAAGACAAACCTAATGACAAACAACCCGAGTGGCATCCAAAATGAAATAAGAGTGAATGGACAGAAGCTGGGCACAGTAACAAGCTTCAAGTACCTAAGTGCTATCGCCTCTGATGAAGGTTCAAAACCTGAGGTTCTTTCCAGGATTGCGCAGACAACAACTGCTCTGGCTAGGCTGAAGCCTATTTGGAAAGACACCAACATCACGCTTGGGTCCAAGATCAAGCTTATGCGCTCCCTCATCATGTCCATATTCCTATATGCATGTGAGACATGGACCCTAACAGCAGAAATAGAGAGAAGAATCCATGCCTTAGAGATGAGATGTTATCGAAGGATCCTGAAATCTCATACTTAGACCACGTCTCTAATGCGGAGGTGCGCACTAAAATCCAAGGTGCAATTGGACCTTATGAAGATCTGCTCACCACTGTAAAGAAACGCAAACTAAGATGGTATGGTCACGTCTCACGCTCAACTGGCCTGTCAAAGACAATCCTACAGGGCACAGCGAGAGGAAAGAGAAAACGAGGCAGACAGAAGAAGAGATGGGATGACAATATCAAAGAGTGGACAGGCATGGACTTTGCAAAGTTCTAAAGAGCAGTGGATAACAGGTCGAACTGGAGAGAGATTGTCGCAAAGTCATCAGTGGCGCCCCTACGATCAGCAAGGTTACTGGAGAAATGAAAAAAAAAATGAATGAATGAACTGAGAAACATTATAGAGGATAATATATTATATTTCTGTCTGTATTTGACCAATATAAAATAAAAATATTTCTTTTACAGTTTTGGTTCTGTAGTATGTTGCTACAATGACATCTGAAACAACTGTAATTTGTTCAAATTTGTGTAGATGATGTCTATTTGTGGAAGCTATATTGTAATACCGTTTAAATGCATGCAAATTAGCACTTAACATACCAAAAGTATCGAATCTCGAGTCTACTAGTCAAGTAGTTTGTTTGACTTATTTAAATACCATTGTAGATGCAAAAGAATTATATATATATATATATATATATATACACAGACACATTTAAAAAGCAGAAAGGAATGTAATATATTATCCTCTACAATGTTCTCAATTCAGTCTTGTATATACTCTTTGTGTCTTTCCTTTGCTTACCTATATATATATATATATATATATATATATATATATATATATATATATATATATATATATATATATATGAATATGTATTTACATTATTTAACCATTGATCTTTTATCATAAATATTTGCTAATACCTACCACCTACATCGCTCTCTGTAGATTCTGACCCTAGAGGTAGTTATATCAGGACTGCACCACTTGCTAACCCCAGGGAGGGATAACTTTTCTTTACAACAGAGCTTTATCGACACTCCAAGATGTACTTTGGGCTCTGCAAATTATGTTTTTTTATTTTATTTTTGTATTTAATTTTCTATTTTTATTGTTATCGTGTCACGCGGCTCCTTATGCGTTAGTTCCAGATGAGACCAACTCCTCCCTGGATTCTTTTTGACTTCCTAAGTTGCTTCATGCGTTAACATGGTACATGGTATATTCTATTTATTTAGTTAGTTAGTTAGTTACTTTGTTATTTTAGTGCTGCTGTCTCCCAAAACTGGAACATGATAGAGAAAAATATTAGTAGTTTGGTGAGCATTAATTTTGATTCTCAAAACACTTGCTGGTCTAGTAATTTATTATTTTGATTTAAATTTTCTCGCTTCCCAATACGGGTTGTAAAAAACAAAGAAGGAAAACCCCACAAAGATCCAAACAAAACTACCCTAAAATAACTGATCTAGAAATACTTACGATGATAAATACGGTTTAAAATTTACCTGTCACACAGAGAGAGAGAGAGAGAGAGAGAGAGAGAGAGAGAGAGAGAGAGAGGGAGAGAGAGAGTATTATCTCCTTTTCAATGTTACTGTCTCCAAGAATACACTGGAACCTGTTCATAACAAACTCAAATGCATGTCCTTTTGACCTTATGCTTTCAAAGTTGAAAGATCTCTCTCATATATGTTGCTTCCTAGTTAGAAATATTCGGTGAGAAATATCTGCCTTCTCTAGAGACATTCTATATGACTAATACACGTACACACCTCTATCTCTTCATATATGTTGCTTCCTACTTAGAAATATTCGGTGAGAAATATCTGCCTTCTCTGGAGACATTCTATATGACTAATACACGTACACACCTCTATCTCTTCGTGCCACTTTATATTTCATGTGGGAGCTAACTTCCTAATAGTATAAAGGGTTTCTTTTGGAGTCTGGTAGTGAATCAATGTGTGTCTTTTTGCCTTAAATTCACGGTACATGCTAACATCATTATCTCAGATTTTTGCACGTGGAATAGCTCAATAATTGATATTTTCTGCTTTATTACTTAAAAGTCAAGAGCTGATTTTTATTAAAGCCTTGAAGCAAAGGTTACATATTTGCCTTGACACGCATATTGTTTTGTAATAAATTAAACACCAACGCACTCAGAGCATTTCACAATGACGTTTGCAAAATATAAAATTAAAATAAAAAATCAGTTTGATATTTTATTTATTTTATTATCTTAAAATAATTCCGAGTACATATATTTACAATTTCATCATCAGTTCAACAATCGGCGTAAATTAATTATATGTCCGTGAATGATATTATAGTTCGGATTCAATCGGGAATGTTTGAAATTTGCAAACATGTCGACCAGGCTTCTTGCCAGTAACTTCCTCCACCAACTTGTGTCGGTATTCTAACCACTTCCGGTTGGTTTCAAAGCGCTTGTAAAGCTCAATATCAGATGGAAGTACATCCTCTCTATCAGTTTTTAGCCACCGCAAGACATCCATTTTCGAATGAATTTGAAACTGCACGGCATTTAGAAGCAAACATTCTGTTTTCCCTTTGGCTATGATATACAAGTCTTGGAGATTTTCTCCTTAAAAGAGAGAGAAAAATAAAAGGTACTTTTCTTGATGTACAGTAAACCATCCCAAATAATGTCTGCTACTTGGACTATTCAGTGGAGAAAAGTGATCCAGATTTGAAGATGATGTTTTCAGAAAAAACGTTTATTATTTTACAGTGTAAATTGATATTAACAAATGTGTTTTTAAAATGGGATGTTATCTTATTATGGGAGTAATTGTAAGGAGATGTTTATTTGTATTTTTAGCCTACAATGCAGAACTCAAATTACATGCATTATTGTGCACATATGTTAATTTGAAAGTTCTCGCTCATTTCGTATAGCATATTAATTCTGATGTGCCCTGCAAACATTATTTCTCAGTTTCCAAATTTATGCCGACAACAGCCGAATAACACTTTGTCGTTGGAAACATGTTATGTAATTAATTGGAAGATTCAAGTAAATTAAGTGTTCTGAATAATCTGAAGTAGTTCAAAATGGCGTTCTTACGTTAACATCCTATAAAACATGTAAACTTATCGAGTGCCACAAAAATAGTTATTGAGACAGAATGATAAATACAAGAGAATGAAGGCGACACAATGAAAACATATCGACCAATCCTGCAAAACTCGAGATCATGCCTTGAATCTATGTCGAACAGTATCATGTGGCAAATAGTGACAAGATGTTCTCCGAAAGGAGAATTTATATATAAATGGTGTAAAGATTAGTTCCAATGTGTTGAGGTATTAAAGAAAATTAGTTCTAAGTTGGAATTCTAATTATAACATTATGGGAAACGATTTTTCGATCGTGGCACGCTCCCGAGTTTTGCTGAATTAGCTGAGATAATAAGATTAAGAGACGACTGGGTCACTGTAGGTATGTACCCGGATGTTTTCTTGTCTGGTATCCTGGCCCAGTGCACTGTCTTCATGACGACAGAATAGTGGTCTACGCTGCCAGGCTAGGTACTTACCTGCCCCAAAGTAATCTCCAGGATACAGGGTGGTGATGGTGAGGAGATGAACCTCCTTCCGCCGACACCTCATCTTCCTGCCATAGATCTTGTTTAGGAATTTTTCCCGCTGTTCTGGCGTCTCGTGTAAAAATAAGACTGGCCTGAGGTACGGGGACTGATGCCGGACGAAGTGGATTCGCTTCACAATCTTACAACGCCCTTTCTTGATAAAATACACATTCTCTGTGTTTTCGACATCTCCGAGAATGACCTGGAAAGAAAGACAAAAAAGTTTTTAAAATGCAATTTTAATATAAAAAATAGATCCACAAGCAAATTAAACTGACTGCAAAAAGTGAGTAAGTGGAATCAATAGATTACTTGTACCTTTGAAACAAGTTGACTTACAAGTATGCCCGACTCTTGACAATCTGATAAATAAATAAATCTTAATCTACACCTACTTTGATTTCCATTTGACATAGTGGTCCCGGACAAATAAATTGGAGGGTCGGAGGCAGGATACAACAGGAACCTTAGTGGGTCCCTCTTTTAATAATTTTTTTTTCCAACACCGAATCATCACTGCATAATTCTTACACAACTTCCAGTCTATGACGTCTATATTCCAGCTAATGTGCTAATAAGTTAAGTTAATCCATCGATTAAAATCACACAATAGACCCAAATCATTATCACATTTGTCATCCACAAAACTGCATAAGAGTTTTGTTCCGAGACGGCGGAAAGAACGAGTTTGATATGGGTAGGAATGTGTCGAGGCCGTAAGGCCGACATGTATCCATACGCCATATCAAAGGAGTTCTTTCCCCCCGAATTGGAACACAACATTAATGCGGTTTTGCATTTATTAAATACCCACTCTTTCACGTTTTCCAAATAGTTTAGCTATACACGGCGAAAGGAATTCAAAACAAATTGGAATCTATTTAAAAGTTCTTTTCGGTACATCGGAGAATATCGATGCGTGGACGTACATGAAAACACATAAATAGTTCCAGTCTGTGTGTGCGATGCGAAAACACGGACTGAACATCCGTATCAAACGCCATATCGGCCATGCAAGGCTTAACGGGTAATAAAACCTAATCTTGCACACGATCAGTTGCAACAGTTTTTACATGCGGCCGTGCAGGTCCATGAAAACCAACGGCCCTTCTTTTACTTCTTCTTCGTTCGGATCTTGGATCGAAATTAGTCAATAACTCATACAGGGAAAATTAGGTGCTATTATGATCATCGCAGGAGCAACACAGAGTTTGCGGATTTTATATTAGAGTTTATAACTCTAGTTATAGTACCCCCTGAACACTAGTTATAGCATCCCTTGACCACTTCAATTACTAGTTATAGAACCCATTGATCAGTTGGATTACATGTTGAAGATTAATAGCATTACAACGTCACGTCATAAAAATCGTAGGTCAAACCTTTTAGCAGCGTCACATATCAACGTCTCTGAGTTACAAAGTATTTGCAGTCCTGTGATAAACAGAATCTAAAACTTCTGTTAATAATCGAGACACAAGTCACATTTTTGAAAACTTACTGAAGTACTGTATTGTATTGAATTGTATTGTATTGTATTGCATTACATTACATTACATTACATTACATTACATTACATTACATTATATTATATTATATTATATTATATTATATTATGTGAACACTTATGTAAGATCTCTGTATATTTTCCGATTGTGGTCATGTGCTGAATTTGAAAAATGTGACCATAAAAGTCATGTGATTTTTAATTCAGTAGTTGTAGACAGTATATAAATATGTACGACTAGGAGAGCAGAAAGACATGAAAAAATTTGTCTTTCAGTAATAACTTGGGGAATTTCTTTTATAAACACAGCACTTGGGAATTTCCTGCAACAAAGTCTGCACAGATATTGCAGTATTGTTTCTGTACTTTTTATGGCAGTTATGTAAAATTATTAGCGTAATGTTTGATTTCTACCCTATAAATCCCTTCTGCATATCAGCTGCAAGACTCTGAGGAGGATTTGAATTTGAAAACAAAAAAGGTCATTACCATGTCTATTTTATCCACGGGGGAAAAGAGATGGTGAGGGTCCCAGTTGTATAGCAACTACAAGACTCAGAGGCAGACTTGAATTTGAAGAAAAAAAACAAAAAAAACTGTGTCTATGTTATCCCCTGAACGCATAAACGCTCCCAGCAAGAAACAAAACAAACATACATACTTGCATACATTTACATACATACATACATATATACATACATAAAAAAGAAAGATGGACAGAATAAAAGAAACATCAATAATCTGTTAATAATCTAGGGACAAAACATATCCATTCATTCATCTATCATCATACATACATGTAAACATACATGAAACATTCATATATAAATATCATGATTTGATCATACGTACATGCAAACATTCATGAAACATTCATATATACATATCATGTATATCAAACATACATGAAACATTCATATATACATATCATGTATATCAAACATACATTAAACATTCATATATACATATCATGTGTATCAAACATATATTAAACATTCATATATACATATCATGTATATCAAACATACATTAAACATTCATATATACATATCATGTATATCAAACATACATTAAACATCTATATATACATATCATGCTTTAAAAGAAGACAAATTCGTCGGGTTCGAGAAATTTTCAATTCAGTAAACAATTGCTAAAGCTGAAGGCAAATCATCTTTGCTGGCAGATAGCCAGGCTTTTCAGTTTTTGTCAATACGTTATTATTATTATTCTTTCTGTACTGACAGGTAACGCGAATACTTTGGTCGTATGACTAGAGTGGTGTTTAAGGCAGAGGTCCAATCAAATTTCTTGTGTTGTGGTTAAAAAAAATCAGGTGACAAGATGTGATAGAGCGAACAATTAAAAATGTTGATACGCTTGTACATGTCACGTTCCGGGTTTATGGTATCTAAACAAAATAAATTTGTTTTTCTTGTAAACACGGCTGTACAATGCATAGCGTTAACCATACGTGATCCTGCTTAAGCGTGTATTACTGTGAGCGCCAACACTTTAAAATTCCTACAATTTCGCATATTTTCTAAAACTGACGACAGCAACTCCTTTTTTGGAAATTTAAGTTTACTGTTGACAGTATGTATGTATGTATGTATGTATGTATGTATGTATGTATGTATGTATGTATGTATGTATGTATGTATGTATGTATGTATGTATGTATGTATGTATGTATGTATGTATGTATTTCTTAATTAATATGCCTTTAATTAGTCACATTGTTAATGTATCGAAAAGTATAACTTGGCATTTGCATTGAGAGTTTGGTGTCACCACATTTACCACGTGTGTGTGTGTGTGTGTGGTTGATATTTGATGTTGAGTTGAAATTAGCTTAAGGTTTATATGCCCGTTTTGGTCATTACACTATGTATATGGGCCATATAACTTAAAATGAGCACATCTGAAACTATGCATTGTAATTAATTCTAACTGATAGGAATACTTAGATTACATTATTGTAATTACAAATAGATAAAAATATTTAATCAACTGCCACTAGAACAAGCAATTTAATTTGTTTTCGTTTCTAAAACGTCAGTAAAAATTAGTTGTAAACATTTTAAAGCTGCTTTGATAGAACCTCAATAAATGTACTCGAGAGCACAATTACAGATGTCCTCACACCATATTGCTCATCTATTTAAACATTAGTGTTTACATATGTTATGGAGTGAATAACCTCAACTTAACAGTTACAAGTTTAAGGGGTCAATTAACAGTTACATGTTTAAGGGGTCAATTAACAGTTACATGTTTAAAGGGTCAATTAACAGTTACATGTTTAAGGGGTCAATTAATAGTTACATGTTTAAGGGGTCAATTAACAGTTACATGTTTAAGGGGTCAATTAACAGTTACATGTTTAAGGGGTCAATTAACAGTTACATGTTTATGGGGTCAATTCAAATTTAAATGTGAATAGTTTGGACTTTTGTCAATATTTTGGAAACTTACAAAAAAATTAAATTGTTTGTTCAAGAGGCAGTTGATTCAAATATATTTTACCTATGTCTAATTAAATACTGTATATAATTGTTCAGACCTAATTAGAACGTACAGTTTATATTGTGCTCATTTGGAGTCATAAGGCCGAAATATATGGTGTAATGACCAAAATGGACATATAAACCTTAAGGTAATTTCAATATAAAACATTCGTCATGTGTTTAACTTCATACACTAGCTGTTGTTATGTTGTTGTTTAAGGGGTCAATTAACAGTTATATGTTTAAGGGGTCAATTAACAGTTACGTGTTTAATTTTTTTTTTTTAATTTGTGGTATAAGCACGCTTTCATAATTTTAATGTAATGGTCCCCCCCCCCCTTTATACTCTTCGTACTTTATGTAATGAGATTGCCATAATGCATACAGTTGCCATTTATCTAATTTCATATACTTGTCTTTGAAATTTCTTTGTGGTATATGCATACAATACTATTGAGCCTGTATATGCCAACTGAAATATTAATTTTTTTCCCTTTTGTGGCACATGTAGATTATAATGGTCGTCACTATACATACATTTATGTCAAATTAGTTTTCTCCATATTTGTACGTGAATCTAAGACAAAGTGTCTTTTATCATATACCACATACCTATATAATTTACATGATTGTCTTCATACATACAAATTGGTGAAGTTTCCTGTCTTTGATTTCATTTATTATATACAACACTCCGTCATTACATTACCCTTCATTATAACACCTTTCCAGTTAAAAGGCGGGCATGGTCATGGATCCCATTTTATTATGTAGTAGTAAAATTATATGGATAATGTACTTCATTATAAGGCAGTTTCACTATAAGGCGGTATATTCATTGGCTCCCATGGACAGCTTTATAATGAGGAAGTTCTGTATTATAGTATTAGTGCTGCTTTATAATAAGAGAGTTATGCATTATAGTGTTAGTGTTGCTTTATAATGAGGAAGTTCTAAATTATAGTGTTATTGTTGTTTTATAATGAGGGAGGTCTGTATTATAGTGTAATTACTGTTTTATAATGAGGGAGTTATGTATTATAGTGTTAGTGTTGCTTTATAATGAGGGAATTGTGTATTATAGTGTTAGTGTTGCTGTATAGAATTGTATTTTTGTGTAAAGCAAAGTGAGTGAAAAATAGGTATAACAAAAATTGTGGTTAGGTCCCAACATTTAGCATCATCCTATGTATGATTGTTTTCACACATACAAAGATAGTCGCGGTAGATCAGTTGGTAGAGTGTCAGTCTCGTAATCCAAGGGTCGCGGGTTCGATGCCAACAGCTGCATCGGCCTTTCTCCTTGAGAAAGGCACTTAGCTCCCATTTCTTCGGCATGCTGGAGCTAATAATGTGTTAAAAGTGCCGTTGAAACCAACAAAAGCAAAGCATACATACAAATTGTTTCATAATTTTATTCCTATTTACAACATATACTAGTAGTTTGGTAATACTTTTCTGTATGCAGCGATTGTTTATGTTGGTCACAACGAGCGTATTATGATATGTAACACATACTTGTGGTTAAATGTAACAATTCACATCAATATAAGCTTAATATGATTGGCGTCATATATATATATATATATATATATATATATATATATATATATATATAATACACATTTTGCCATTGATACATAGTTACAGATATGTTTCAAAGTTTGCCATTTAGACATATTTATATCATAATTCACATTTTGCCATTTAGACATAGTTACGGATATGTTTCACATTTTTACATTTATACATATTTATATACATAATTCACATTTTGGCATGGAGACATAGTTACAGGTATGATTCACATTTTGCCATTTTAGTTACAGATATTTATTTATATACATAAGATTCACATTTTGCCATTGAGAAATAGTTATGGATATGTTTCAAATTTTGACATTTGGACATATTTATATACATAATTCACATTTTGTCATTGAGACATAGTTACAGGTATGATTAACATTTTGCCCTTTTTAGTTGCAGATATTTATGTGTATACATATGATTCACATTTTGTCATTGAGACATAGTTACAGGTATGATTAACATTTGGTCCTTTTTAGTTACAGATATTTAATTTCCTTGAAAAGTCTTGCTAGTGTTAAAATTGTATGCTAAACAAATTATTTCATGCGAGTGGTTTGATAAACCTAACAAATAAGATGGAAAAACCTTAACGTAGACTTTGATTACATGTCAGCTAGTCTAGTTTTTGCATGTTGTGTATTTGTTATGGACCTAATTGCGGACGGTATGTTCGCACGTATTTATATGGCACATCTCAGATTGTAACATTGTATAATGAAAGTGCACAGGGAATCATTTTCATATTTTGTTTCCATTGCGTTTTTAATATGGGTCTTGTCAACAGCTTCATATGCGACTTATGGTAACACTGACATTCAAATTTAAATTTTGTTGCGGAATATTATGTTTTTGGCAATAATTAGTCGCATGAAATATATGGGAAATAACTCGTTTAGCTAGGTTTTACTGATTAATGTAATGTTAAGATGAACGATATCCCCTGATTTACTCTGTAGAGGGAGATGAGAAAGAAGAACAAACGGGAAGTAGCATGTTAAATGGAAAGTTTTATTTTCCTTAGTTTTTAAAAATTAGTTTTTTTCAATCGCCTTCCCCAACCCTTACATGAATACAACATAATGTCTCTGCTGCATTCAAAAATTCTCAGACGTTTAGTTTGGGTAACGGATTTATCTTTGTTGTAATTGTTTTACTGACCAAATTTGTATGGCTTGTAGTCT
Organism: Margaritifera margaritifera; assembly: GCA_029931535.1. Lineage (NCBI taxonomy): Eukaryota > Metazoa > Mollusca > Bivalvia > Unionida > Margaritiferidae > Margaritifera > Margaritifera margaritifera. The sequence continues at coordinate 5,158,838 of JAQPZY010001630.1, read as the reverse complement.
GAACCGACTTCGCATGCAGAAAAGAAATATTTGGAAGTATAAAAATTCATTTAAAAAAGGTATTTCTCTTGTAATACTTTTGTAATACTTGAAGAAAAAATTGTCCCACTTGTAGATAGACCGGCAACGAGGAGAGAGAAGGTATGGCAACGAAAAATCGGGTCATGAAAAGAAATAAAAGTGATTATTCACTCTCGAACACATGTTATCAAAAAGCACAGAACTGGTTTTCAACAGCTTATGCAAATGCGTTTCTTGTGTATGTTTTCTTCTGCCAACCCGTTCCGTAAATATACATCTTTGACGCCATAAAGTTGTTCTCGATGTAACTCGTTACTGGTATAATTCTATATTGAAGCGCCATTAATTAAAGTCCTATAAATAAGATTTCGCACTGCTATTTATGCTGACGGAGGTGAAAAGTCTTATTAATGGCCTCCATTTTCACGTAGCATACTGCAATATTTTCAGTAGTTGAAGTTAAAACGAACATGTTTACCGATAAAAAAGAATACGAAGAAAATGTCTCTATTAAAAAATGTGACCTTTACGACGTAATAGAGCTGATTTCATCACATTTCACTGAGACTCAATTGCTTTGTCTGCCATTGCTGTCGCTTGACTGATGGTTCATTATAACGTAAAATTAAGAGGAAATGGTTGAACGATACTAACTATATAACAATTCTAATGACAATGAAATATGAATCATGACTGCTTCTCTTACCAGCTTTCAGCACTTATATGGGACGAAGAACTATACTGAAGTACATTAAGAACCATAGTGAAGAATATGAAAAAAAAATGGTATAGTTTCGTTTTGTTAAAATGTACTGCACTAAATTATAGTATCACAGCTACTGTTCAGCATACACTGAATTGCTTCATAGACACAAGCAACAAAGAGAACAGTTGGTGGATTGATACTTAAAATTTGTGATTATCATCGCTGATGGACATTGAGGTAAGTTAATTTGGATATTTTATTAATTTTTACAACTCCAGGTGCCTGTTTCGGTTGACTCTTTGTGACATCTGAGACAAAATGTAATGTCCGAACGTTCCATTTCAAACTCAAGAGCAACTCGCTACGCGAAAATGGACCGATATATTAAAACTGTGCACCCCGTCAGTATAATATCAGTGTGAAGTCTTATTTAAAGGACTATATCGACGACAATTCAAAAACTGTTAAATCTTACATCACTTTCGGAAAAAAGAAAAAAAAAACAATATTGTAAGGTAGTATTTGGGATTGATTTCCGACCCAAACCTACCTATGTACAAAGCTCTCTCTCTCCCCCCCCCCCACCCCCCATAAAATAATTTTAAAACATTCAGCTGGGGTCATCTATAAAGTAGTCCATCGTATCCGCGCATTAGTACAACAAGAGCACACTGACTAGATTCTACCTTCCTTCTCCAGTGACAGATTGAAATCAAATCAGAAAAGATGGCTAAAAATCCAGACTGTGAATAGTGGCTCAAATGCGCTTCATTGTGACGTTTTTGGTATCTTGTGTCGTCTGCTAGGAAACGCTGCAACGTTTACCAAAATTTCTAAACGTGAATATAGTTTACAATAACCGAAACGATCAGAAACTCAACTTTTCTCTGTATCTACCCTCTAATCTTACTAAACAGCTGACAGCTAGTATAATGTGCATGTCGTACCTCGCTCAACTTAAGAATGTTTCATTTGTTGTACGTCCTTCACCTCGTATTATGACAGGTTCAGTTTGTAAGCCACGTCTTTGTTGAATATATCAGACAATTTCAGTAAAACATCCCTCGGATTATTGTGATTTTATTTCATACTGTTACATATATGTACATGATGAAAAAAATCAAAAATGGATCCGGATGTATTGCCTAGCCATGCGCATGGGATGCCTTTGTAGGAATTACAATGAATAAGAAACTATGCAGTAGCTTACGAACTTGAAACGGTGTTTCTGTTTTTAAATTACGAATCAAAGGTTCTATTAATAAACATGTTGTTTAAAGGTAAATGCTGTAGTTAAAAGAATTGTTTTTTTAATCAGCATTATCAGTAAATGAACCTGATGTGTAATCAGGGGCCGTCGTAAGGGGCGGGCGATACGGGCGACCGCCCTTGGCGCCAACCCGGGGGGGGGGGGGGGCGCCATTTCGCGGAACATGTTCTTTTATTCTGTATTTTACTTATATAAACGTACAACTTTTTCATTAAAATACCTACGTTTAGTTATTATTCTCATGACTATTACTACATTTTTCAGAGGGTGGGGGACGCCGAAAGCGACGCTTGCCTGGGGCGCCGTTTCGTCCAGTGGAAACTTGCGACGGCCCTGTGTAATGTTGTGTAATGTGCACTGTAACTAATTCTCATTAACTTCTACTCTTTTTACTAGAGATGCCACATTCGATGTGAAAATCATCGATTTTCCAACCCTCGAGTTAATTGTGGGTTGTGTTCAGTGGAATATGTAACGTTGACATTTTCGCCAGGTTGTTCACGCGTGCGTTATGAAGACCGCACTTGAAATCACCATAGCTTATTTACATCTTATATTATCTGCTCTACGGATACGGGGATCTCCTGGATTTTCCCTTTTCTATTGACAGTGGTTTACATTTTTGCTAAATATTTTTCATTCTTCGTCATTAGGAGAGACATAGAATCATGTCACAACTTAATAACAATCTGCACGTAATTTCAGCGATGCTATGCAGATTTAAAGTAAACGTACACGTTACAACGGAAATGGACTGGAAGGATATACACTGTGCTGCAACAATGACATGTCATCCGGAAGGAAGAATGAGAGTTGGAAGGACAAAACATTGAGAGAGTGAGGGGGGGGGGGGGAGAGAGGACTACATCATGCGCAGCCAGAATGCAATTTTAAAAAAGTATCATGGCCATTCAGATCACCGGTGTGATTTGGATATGGAATGGGACGGAATATGTCGTTAATGTTTAACTGAGTTTAATATTCTCATGTACTTTGTTACCTTGTTATCGTTGTAGGTCTTCAACTCTGAGGAGTCCGCACATTTCTGAATCTGCTTGTCACTAAAGGCCTTAAGGTGCCGGCTACCTCGAAGGAAGTCGTATCTTTCCGTATTATCTTTCACCAGTCTCTTCTTCAGCACTTTTTCGAATTCATCTTTTCCAAGGCTCAAGAATTCGCTGTCATCTGTAAGAAAATGTATATATCCAGCCATAAGAACATCAAATAGATTTAAGTAAGTCTACATTTCGATAGATGAACAAAATATACATAAATTCAAACATACATTTACTTATAGTGCAGCGGTAACATGCCTGCTTTTGAACCTTTGCCGTCGCAGGTTAGATCCCTGGTTGCGACATGTGCGAGGGAATACGTATGTCGTCGCCCATCCAGTGTCGGTGGTTTTCACCGGATTAGTCGGCAACGCGAATATCTGAGCCATCAAAGGTACGTCGTACAAGTTGATATAACTTATTGTGCAATTTACGTAAAATAAACAAAGCCGAAACATGTAGGCAGACAAACATACATGTGTGCGTACGTGTTTACATGTATACGTGTGAATCGTGTTGTTTAAAAAGTGGCTTTAGGCTTTGCAATTGAATTTTTTTTAAAATTATGAAACATTTTTGGAACAGATTATAGGACATATTTTGGCAACAAGAGAATGCTAAAATGGATGTTTCAAATTAAGTAGCACGCGTCTGTCTTGAAAGTCACACATATCAGTTTTAATTTAACAGTCATTTTAAGAACTGAAATATTTGTTGTAATTTAACAATCATTTTACGGAAAGTAGACAAATATGTGTCGATGTTCAAGAATTCCTGACCACAGTCGGATGAATTTACATCCCGATAGTCCCACGGTGAGTAAATTAAAACACTTTATTGACTTGGGATGCATAGTATAGTAACACAGAATGTCAAAGTTTACGTTTCTCGTAATTAATGTCGCAAGGTATATTACATATTCACCATAAAAATATTTCATCATACGAAAGTTTAATGAGAATATAGAAAGTAGAAGGTTTCATCATTCTTATCGTCTCGGACTTCTTTCCCTCTGACGTATTTGCCACCATATGTTGCTATCTACTCCGACTCCGGTTATCACATTATTGCTACGACTAAATTTGCTGCAAGTTTTATTAACAGTTAGACTGACATATTGGCTGAATGTTGTGGTAACATATTAGTGCCTTCATTGCGAAAATTTAAGATAAATCAGCCAACCTTCTTTCGTTTTCCTATGTCAATCAGATACAGATAACATCGGATTTGTAGCGTGGAGAAGTTTCTGAACTCTGTGTCAGATTATGTGCATAGGCATATGCGAAAGGTTACGTTAGATGTCCCTTCGCTATGTCCATTTTAGGTGAGGTTCAGTACATCCCAGACAGAAGAGTCAATATAAACGACTTACGGGGAGAAAGACACAAGCAAACTGTGTCGGTATCCTGAGAGTTCTGTTCTCTTAGGAATTATCATATTCTTTGTAAATTCTAAATTTTACCGTTTTATTCTTTGAAAATTTTAAATTCCCTTTTCCATATACAATGTCAGCAAATGATATGTGTCTAAAAGTATGGTAGTCATCGTTTCCCTTTCTAAAGTTCCCAGAAATTACAATTATCTTTTTAGTCTTGTTGTGTGAAAATGTAAAATACACATGCATAATGTATCATGGATAATTCTACCCTTGTAATAAAATTATATCTAATAATTAGGAAAATGAAGTAATAATATGAATGGATTTTTAAAATTAATTTTGTCATTATTGTTTGCGATTATAGTATTAATTTTGTTATTATAAAAGTTTGTCGCTGCGGGCTTCATGCTGTTAGATATGGGGTAACGAATTCTTCCTAGTTTGAAAGTTATATACCTGGATTGTTCTGCATTTATGGTCCAACATTCGAAATATTGTATTTACTTGAATTCATGCACGACGATTTGAGTATTATTAAAACATATTGGTTTCCTCCTACACCTCAAGTATATTTAGCCTACGTTTTTGGTTACTTGGCTATTTGATCATTTACAGAATTTTATATGATATTTCAAATACAGGAATGGTATGAAAATATAAAGTTTGTAAGCCTTAATTAATTTTAGCAAAACGTAGAATAATTTTATTGTTTTCATATACAATTTTATATATGGAATGTTCTTCTTATTTAATAAAGCAAATTATATCTGCATCCATTGAGTCCTTTTTCTCTTCGTTGCAGATAGTATCGAACCTGGTCGCCTCTCGCAATCTCGAAATGTAACTCCTAGTTAGAATCTCGCGGGAGTGACACATCTGGACGACGGGACATTATCAGTACAAATTATTGCATATCAATTGGTAAAAAATGCCATTACATAATAGACAATGGCCATCAGGTCAAATTTCGTCCGCTGTCCCTGATAAACTCCATTGATAAAATACTCTTTACCACATCAAATTTTCAAAGCTTAAAATTATTCTTCAAGGTAAAAGGCCTTAAAGGAAAACTCAGTTAATGTGCCGAACTCAAGACTAGAGAAGGACATCAGATCAGCTTGGGTCGGATGCCGTGGTGTGTCCCTGTGCAAGTCATTTCACTCTAAATGCTGTGGCACTATATCACGTTCATGTGCTGCTGTGACATAAAGCAGTAAACAAAAAGGCGATATGCCCATTTGGAAAACTGTTATTCTCTGTGATCTTGACCTTCCACGTCATAGTTTATGGAGATGAATGAGTTGCATGATGTGTAGGGCATTGACACCGTTCCTACATCAGTTGTTCTTACGCTATTCATCAAAGCAGTATCACTGCTTTCTAGTAATTTCTTAGTTTGCATATAAACATTCTTGTAAATATAAATGGCACCAGTCACATTAATCACACCAACAAACGATAAACTAGAGGCTTTATAACGTAATGCCACTCCCCGTTTTTGATATAGAAATTAGGGTGCTATAGGTGAAATCGTATTAGGCCGCTGAGTCGAATTATAAGATTTAAAGGATATGCCAGAAAAAAAACAACACCTATGCAGTGATAAGTCATATTACGCAAGAAATTTGTCATTATAATAACAAGTACCTGATGTAACGGCAGTGTGATCACGGCGGATGGATCTGATTAGAGCCATTTCTCCAAATATGGAACCGTCTGTGAGCGTCTTCAGATGAATCCTTCGTTTTGCACCTTAATGATAATAATAACAATAATAATAATAGTAACTTCAGTGCCAAACTTTTAAAAACATTTGGATGCGGATAATAGTCCTTCATGTAACATGTGACAACCTTTCACTGTAGGTTGAGCATGGATGATGAATTTTAATTAATTTCAGTTTCATGACCACCAATTCCAAGCATTCCCCTCCAGATCATGATTTGGTGATGGCAAAGCAAAGACTGACGATAATGCTGCTCCAGAAAAGCAACACACTACCAGGTTCTTGGAGCAATATATGTAGCAAATCATCCAAACACAAGGGCAATGCATTAGTTAATAGAAAATATTCACGTTTTGTAATCTGCGAGAAACAAAGAGAGAAACAAGGTATGTTCGACTGGAAGGTCCCCATGACATGGAGTCCATGCAGTAGTGTTTAAAGAAGTCCATAAGAATCGATGTTGGGTCAGCTATACAGTTTCCAGATTGTATGCAGGCAGACAAAAAACCAAAATGGATGACAAATGGTGAAACGGTCATTACCACTAAAGACAAGGATAATGGGCCGACGAGTGAACAACTTATAGGTCTATAGCATGCCTGGCAATGACATAGAAGTTTCTCATAGGAAAGGTTGCTGACCAGATACACAGTCATCTGGAACAGATACGCTTGCTGCCATCAGAAAAAGTCAATAATAACTAATAACCGGCTACTGATCGAAAAGATGGTGCACTGGAATTACGGACGATAGAACACAACATATATTCATGCATGGATTCACTTCAATACGATCTACTATTCGTATATCCTGAAATGCCTGAATTATCAAGAACACGCAAAGTCAAAATCACCAGGATGGTGTCTCTAAAAGCACAACATACGCTCTGAAGGAAGACCCGAGGGACTGTCACGAACTATGACCGCTTTCATTTCGTAATACCAATGATACACAATGGCAGAAGAAGAACTTTACAAAAGCATACAAACTCTTCGTAGACGGTTTCATAGACTGCGAGAGAAACGAACAGAAATAGATTTCTGCGTCCAAAAGATGACAATTACCAGTCACGTACAAAGTAGCACTAAGCGCGGAGTACTAGTAGGATGCAACTAGAGATGGGAAAGTGCTTAAAACAATCTTGTAGTTCTAGAGGCCGATATGAATCATGATGCCGCGAATGTTAATATCAAGAACAAATATAATAGAAGAACAACGAGTGTTTTTATTATAATTCTCAACGACGACTACTGAAACCTGCAGGTGTAGTGAGGTAACAGTTCTAATACAGAGGAAAATTTGAATTGCTTCACACATGAATATGCAGAGTAACTGAAAATAAACATTAAAAGTGTTCTTGGGCGAAATTGTTTACTATTCAAAGAATTGTTCACTGACGTTAAAACTGGACTAGCTATCATTTGGTACAGTCTGTTCTGCCGCAAAGTAATTTTGTTGATGCTCTTGTCGTCGCTTATTGTGCACTTTGTCCATTTAGTATCAAAACAAATCTGCGATGAGCGGAGCAATTTGCTTTGCGCGTGCAGAACCTAGCTAAGTGAAACAAGATCGGCCGGTACAGGTTAACTTCAGATAACACTTGCTATGGCAGATTCAATATCATACTGCCGTAAATGACATAACTGTATCGATCTGTAAACGTTGACTTATTATTTTTTTGGTTATATTTTTCGTAATTTGCTACAAACTGTGTTAACGTAAAAATTGTACAAGCTACAAATTTCGTTAATATTGGATTAAAGCAAAATTAAAGGATGTGGTAGTGGATTACATTTTGATGCGATATTTTTTCCCCCTTTGCGACAACTCAAAACAGAAACAACTATATTTTGCGTTAGGTAATAATCTGCGGTCCAACAACTCCTTGCTAGACTAATGATTTAACTTTGCACATATTTGGGGATTACAAAATCTGCATAAACTGATTTCCTTCAGACAGTAGCGTAACTTCAAATTTTCCCCCTCCCCCCGCGTTGAAGGGGTCGTGGGATCGGTAGTTACGCCACTGTCTTCAGACAAGAGAGTGACATTACGAGCTTCGTTTATTTGTAATAATATATATTGTATGGACACCAATGTATTGCTTTACAATAAATTTTTAAAGGCTAGTGAGAATTTTGTATGGACGACAAGTCACTTCAGTTAAATGGAGCCTAAATATTTGCATCCTTGATCTAACTTTAATTGTATACAACACCCTTATATTTAAATAGCATTACCCGCAGTACATGGCATATAATACAATAGCAGGAGAAATAGCAGGTTTTCTTTATGACAAAGGGTAACAGTACTGAAATGTGCCTCATACGACTGAAGGAGGTCATTTTCGGATTACTTTAACAGAATTCAAAACCCTTCGGTCCTGATTCCCCCCCCCCCCCCATCTATTATTTTATATATTTTAATTTGTGATGACAGCGTGATTTCATCGCGGACACACCAGATTGACTCTTATCACACACATCTGGTGCGTGATTTACATTCACATAACGAGTTTTTCCGAATGAAGAATTTAAATCGTTTCCTCACCAGTTTTTGGATCTGTTTCCGTTTGTATAAGGAAAACCTGTCCAGACAGGAGGAAGTACACGCGTGTGCCCGGATCACCCTGGCGAATGATGATGCGGCCCTTCTCGAACGTATCAAACAACATGACCTGCGCTAGATCTTGCTTCAATCGACATGGATAATTGGAAAACAGGGGTAACCTGTTAAGTACTTCCTGTTGTAAGAAAGAAAAAAAAAATAATGATAAAACGTATAATACATGTTTAAGAGACACAGTCAATCACAACATCTTAGCAAAAAAATGACAAAGCAGGTGATCTTGCCTAGAATGAAATATGTTGAATCCTCTTTGGAACTAAATTTCTTCTCGCGGAATATCCCAGCACACTTGGTTAAATTTTAACACTATGTTCTTCCTACACCCGCCTTCGTTGTCAATATTTGTTACACATTAATGCTCCACTTACATTTGAAGCATGATCACGAGCGTCGCCGTTATTGACTGAAATGTTGCGATTGGAAAGTTACGAACGTAAAAAAGCTATAAGGAATAAATACACTCTCACGTGTAATAGTTACAACAGGTATTCACCAATCATTACTTCTAAAAAAAATGATAAAATGATTAAAAAAATGCGTTGTAAACAATCATGTAGGGACAATTGCTTACAAATGGAAACGCACACACACATAACCACACACAAGCTACTGTTTGTATTAATTTTGTCCTCTCTAACATAAAACTTTGGCGCTTACGAACAATTTTGAAAAATTATAAATTTGGACAGTTAAAAGTATAGCGGTGCTAATCTCCTGTATGTATTTCCTTTCCTTCTTATATTCTGTGGTATATATATATATATATATATATATGTGTGTGTGTGTGTGTGTGTGTGTGTGTGTGTGTGTGTGTGTGTGTGTGTGTTAGCTCGAAAGGACCGGTATAGTTACCGCTATTCGTTGCAATCACAATGAGTTTACAGTGTTGTATCAAATCATTGTTCTGTTTGGATTCAACTAAAACAGGGCTCAGGAAATTATTTTTCCAGCAATCGTCCATGGAAAGAGTGAGTTGCAAGATATGCTCGTTCCTGTCATCACTTTACTCAACACAGTACACTTATCCACTACACTATTTACTACAATACCACAGGCACCCGATGCAAGTGATACTAAAATGGGTCCAAACCATGAAAATATTTATGTTCTGAGTGAAGGTAGCGAGTTGAAAACTCTTTTAACATATGGCCCCTTAGACAAATATTTAATAAGCGAGACAAGGTTGGTAACTCGAGGATTTGTGTTTTACACCTAATCCACGATTTCTTATTTGCCAATATTTAGTAATCTAGGTGGCATTTTAATGTGGAGAAGTTTTGCTTTTCAACAAGCTCTCACACATCTTACAAGTTACATATGTGGGAAGATAAGAATAAAAAAATGTCAAATTATGGGATTTTTCGTCTCGTCAAACGGTGTTACGTTCTGCCCAGGCCACCGGTATTTCCAAGACTGCGCAGCTTTATTGATAGTCTGCCAGGCCCAGTCGAAGATATTTCAATAAGTCATTAATTACTTTTCACACGAAAAATGTCGCTAACTTACATTTGAAAGATGGATTCCAAAAGTCTATGCAATTTTCACTAACTTTTGTACCTAGTGATCAATTTCAGTCAAACCTCCATTTCTAGAAAACAATTCGAAGGCGCCTATCAAATTCAAGATTCGGGATTGGCCAAAAGTGTTGGAAGGTTATTACGTCATTGCCAGACTTAAATTAAGACCAACAAGGTGTTTTCTCTACATTATGTGTTTTTTTAAATAGGTTGCAAAGGCATGCATTGTGTGAAACTTGGTTAAAATCGGCAGAGACACTTAAAATGCTTCTTTCGAATGTAAGTTAGCACCATTTTCTTAGGAAAAGTAATTACGTACTTATAGAAATATATGCTGGTGCCTTCACTTTGCCGTAACAGTGTATAAATAAAGCTGTAGTCTTGAAAATTCCGGTGACCTGGGACAAGCGTAACACGGTCTGACGCGACGAAATATCACCAAATTTTGACATTCTCTGGCTCTTAACTTATTACAGGTCTAACTCATCAAGATGTGTGATAGATTGTTGAAAAGAACAATTTCTCATTATTCAAATGATGCACAGAATACCTAAAAGTGTCAATTTAATCGCGAATATCATTAAGAAATCGGGGCTTGGTGTGAAACTGCGATTTCTCGATTTAGTCTACAAACTTTTATGTTTTCTTATATATTTATATAAGGAGCCATGTATGAGAAGGTTTTTAAACTCGGTGTATTCAACCATAACAATATTTTCATGATTTGGACCCATTTTAGTATCAAGTTTGCATCAGGTACCTGTGTGAAAAGCAAAGTCTTTTGCAACATGTTCTGGACTGACAAGTCGACAAAATAGGCAAAAGTAAACGATAATAGACGCATGCTAGATGTTAAGCAATGCGGAACTTCGGCACTTATTAAGGGTATCAAATGCACAGACTTGTTATTGGGGTGCAAATCTACGTCAACTCGGCCCAGGGACGAGTAAGTAGTATAGTCTTCCTCGGCACAGCCAATTTTTACCCCGTAAGACGAGAGGCCGAGTGGTTTTCCTGGACCCCGTAAAGTAGTGTACAACAACATAAATTTTTTTTATTAAATTATGGGATTTGAATCCATCTTCTTTGCCTTGCATAACTTTGTGGTCCAATATTGTATTTCTTCCCCATCTTTTAAAAAAGTAATGTAATGTCCCTAAAATGCAATATCTCTATCTTAATGTTACGTTAAATTCGTCATAAATTAACTCCTTCCTACATCCGCCTTCCGATTGCGATATACACTAATTTAAAGTCGTATACGTTTCGATATTGAAAAGTTATCACGATAGGAAGGCCACCAGTTGAACATACGAACTGAAAAGGAAGAGGACAGTGAAACTCACAAAACAACGACATCTACAAGAATCACTCAACATTTGATGGGGAAAGACATGACCTCAGAGTCGTCACTTATGTTCGGTCACATATATGCATACTTCGCAGTTCTTAAAAGTAAACAATTCTTCGCCAATGAAAACTTCATAATTTGAAGAAAATAATTTTAAAAAAGACAACAACGCAAAAGCTCCATAATTTAAAGCATTAAATCCCCTTCAGATTTCATATTCACTAATATAATAGCTATGTGAAAAATATTTTATAAAAGCTACAGATCCAGGAAGAAGATTTACAAAAGCGCTATGCAAACCTGACTTAGTTTAAAGAAAATTCAGTAAATTGTAAAATTTATAATATTGTCTGCTAAGAGTATTAACAAACGCAGACACACCAGAGTTGCGTATGAGAAGAAACGTCGAATCGATTCACTACAGATATGCATAATTTGCGTGTTATAGCTGCATAAGACTCCTAATCACATATTTCTAGCAAGGTAGTTAGAGCTAGAAAAAAGCAAAACAAAAAACAAACAAACAAAAAAAAAAAAAAAAAAACGAATAATCATCAGCGGCGGATCGGGGTGGGGTGGGAGACCAAATCGGTGCCCCCCTCAGAAAAAAAAATGAGCGCGAGACAATTGGAACTTTTCAGAGGCTACGTTTTCTTTACAGTTAAATTATTAAAATTATGCCCTATAACCGCTTAAAATGCAGAAGCTTCGGGGGTGGGTACCGTCCCACGGACCCCTCGCCTACTTGCTTAGCCACACACACACACACACTTACTTCACCCAGCCAACGATATTTCTAGAACCGCCACTGTTAATTAATTTCTTTTTTTGGGGGGAGGGGGGGGGGCAGAAAACAGTCTATAAAGATGTGTATACAGGGATGCTAGTATTATATAGCAGGGACAAGCAAGTATGTGAAAATGAAATTATCTCCAAACGATTCAAATCGACGGTTCATCGGTTCTCAGGTTGGAATATATTAGTATGTGACGAGACATCTGTCCTTGCTTTTAGATTACTTCCCCACCCCACTCTTCCCTTCAACTTTTCTATTACCTCTGCGTTGTTGTTTTACCGATAAATGCTAAAATAAACAATAAAAATAAAAAATAAAAGTTTAAATCATAATTAAAAAAATTAAACCAACGGCCAGGAAAAATGATAGCCAAACAAGGAACAAAGGAAATTTTTCAGATGCATGCGTCCATATTTAGTATTTACCTCGATATTCAGGTATTGGAATTCTGGTCGAGATTCGTTACAACAAATCTGTTGTCAGATTTTACCGATCAAGTGGAAATACCTTCTATAATGAAAACTTCAGAATTTCCCAGAGTAATGAAATTTAAAGATTCCTATAATGTAGCTAAATATGTTTTTTAGAGAAGTGTAATCAAAATGTTGGTCAGTATGCAATAGTATCGTCTCCTTTCCAATCTAACACACACAAACACACACACACACACACACACACACACACACATATATATATCTATATTTGAGATTAAAAAACAACACAAACGCCGATAAATTATATATATATATATATATATATATATATATATATATATATATATATATATATATATATATATATATATATATATATATATACACACACGTTTTACCTAACCTTTGAATGAAAAAAAAGAAGAAAAATAAAATACAAAAACAACAAAAACAAAGAAAATGAAATAAAACGAAATGTAAATCAAAATAATGTTCATAGGTTGCAATCATATAACTCACTTCTGTGGAGAGTACTATAACTTTAATAATGGCAACATACTGAAGTTCATGGGCTGAGATGCTAATTATTTCAAAGAGATGTGCATCTATGAATAAAATCAACTGAACCAAATTACAGGTATATTCCAATAATAAAATGCCACAGAAGTAAAATGAAAATCTACTTGTAAACGATTGACTACTTAGGCTTAGAGTACGCTTTTAAGAAATGCAACTTTAAAACAAAGCATTAGGCATAAACAAATAAATCTTCACATCTGTTTTAAACTTCAAAGTGCGTACATATTTCTGGAAAATGATCCTTCCACTACTTCAAAAACTGTGAGAAATGAATTGTCGATAAACCATAGAGGAACTGAACATTATAAAGTGCGTGCCATGTGTTCGTCGCTTAAGTTGGCAATAAATTGCTTCTCAAGTGAGCGTTTTGAAAGTTTGATCTGTCTGGGAGTAACTATGAAGATGCACGTCTAGATATAAATAGATCAACACAAAGACAAATTTAATTCGAAATAGTACCAATTTCGGAATTCAATGATAAACAAAATGTATATGGAAGGAAATAATCAAAGTGAGTAGCATTTGGGAAATAGTCATAAGCACAATGTCTATTCTCTTTTCAGTAACGTAATACCTTCCTACTCCTCTCCACCCCCACCCCCTGGCAATGTTTTATGTCATAATATCATACCAGAAGGATTCGTTGATCAGCCATGGTTCTTTCTTTGGGGTCCTTCCTGAACACAGTTCTGACTCGGTCGGACAGCCTTCCATAGGGCGTGATGATCTTTTTACTGTAGTCAGGGTCAAAGGTAAAGACGCTGCCCATGTTATCAATGACCCGGAAAGCTTTGCTCATTTCTTTCTTTTGCGTTGACACTTTTGACAGTTTGAGGAGAATTCTGACGCAAATCCATTTTCTCATTAGTCGCCTGAATTTATCCCGCAGAACTTTCTTTCGTTCTGGATCTGACATTCCCTGCTGGGTAATAAATAAAACAATAAATTTTACATTTTTTGCGAGAAATAGGGGTAAATTATTATTTTGCTGTCTGTTGCATTTTTCCTACTTGCATTTTGATTTAGAATGCATCTGGAATGTAATTGCAAAAACATTAATGTTTATGTGTCTGTCAAAGGAAATGCATCACATGGTTCTATATTAAAGATGACGTTCATGATTTGAAAGAATCAAAGTGGGAAACAACGCGACCGTCAGGTTACGCTCCACAGTTTTTACAACAAAATTCATTTCCTCGCTCATTTGTCGTCTGCTTTGGGTTCAACCTTTCGGAAGGAATGCTGTGATATTTTTTCAACTATAACAAACCAAAATAAACTTTTATGTCCGTGTAGGTGTTGGTATATCGTGTTATGTACGTAAGAACTATTCTGCTCCCGTTTAATTCCAGCTTGTGCACTACCAGAAATATTTTAAATATAACTGTAATTTGGTATTTTTGTCATGTTTCTATTCTGATAAACGAATTTTTCTGCACCTATATTCGTATGTAGATTTAGGTACGGTAATTAGACCCTCTCCAGACGAAATTTAAAGAAAATCGGACCTTCTAAACTTTTCAAAATTCACATCAGATGTTTGATAAATACTTTTGTTTGAATAGTTGTTGATCGCATAGTTTTTAATTCGAGGCCTACGGTAATCATATCGAGCCATATACCCGTATCATCTGGTACAGGTTGAATGTTTAAATAATCCATAACCAATTCAAGCCAAGATAAGCATATGATCCATCTTTAAATGACACATGATCCCATACATGAAATATAGGATTAGCTTTTTATGTAGAAAATCAAACCTTTGCAAAATACGAAATTGTGGAGTGGAACCTTAATACCCCTTAATAATTCCGTTAACTTTAACAATTTGACGTTTTCTTCCTTATGTTAATTCTTCTTTCTTTCTGTAATAAAAATATATAATTTCACACGCTTTGATGATAATTATTCTTGTTACAAGAAATAATATTCACTCAGTCGATTACTGGTTTTGCCGAATTTGGGTAATTTTACACTGAAAACCTACCGCGAAATCCATGCCTCCCTGAGGTGATGCAAATGCTTGGATTGGACAGGATAGGACATAATTTTCGTTAAAAATGTCATGTCCATATAATAAAGTAATAACACGTAAAAAAATTAACATAAACAGCTTTATCTAGGGCATTTATGTCAAAGTACCGCAATGTTAGTATACATTTTAGGCCAAAATAGGTTCCACCATTATGGCCCCTTGTCCCCGGTTGGTACATAAGTGTTTTCAGAATTTTTGTAACTACACCCGTTTTTGTAATATTGTCTTCAATTTACAACAAATAATAGAAACGACTTAAAATAGCAAAATTAATATTTGTTATGCCGTGACGTATTGTTCTTAAGGTTACACTCCACAGTTTTCAACAAAATTCACTTCCTCACACATCTGTCGTGAGCTTGGAATTTAACCTCTGCGGTGAAAACTGCCATTTACTGGGATTTTATCATCTCTTACGATCCAAGATAAAATTCTCAATCAGTCTTGATGCTGGTTTTATCGATTGTTAGTCAGAATTATGCCACATCCGTTTAAATCCAGCTTGTGAAATAGTAAAAATTCTTACTAGATGATATTCGGTACTTTTGTCTTTCCCCTATTCTGACAAACGAATTTTCCTGCACCTATATTCATATGTAGATATAAGTACCTTAATTGGTATTTCCCTGGATGAAGTTTTAAGAAATCTTACCACCTAAACTTTTGTAATTTTATCGCAAAGGTTTGACGCAAACTTTTGCTTTCTAAATCTGCGCATTCCCACTGAGCGCATCTAATTCGAATCCTTTGGTTATCATATTAAGATATCTAGTACATATTCAATGCTTAACTAAAAGTGATTCATGCCAAGATAATCATTTGTATATTCTACTTTATATAGCACGTACATGATCCCAGAGGTCAAATGTTGGATTTGCTTTTTATTTAGAAATTCAACCTGTGCAAAATAGGACACTGTGAAGTGGAACTTCAGTTCATTTGTTCATCAATCGAGGGTTTAGTTTTTATGTTAGGTTTATAACTCTCAATTCGTCATTCAAAGTCCTTCTCACAATCGAGGAAAATTTTGTTTCTTTGAACCTGTCAATAAATTGAACGCCGACCGCTATAGAAAAAAAAACGTTCTATAAAATGATCTGCATCTGCACGTGCAGCACGCCAGACACCTGCAAACATATGCATGTAACGTAACAGAGGTAAATGACAGTGACCTAAAAATGTCGGAGAAGGAGAACAATTCTGCTACTGCGCAAAGAACATACTGAAAAATCCGAGCTCTTTTAAGTACTCTTTGACTGATGTCAAAGCCGACTTGGATAAAGTTTACGGATGTAATTCTCTGTCATATCCTACAACTCTGAGGTGGTTTCATCTGTTGAAGATGGTCGCAAATCTTGAAAGATGACCCAAATTTTGGTAAGCAGGAGTGGCTGCTGTGAAGGGAGCAATTGATGAAGATGCACGATACACAGCGGAAGATATTATTATTATCACGGGGATTAATTCGTCAGCTGTTTTTAATATATTGAAGAATCATTTGAAACTCAGAAAGGTTTGTGCAAGATGGGTCCCAAATTTGTTGACTGATGATCAAAGAAAAAAAAATAATTACAAACTCGGGTTGAAATTGAAAAACAGCTACTCGTCAACTATGAAAAGAGTGACCAGAGACGTATGAATGAGATTATCACAGCTGATGAAACATGGATTTACTTTTCTGAACCCGACTCAAGAGTAAAATAATAACGTTTGAATCGGAGAAAACGAGCAGATGTATCAAATCGCTCGACGTAGTAGCACTGTCAAGAGAATTTGATATGCATTCTTTATCGATGCAAAAGACTCGGTCATCCAGGTACGTGTGCCTGACTATGCTAGTGTCACTGGACATTTTTATGATTCCAAAATGTTGCCAAAAAACTGTGGAACACTACCGAACCACCCGTCCGCGCACCGGTACCCAAGGTTTCCATCTACTCCATGACAACGCACCAGCGCATAAATCCGCCGTCTTGACAGTCTTCCTGAAGGAGAACAACATCGAAACTTTGCCACATCCTTCATACACACCTGATTTAGCTCCAAGTGATTTTTGGCTGAATTACGTTATCAAAGATTTGCTAAGGGGCAGACGATTTGAGAGCTGCCATGCGGGTAGAAGTGCAGTATTTCCAGTGTATGAACACCATGCCAAAAAAAGTACCAAATGGCATTTAATAATTGGATAATCGGAATGAGAAAGTGTGAAAAGGTGCATGGGGAGTACCATGAGAGGATGCACTGACGTACTGTTCACTGATAAAGAGCCTTGTCGTACAGGGCACTAATATTCAGAACTTTTTAAATACCTCACCTATGTCCACACCTTCAAAGTCCTCAAAACTACCAGCGCAATCGAAAACATGTTTTATTTTTTGACAGGGGACACTTTTTGTAATTCTGTAACACATATGCAAATTTCATACGTGTTCACGATTGCGCTCATCCCTAACAAACAGAAAAATGCAGACAAACTGTGTTCTGAGCTCACCCGTAATAATGTAAATTGCCATTTAGGACTAGAAAGTCTACTTCACAGTATCACAATTTATTTTTCTTTTTTCTAAGCAAAGCTGACATTCAAATGTCGATTGCTATTTGTATGGAAGATTGCATTCTTTTTGTTTCTGATCGCGTTTTGGGGGATTCTTTAACGCAAATCATAATCATTTGGAATATTGGGATGAGGGTAACTAAATATAGAAGAGGTGAGCGAATGAAGGCGACCCTCATCAACAACAAGTAGTCTATTCTATTCTGTTACTAAAGTGGTCTGAACGAAAAGGAATGGTTATAAGAAGGAGAAAAAAATCCCGTGTAATTGTTCGTTACCTTGAATTAAAAAAAAAAATTCGTTTATTATTTTAATTGGTCTTGTACACTATATTCTTCTTTTATATGAATTCACAATCTTGAACTGACAAACATTATCAGAAAATGAGATAATAATGTGAATCACACCCATACAGGCTACGAAAGTACAGAAATAAGCATTGAACCCGGTTAACATGCAATATTTATTAGCATTATAATTAATTAATTTCTATTTGATAAATTATTTTAATATATAAGTTCAAAGTATTCTCTGCAAGAATGAAAACTGAAAAAGAGCTCTTGGCCTACAGTAGACTATACAACGAAGAAAAAATTGACTGCAACAGTTCTAGAAGAAATGATTAAACGGTTTATAATCTACACGTGTACATTATGAATTTATTTTACTTTTAATGCAACAACACGAATAAATAATGTTATTAAAAAAAGGAAAATCGATTTTTGGATATGTTTGGTGTTACAATAAGGAACCTCACAAAGTTAGATGGTACCTATATCTTTGATATACCATGGTTCGTGCCCTTAACGTGAATTTTAACGCTTGTATTATGACATTGCAAGAAACTATTAAAATCGCTTTAGAAGGTATTCAAATATATCTGCTTAATTTATTCATCGTTGAAAAATGTTTGTAAACCCCCTAAATGATTTTCCAGAAGTTCGTTTATGGTTAGTGCCCCTGATATAAAGGCCACTTGTCGTAAGATTGGAATGTGCCACTTACGGCAGGGTGTAGAAATCGATCGTTTATGGTGTCGCTGTATTATTATTATTATTATTATTATTATTATTATTATTATTATTTGAATCTGTAATATATTATATTATTACTTTCCAAAGCATTTGATTGCAGTAAAACGATTATAATTAATGATGACAAAAATATCAAAAATTAAAAAAGATATGGTACATTTTTTTAAAAGTTTTATCCCAAGCTATTTAGATAAAATTATCAAATTTTGAAGCATATGAAACATTTTTAAAAGTTTTTTTATTCAACTATTTCCCGAACAATAATTTTAATTTTTCTACTCCAATGAAGAATTCCATACTGTATAATTTTCCATTGGATTTATTTTTTATATCATGTTATAAGAAGTACATATTATAATAACCAATTTTTTACATTGCCTTTGCCGTCTCATAAATCCGCAAGGTTGTTTTCCTATTAATAATAACGTAAAGAAAGTGAACATTGAAAAGCGGCCCCGGCTTGAACAGATAACACTCATCCCAGGGTCACAGACTTTGACGCAAATAAGGTAATAATTAAATGCACATTTTCATTGTGCTGTCTTTGATTTGAATTGTAGTACGAATTTAAATCTTATTTCGTCAAATATTTCTTGCTGTCACGGTCAACGAATGCTGGTGAACTAGTTGGTGACGTCAGGATCTCAAAACAAGCACATGAGCTCGCGAGAAATATCGCGCACGAATTAAGGATGAAAACGACGAAGTTATAGTAATTGAGCTACTGCGTAATATTACAGTTGTGTAGAGGTTAGATGATTATGCACATTACCAGTAGTAACTATTTTAGCAGCGGTTCGAGGCTAACTTCTAGCTATGCTTTTATTTTTTTTAATACATATCAATAAGTTTCCTTTTATTTGTCCCTTCAGTGATTCATACTTATTCCTGTCGCACTATTTCTTTATTTCTGTCTATCTTTTTCATGTTACATACTTTTTATGAATAGCTGAAACCGTTATATATTTAACTGTTTGAATTTGCTTAAAAATAACATTGAAAGTATTCTGTTTTCAAATACTGCTATTTAAACTGGTTGTCTGCATGATTAATGCTGTCAATTTATCATTAACGAACTTATTTATTATTTTGTCATTCCACTGTTTCCCGAAGTTGATTAGCACAGATTTCGTTTGCTCGTGACCATTCATGTGTTTATGTGTGTATTTGTGTGCGAGAGAGAGAGAGAGAGAGAGAGAGAGAGAGAGAGAGAGAGAGAGAGAGAGAGAGAGAGAGAGAGAGAGAGAGGCTGTTTGAATGGACATACCGAGAAAAAAATGGAGGACACGGCTCTTTTGGAGACTTTTCTTAACATCATTGCAAGTGTTCAGTTGCTTGATTGTTAATGTCATATTTCATGTTTTCTTTTATTTTAAAACTTAAAATGTACATGTGTGTTGCATATGTGCCTATGTAGGGATGACCGTGTGGGTGCGCAAGCTGAAAGATCGCCAGAACCAGGCGACATGGTCGATCATAGCTGCTCCATTTCTTCAAATCAAATTACAAATTAATAGATTGATTGTCGGCATCAATTCTGTTACAAATTCTCTATATCTCTGAGGAAGCAACCCCTTTAAAAAGAAAAAAGTCCCAATGTCTCCGGACTCATTGTGTGTGTGTGTGTGTGTGTGTGCCCGTTCGTACGTGTACGCGCACGCGTGTGTATAAATTCTTATTGTGTAAGAACTCTATATTGATGCACATGAAAAACATTGTTCACACCTGAAATGTTGCTGATTTCCCTGTTTAATACTTTAATCTAACATTATTAAAAAGTGGTGTATGTCTTTTCACGGCTTAGTTTTGTGTTCACATGTTTACAAGAAGACAAATTTTACCATGTCAGTTTGAAATTCGACGCCATTTGACCTTGTTTATTTGAAGTACAGGGGTTTGGCAATATAAGCTAAAAATGCAATAAGAGAATACACTATTGTGTATATCTGGATATTCATAATGGACCATTCTTAATTTCCAAGTAATTTAATATAAAGTTAAGAAAATCGGGGAAATAAATGCATAAATATGACACGAATGTCTCCAAATAGAAACTCTAGCGCCGTTTCCTGATTATATTGACTACTGAATATATAGGAGCTTAAGGGATAAATCCCCTGTATTTTATTTTCTTCTTTTGTTAAAAATTTTTAAAATTTAATTGAATTAATGTTGAGTTCTAATTGTTTAAGTCGTAGTTTGATGTCGCTGATACAATCATTGGTAGCCATTAGGGGCGGGAGGGGGAGGGGGGCAGTGCGCACTTGAACAAATGCGTTTGTATTAATCTGCCTTACTGTTATCTTATTTTTTTTAAAAATTGTATTGCCTTTATTTTGGAGAAGTATTTGATATAATAAAACAAACCCCCCCCCCCAAAAAAAAAAAAACAGTGCCTGTCCACTCATTGTCTTGACAATGAATATTATACAAAAAATTATATCCATGCTCGGTGCAGTAACGAAATCGTGCTGTATGTATGTTGCACAAGTGCCTCACACGCTGTATGATTTACAGTTGTTGCTCTCTCTCTCTCTCTCTCTCTCTCTCTCTCTCTCTCTCTCTCTCTCTCTCTCATAAAACTCGTATAAAATTATAAAATTTTGTGATCACTCAGCATCATAAGGAATAATTTTATCAAATTGTTAATAAAATAAAGTAAGCCTTTCCGACGCCCGATACATACACAAAACAGCTTTGGTCGCTGACGTTATGGGGATTTTTAATTCTTCACTATGCATTGTAGTAACATCGGCTATTACTAATGTGCACAAATATTTACAGAGCTTTTTTGCGAAGAAAATGATTAAGAAATGCATAAATTGTCCGTCCTGGCGCGATTCTGGTTATTTTTTTTAAACATTTTTTTACATTTTTTTATAGCAAGTCGTTGCTAAACATAAACATAAGCGAAATGTTTTAAATGAAAACGAAATTAGGTGTCAGAAGTAACCAACCGAACTTAAAGGAGATATGCACGACATTTTAACAATGCTGCAGAAACAACAAAATCAAATTGTATAGGTTTTATCATTGATTGTTGTACATTGTGAGAAAATACACAATTCAAGATGTATCTTTCTTCGGCAATAAGCTTGATAGGGGCTTGTTAGCTATCGTATCTATAATCCATGAAAAAAGTGCCATAACGGATGAGAAAAACAAATGGCTTTTTAATATTTGCTTTCCATTAGTAGAAATGGTCCTGGATAAAAAGTAAATACATATTTAAGGAATAAAGAGTGGCGCCTCTTTTATCTATATGAGTTTCATATGGATCTGACTGGTGTCCGAAATCGACCCTTTCCAGTCTTGTCCTTTACTAAACTGTTTCAATAGAAGGACCGAGCTTAAGACACAAATTTTAAACTTAAAACACAAATTTAAAATGAAAACACCAACATTAGAAACCATAATTGGATTCTTTTTACATCAGTGAAACTGAAAATATGGAAATAAAACAATACTAAGTTAATTCAGTAATTTAAAGGATTCTATTTTATCCTTAGTAAAATTATTTGAATTTAAGACTTACGAAATTTTTATTTTTTGTCAAAATTTTGTGCTCAAGACATTCATGACTTTGAAGCTTTGACCGTTTATTGCAACAAGAGAATCCATAATTCTTACC
Source organism: Margaritifera margaritifera (assembly GCA_029931535.1). Taxonomy (NCBI): domain Eukaryota; kingdom Metazoa; phylum Mollusca; class Bivalvia; order Unionida; family Margaritiferidae; genus Margaritifera; species Margaritifera margaritifera. The sequence continues at coordinate 5,136,123 of JAQPZY010001630.1, read as the reverse complement.
GTGTCTTGTATATGTCTTCCTTTCTGTCTACCCCTAGCATTAAGGCTCTTCATGTGTATCTGTGATGTTTTAGTAAACTGGGGGTTAGGTTCACCAGATTTTGGTCTCATTGCTGTCTTGTTGAAATTTAGATGAACAGGGTCTGAAGCAGACAACTTATACGTCACATCCGTTTCCCATGTTTCTGGCGCCACTGTAGAATACATGCTGGCCGCCATTTGTGGGTCTATTATATCCAATATATTTGGCGGTCCTGACAGGTGTTTCTTCATACAGCGATGTCTCTTTTTGGAATTCAACCACGTGGCCATCTGCGCGTCATTTTCTTGGTTGATGGCTTTTCTGCAATAAGGATTTGAAAGTGTAATAGATAATTGGAGACGATCTTACTTCTGCATCAACAATGAATCAAGTAATAGGAACTTGACTTCTGTTGAAAAAACCTGGTCCTCATTTCACCGACAAATCTTCAGATTTAAATCTAGACTTATCGTATTTAATTGGTCAATTTTAAGTTACTCTTAAATTTCAGGCAAACAGAAAACTGGATTCTAAACTACAGTTTAAGTCCAAGCCTAAGTTCTATGGGTGAAGTCCAGGTCTGGAAATATAAGTTAAGCTTGATTAAAACAAAGGAAGTAGTGTGCGCAACCCTGAAGATTTCATCTAATTGTTAGAAAATTATGGAACCTTTTGAACAACTCGATTGAACTATTTATTCGTCTATAATATTTGTCTATAATATTTGTACCAGGTGGTATAGTGTTAGTAGAGTTTCACAGAGCAGGGTCCCTGTGCCCGCTTTCTGAGCCAATTGGAGGCATGCAGAAGTTAGAACCATACACCTCCACTATCCCGACAGACTTGCTTACTAATATTTGAAAATAAATATCCCATCAGACTCGTCATAAAATAGAGGCATGATGAAATAAAGTAGTATCAACTTCCCCGGCATACATACTTGTTTAATACAATTTTATATTTGATACCAGAACTATAAAAACGACACGCACTGGCATATTAATCTGGTTTTAATAAACCGTTAGCAGAAGCAAATGCCCAAACTAGAAATATATATATATATATATATATATATATATATATATATATATATATATATAGATATATATATATATATATATATATATATTGCACATGGGAAATTACTTAATTAAAATAAACTGACATGGGGACTCCAGAAGCAGTGCCAGTTGTTGCTTTATTTAAAAAATGTTTAAATTTCACTTCTATGGTCGAAAGGTGGGGATGATTGGGTGAGAAGTTTTAACTTCGAAATGTTTGCACTGCATTTGTCGTCCATTGCTCCTGCCTGAAAACTAGCTGGTCAACTGATAATGCAATGTGGGTCCTCATTGGCCCTTACGATGAACCTGACCCAACATAGAATAGACTATATGATCATCACAAGTAGACTTTGATTGGTCCTTATGCGTCAACTGACACAGAACGCCCTCATCTAATATGTTAATTGAATAAGCCTTATGACTGAAACAGGATTCACCTAAACAAATGCACATAGTTTGCTGCCTCTCCCCCTGGCATACAGGCCCGCTGACAAAATTTGCGGGCCCCTGGACAGAACAGTCATAGGCCCCAAAACTAGTTTAATTTTTTTGTAGATAAAAACATGTGTACAGTTTTACGTATAAAACCTGTAGTAATCTACCATAACTTAAACTCTTGTAAGGAACACATTTTTATATTTACTGCAAAGAATAATTTATTTTTTATAATTGAGTTGACACCGGGCCTCTAGAAATCTACGGGTCCCTGGGCAATTGACCCCCCCCCCCCCCCCTTCGCTCCTCAGAGGGCCCGCTGGCACACATTTATTTTTGTAATTCTGTCAAAAATTGCATTTTTATACTAGGACGCAGTGTGATGGTCCAGGTTCACAGAACAGGGTCCCTGTGCTCGTTTACTGAAGCAAATGGAGGAATGCAGTAAATTAGAACCATACAAAATATTGCAAGTTGACATGTCCACCAATCCAACAGACTTGTTGATTAATATTTGAACATAAATAATCTTATAGTGTCCACCACTCCGACAGACTTGTTGATTAATATTTGAACATAAAGGATCCACTACCCCGACAGACTCATCAGCATGGTGACATTGTGCATTGTCCACCACCCCGAGAAACATAAATCTGTAATATAATATTATATGAAAGGTGAAAGACAGGCGTTTGATTGGTAAATTTTGAGTCACACATAAATTTCAGCCAATCAAATCAATGGATTAAAAACTGAAGTTTAAGCCTAAACCTAAGTTCTGTAAGTGAAGTCCAGGCCTGGAAATAAAAGTTAAGCTTGAATGAAACAAAGTAATGTGATCAATCAGGATAATTTCATCAAAGTGTTAGAAAATTATGGAACTTCTTGAAAGGCGCGAATGTACTACTTACTCACCTACAATATTGAAACACTTGAATAACAAATAAAGAAAAACTTTATATTACGCACGCTTATAAGTTCACATTTAGAAACTCTTTGCTCAGATACAATGTAAAATTATTACCCTCTGTTACGCTGTAGGTGTGGAATAATTTTCTTTTGTTGCCATATCAACAGTTATGCGGCAAAAGAAACGAATGACATTTACACGTAATTAACAGAGCTTTGTTTACCAAATTGCCATATTCCAGATGTATGTATGTATGTATGTATGTATGTTCTTCTTCTTCTCATTATTATTATTATTATCGCAACTTTAAATCATCAGATTCACACGTAAACTCTTGTATTTGCAACTATTCTATTGCAGAGAACTTAATGAGAGATATTGCGTATATGCTCAATTTTATACATATAAAGGAAGCTGCAGCATTATAAGGAAGGAAGGAATCCAGTATCGTCTTTAGAAGAAGAAGAAGACTTTGGCATATATCACCGTAGGCATTTAGTGCCTTCCAGCTAGAACATTTTCGTTGTATATCACCGTAGGCATTTAGTGCCTTCCAGCCAGCACGTGATTCGTTCAAAGGAAGGAAGAAAGCCATTGTCATTATAAGAAGAAGAAGAAGAGGAAGAAGGAGACTTTGCCGTAGATTATCACAGCCATATAGTACTGCCTGTTCGGCTACAGCATCTTCAGAATCAAAGGTTGAAAATGATATATTTTGCTACAGTACATACTTTCCATGTTATTTACTTTTCTTTTTTTTTTTTTTTTTGGCAAGGAGAATACCTATTAGAGCAATAGTGTTTTGAGGGAATAATTGAACACGGGGTGAACACAAATTTGCAAATTTAGCATTCGACGGAACTATATCGTATTGTACCGAGTGGTACGCGCTGTAACCCATTTGACTGACCAACTGTACGCACTAAACCACATTCGACTACGGGGCACTCCGTCGATTGTGATACCATACGGTCGAACGCGGTATGGCATGTCGAGTGGTCGTCGAAAATATTACTGAGCGTACCGTCCCAGTCAAATGCTTTACAGCTGTTCGCATATAGCTATTTATCGCGTGAAAGAAATGCATGTCATTCTCACCTTCTTTCCTGGCTGTTAATATACGGCAATTGAGGCAACTCAGGCAAAATGTCTTGCCTCGACACGTTGCTACTGTTCCGGTCCTGCTCTAAATGAATGGAAGACACGTAACTTGCTTTTGAAGGGGTGCCTGGACTTTCCCTAAAGTGTTCCACTTCAATCGTAGACGTATCTTTCTCTTTCTTCTGATTCCACTCTATTTTCTTGAAAGCAGGGGGAAAATCCTCATATAGACGAGCTATTCCCATAGGCTTCTTTTCCCCTCCCTTAGGTTGTGAAATAGATGTATCCGACAAAAGACCCTTCTCACCCCGAGTTCTTTGGACCCAATTTGTAAGCCTCTTCTCCGCCTTCTTTTTAGTGTCTTGGTATTTGTTCTGCGTCCAAGACATTTTGTTATAATTCACTTACTAATCTGCATAAGGTTTTTACGATATTAAGACCTTCTTGATCAGATATAGTTATAAAGACCGCAGACAAAAAGGCCGCCGCATGACGAGGACGGGAACAATGGAAGTGTGGCAACGTCATGGTAACGTATTGTTGTGACGTTATCATAATCAATGTTTTTTTTTCGTGTGTGTGTCATGCGCTTTTAACGTCTGCAAATATGGATGGGAAAACTGCTTCCCAGTTGATATTGGTAAGCAAAGCTACTGTCAAAGACCGTTTGACCCCAGTGTCAGCCTAGTTGTAAATCGTCACAAATTAAATCCATTTTTTCCCCCGTTGTATTTAGCCGACAAAGATGATATATTGACAATGTCAGTGCTAGGTCTATTGGTTCAAGCCTTTAAAATTTCCATAGTTCTGCTATTATTGCGGATTTCTAAAGGAAATAGAAAGAAAATAAGAACGGACAGTAACATTTATAGAGAACCGAGGGCGCAATATTGGGTGCAGTTTGAAAGATGAATTGCAACAGCAATGCTTCCGTCAAACCTTCTGTTCAATAAAGCCCAAACGGCAAGAGAAACACTACTCATTTACATTCTAAAGTGAGGTGAAAACTTAAAATAGAGAGATCCATAGTATGGTTCAAGATGTGTGTAATTTGCACCGAAGTACAAGAAATGTAGAAAAGACCCAATTTGTATCTTTAAAGAGAATATTTTCACGTGATCAAAGCTTTATGGGTCAACTCAAATGCGAAATTTGAGCATACATTAATTCGGTTTGGTTTGGCTTTTGGTCTTTAACGGCACATCAATAAATGAACGCTATATAGTGCCGTCGATGGCATATTGCAGAAGTTGTAAGAACTTCTGCAATGGACGTAAAATAAACAGAGTGCAAAGCCCCGATCATAATGATATCTGATAACGCCAATTGATTGACTAGCTGACTGACGGACCCTTCTTAACTCAACAGCGCTTAAAAGCTTAACAAGTGTCGAAAATTCTGCATCAGGCAAAACCTAGAAGTGGAGAAGTACATCACACAATTTTAATTCGCATTACGGGATTTCAGCATGTTAAAATACCAATTTCTTATTTTTGCTATTTTAGCGACAGACGTCCGTCATTGGCCGCCAATGTCACTGACAAGTGAAACTTTTTCACAAAGAAATAAAAGGAGAAATCCTCGTGAAAAAAAACAAAAAACGTTACCGTCTCTGCAAAAAAGTATTTTTGTTCACAAAAATATGATGTTTTTCTTTCAATGATTTGTTTGCCTGTCAATTTTCAACTCTTTGGTGAAGAAAAAGAGTTATCATTTCATTACGTAAATGCTGTTGTACGAGCTGAATATGTCAAAAACGAAGAAATTTATCAATGGTCGTTCATGTCATTAATGCAGTAATGTTGTTCGCAAAGATTAGCGTTTACTGTGTCCAGCTTGCAACGGAAAAACTGATAATTGTATCATATAGTATTTAAACTCGGCCAAACATATCAAACGAAGTGATTCTTTGTGAAGAACATTATTTAAATAGTTAACATTTCTTCGCGAAGAAATAACAATTCGCCATGAATATCGTTATTATTTTTTTATAAAGAAATAATTTTCTTCATGAACATTTTGCTCTGCTTTATTCGCAAAGAAATTACTTCTTTTATGAATATTGCAAATAAATGTAGAAGAAAATAACTTTTTTGTAAACCTTTATGAGATCTACTTTTCGCTTATTTTTTCATAACTTTCTTCTATTTTTCTTCTCGAAGAAATTGCACTCTTTATGAACATTGTTATATGTTTGCGGAAATAGCAACTTTTCGAGAACATTTTGCAATATGCCAGAAGAAATCACTTTCCTGACTATAACAAAATTCATGAAGTTTGCATCAAGGCTCTTCTAGAATAACAAGTACTATCACCCAATAAAGAATCAACTGAACGAACTATTCATTGATTGATAATGTCAAGAATATTACAGGACAGTTTACCTTATAAATAATACAATTCAACAGAAAATGCACAAAATAGCGATTTTTTAACAAATGAAAAATCAAGGTTTTGCTGATTTTCTTTTGACGCGTAACTTTTTCTCTATCTTGACATATAACAAATATGGCGACAATGTGCAAGCTGGTGTGAAAGTCGCTGGGAGAAAACAACTGGGTTTGATGTGATTCAGTTTACGCTTTGTTAATTTTGTGTGCGTAAGTTTTTTGTCAGAATCCAGACTGTTGTGTTCTCTGAGAAATTGAAGGGAAAATTATTCCATTTGCTATCTTTTGAGCAGTCTGTCTTGTTGTTTTGTTCCTTTCGTTTCATGGAACTTGACCCAGATCGTAAGCGACCATTGAGTACAAGTAGCACGGATTCCCCAGATCCCGACCCTAAGCGTAATAGAGCCCTTTCTGCGGTAGTGTCAGCTGTGACTGCCTTATCAAACATGGATTTACCAAATACTATTTCTACAATGGAGCAGTCTTCCATCATTGCGGAGGCGTCAGCGTCAGGTGTAACTTACAACTTAGATTTAACTAAGGACATCGTGGATGCATTGAACACCACACATTTCTTGAGTTCTATTATTTCATCTATCGTTGAGACCCTGAAGCCAGCGATAGCAGTGGTAGTAGCTGATGCAGTAGCATCAGCTATTGAGGCAGCCATGCAACAGCATCTTAAACCTATAATTCAGAAGTTGGCTGAGAAGGACCAAGAGATTAGCAGATTGAAACAGACAATTTCAAAGCAGGCAAAAGATATTGAGACAATCTGGAACAGTATACGAGAAGAAACATCATCCGTATCATAAATAGTCTAGTCCCCTCTGCTGACCCAAAGGAGTTTAACACTGATGTTGTGGTGACTTCTTTCTTCAGAGAAAAACTTGGAGTTGATATACCCCCCGATAAAATCGACCGGTCTCACATTCTTGGCTCAATTGATCAAAGGTCGCGTAGGGCACAAATCATAGTAAAATTTGTGTCGTATCGCACACGATCTATTATTTTGAAGGAGAAAAAGAAACTGAAAAACAATGAAAATGTAACCATTACTGAGGATCTAACCAATACCAGGCATAACCTAGTAAAGAAACTGAGAGAACTTAAGAAAAAGAACAGAATCTATTCTTTTTGGACAAGGGATGGGAATATTTTATTCAGGGAATTAGATGGAGGTGAGATATTTCATGTAAAGTCAGAGTCAGATATTCGAGTATCTTCCTAACTTATACAATAGTTATAACAAGAAAAAAATGTCAGCAATGTCGACTTTGTAGTTGTAATACACAAGATCTCTTTCAATGATTAACTTTATGAACTTATGAACTACCTAGTCAAACTCCACTGATTTTTTTTTGGGTGTGTGTATGTGTGTACGCGTCGCTTTGCCAGATCTGCACGTGCAGCCAGTTCAATTTAACTCATATCACTCATTATGATCGGCTCTTAGTTTTGTTCATACTGTACCAATAACATGCCTGACACATGTACATCCAGTTGTTGACATACCTGTCCATTCAACTCAACTGCTCAAATGTTGGCATATATCCGAGCAAGAATTACAAATATATGTATACACATGTTCGCACATGATCATAACAATGTAATGTTCTTACTGAGTTTGCACTAAGATTCCATTTCGAAGTTGAACTCCTTAGTTTGTCATTCTGTACTGAAATTATTTAGTATATAGATGTACCAAGTCTAAGTTCCAACTTTAAAGTCAATGCATCATCCCCCAGTTGTATCCTAAATTAACCAGCAAATTATCTCAATCACGAGAAACTTGCCATTCGTCTTATTGATTTTCCTCTTACTAACTCTTTGTCGAGATAATGAAACAAACCCGGGACCAGACCAAGGTAATAGGATTTCAATACTTCATTTAAATATTAGGAGCATCCGACAAAAACTTGATTATTTGGAAAGTATAGCTGAAGATTTTTAAATTTTATGCTTTAGTGAAACACATTTAAATTCTAACATCGATATGGATATTTTAAAACTCAATGGTTTTAATAATCCTTTTATAAAAGACAGAAACTGTCACGGAGGCGGCATCATGATATAGGTGGCACTCTCCAGTTTCGTACTTTGCATAGGGTTAGATTTTGAAAGAAAAAGAATTAACAAGGTTTTCCTCACTGGCTGTCCTGGCTATTTAAAAAAGACATTGTATATCTTAGGTATTGTTAAAAGAACTTTGAATTCCCTTTATTTTGGTGTATGATTGATGGGTGTAATTTGGGTTATAGAGTATACAGCTTGGTCTTACATAAGATGTGCACCTCTAAAAAAAAACTGCTAGCTCCGCTTGGTCATTTTCACTTCCTGGACCTCAAAGGTAAATATATTAAAAAGAGCCGATAACTTTTTTTACTTTTTAGATATTTTGTAATTCATTCATAGTACTTTCAGAGGCTGGTATTGTCTGCTCTGGCAAAATTCTTTTCCCTATTTTAATAACTGCTAAAAATAGTGTACTTTTGACTAATTCAGGCTGATTTTTCGAGTACTTTGGAGCGGCCATTTTGTCTGCTGTGTGCTTAGATCATGTCCAGTTTCCACAAATACAATATGTAAAGAAATTTCAGCCACAGTACATGAAAGTAACATCGAGGTATGCCAACATTCTCTCCACTGTGCATGTTGCAAATGCAAAATACTTCATCGTACACCTGTCACTCTCTCAGAAGCATGTATTATCTGTAGAGCGCCCCATACGCTTCTGATAAACTAATTAGCAAACGACTGAACAACTCGGACTTTGGCTGTCATGACATTGAACTCATGTGGATTGAGATTACGTTACTCTCGTATAAAGTAGCATTAGGGGTAGGTTATAGATCTAACTACTCTCCTACCAATTTCTGGGAATGTTTTGAAACTTCAATTGATATCATTAGTGACACGTATAAACATATTATTATTATTGGGGACTTTAACACTGATCTACTCAAACCATCTTGTTCTGCAAACTTAATCGATGTTATGTCGAGATATAGTCTACGAAATGTGATAACATATCCTACACGAACTACTTCTATTACCAAAACCCTGCTTGATCCAATCTTTGTGAGTAATTACATAACTATACTCAACGCTGACATTTTAAAAATTGATAGAGAAATTAGTGACCATGATGCACCCAATTTAACAATCAGTGTCAACGTGAACCTCCAAGCGGCATATAAGCGCCGTGTCTGGATTTACAGTAAAGCGGATTTCAACAAATTCAACACACTTATAAGAGAAACAGACTGGACCGATCTATTGTTAATACCAATAGATATTGATGCTGCAGCTGACATATTCACAACCAAATTCTTTGAGTACTCAATTTTGTGTATTCCTTGTAAAACTGTAACAATTCGCCCAACTGATAAACCGTGGTTTGATCCCCAGTTAAGAACAATGATAAGGAAAAGAGACAGAGCACACAAATTTGCCCTCACTCGTGGTAGGCCATCCGACTGGAATACATTCAAACAAATCAGGAATAAAGAAAACATGAAAAAGTATGCTAAAGAGCAATATATGGATAATATTGATGCACATCTTTCAGACTCTGAGAAAAAAGATCCCCAAAACGTTTTGGAAAATTACAAAATCACTTTTGAAAGAGATAAATCCTTCAAACTATATCCCACCACTCAAAGTTATAAGAAATAATGTTTATTTTTGCATTTATAATGAAAAAGAACAGGCTAACTTATTAAATGAGTATTTTTCTTCGATTTCAACTATTGATGATAGTAATGTTTCCCTCCCTACCTCTCAGAAAATATGCTTTGATACTCTGAACGAAATTACTATCTCAGAAAAAGAAATTATAGATATTATTAAATCTATTTCTGTCAATAAAGCAACTGGGCCTGATGGCGTAAGTCACAGAATGCTTAAAGGCGTCTGCTAAAAATTATCTTTAATAGATCGTTGAAGGAAAACAAATTCCCAGATAAATGGAAACTTGCGCATATACTCCCCATTCCTAAAAAAGGTGGTTTACATGAGGTTTACAATTATAGACCAATCTCTTTACTTAGCTGCGTCGTAAAATTTTTTGAAAGATGCATTTTTAAACAAGTGTATAACTATTTTCATAAAAACAATCTCTTTTATAAGTATCAGTCAGGATTTCTTCCTGGCCACTCAACTGTTTTTCAACTTATTGAACTGTATCATAGTATATGCGTGTCACTGGAACAAACTCAAAATTCTTGTATCGTATTTCGTGATCTAACAAAAGCTTTTGATCGGGTCCGGCACAGAGGCTTATTATTTAAACTGAACGAATACGGTGTCTCGGGTAATCTGCTAAAATGGTTTGAAAATTATCTAAGTAAGCGAAAACAAATGGTTATTTTGAACGATGCTTATTCACTAGAAACAATTATAAATGCTGGTGTGCCACAAGGATCCGTACTTGGGCCTCTCCTGTTTCTAATCTACGTAAACGATATTGCCGATGGTATGAGTTCCCTCACCCGTCTCTTTGCAGATGACTCATCTCTGCATTATTCATCCCCTTATTGTGCTGAAATAGAACTAGTCATGAATAATGATTTAATAAAACTGTATAAATGGTCTAAGCAATGACTCTTAAAGTTTAACCCAGAAAAAACAGTGGCTATGTTTTTTACGAACAAGAAAGTAACAGATATTCCTGAACTTGTCTTTAAAAATACTGATCTTCGGTATGTGGATTCCCATTGCCATCTTTGATTACTACTTTCATCAAGTATGAAATGGACTTGTCACATTGATGGTATTTTAAACACAGCATCATCCTGAATAGCCATTCTTAGAAAACTAAATTACAAACTTAGTCAGCAAATTTTATCAAAACTCTATATAACCTATATCAGGCTAATCTTGGAATATGCCAGTATAGTCTGGGATGGATGTTCGTTGATCGATTCAGAAAAAAATGAACAAATACAGCTTGAAGCGGCAAGAATAGTTACAGGACTTCCAAAATACTCTAGTAGGAAATCTCTCTATTTTGAAACAGGGTGGGAAAGTCTTGAGTCTAGACGAAAGAGACAAAAGTTATTAACGCTTTACAATATTAAAACGATGCAGATGCCAGACTCTCTGTTTGAATTACTACCACCCCCTGTGTCCGAACAAAAAAATTATAACCTCCGACGTCCAAATAATATAGTCACTTGTAAATTCAGGCTAAATTCCACCCAATCATCTTTTATACCCTCAACAGTGGCCTTGTGGAACAATCTTAAACAGGATACACAATGTAGCATGTCTTACAGTGCTTTAAAAAGCGTTTATGCCCAATTATCAAAGCCAACAATATGCCTAGTTTTAAACATCGAGCTCTAACCATTATCCATACTAGATTGCGACACAATGTAAGCTCGTTAAAAGCTGATCTTTACCGCGTTCAACTTTTTGACACCCCTTTTTGTTCCTGCGGTGGGATAGAAACCACTGAATATTTCTTCATGCACTGTCCCAAGTATAGTCAGCAACAAACTTGAGTTGATGAGGAAATTACTCTCAGTGTCATATCCAACTGTTAGCTTAGATTTACTGCTTTGGGGAAAGGGAGATGCAAATGAAAAATATAGAATTATACAACATGTGTGCAAATATATAACTGATACTGGACGATTTCAATAACTTATTTAAATAATGATTGCTATAATTGTGCCACCGTTCTCTCTCTCTCTCTCTCTCTCTCTCTCTCTCTCTCTCTCTCTCTCTCTCTCTCTCTCTCTCTCTCTCTCTCTCTCTCTCTCTCTCTCTCTCTCAATCAATCCAACCATTATTCATTTTAAGTCACTGTAGTAATGTTGATATATGTTGTAATACTTGTATCATGTAGGGAGAGGGCTAATTTAAGTTGTTAGAACTTGTACCCAATCCCATTATATCATGTTTTTGACAATACAATATGCTTAAACCAATATATATATATATATATATATATATATATATATATATATATATATATATATATATATATATATATATATATATATATATTCTTTCATAATTTTAATTTTTCAAATTTAGTTTTTAAATCTTCATTATTTAGTTTAAATTTTCAATTTTGGCTTTTACATCTTAATTTTAAATTTTAAAATTGAGCTTTTCTTCAGTTTTCATTTTAAATTCTAGTTTTCCATTTTCATTTTTAAATTTGGTTTTTCAATTTTTCAATTTTTAATTTTCATTTTTCAAGTTTCATTTTCAAATTTAGTTTTTTAGTTCTTTATTTTGTAATTTATTTTTAACTCATTTTCTATTTTAATTTATCAATTTTAATTTTCAAATTTGTTGGTTTGTTTTAGATTTAACTTATTTACTTTTCATTTGTAATTTTAATTTTAAATTTAGTTTATAAAATTTAATCTTTTAATTTTAATTTTCAATTTTGGTTTTAAATTTTGGTTTTAAATTTTCATTTTTGTTAACTTTCATTTTCAATTTTTCATTTTCATTTTCAAAATTCGTTTTTCAATTTTGATATAATTTTTATTTCAAATTTCTATCTTCAATTTTATGGTGGTGACGTTCCTTTGAATATAATTTTTGGTACCAAACCAAATATTGACAGAGAGAAAGTAAAATTTTCTATTTGGGATTGAAAAAGGCAATCCTATAGTAACATGGCCTTCCATAGACATTAAACAGGACCTTTTTCTAAACTGTGATGTTGGGAGTGTTTTTGTCTACAAAGCCTCAAAAAGAAAATTTTACTTTCTCTCTCTTCTTTGGCTTGCCGAAAAAAACTCTATCCAACGTGTCACGAAAAACGAATTGACATTGGATCTGCCGTTCTAAAAACTTGAACAAAACAATGTTGCAACCTTACAAGAAAAATCCTAAACTTCAGCACGACCAATTCTACCTTAATTTAACAATGTGACAATTGTAACACCTCTCTTAGGGCAAATTGCATTCATAGTACGATAAACAAATTTTTGTAACAAGTGAAAAGACCTTGGATAAAAAAAGAAAAAAAAAACATTCTGGCTGGCTTGAGAGTGGTTGTTTTTGCAAACGTACTGTCAGTAACATTCGTAGCAATTTTTAGTGAGATTCTTAAATCTATGACAGAAAAATCTAAACTCTACTTGGGCTTCATACAGGATTTATGAAGGATATATATTTGTGTTTGTAAAAAGTAAGTCAGTTTCCTGTTCTTAAGTGTGTGCGTGTTTATTCTTCTCTCCATTCTCTTCAATGTCGATAGAAAGCTACTATTTTTCCTTTTCTTTCACTCCCTGTATGCTAGTAATGCTAGGATTGTAGGAAATACGAAGGTGGTAAGGGAATAGAAGTTTTGTTTAAAAAGTGGATGGCAGAGAACTTATACAGGGGAAAGGGATTTTAATTTGTTTATAAAGGGATTTAATTCTATTTTATACCTCTTCTTTTACACCCTTCTCTGTATGGTCAGTAAATGAGCGAATGTTGGTCACTCCAAACGGTGTGCTGAATAGAAAACGTGGGGTGTCGATAGTACATGACTTTGTGCTTGATAGTAGGTCAATAGGTATTGGTCAGTCAAAGTGTATGTTAAACCTATGGACGCTTTTAACAGTACGTTTCCTGTTAGATGCCAAGACAGTCCCACCAAGTTAAATTTCCGTTAGAGACAATAGTGCCATTCCCATGTTAAATTCCTATTGTCCTCAGACAGTCCTCACATGTTAAATCTATGGATATTTTTAACATTACATTTCCTCTTGTCGCTATAAATCCTCAAAATGGCGGCCTACTAGGCCTAATCCGATCTCTTCTTTTATTGATGTTTGAGTGAGCGGGGCTTATTAACACATGTTGATTTAGGAAAAAGATGTTGTATGTTCTTTCTAGGGACGAACATTCTTTAACTTTTTTGCTTCTCTCTCTCTCTCTCTCTCTCTCTCTCTCTCTCTCTCTCTCTCTCTCTCTCTCTCTCTCTCTCTCTCTCTCTCTCTCTCTCTCTGTAACCGAATGTCGCAATAGTGCAATAGACTATCAGTGTCCTAAATCTAGGTTACGAAAAAAATTTGGAAAAAAACATCATTTGTAACAAACTGACTGAAGAACAAAATCTGCCTCATAAAAACATTAACATTGCAACACACTTTCTGCCAATACGTTTATCAAGCGAACAGGCTGAAGTTTGTCAGTATCCTAAATCAAGGTTGGAAAATTTGTAACATGTATCACCCCAACTAAAAAAAAAAAAAAAAAAAAAAAAAAAAAGAAGTGTTGCAACATTACAAGAAATCTTAAAATTAAGTGCTCCATATTCTGCCTTAAATTTGACAATGTAGCAAAAATTTAACTCTGGTCTCAGAAGCAATATTTTCACTCATCGTCTAAAATATAGGCGCTAAACATACTATTATTACATTGGGAAAAACCAAGGTCTAGTCAGTGTGTTTATCAAACAACAATAAGTAGCGAGGACGAAAAATCGTAAATTTGTAACCAAAAATACAAAAAAAGCAAACAAATTGATAAATGAATTTTTTTTCTGACTTAACGGTTAACATTTTTGAAATATAACTTGCTGAACGTAGGTAGTAGTTTTAGTGAGAGTATGACATCTACGACTCGATAATAGAAGGAATACAGTATTAAAGCTGTATCCATGCAGTTCAGTAATGTGCGGATAATATTGCGCGTATCTTTTCATCAACGCAGTCTTGGATTCATGTTAGAATATGTACTAACACAAAAGAAGAACCCATGCCAGTGAAGAAATTCAAAAAGGAAAGACAATAAAAAAATAAAACAATGGACGTTTGTGACGTGGTTTAAAATTTCATTGTGATTCTTATTCACGAGAATATACCAAGAAAGAAAGAAAGAAAGAAACTTAAGTGTCTTTATGTCTTCATTTCTTTGTTTAAGTATGAATACAATATTCAAACACACACACACACACACACACACACACACACACACACTTAGAAGCAGAGATACTATTCAATCATTGACAATCTTTGTGTTTTATGTTTGTGTATGTCATAATGACTTGCCGTAGTCAATGTCTGCGTGAAAAAAGAAACGTAGAAAAGTATACAAAGAATTATTTATTCATAATGTACAAATAGTATTTTGATATTTCTACATTATGATTAAATAATTCTTTACTATAATTTATAATTTACAATAAATAGATTTTTTTTACCAGTAATAAACATTTCTTGGCAAGTCATTGTAAATAACATTCCCATGTCAAATTCCCATTAGGGCTAATAGAACCATTCCCATGTTAAATTCCCGTTTGGTTCCAGAGTGCCATTCCCATGTTAAATTCCCATAGACCCCCAAGTGATATTTCTCCATGTTAAATTCCTGTTTGGGTCCAGAGTGTAATTTTTAGGCTAGAGTGACATAATTAGCGACTGTGAAGGAATGCTTTAAATTTTAAAACTATAGAGTCGAGGGATTGTTTTAATATATACAGAGTGTGAATGTTATACGTGGGAAAGTTAAATTAAGTAAAAGACAACTGTGAGGTTAAATGAATGCGCTTTCTCAGCTAGAGAAACCTTCCGTAGTGCACAGTTTCACTTAACTCCATCAGATCCGCGACAAATATAGTCTACTGTTCTGACCTGGGATACTGCTAGCGAATTCTTACGAAAAATCGAGTATATGCGCAACGATAACATTATATCTGTACTTGAATATACTGAATCGGCACATTTCTATAGTAAATCGTACCAAGACCGCCATTTTGTTTGGTTCGATGGATTCCGCTATTCGGTAGTCCTTGCCTGGGCTAGTATTTTAACCGACGACCCAGGGTGCCCGGATGCCACAAGACTGACAGTTATAGGTGGAACTCTGGAGTTTCGTACTTTGCATGGTTTAGTTTCTTAAAGAAAAAGAATTACCAAGGTTTTCCTCAATGGTTGTCCTGGCTATTTAAAAAAGATCTTGTATGTTTTAGGAATTGTTAAAATAACTTTTAATTCCCTTTATTTTGGTGTATGATTGATGGGTGCAATTTGGGTTATAGAGTATACAGCTTGGTCTTACTTCATATGTGCATCTCTCAAAAAATTGCCAGCTCCGCTTGGTCATTTTCACTTCCTTTACTTCAAATATAAAAAAGAGCAGATAACGTTTTTTACTTTTTATATATTTTGTAATTAATTCATTGTACTTTCAGAGGCTTTTATTGCATACTCTGGCAATATTAATTTCTCTATTTTAATAACTGCTGAAAATAGTGTACTTTTGACTAATTCAGGCTGATTTTTCGAGTACTCTGGAGCGGCCATTTCTGTCTGCTGTGTGCTTGGATCATGTCCAATTTCCACAAGTACAATATGTAAAGAAATTTCAGCAACAGTACATGAAAGTAGCATAGAGGTATGCCAACATTCTCTCCATTGTGCATGTTGCAAATGCAAACAACTTCAGCTTACACCTGTCACTCTCTCAGAAGCACGTATTATCTGTAGAGCGCCCCCTATACAAACTAGTCAAGAAAGGAAAACAGTTGAGCAGAATAAAGCAGAGCCAGGTTTTTACACATTCGGATCAGAGTCACTTTATTTCGCGTAGACACAGTTATGTTCACTTGACTTTCGGAATTCGTTTTAATTCTTGTTTAGTATACAACTGTCACCAGGACAATGCAGTTTAGGCATTTTACTCTGTTTGTTAAAAGACCATTTCTACACGACTTTAAAACTTCAGGATGCTGTGCTGTGCCATCACAGGGGTACTCATCTTGACCCCTGCTGCCCCCCCCCCCCCCCATTCCTCGACCCCACCACAACTCTCAAAGAAAAAGTTATTGAGGTTTTTAAGATACTTTTATTATTGTGCTGCATACTTCCACTTGAATAATAACTGCTATTTTTTTATTATAGACTGAAGCAGAACTATATGCAATTTGACTTTAGGTGCCTCCTCCACCACTTCTTTCTCTCGTCACCTTCTTTCCACTCCATTAAACAAACAATATATATATATATATATATATATATATATATATATATATATATATATATATATATATATATATATATATATATGCTTGTTGTCTAAAAACATTTGCAAACTACGACCATGCTATAGTGACCACCTGCATCTAAGGACCAGTATACCTCCTCTGTATAAAGACAAAGTTCAACTGGTCCCATTTATACATCAGTCAGTACAAATTTACTGTATATAAAAACCACCTTGCCATAAAAACCTTTTATAGATAGTCTTTTAAGCATTTGTTACACACCGTTTTGGCTGTATGCAGCCATAGCAAGAAGGCACATAATGTACATTACATATTTTGGGTTATGACTCCTGCATCGAGGTCCAGAATGGGTGTTATCTTAACTGAGACTCAGGGATTTATTTCATATATGGTTATTATTATTCCATCTGAGGGATTAATAATAACCATATATTAAAAGAATATTGGAGGGGATAATAATCACTACATATTGAAAAACCTTGGAGTCTCAGTTGAAACAAGGGTGAATGGGGCCAGTTACAGGGTATTGTTTCATATATTGAAATATATGAGCAGAGTTTTGATTCATATGGCAAGCCAGTCAAAATGGTCAAGTTATTAAAGAGAAACCTCCATATAAAGGAGTCTTTCTCTCCTTTATTTGAGTTAAATTGCATGTTTAACTTCCATAGGAAGGACACCTGTTCACAAAGGACATTGTGTAGTCCCTTCAGTATCCTTTGAGGACATTTTTAAACATTATTATTATTATTACTATTATTTACAGATACAGCAGCACATCACCATCACCCGGGACACAGGAGAAGTTGAAGTGGAGTTATGTTCAAGGACCAGGTGATGTTCCCCTTAGAGGAATCACAATTGGCAGGGCTTTACAGGAGCAGGTTGAAAAAAATCCAGACAAAGAAGCCTTGGTCTTCAGCCACCAGAACAAACGAAGAACATTCTCGCAACTGCTAGAAGAGGTGTGTACCATATTTCTTGCATGATAAACCCATGAGAGTTGATAAAGTCCTCTCATACTAAAACTTGTATAAAATGTTTGACAGTTTTCCTATACTTAAGAATTAAAGTTGTTACCATTGATAAACCAACCCCCACTTATCATGATAAAAGCAAGGTGAATTGTGTGCATGTATAAACTCAGGTATTTCAAGTCTTTCCTTATTTAATAAGAAGTTAGAAAAATATCTTTATTTTCTGTATAAATATAAAAAAACATAACTATAAATCTGCGACATAAGTCCATGTCTTTTACTTTCTAAGTTGTTCTTTCAACCAACCCATCAACTCCACCCATAGCACCATTCTTAGTGGTGAATAAAAATTCTCAGACCATTATTCATCACCCACAATCACATCTAGAAGGTCTAAAGCAAACTGTTCCCCAAAGTGGAACTGTCACTTCTTGAGAAATGCCACTGCGACCAAAAGTTGATTTATGCAACATTCTTGCAGAAATACATCTTCTTGTTTTTGCCTTATTTATAAAGGGATTTTTACAACAAGTAGTGGAAAATGTAGACATTTTAAAGGCTTGAGCCAGCAACTCAAGCACATTTATTATTAACTAAGATGACAACTCAAAACGAGGTTGACCATGGGGTTACAGTTTGTGCAGGCACTGGAGAGCAGTTTGGGTCTGATGTTGCCATTTGAAAAGTATGCACATACAGTAAAGATTGTATGCTCCTGGTTGTTTTCTGCTTTCAGTCTGACCATTTGGCAGCAGGGCTGTTATCCCTGGGGCTGACAAAAGGGGATCGAATTGGGATCTGGGGACCAAATAATCTAGAATGGATCCTGATGCAGTATGCTACAGCCAGAGTTGGCATGATTTTAGTAAGTTCCAAGCTCACCAGTAACTAGGTTGGTGCTAGAATTTCCAAAGTAGTTGCAGAATTTCGCCCAAATAAAAACATTGGCATGTTCTGTTATTTGTTTTCCCTAAAAGGGTTGCACCATTGAATTTTTTGTTCTGGATCTTGCTATCACTGTACCTTAATCTTCATCCACTATTTGCCACTGTTTTCTATAATAATTTCCTCTGTCTCTTGATTATTTTTTTGGTAAAAGTATTCATTCATTCATTGAATGCTAAATTATGTATTTCTGCAAGGTTCTTTCTCTAGAAACTGAGTCCTTTTGTCATGAATTGAACCTAAAAAAGACATTACACTAGTGGCTATCAGTGACCTGTGCATGGAAATTCAACAGATGACAGTTAACTGTACAAACTTTAAATATTTCCATCACCAAATTTGACAATTTGATTGAAATTAATTGCCACATGAAAATTTTAATTGCCATTAAAAATTTTGGCAATTGCTAACACCTACATAGCAGTAATATATTGTTACAATATCTGTATACACCTCTCCCTCGATAACTCATGAACATCAGGATCCATAAACATTAATTGTGGTATAAGATAGCGTTTGAGATAGCAAGGGAGGCTCAAACTTTTGTTAACAGGTGAGGGAAAGAAGGGTGTGGTGATTACTTTCATCGATACATGGGAATTTTAATCTCCATTCTCCTACACAAATATTGATCTAATGGACTTTAATATTTATGGATATTTGATCTGAAGAAGTCAATTAAAATCATTAATTGATCATAGACTTTTAATATTGATGAAGTTGACATGCAGTATTGACAAATTCGTGTGTCAATAAAGTTGTAGTTAATGCCCTTTTAGGGTTAAAACATGTGTCTCCATTGCAAGCAAACACCAGTGAATAAAGTTTCATAGCCTTAATTACACTAATAAACTGCCTGAGCCAAACCCATCAATATGTTTGCACTGGTTAGTTCCTCAAGATAGTAATTTTAAATGTCACTTTGTCGATAGCACATGGCTGTGTATTTGGCCTTATATTGTTTGAACTAATAAACCCAAGGATCAAACAAAACAGTTGACCCAAAAAAAAGAGAAAAGACAACAAGTTGTGCATTTTGTTAGAACTTGCAAATTTATTTCAAATGTATCACTGCAAATATTGAGAAACAATCCTATGACTTGTCTGCAGTGTGTGATTGTTGCAAGAAATTATCCTGATTCAACACAAGGCTGTTACTATGATGTCAGCACATTTTGTGTATTGTAATCAGTAGGAGAAAAATGTATCTGTTAATTAGCTTGAGTTATCATGCCATAGGACCATTAAGTTTTCAACAGTTTTTTAAATAAATTTAGTTGAGCCACTGAGTAAGCACTTAATTAGGTTTTCACTGAAGCACTCACTGGCATTGCTGTGACAGTCAGTTGACTCTTTTCATGCTTGAATACAAGAGGGTATGTCATTTTATAATGATTGCAATGATACTGAATTAAAAAATAAAATGAAAATATGAATTTCATTTGACAAGTCTTCTTTAATTGGTATTTATTTTTTACAGTGTTGCCACCAGTAGGCATTTACCAATATTTTCATTAACAGATATTTTGTTGTACATGTATATTGTGATATTTATTGAAAAAATATTTTTTTTATAGATAATCTTACAGAACATTTGCAAATTTCATGGTATCAATTCCAAATTAATGCACACTAACTGCCGACAAAATGAATGCTATATAGAGCTTTCATTGATCAATTCGATTAAAAAAATTTGAAATGTTAAGCAAATAGGAGCCTAATTTTTGCCTTTCCTATAAGAAAAAATGGGATCCACACCTGCCTCTATGCTATAAGTGGGGGCACTAGTTATCAGGGCACACTGAAATGAAGGAGTGGTGTATATCTCGCCCTTGATTGTGGAAGAGCATATAGTGTTATCCTTGTCCATCTTTCCTTCCATCCTTCTGTCGCACCTTGATTATGTTTTTTTTGTATTTAGGTCAGTTTCATATATTTTGTTGGCTGCAGGGTCACACAGCTTTTTGTGTGGATGAATCTTTTCAAAAACATTACTCTTTTACCAAAAATAGGTCAAATTGACTCTTGTTTCATGCTTTAGTTGCTTTAGGTCAGTTTCTTATGCACTGTTGGCTGCAGGGTTTACAACTTATGTGGCTGCTTCTAGGTGAGTGCAACATCTTTCCACCTAAAGTAGAACAGTGTGACCTTCATTTCATGTTTTAGTGGCTTATGTTAAGTTTAGCAAAAGAGGGGTAGCGGGGCATTTGTTTTTCTTTGAACACATTTACTTTTCAATAAGTTACAGGAATGTTTACTTTAAAATAGCCAGTGTTATAAGTCATACTAGCATGGAAAAATCTCTGAAGTTAAATGATACCTATCTTGAATCATGATTAATATGAAACCACATGACACAGTGTATCATGTATGTAATATCTAGAAAATTTTTACATGCTTGATACTTGTTATTACATTTCTTCAGTTAATATATTTAATCTTGATAATTTAAATACATGTATTCAAATGTATGAAGTTTATGATGAGAATAGTTCATAAATATTTGACACATTTTGTTACACTGTATATAAAAAAAAATTGTTTGCATGGTCATATTGATCCTTGAATATACCATATCATAAATATTGTATTGCAACAGTGTGGCAATGTTTTAAACTTAGAGATGCATCAAACTTGCATAAAACAAATTATATACATTCCACTCGGTTGTTTTTGAAGCCATGTGTGTGGTATTGATTTGCAAAAGCACCCTTATCTACAATGTCCCTATTCCATGTACTTTCTAATTAAGTTTATTTCTTTTCATCTGCTGATGTGTGTTAATAAAACAGCACTGAATTCACATAGTTGTAACTGAAGGTAGCACAAAATGCATTTTAAACTGAATCCAGTGTGCATTGATGCTTCTGCACAGCTTGCATCATGTGACCCTGCCTTTGTCAATATGGTAATCATCAAGGGAGCCATTGTTAATGTTGGAATTGTTATTGAAGTAAAAACTCCATCATTTTGTTGTTTTGTAGCATTTGCATGCTTTGATCACTTAATACTGGTGTCATCTACTTTATCACAGTCCATTACTGTGTCATGTTAAATGAAATCATTTAATGGAACTGTTAACTAAACAGAAAACAAAAGTGAAGGCAAGCATGCCATATGTGTCCACTTTCTAGTTACATGATAGCAATTTAAATGTTTGAATAGCTGTTTATATTCCATATACAGATAGTGTACATGCAAATGGTCAGAGGTTAATGAATAAAGGAATGTCTGTTTGTTGAATAGGAAACATAGAAGAAACTTATTATTTACTTGAAATAATAACTTCTTTTTATTTTTAACAATTTCTCTTCCAATAACTTCAGAAAACTTAAGGAGTCACATATACACAGCATTATATTGGATACTGTGTTTCAGAAAACCCCAGAGTATGTGGCCGGAGGAAGGCATGTTATGGAGAGGCTGGTTTACGGAGGTTTCACTGTACCTCTTTTTGATCCATGTGATAAACATCTTAAAAGCATACATTTGACACATTTCAGGTTAATATCAACCCTTCATACAGGATGAATGAGCTCAGCTATGCAATGAATAAGGTAATGTGCGTGTGTGTAAGTACATCTTTGTAATTCAAAAATATTCATATTATGTTTCAATGTTGAGCCCATGTTGGCAGGAAGCAAGACTTAGTCACTTTCCACCAGTGGTGGTGGCATCAACAGTTAAGGATTTGCTTAATGTTTTTTTTTTATTTGCATATATTTACTAAACACCTTGATGGATTATTGCCATAGTAGGGATGAATTATTATTAAGTTAAGACGATTCATTCTGTGACATGCAATCTTGCCCCTTTTGTCTTGGGGTCAAGGTTACAATCAGATTTTTTTAAAAAGGTTTTGGTTAAAGTTTTTTCATTTGCTTATATTTCATAAACCTCTTGACAGATTCTCGTCATTCGTGGCATGAATCATTATGAAGCTGAGACAGTTCATTCTGTGACATGCTTCCTTGCTCCTATAACCTTGGAATCAAGGTCATAGTCATAGAAAATTTGCATTAAGGTTTTGGTTTCAGTTTTTTCATTTACTTGTTTATCCATCAAATACATTACCAGATCAGAATAACATTAGGATTACTCTCTGCTACCTCTGAATCCAGCCCTCCGTGAAAGACAAAAAGACATCTTTCGGGCTATATAACATATAGATGAAGGGAAGCAACTCTTACAGGTTAACTCCCTTCTGTTTCCACTAGGTGCCTCCTGGAATCCATTAAAATATTTACTTGATTTTGATCATCGACCATTTCTTTTCAGTGGTATAGTAAGTCAAAATGTTGTTAAATGTTATTCATGCAACATTTTCATGATATCCAGGGAATTTATTTGCATTTTTTCATTTTTCCTACAATTTGTTATTGTCCATGGGATTTTGATCAGTAACACACAAATTTCACTGGTAAAATTGCTGTGTGCTGTTATATTTCAATTTATTGTACTTCTCAAGTCATCTCAGTAACATGAGTTCTCTTTTATTTCAACAACTTGTACATTTGTTGTATGCACTTGTTTGCTTTTTCCTTTCATTACAGAAATGGCAATAAAGTGCAAGAAGTGCAGACGATTTAAAATTGTAGAGGACAATCACGAGACCTGTTTGTCTTGCACCAAGTGCTCGTCTTCACACACATGTAATGTGTGTCATTGTGGACAGAAGATGTCTGGTCTAACGTCTTACAAAGGCAGGTCAAGGGCTGAGAAAAACAAGAATGCTCAAAATCATCAGAGCATGAAATTTTAAGTTTATATCCCATTTCAAAATCTTTAATGAGTTTTATGGGGTATGTCGAGATGCCACCTCCACCCCTAATGCAGATACCAAAAACAGCACTGGTGGCATTTGCAAACCCAGTCAGTGCCATGAGAGGTATTGGAATCGCGAATGATTCATATTTTGGAACAGGTATTATTGTTGAAGATGTCAACGAGTGAATTTGACAAAAATATAAATCAGCATACCACTTGGTATAAGTCCATTTCCCTGACCATGCAATGTTTTGAAAAATTTAAGCCGGGCGTGCGGGATTACCCTTTCACTTCATTTGAATGAAGTCATTTATCATCCACCGTATGCCATTCCTGCTGCTGACCAACTGGCCCTGTTGGCCAGACAATCCATTATGGTTTTATCAGTGATTCTGTGATCTCAGACTGGCAAGCGGGCCAGACACATCTCAAGACATTACTGACTGCAGGGGCATCTCAATGCCCAGCAGACAGCACAGCCATCTGTCCAGCCAGTTGCCAGCTGGACCGACCAACTCTGTGTTACATGGCAAACCAGTATTACATTTGTTGCCATTCGACCCAGTCAAACTGGCTGCACTGGACCAGCATTCCACAGCTGCAACATGTTTGGTGCTGATCGCATAACTGACAGGGGGAACGATTCCACATGCTGATGATACTATGTCATCATTGCCCTATGGTATGTTACATTCCTGGACTCAGAGTGTACAGGAGGAAGACATTCATCCCCGTTGATGAGAGGGATGAGATGGACATGCCTAAACATTCCGATCTGACCAGGGAGTGGACAGAATTGAGCTTTAAGGCAGCAATTGAAGAAATTTATAGGATTGTGCCTCCATCAGAATGCCCTCCTCCACCTGCAATCAGCACTACATACAAGGTCAAGGTCTCAGTGGACACTGATGATGACAAACATCCGTTTTTCAGAATTTTACCACAATCATCAAAAATTGCAGAAATTACTGGGTGTCTCAAGGATAAAATTTGTGACCCCTGTAATTTGAGGGCCTTCTTTTTGGTGAGTCAGTTGCCTGCAACTTTCACAACACACTGGTACAGTTTATCATTCGGATGTACCTAGCTGTCAACATGATTTGTATGCTTGACTCTGTTATAAAGTGATAGACAAGTATTTAACATCACATCTGAGTTGGTCAGGAACATTGTATCGACTTTCTTCCTACTCCACCTGGCATCTCTGGCAATCTTTTACCTCACTGAGTAGGCTGGAAGTGACCATGCCTGGGAATCAGTATGCCATATTGCCAAGGTAGTCAATAGGGCTGCTTTCCACATAATGGTGAATGCCCTAACAGCCTCTTGTAACCTCGACTTGATAAGAAGAGACACACTCCTGCAATCTTCTTCTCTTAAACCCCACCATGTTGCGACCATGTGCTCCCTCCCCTTTGGTTTCCCCCTTCTGTTTGGAGGTCAAATTGAGGAGGTGAGAAAGCAGGCAGCACAGGAGTTGCCCTATCAGTTCTCCATGCAAGCCCCTATCTCTGTGCAACCTCATTGGGGATGTACCAGAGAAGGGATGGACAGAAAGATTGCTGGGGTAATTCTTAGCAATGGCAGAATTTTTGTGGCCAGGTGAGTTATAGGTGGCCATATGCCCCTAACGTTTGCAGCCAGGCCTGGAGGGGGAAGAGAAAACAAGGTTTCTCCTCCCCCAAGCCTTCCACCAAATGTCAAGACTTGCTGTCCCTCCCGCCTGATGGTGCCCTTCCTGTGGGCGCCAGACTCCTTCTGTTCTGCAAGACTTGGATCAACCTATTTCTGACACAATTGGGCCATCCAAGTCATTTTAGATGGTCTCCGGATCTCGTTCATCCAGCCCCCTCCAAATCATTGTCCCGCTTGATGGAGACCTCAAGTGATCCCACGAAGGTGGACGTTTTCCAGAATGAGATAGAGCTTTTGCTCTTAAAGCAGGTGGTGGAGGTAGTCTTCAGACCGGACTCCTCTGAGTTTCTATTCCCGACCTTTTCTGGTTACGAAAACTGACAGAAAATTGAGACCTGTCATAGACTTGAGCAGACTCAATCAGGTTATAATTGCCCTGAAGTTCAAGATGGAGATGGCAAGGTCTGTCTGTGCAACATGATGAATACACAATCAGTCTCAACCTGTCTGACGCATATTTCCATATACCTGTTTATACGGTATCATGCAAATACCTTTACTTCAGCTTCCACAGGGTAGTGTACCAATTCTGTCCCTTCCATTCAGCCTCAATCTCAGCCCATGGGCCTTCATTAAGATGTTGGACTGCACCATATCCCACTTCAGGATTTCCTCCTCTACAGGGATGGTGGCGTACCTGGATGATATGCTGCAGAAACATTCGGTAAGTTTAGTTTTGGTACACAATATGAACAATCTTCTGTACCTCATTCGCAGTTTAGGGTGGATAGTCAATGTGGAGAAGTTGGATATTAGCCCTTCTCTGCATTTTGTTCATCTAGGCATGCAGTTCCTAACTCATAACA
This sequence comes from Margaritifera margaritifera, assembly GCA_029931535.1. Taxonomy (NCBI): domain Eukaryota; kingdom Metazoa; phylum Mollusca; class Bivalvia; order Unionida; family Margaritiferidae; genus Margaritifera; species Margaritifera margaritifera. Next base: position 5,110,046 of record JAQPZY010001630.1, on the reverse strand, counting down.
ATTTAGTTTGTCCTCCTCCCAAACACATTGACAGTATTGTTCATGCATCAGAGAAGTTGTTTGCTAGCATGTTCTTTTCATCATGGGAGTTTGTTCCACTCCTCTGCCTGCTCAGTGCAGGGGCAGACCTGTTATACCTCAGTCACCTTTACATCCGCCCTTTGCAGATGGCCCTTCTGGCACATCACCTTTACATGCACCCTTTGCAGATGGTCCTTCTGGCATAGTGGCACCCAATGTTAGATCATTTAGATCACCAGATGATCTCGACCAAAATCAAACACTTCCAGCTTCAGTGGCAAGACAGGGAGTGGCTAGTGGCAGGAATACAAGAAGAAATCACAATCTGTACAGATGCCAGATTGTCCGGTTGTAGGGCACAATTGCTACCAGACTTTTTGACGGTCAGCTGCAAGTGGAAATCGCAGGAGAAGGCTTTTCACATTAATCTCCTGGAAATAAAGGCAATTCTCAACACACCCACACATGGGTGGAAAGCATCCAAAGGAAGATGCTTCAGATAATATAAGACTATTCGGTCATCATAAGCTATCTCTTCAAACATCAAATGGGGGGGGGGGGTCAAAATCACCAGTCCTTTGTGTTATGGTATGGGAGTATCTTTCTTGGTGTGCCCAATATCATATAAATATACAAGTTCGACACATCTTGAGCAGGCTTAATGTTCTGGCTGACTCATTATCAAGGAGAGGCCAACTGCTTCATACAGACTGGTCTCTTCATCCATCCATCTTCCATCAAGTCTGCGCCCTATGGGGCTGACTGATGCTAGACCTATTCATGATAAGGTGGAACAACAAACTGTCCACCTTTGTCTCTCCATTCCCATACCCAGAGGCATGGGCTGTCAATGCCCTTTCAATCAGTTGGGAGGGAATATGTGCATATGCCTTCCCTCCAGCAGCTCTAACACCAAAACTAATCCAGAACATGAGGGGCAGAGCTTGCAAACTAGTTCTGATTGCCTCTCTCTGATGGGACAGATCGTGGATCAATGATCTGCTTGATCTAGTGACAGATGTACCCAGGACAATTGTAGCGATCCCCATGCTGCTCAAGCAGCTGAGGTCACCATTATTCCATTCATGGCCAAGGAAACTCCTCCTTAACACCTGGCTCTGAGCAAAAAGGAGCTCAGCACTTCGATTGTGGAGAGGATCATGACAGCTAGATGACCCTCCAGTTTGAAGACATATTAGGGGAAGTTGACAATGTCACACAACTCTCAGCCTCCATACCCTAGCTGTTCTTTCTTTCTTTTCCTCTTTGAAGACAAGAAATTTGCCCTTATCACTATCAAGGGATACCTTCCATGATCTCAGAAACATTCAGACATCATGGAAGGGACAATATTGGCCACAACAAGGACCATTCTGACTTGTTGTCCAATTTTGCCATATTCAGGCCACACTCACTCACCTTGTTCCCAAAATGGAAGGTCTTGTGGGTCTAAATGTGGCTCAAATCATCTAAGTTTGAGCCCCTGTCCTCCACCTTGCTGAAGCAGTTATCATACAAGATTTGCTTCCTGATAGCACTAACTTTAGCTTGCTGGGTGAATGAGCTGAATGCACTGTCTGTGGATCCAAACTATATGCTGTTCCGTTCCAATGGCTCTGTTGTACAAATGGTGCAAGCTGGTTTAGTTTCTAAAAACAGATTACCATTGATAAGCAACCAACAGATAACTAACTGCTCTCTCTCCTTGATCAATCCATCAAGAGGCAAAGCTGCAGGACCTGGTACATGACCTCAAATGCTATCTGAGGAGCATGGAGAATGTCCACAACAACCATCAAAGGCCCTTTTTAAAGGTTAAGGCAGGAAAGCAAGACATAACCCTGCTTGGCTAAAGGGATTATTAGACTGGTGTACTCTGAATTCTCACAGGATCAGGTATGACTCATGAAGATTTTGGCTCATGAAATATGAGTGATTTCCATGAGCCTAGCCTTCAGACGTAATGTCTCAATTTGAGAGATAGTGGAGTCAGTTGGCTGGCATGCCCAGTCTACTTTCTCCAGCTTCTATTTGCATGACATGACCTTGCAAAGGAGAGTGCTGAATCTTGTCAGGCCACTGGTAGCTGCACAAACAGTTACCACACCCTGTTATGACAGCACAGCCTCTGCCCCAGGCATGACCTTCCAACTTTTGCTACATTCGCCCGGGAAACAATAGAATGTAAGGCAATAGTCAGGTGCGGGATCCCATTCATAGCTTCCTCACACGTGTATAATTGCACAATCTTTGGTTGTGCTAACCTCATATTAGGAGAAGTTCATCCTTTCAGTAGAGCAGTCATCATGCTCCTGCAGGGTGAAGTGGGTAGAGGTTGGATACTCAAGCATTTCCTCCTCCTCTTACCTATTCTTCTAATGTCAATGTGATCAGGTAATGTATTTGATGGAGAAAGGAAATTTGTTTAGTAAATTATGTTTCTCCGAAAATACTTACCCAATTACATTACTATCATTCCCTCCCACCCTTCCCCACAAATGTGAGCATCCTGTTATAGATTTTGCTCAAGCCTAAATTGGTTACATCTGGGATACTAGCGGCCATCTAGCAGGAACAAGGGGAGTTAATCTGTAAGAGTTACTTCCCTTCATATATATGCTATATAGACGGAAAGACATTTTTTTCCTCTTTTAGGGAGGGCTGGATTCAGAGGTAGCAGAGATTAATTTCCTAATATTAACGTGATCAGGTAAGTATTTTCTGAGAATCATAATTTACTCTTTTTGCCTTTATTTTTGTTTCATATGCCTTTTTTGGGATACATAAACTTGCTTGGCACTATGGTTCCACTCATGAATTTTACATCTTTGCACAGGGCTGAAAACTTAAGAGGATTTTTGTATTCCCCATATCTTCACAACTGGTAATCCTTGTTATAAAAAGAGAAATAGTGTGTATATCGTAGGGGAGGTTTAAAAAAAAAAAAATTTGTTATATATGAATGATGGGGTTGATTATAGTGAGAGAGTAAACAGCTAGGCCTTACTTCTGATGTGCATCTCACAGAAAATTACTAGCTCTGAATGGCTGTTTTTACTTCCTGAATTTCAAAGGTAAGTTATAAAAACTAAACATAATTTCTTTTTAGGTTTTTGCTTTTTTTTTAAAATTTCAAAAGTGCACTTTAAGAAAATAGTAATGCCTACACAGTGAAAATTTGTTTGTGTATTTAAAGGACAGCCACATTTAGAGTGCTTTATGCTATTTCAAGTATATTTCCCCAGCATGAAGAAGCAGTCATTTTCATCAGCTGTCTGCTTCGGACAACACATTATTTTTCCTAATAGTGATCCAAATTAATGTCAATCCAAGTAGATGAAAGATATGTAAATGTACACATTGTTAGAGTTGTAGAGCAAACAACTTTGCCTTTTGCCTTCCCCACTTTCAATGTTGCTCCAATAACCACAGAGCAGAATGAAATGGCCAGGATTGTGCTGATGTTCCATATACATACATACATACATAATACTCTATTCAACCAATAGTTATCACATGGTGATACAGTTGCAAACATATACCAAGTTAAATCTTTTGTCTTACTTTCTTCCTTTCATTTCTTGTTTTCTTGCCTACCATATAAAGCACTTGTATAAATATGAAATAGACTGTACATGTACTGTTGAGCCCTCTTTATCCAATCTTGCTTATCCAGAGTTTGGTTTACTGTAGCCAATACCATGTTCCCTTAAAATTTCTAATGTTCAGTGATCCCTCACTATAAAGACCCTCATTATTATGCTGCCTCTGTTATAATGATGGCATGAGCTTGCCTCTCATTAAATTGGCTAAAGTTTGTTCTGTGTTCAGTGATCCTTCACTATAAAGATCCTCAATGTAATGCTACACCTCCTATAGTGATAATCTGGCCCTGCTCCATTAAATTGGCTACATGTTACTTAACTTCTTTTACTTGATATTAGTTTTGGAATGTTAAAAATATTCTTTGACATCATTAAATATTCAAAAATTGTGTGGTTTTATGAACATTATGTACATACATGTGGTAATCCCCAAATATAAAATCTGGAATCCTTTGTCAAAAAAATCTGTAATAATCATTACAATTATTGAAGTTTCATTGATATATCAGCCTTCATAATTTTTTTCTATAGAATGTCATATTTTTAATGTTTTAATGTTCAGTTTATAATCACATCGCATTCATTAGCAAAATTTTGTTACTAATAATTTTTTTTCCTTATTTCAAATTTTGTATTCAGTGACATTCATATAATTAAGTAGTTTGGATGAGATGGATGCTAGGATTCAGCTTATTCCCTTCTGATAATATATAAACTTTGTGAACATTTTATGAGAAACTGTTTCAATAATGAAAGGAAACATGCAAGAAATACGTATTGGTGTGCATCAGAGATGTACAACAACATTTTTGTTTGGGTTGGGTTGGGTTGGGTTGGGTTGGGTTCAGCCCAATTTAAGGTATTTTGCTAGGAGACTTTGATTAGTTTTGTTGGGCAATGAGAGTAAAAAAATGTCTTGTCTAAGGACACAACACAGCAGTTGACCCAGCCTGGCCTGGGAATTGAATCTGGTACTCCTGCATAGGATCTAGCATACTGACCACTAAGTGTGTGTGTGTGTATTTGTGTGTGTGTGTGCACAAAGTAGAGTCTTTATTAGGAAAGAAGTTGTGTATATTAAGTGAGTGGTTCATCTGCATAATAAGTTTGTGCTGACTTACTTACTTGCTTCCAGTATTTAGACATTTTCAGTTTTAGATAAAATACATTATATTAAAAGTAATAATAATTCTGTGTAGTTTTTAAAAAATTAAATCATGCTTGCATTAGTAAAATATTATAAATGTTTTTGAATATTGCCATGCACTCCTTAGGAGAGTTCACCCACCTTGAGGTATATACTGCAGCAACAGAAAGTAAACTGGCTGCCGTTATACTTGGATTGAATTTTGCTTTGATGTCATGAATATAGTGCAGAAATGATTTACTTTATAATCTGTGATGTTATTTTGCTTGAGCTACTTAAACAATTTACAGAATCTCTTGAGTGGAGCAGCATAATTAGAGAATCAATAGATAAATATTCACCTTCAGAAATCAAAGAAAATAGCCTGAGGTAGTTTGTTATGGATGTTTTTTTTATTTAAGCAGTAATTAATAGCATTGAAGTTTGTTTTGAGATCTATGATATGCTCAATAATAGGACACTATGCTTTCTACATATTGGGTGAGACTCTTTTTATTAAAACCCCCCACATTTTTGAGGCTAAAAATGGGGAATTAATTTTGAAAAAAAACCCATGTTGGGAATTGTGATTAAAAGCTGGGAACTTAGAGGGAAATCAGGAATTATCACATGTATGGATGCACTATTATCATACAGCTTTGTTGGAAACTACTTCAGTATAAGGTAGCCTCACTTATAACATGAGTCACTTTAATGGCTTATGTGTATTTCATTCAGGTTGGCTTGAAGGCTATCGTTGCAGCAGAACAGTTTAAGAACCAGAACTACTATGAGATGCTGTACCATCTACTACCTGAACTGTCCAGAGACAAGCTGGGAGCTCTGAAGAGCCACAGGTAGAAGGCAGTTTTCCATCTAGTCCATCAGGACCATCTTTGCCAGTCAAAGATCATTGATCCACTTCATTCCACATTGATCCTTGGCATATGTAGCATGCTGAAACAGTGTTTGAACAAGTGCCCTCTTGCAGATGAAAGTGTTACTGCTTATAGCAGCATAGATCAATTTGACCAATGAGAGAGCTTGTTACACATGTTGGGTATTCAATATGACTACCTCCATGATGTCTGCATGCCTTTACTTGTATGAATGGTTTGAATTGGAGAATGACATGTGACGTGTTGTTGTCTATGGAGGCCATGATGACTATTCCCAGCTATCTTCTATGCAAATAGAATGTTTAGTCTGATTGGATCAGTTTCTTTCAGCTGCATCCAGTCAGACAGCAGAGTGGTGGATAATGTGTTCAGTCTTTCCAGCAACCCTGGTGTTTCCTACTCTTCCAACTATTTTGTTGGACTCCTTATTTTTTCCAATTGCCCTACTATCCCCACTTCTTTTCAAATTTATGTCAACATATAAAAATTGCTGAATTGCTAACGACATAATGAGGGGATTCTGTTTTGCCTCTCAATAAATATTCCTCTCAGTATTTTTTAGCAAAAGGAAACATTTGCCCTCCAGTTCCACTGAGATTCCTGTCTTCCAATCCCATCTGACTACAAGTTCCATGTGATGGGATGTATACAGTTAGGAAGGTGAGGTGAAGCTATTTAGAATCATTGTATGTCCCAAAGAAGGAATCAGAGGGAATATCAACTGTAATGTGCATGCTAAAAGTGCAACATCAGCATTAAAATTGCAATGCTTTAAAATCAGCTGCATAATACATGCAAGATATGCAGCGTAGAAGCATTGATTATTAATTCTTTATTACAAATATTTATTGTTGCTAATTTTGATAGCTTTACAACTGTCATATTGCTGGATGTGTATAAAAACAGGTAAATGTAAGATCTTCCTTCATTTAAAAAGCAAATCAGATCCAAACATTTTTTTTTTGGTGAGAAATTATGATATATCCAGAAGATTAAGTGACTCTACAATCAAAAACCCATCAGGAGCAAGTTACCATGGCAGGAGCTTTGTGGGCCATGAAAGTAGTCGCTTCTGGATATTCTGACAGTACCTTTCCTGGAACACCAGAACTTTTTCAAGCAATTTTTTGGGGCTTAGTTTTCAAAGATTTTGCTGTAAAAAAGTAACATTTCTTACATGATTTCTGATGGACTTGGACCATACTTCTGGAGGGAAATCTCACAGAAAATCAATAAGAGTAAAATGCCATTTACCTTTCAGTTTGACAAAAAAGTGAATGCTCAGGAAAAACAGCAGTGCGATGTTCTGATTCAATTCAATTGAGGCTGGGGAAGTTGTGACTCACTTCTTTAAAGCTGTTATGTTTGGTCATACAAAAGGAAGTGATGTAGGACAGGCACTGGTTGACATCCTGACAGGGAAGTGGTGCCAACTGCTTCCATCTCAGTTAATTTCATTAGGATTAGTTGGTTTGTGGGTTTAACACCATTTTTCAGCACATGATAGGCTATACATGGCAGCCTGTATATTTGGCAGAGGAAGAACCCAGAAAAACCCCAGGAAGAACCACCGACCCATGGGAAGCTACTGGCAAGCTATCACACATACCCACATTGGCTGAGCCAAGACTCAAACCAATGCAGACATAGGTGAGATGTCATTGATCTGTAAAGGCTAGCACCGTAGACCACTTGGCCACCCGGGGCCCCAATTTCATTAGGAGGTGATGGCCTTAATGTCAATAAGACAGTGTGGTCCTTTGTTAACACCCATTTGAAAAGTTTAAGTTTTCAGAGCTGGTACAATTTGTTCCAGCCAATTGCATGTTGTTCACAATGCCTTCAGAAAAGGTATTGGTATTTTTGGAGAATAGGCAGAGCAGTTAGCTTTAGATCTGTTTCACTGGTTTACTCAATGGGAAGATTTCATGGATACTCTGTATGAGCTAGGACTTGAATATGTTCTGTTTGTAAGGCATGTTCATTGCAGTTGGCTCACTCTTTTGCCAGCTCTGATGAACAATGAAAGGTACAAAAGAATCTGTGAGAGTTTGATAAATGTGGAAACCCATATTCAGATGTTCTTCCTGATCGGTGTGGGGTTTGAGAGATTTTTGACCTTGTTTCAAAACAAGAACCTTTTATTCATGTGCTCTATGAGGAAGCATGCAATATGCTGAAGAAATTCATGCTTTATGTTTATCAAGGTTGCTGTTATTGGTAATTTGAGTGGGAAAAGGCTTCTTAGTGTGGATGTCATGAAGCCAAAAAAAAACTGTTTGGATCGGAAAGATATAGTGATTGGAGTAGAATGTCACAGAGCATTGTTGAACTGGAATCTTCATGTCAGAAAGTTTTGGTATTAGAAATGAAGAAGTTCCTACAGGAGGTTTCACTATACCTTGGTGTACACCTACCTCTTGATAAGCTTTTTGTTTGAATTGCTCAGTGCTTACATCAAAAAGTGACAGCTAAATGCATGAGGAGGCTTGCAGAAAGCTTACCCAATATTAGCAAACAATGATGTGCCTCTCGTAATGGATGAGTGAAAGATCTCTGTGAGTGAAAAGGTGCCAGAAGAATTGATATAAGATGATAATGGAGAGCTTAAGGGGGTTGACCATTATTGGAACAAAGTGTTGCAGATCAGAAGTTGACAGGAATACTGATGTATGTTCATCTTGAGAAAGTTGTCAAATCAGCTCTCTGTTTAATTCACAGAAATGTAGATGTTGAAATAAGTTTGTCAACAAATAGAAAGATATTGACAAAAGATATAGCATTCCTTGTAGAAGAGTCTATAAATCGACTAAGACTTATCAGAGATGCTGTCATGATGTACAAGGAAAATGTTACTGATATTCCATTAACTCAGAACTTTCTCAGTGCTGTGAAGAAATCACACAGAACATACAAAAATCATGTTGAGGAGGAAAAGCTAAGACATAACTCCAGAAGAAACAAAAGCAAGATTGAAAAGAGCAGCTTGATTGAGAGAGGGAATCTATGCAGAAGAATGAAGAAAGAAAGAGAATCAGAACTGAAAAAGACATGAAGGAAGTGTCAAGAAGAGCTTCAGTAGGTTTCCAAGTTATGTGCAGAGGCTTGTAAAAGACTGAATTCTGCAGTAAAGAACAATTACTTTAAAAAAATGAATGTAGCCAGTGGCATTTTAGAGGTGGCAAAATCAAACGTGCAGAAATCAACTGAAGCATTAGAAAAGTGCAGACAGCAAAGAAATACAATTTATGAGAAAAAATGAAGACTGTTGGATGATTGTGCAAGTAGAATTAAATGTTCCACTGGGGTTAGTACTCCCATGAAAAAGTAGATGTGTTTTTCAAAATGAAAGATGCCTGCTTGAAGTTATAAGGCTGTTAGTATCTTTTATCAAGACTATATGTGGGCCTAGTAATAATACATGTATTGACTCTTCACTCAGTTTTCAAGTGTTTTGTGAGTATTTTGTTGCTTTTTTTTACACCAGAGTAGTTATATCTGTATATGCATACACAGTGCCTACAGAAGTAATTGACAATCAGTTTTAAACTGTATTCTTTGTATAACTAATGCTTTTGTTTATCAAGTATAACCATAAATCATAATGGTCATAGTTGACAATTTTCATGTGGGAGTTCCACCATAAACAAAAACTAAAGAGACAGCTAATATGTGAGAGCATGCTTTTGTTCAAATTTATGAAGGTAATTAAAATAAAGGTTATATTTTGTCAGTAATTGACAGAAATTTCATACTATTTCTTTATAAAATATCCCTATTTTTCCCTTCTTTTTTTAAAAAAGTTGCCTTACTTTATCCCTACTTTTTCACAAAAGGTTGCTGGAAAGACTGTGTTTTGGCTACCTACATATTCCAATGGTCAGTGTAGAATGAAGTGGATTGATGACACTTGCCTAGAGAAAATGGTCCATGCAAGTGGAAGACTCAGACTTTTCCTCAGAACTCAAATGTTGAAAATCATAGTTCCACCCAAGCAAACACGTTCAAACTTTCTAGGAATACTTTATAGAAGTAAAAGTGCTTTGAGCTGAAAATTTCATGTTGTTATCATCAATACCTTTGGAGATATTTTGATATTACAGTTTTGAGTAATTTCTCAATCTTTAAAGTTTTATAAATTCAAGGCCAGAACTGAAAGTTATTACCTCTTAATTATCAATGCACTTGCCATAGAAATGTCATCTTTGCCAGCCAAGCATATGTAGTTAGATGAAAGGGTATCTACTGCCCCACCATCTGACTGGATGCTGCTCAAAGAATCTGACCCAATCAGATTGCTTGTTCTGTTTACTTAGGAGGATAGTTGGGAATGGTCATCATGGCCTCCTTAGGCAAAGACACAAGTTGTATGTCAGTTTCTTCAATTACCTGATCATAGTACATTAGGATTACAACCACAATCTCATAAATTTAACCCTCCCAAGCTTACTTTTAGCAATAAAAGTGCTAAAATGTGTCGGCCCACTGAGATGGGAGTCAGACAAAAGTGATCTCCTCTTTAATAGAGGAATTGGTGCTAAATCCCATCCATACTCCAGTAACTAATTCCATCATTTTAGGAAGCATGCTCTTTCGGAGACCTCACAAAACCATTTGCCATGTTTGAAGTGATTCTAAGCAGTTTTTTCACACAGGGATGTATATTCCAACTATATTTTTGTCTATTACTCACTCCATTCTATCCAAGATGAAGAATTCACACTTTATTAGTCTTATGTCATCTTTCAAGATACATGTCAGCACCATTTTTATGACTTGCCCTACAGTACAGAGTACATCAGTTCAATCTTGGTACACAACCTAGTATACAAATTCTTAAAAGTAATTGTCATGAGCTCGTTTATGTAAATTTTATTAGACATTTGCATTAGTCATTAGCATCCTCTTTCAATAAGCTCATGCGATGCATCAATGACTTCACCTCTATATGCTATCATTTTGCTCTGTGTAATTACAGTTGTCAACACAATGGGCAGGACTAAGTGCTTGAGATGCAAACATTTTAAGCTGGCAGAAGATAACCATATGACTTTTATGGGGTGCAATTCAGTCCATACATGTGACATTTGTGCATGATGGATGAAAAATTTATGGGCAACCATCTTGGCCAAACAGAAAACCCAGGTGAGTGAAAAAGTGAGAAAACACACAAATAAGGATGCAGATGCCATCAGTATTGCCACCAACACCACCTCAGTGAACAACTTTTTACTGGTAGAATCATTAAAGTTGGAAAGTTCACTGGTCCAGGAAAAACTTAATTGTGCCATGTCATCATGGATTTTACATACAGCTCCAGCCTCAATAGGACCAGTTCCAGCTTAGTCTATGGCCTGTCTTGACCACATGGACATCATAACTTCAACAGATGCCTGAAGGGACCAGGAACAGTGATCAATATCCCATCTTACCCCATCCCAGCATCATATAAACTAGCAATGGCATGGAAAAGCCAATGCCTTTTACCCGTCAGGACTGGACATTGCCATCAGACGTGGATTGGCTACGCTCAATACTGGCTCCAACATGGCCTCGACTCATACCTGAAGGGACCGGTACAGTGATCAAATATCCCATCTTACCTCACCCCAGCATCAGACAGCGGGCACCAGCATTGATCATCAAATGGCCATCTATCCATTACTGGCCCCCCTGGTGCCATTATAGACCCATACCTGACAACTCCATCACCAGCCCTGGTAAATCATGAACTGTCACCGGCTATGGCAGTGATATGGTTTCGCATGCAAGGCACTATGCCCAGACCATAGGCTAGTCATGCAGGGAACACTGGACAGCTCCATCACTGGCACAGGCCCTGTCACATCCTGGCACCGGCTACAGTGATGATACAGACTCAGATGCCTGGCACCATTCATAAACCATCATTGAGTCACGCACTGAATGCCAGACAGCTCCATTACCAACCCTAGCTCCATCATATCCTGGTATCCAGATACAGTGATGATACAGTCCCAGATGTCTGGCACCATTCAAAAACCATCAGCCAATATGCATGCAATACAACATAGCTACAGTACCAGCCTCTTTTCTGTCACATCTTTGCACAATCTATTGTGATGATACAGTCCCAACTTTCTGGTACCATTCTCAGACTATTGACAATTCACTCAGTGTACAACTGGAGATTACAGTGTCCCCAGTCTGGCCCCACCCTGGTTTAGTTTGAAATCCATATCATCTGATTTCGCCAGCTTCATCATATGCATCGCAGGAAGCCGCATGTCACACTGATCTGCCAAGTTTGAGGACTCACTCTGACAAGTACCATCTTCCATACACAATCTGACATTGCCTTCCATACATCGATCAAATAAACTCTTGCCTCCTGAGTTTTGCCTGTCTCCTATGCTGTCATTGGCAATATACAAAGTTCCCACATCCGTAACATGTTGACCAAGAAAGACCAGCCAATATTCAAACTGATTTATTGCACTGCTTGGAGAGGCAGCTTTATGGCCCAAGGATCAACAAACCTTTCTTCTCACAATGAAAACTCTCATCTAACTTTAACAAGATGATTTATAGGGTTCTCATGCCTGTCTTTCAAACAGAGATCCTAGTCATCAATAGAGACATAGGCCTACGAATGTCAAAACTCTCATCAATTTGTTTGGACTGGAAATCATTCCTTGACACACAACAGCTGGTCCAAAATGTCTTGGCAAAAGAATCCATGCTTGATTTGGTATCCATGGCTATATGTCAGCAATCACAGCCTAGCCTCACCCATCTATAACCCCACTGCTCATGCTTGGGAGTCAGTGTCCTGCATGGTACATGTTATTAATAAGGCAGCACAACATGCTGTCTAATTACATAACAGTGGCAGTGAATTTACAACTGGCAGAGAGAGACTCCTTTCTCTTCACATCCTCCTTCCTGAAGGATCACCATAAGGCTGCACTTAGAGCACAATGATTGTTTAATCTGCTGCTCTTCCATGGTCATGTTGAGGACGTTCTCAGTCCTTGTTTCAGAGCAGAGACCAAAAACACAAGAAAGAGCCCCCATAAATCATGCTAAATGGAGAAGCAGTCCTACAAGACCTTCTTGTAGCCAAGATCATGCATTCCAAGGCCTCTGGCAGCAAAAAGAGGGGAGATAAGGAGCACTTCTGTCCCAGTTTCTTTCTCCATCAGCTTCCCTCTCTCAGAAAATGACACCATGCTTTCACCACCCTTTTCCCATGAAATACTTTTTCCAATCACCTTAACATTAGAAAAATAAACTCTGCTACCTCCCAAGTCCAGTCCTTTAACAAAAGACAAAAATTGTCTTTCCATTGATATATACCACATATGCAATGAGAAATAACTCTTACAAATTACCTCCCCTTGTCCTTGCTTAGTGGCCACCTGTATTGTGGATGTTTACCAGATTAAGCTTTTGCTCGAGGACTGTCAGCATACAGTTTTTGTGACTTCCTGAATCAAGTGAATATTTCACTTTTTCAAGCCATCCATCATTTATTTTTGGTAGTTTAGTGACCATACATCAGTATTTGACTTTTTGGTGAAATTAATAATTATTTTGACAGTTGTTACTGACTTGTTCATTGAATACTAAGTCACACATGTTGGTTTCATTTTTGTGTGTTTTTTTCTGGAATTATGCTGTTGACACTGCAGTTTATATATTTTTATTAACTGGTGTTTTCTGTTAGGAATTTCATCTACTGATAATTTGTATATGTTGTATGCATTTGGTCTTCTCTCTTTGACATTTCAGAGTATGTTGACTTAGTGCAAGAAGTGTAAGTGTTTTAAGGTTGCAGAGGAAAATCACAACATTTGCCTGTATTGCACCAAATGTTCTTCTTCCAAACCTTGCAGTGTCCAGCCATGAGGCCTGGCCTGACCTACCATCCCAAACCAGCATTCGCTGGCCAGACTCTGATCTATGTTGGATATGGTCGTACCAGCTTTGCTAGCATGCCCTATAGGTAGGTGCCACACCATGCATGGTGATGACACCACGTCATCTCTGCAATGTGGCATGTTATATCTGTATACGCAAAGCATGCACAAGGAGGACATCCCCTCTGTTGACGAAGGGGATAACCCAGATTTACCTGGACAATCTGATCCAACAATGGAGTGGACAGAATTCAGTTTTAAGGTGGCAATAGTTGAAATATATCATATTTTGCTGCCTTCTGAATGCCGTCCTCTGGCAGTTAATACTGCATATAAAGTAAAGGCCTTGGTAGATGTAGATGAGGAATATGAGCATCCATCATTCTGAATTCTGCTACAATCAGTGAAGATTTCAAATTACCAGGTGTCTCTGGGATAAGATTCATGACCCCGGCAATTCAAGGACCTTCTTCTCAGTGAGTCATTTGCCAGCAACTTTCTCACCACACTGGTATAGTTCACATACTGACACTTACCATTCAGATGTGCCTATTCACAATAAGGACATAACTGCCATCAAAATGTCTGCCCCGTTGTGTTATAAGGTCGACAGACAGGCGTTTCTCCTTTGAATACCTTCCCCGATCACATTAATATTATTATAAGACCTCCGGAAATTTTTTCGAAAGTCTTAATGAATTCAAACTATCCATACAGAAAGTTTGTATTTTTTATTGTTGTAAGGTTGTTACTACATGTGGTAAACATTATTTTTTAATTTTTATATGTATTTAGGTGAATTTTTACACAGTGTGGACTTCATTTATTCTGACCTTGTGCTCCAACATAGTATTGTTGGTGTGTGTTGTTGGTTGTTATTCATGCACACTGCATATATACTTCCCCTTGTTTTAATAATGAATCTTCTTAATGTGAATTTGGGTACACTTTGGACTGTTAGTTTCCTAATTTTTTCATTTTTTTAATTGTTATTGTCATTTCAGTTAAATATGACGATGAACTACAGCAAATGCAAGAAGTTCAAAGCGAGCGAGGACACTCATGAGATGTGCCTCGCATGTACTAAATGTTTTTTGTCTTTTACATGCAGAAAATATCTGGTTCACCGTGATGTGAAAGAGTATTAAAAACAAAGAAAAATATGGGAAATCTCTTCTAGAAGAATGTGACATTTTGAGCCTTCACCCTAAGACGGCATCTATTGCGAGCATAGTGGGGAATGTCACGATGGTCCCCCCTGCATCTGAAATGAGGCATACGATGCTGACAGTGACAATTACATAAGCAGATTTGGAAGACAAGGGGCTGTGGAGTTGTCATTCCCAAATTCATTCGGGATGCTGCTAGAGCTACAAATGTGTCAACTGGTGCAGGAGGTGATGATGCAGTTACTAAATTTGGGGCAGTTTTTTCCCATATGTCTGTCAAATCCATAGATAATTTGGACTTTAAGGGGGAGTGTCCTCCCCATTCTAGGCAGCCCAGTGAGCATAAGTCCTCCCACATGTCTGAGCATGGCCTTAGGGCATGTAAGTCCAGACATGGGGTTTTTGATGATCCTTTTCAGCATCCTTTCAAACATTATGATGCACTTCTGGCTGCCGACCAGCCAGTCCAGCTGTCTGTCCATCCATACCATTTGTCTGGTGACCATAGATCCATCACTTTAGCGAGGCAACCAGATGGCAATAGAACCGACTGTCCATCTGGCACAACTGAGTCAACCATCCAGCCATCCATCCATCATACTCTCCGGCTGTCCATACTGGCAAAACTTGCTCATCCATTTCCATTGGCAAGCCATTTATTTATGGCTTATCCCCTGGAGCAATACCGTATTTAGGGATGATGGCAATGCCTTGTCTATGCTGCCAGGGATGTTTTACATGGATATGGATGTAGACCCTGATGAGGATAACTCACACAGTGAGAGTGGATACCCTTGATACCTTAACAAACTCCAGTCCAGCTATGGAACAGACTGAATTTAGTTTCAAAGCGGCTGTCAAAGAAATATACCTGGTGTTGCTAGCTTCTGAATGTCCACCACTGCCAATTGTAAGCCAGGCCTATAAGGTGAAGGCATCTGTAGACATGGAAGAAGAGGAGGAACATCCCTCCTTCTACCTACTGCCGCTGTCAGTGAAAATAAAGGAAATTTCACACCGTCCGTCAGAAAAAATCCCAGGAAATTCTAAAGCTTTTTCTTGGAAAGTCAACTTCCAGCGACTTTTTCATCATGCTGGTAAAGAACACATTCAGACACTTTTACCAACGAGCTTCCGAAACTAGGTAATAACATCACGACAGTGAATATGACTACCCAGCTGTTCTACAGGGTGGACAAGAGTGTCTTTCATGCCACCTCGAAGCTTATTTGGAATATCGTGGCAACATCTTCATGTTGGACCTAGCATCGCTTGCCATTTTTCTTCTTGCCAAAAAAGCAGACAGTGATCATGCCTGGGAATCAATAACAGGGCTGCTCACCATTCTATGGCTAATACTCTGACAACCTCTGCCAACTTATTTGGAGATAGAATAGAGGAACTGAGGAGGCAGGCATTATAGGAAGTACCCTTGCAACTGGTCATGCTTACTGCTCAGACATTCAGGCCAAATCAGTCTCAACCTCAAAGGAGAGATGATCATTGACAAAGAGACAAGAGGTCTGTTATGTATGATGTTTATATAATATTATAAATATTTTAGGAAATTATAAATGTTTCTTGACTTTAATATTTGCTTAAACCTTAATGTTAAATATAATGTTGACATGTTTAGCAATTGTCCTTGAATTAGGTTGTTTACTTAATATTTGAGTTCAAGGATGGTTTTGGTTAACAAGTTGTTTATTCCATTTGAGGTCAGGGTTGATTTTGTTTACAGATAAAACTAGAATTTCCTTATGTGTTAAAAGTCACACACACCATATAATATTCTAGAACATTCTGTCATGTGACATATCTTTATATGTACCATGTTTAGTGGACAGTTTTTCAGTTTTGACCTTAATTCAGTCTTTAAAGAGCCATTACAGTTGTGAAAAATCGTTCCAAATTCAGAGAAAGGAATTATTTAAAATATTCATTGGCGTATAAAAGTACTCATAGACATTTGGATTTTGGATTTTTAACTGATGATTTTGGGATTTATGTGAACTTATTCAAAGATAGTCTGGACTACTTCATTTTGGCACATCAGCACATTATAGACTACTGGCACATCAGGACATTAAAGACCATTGGAACATCAACAGATTCAAGGATACAGTCATTGATTTGGAACACTCTATATTTAGGAGTTGTGATTAGAACACTTAGGATTATTGGATTATTTGGATTTTAATTCACGTTACTCTAAGTGTCTTTTGAATTTTCACTTTAATTGTCAAGAAATAAATTGCTTGTTGATTTTTACTTGATTTGTTGGTTTCACTTTCTGTTACATTTTTCTTAGACCATAGAGTTGTAACAGACCGAATACTGCCCAGCAACAGCAGCAGTTTTGATCTCAATCAAATTTCAGGAGACAACACACTCCTCATATATGAGGTAGTTTAATAAAGATGATAAAAAAACAAGGTTTCTCTTATCCCAAGCCTCATAACAACTGCTGTTGACTCACCACCCTGACCACCTACTGGTTGGCACCAGACTTTTTTTGCAAAATGAATGGTTATTCCAAGTTGTTTCGATGAGGCTTCATATTTCATTTATCCAGCCCCCTCCCCTTGTGTCTTCTCCTTTCATGACATATGTTCTGTCAGATTTGGAAAAAGCCAAAATTATGCATAAGGAGATCAGGTCATTACTCATCATGTGGGTTGTGAAGATTGTTCAGAAAATGAACTCTCTGGGGTTTTATACCAGGCTCTTTCTAGCATCAAAGGCCAATAGAAAGATCAGGTCAATCATCGACCTCAGTCAGCTCAACAAATACATTGCAGTACCGAAGTTCAAGATGGAAATGGCTCAGTCCATCAGACTTTTCATCAAAAGGGATGAATTTGTGACCAGTCTAGACTTGACAGATGCATACTTTAACATCCCTATTCACCCTGCTGTGTTCAAGTTTATTCGGTTTGCCTACCAAGGAAAAATATATCAGTTTCATGTGCTACCATTTGGTCTCAACATAAGCTCTTGGACTTTCAAAAAAATTATCAACTGCATTCTCACCCTGTTCCGGTCAACTTTATTAACAATGACTGTGGCATATCTGGATGACATCCTCCAAAAACACATGGTAAGTTCTATTCTGGTATTGGGCAGGAATGATCTCCTGTCCCTTTTAGGTTACCTAGGCTTTTTAGTGATCTGGAAAAAATCAGATCTCAATCCATCCTAGTGTTTTGTCCATCTGGGCATGGAGTTTATCACCAGTCTCAGCATCATCCATCTCCCTCTTGTACGTGTTTTACAGATTATTGAACTGCAGAGTTGATTTCCAACAGGGTTTGGATTACAGCGAGAGAGTTCTTGCAACTGGCTAATTTCTTTATCTGGCTGTTCGAGCAGAAAAATTACCACACCATGATTTCTGACACTTTCAGGCATCATGGCAGAGGAGATGTTGGTCATGATAAAAATCTATTAGACCTACTAGCCAATTTTGACTTGAATCGACCAAAATTCCTCACCCTGTTTCCAAAATAGAATCAAATGTGTTTTGACATGGCTTACTTTATATCAGTTTGAGCCTTTGCTGAAGCTACTATCATACAAGACATGCTTTCTGATAGCATTAGCTTTGGCATGCAGGGTGAGGGAGTTGCATACCCTTTCAATGGACCTGAACTCTGTCCAGTTCAGATCAGATGGTTCTGCAGTCCTAATAATGCAACCAGACTTGGTAGCAAAGAATAGGCTGCTGTCAGAGTACAATCAGAGAGTCATCATACACTCCCTCTGTTCGATAGATACATCGAGAGAAGTGACCATGCAAGACCCTGTCCATGCCCTAAAGCACTACTTGAAGTATGCTGTTAAAAGTTGTGGAACAAGAAAGTGACTATTTCTCCTGGTGAAGGCCAGGAAAGAGGATATTACCCCACAAGCCCTATGATCATGGCTGAAGTAGGTTATACTCTCCATGGCCTCTGAAGTTTCAAAAGATCAGTCACCTTATGAAAATTTCAGCTCATGAAATTGGAGCAATCTCTGTGAGCATCGCATTTGAATCTAATGTTTTGATCTGAGGCATAATAGAAGTCATTGGCTGGCATGTGTAGTCTAACTTCTCGAGTTTTTGTCTCTGGGATTTAACTTTGCAGAGAAAAGATTTGAATCTGGTGGGTCCAGTGGCTGCTGCACAGATAACCACAAGACCCAGTTAACATCAGCAACCTCCTCATGGGCAATAGCTTGGCATATTTGCTGGATTCACTCAGAAAATATATAGGTAAGAAGAGTTCATTAAATTTCCTCTTAGCCGAATGTAGTTGTCACGAATAACTTGACTGTCGGTTGTGGTGCTATCAAGTCAGGAGAGCAGTATATCCTTCATATAGGGAATCTAACCATTCTTTCCTCGAAGGGTGCCTGTGGTAGAGGTAGGATGCTCAGCATTCTCTCCTCCTATTACCTATTCTCATGAGGGTTTTATTGTAATGTGATCGGGAAATGTATTCAAAGGAGAAAGCAAATGTTTTAGTAAATTATGTTTCTCTGAGAAAACTTAATACTTACCTGATCACATTATGATAAAACCCTCCCAGCCTCCCTGCAATTATGAGTGTCCTATTTGATGTATTGCTGAGCTTAAAAGTGGTACCACCTAGCGGTGATCAAGGGGAGGTAATGGGTAAGAGTTTGTTCCCTTTGTCTATGTGATGTATAGACAGAAAAGATGAATTTTTTGTCTTCGGAGAGCTGGATTCAGGAGGCAGCAAGCTTATTTTCCAGATGTTAATGTGATTGCATAAGTATTCTTGGAGAAACATAAGTTACAAAAAATGTGCATTCACGCCATATCCAATTTGATGAGGAATGTTGTGTCTATTTCCTCCCTACTGGACTTAAAATCGTTAGCTATCTTTCCTCTAGCTAGCAAGACTTGGAAATCCATGTGCCTGATAGCCAGAATAGTCAGTAGGGTGGGCACCATATGATGGCACATGCCCGAAAAGCTTCCTGCAATCAAGATTTTGATAAGAAGAGATGATTTTGCGATCTTATTCTCTCATATCACACCATGTGGCAGCAATGAACTTCCTTCTTTTTTGTTTCTTTTTTGTTTCCCCTCTTTTGTTCAGGGGCATGATTGAAGAGATCAGAAAGCAGGCAGCACAGGAGTTACCACTTCAACCCTCCTTGCGAGCCCCTTCCTCCTTTTCACTTTGTCATGGGTTGTACCAGAGAAGGGATGATTTGCAAGAAAAAGACCACAGGAGTACATCTTAGCAGCAACAGTCTTTTCATGGCCATGAACATTTTAGGCAGCTTCAGGCTCCTAATTTTCACAGGTAAGCCAGGAAGGGGAGAGAAAGCAGAGCTTTTCATTCCACAAGCCTCGAAGTACCCAACAATGACTTACTGTCCGTCCCACTGCTGGCAACCCTTCTTTGAATGCCAGACTCCTTGTATTTCATCAGACTTGGATCAACCTCTTTCTGGCCAGTGATTGGGTGAACCAAGTCATTTCAGCACGGCCTCGGATCTTGTTTATCTAGCCACCTCCATTTTTGTTGTCCCCCATTATGATGGAAGTCCCATCCAATCCCATGAAGGCAGACATTTTACAGAAGAAGATAGAGCTTTTGCTCTTAAAGCAGGTAGTGGAGTTAGTCTAGAAGCCGGACTCCTTGTGCTTTTATTCCAGACTTTTTCTGGTCACAAAAGCCAACAGAATAGTGAGAGCAATTATAGACCTGAGCTGCCTCAATCAATCAATTACACTTTGAAGTTCAAAAATGGAGATGGCAAGGTTCATATGGCTGTCAGTTTGGCACAACAAATACACAATCAGTCTTGATCTACCCGACATGTATTTCCACATATATATACACATGGTATCTTGGAAGTTCCTTTGCGTCAGCTACCATGAGTCAGTGTACCAATTCTGCACCATTCCATTCTGCCTGCACCTCAGCCTCAGCCTTTGGACCTTCACATGGCAACAGCAGCATACCTGGATGATACCCTACAATAACACTGGGTAGGTTCTGTTATAGTTCAGGATATGAACAACCTTCTCACCCTGCTTCACAGTTTAAGATTAATAGTCAATGGGTAAAAGTAAGATCTTGTCTTATCTCAGCATTTCATTCATCTAGGTATGGAGTTTCTAACTCATCTCAACCTGGTTTGGCTTCTGTCCAGATGCATTGCCCATGCATCAGAGTTGATTTCTGCCAGAACATACAGTTTGCTGAGGGAGTTTCTTCAGCTCCTTGGCCTGCTCAGTACCTCTGGAAGCCCCCTGCAAGTCACAGTCTGCATTGCACCTGCGTTTCAGGTTGGGGGGCAGACTTGCTGCCTTGCTTGTTGATGGTCAGCAGCAAGTGGCTGGTACAGAAGAATGCTCTTCACATCAGTCTCCTGGAAATGCCTGGAAAAGAAGGCCATTCTCCACTCTTTCCATGCTGGGAGGGAGCATATATGAAGAAAGATGGTTCTGATAATGTTGGAGAACTCTGTCATGGTGAACTACTGCTTCAAGCAAGGATGGACAAAATCGCCAGTGCTTTATGGTATGATAGTTCCTTTGTTGGTGTGCCCAATACCATACAGTGGTCCCCCTCTTGTATGCCCCCCCCCCCCCCTCCCAACCAGCAGCCACCTGCTTTTATGGGTAGAATCCCATGGCACCAATCAGTTTGTGTTCAAAAGTACCAAGCTAGAACTGTATTGTTCAGCAAAAGTTAGCATTAGATAAAAACAGGACAGGGTACCAGAGTTTGACCAGTCAATCACATGATATATGTAGTGGATATGACAACCAGGATATCTTTCACTGTCATGAGATTGGGTTGTTTTTCAGAATGCTACCAATAAGGTTATGGGTAGAAAAAGGGGTCAAATGTAAAGGCGGAGAAAAAGTCTACATTTTAAATCTGTGCAATTTCTTCTGGTGGGAAACTGAGGCAATTGGTGATTGGAAAATCACAATACCCAAGTAGCTTCAAGAGATATATCCAGTAACACAACAAATTTAAGAGTGATATATGAGGCAAGCAGAAAAGCATGGATGATGGGACAAATATTTGAGTCATGGATAATAAATTAAAACAGCAGATGAAACTGCAGAACTGAAAGATCTGGCTTTTCCTTGATAGCTGTTCAGCACACCTGACACTGCATTTGTTGACAGTGAAGTTTTCTTACTTCCCCACCAGTACAGCTTTTAAACTTAACCCATGGATGCAGGGATAATCCAAACTGTTAAAGTACAGGAGAAAGCTGCTGAGACATGTTGTTCCTGATCAGTGAGGTATTGACTGCATTGGAGATAGCACAACAGGTGACTCTGCTGGATACGATCCAAAGGCTGACATCTGCATGGGATGTGGTGACAGCTGAAACGATCCAAAAGTGCTTTCAGAAGCATGATTTATTCTAAGAGTTTTCATGTGTACCAGAGGAAGAGGAGAAAGACTCAGATGAAGAACACTTTCTTCTCCTTCTACCACTGGGACAACTCTCAAGGATTATGTACAATATGATGACATCTTAACCACAGAGAACACAGTCAGTGTTGAGTGGGAGACATTATTGTCACATAGTGTGTGGAATTCCAATGAAATATGCTTGCATGAAGAAAGTGACAATGAGAGTGACACAACTTGTGATGAACAACCAGACAAACAGTAAATTACATCACAAACTGCATGGTTGCATTCCATAGAATTAATGGATTATGGCCTTGCAACAAATAATGTTGAACTGGTGGATAAAATTACAAAAACTCAAGACATTCCGAAAAAAGAAAAGAAAAAAGCTGTGGAAAGCATGTGACAAACAAAATTGGGTAAATTTTTCATGCCTAAGGATTCTTAAGAACTACTGTGTTGAAATTGTTCACCAGTGGTAGATAATGTAAATTGAAATATTATTATTAAGTCAGTTGTGAGAACATATTGATAATTCATAATTTTTCAAAGTGACATCACACTGTAACATTGATTCTTCAACATGCATGTGATTTTTAAATGAAAATATTTAAGTGTTTCAGAATTAGTTGCAACAGTCTTATTTACTATGTAATTATTACTCACATATGTGTAATCCATCTCTAAAAAGGCCACCCCTCTTATAAGGCCGCTTTCCTGTTGCAGAAGGGGTGGCCTTATAAGAGGGGAATCAACGTATATGCATATAAGTCCAACACATCTTGGGCAGTCTCAATGTCCTGGCTAATTCTTTACCATGGAGAGACCAACTTCTTTATACAGAGTGATCTCTCCATCCGTCTGTCTTTCACTGAGTTTGTGCCCTTTGGGACTGACCAATGTTAGACCTATTTGCAACAGGGTGGAACAACAAACTGCCCACCTTTGTCTCTCTGTTCCCAGTTCCAGAGGTCTAGACTGTTAATGCCATGTCAATCAACTGGGAGGGGATGTCGGCCTATGCCTCCCCCCCCCCAGTGATTTTGATCCTAAAGCTAATTCAGAAGCTGAGGGGCCAGACTTGCAAAATAGTTCTGATTGCTTGACTCCAGTGGGACAGATCTGCTAGATCTCATGACAGATATACCTAGGAGGATCTTGGCAACCTCCATGCTGCTTAAGCCGCCAAGGTCATTGGTTTTCCATCTGTTCCTGGAGAAACACCTCCTTCATCTGTTCCTGGAGAAACACCTCCTTCATGCCTGGCTCTTTTCAGAAGAGCCTTGTCTAGTTGGTCCTTAATGAAAATGCTTGGACATCCAATATGGTTACCACAGCAGCCATATTGAAAATCTTGTTATCGCAACTCATCCTGAATGGATGGTTGTATAACATCTTGAAAATCTTGTTATCACAACTTGTCCTGAATGGATGGTTGTGTCAACATGGGGTTTTCACCAAATGTCTTCTAATGGTGCCTAGTTTGTCCTAAATTAAAATGGTGTCAATCTTGCATCCAGTATGACTGCCACAGTGGCTAATTTGAAAATAAGAGATAGTGAAGAAATGCTCTTATCTTGAATTAATGGAAAATCTTTTCAGACAGTAGAGCATCAGTCCCTTTAAGGGACTCGTCTTCTTGTATTGATATACAGTGTTTAATACAGTGTTTAATGCCCAGTCACAAATTTAGAAGGGGAATATTGTGGTATT
Source organism: Margaritifera margaritifera (assembly GCA_029931535.1). NCBI lineage: Eukaryota > Metazoa > Mollusca > Bivalvia > Unionida > Margaritiferidae > Margaritifera > Margaritifera margaritifera. The sequence goes on along the minus strand of JAQPZY010001630.1, from coordinate 5,086,209 downwards.
CTTTGGTATCCTCATCTATTTTTTTTTCTGTTCAACCGTCATCTGTTTCATGTTTTGGTCAGAAAATTCATATAATGTGGAAACATTTATTTTTGTGGTTTGTCTTAGAATTAGCCTATCAATAACTCCATCTACAAACACTCAATGACCAGTGAAATTGGTCCTGCGTGTACACTCTGTCTCTAGTGACCAGCTGAGTCTGGTATGCTAACAATAACCTTGCATCATTATCTTGTTAAATAAAGTATGCTTTCCTGCACATTGTTGAGTATGAACTGTTGGCTTCATTCATATTTAAATAGAGTAAGGAAAACCCATTGATCATATGTTAGAATGATTTATCATGCCCAAAAATTGTTGGAATGGTCTGTGTAACACTGACAGTTGATATAATGACAAATTATATACAGGCGTTTTTTTCATTCCATTTCCAAAGAAAAATATACTAGAAAAATGGATGAAGTGGATCAAAGCCTGTGGTCAACCATGTTCATAACAGAATGTCAACAAGATTATCAAGAATACATTACATTTGTTCCAATGTAATTAAATATATATAGCAATCAAGATACAGCATATGAAATCAGCTTCTGATGTTGGAATACTATAGAATACTATAGAAGTGATATCTATCACATCTTCACCCTTTATCTATGAATTTTTATATCTAAATCTATTGGTACCATATATACTTACTTATAAGTCGAGTCCAACTGCAAATAACATGGACCCTGATCTGCCATTGCATAATAAACTGGCAGATCAGGGTCTATGTTGTTTTGTTTAACTGATTACTTCTAACAAACTGCAAGACTGAGATCTACCGGTGCATTATGCAATGGTAGATCTGGGTCTGTGCAGTTTGCAGTTAGACTCTACTTGTAAGCAAGTACAAACAGTAGGTTTATTCCTAACATTGTTTTATGTTTTTTTTTAAAGTTACATAGTTTTGGACTTCCTATTTTTAATTAGCTGTTCTGCATTCAGTAGCATCCTGTTTGGCAATATTTAATCATGTTTTTTTACCCAAGGAAACATATAAAACTTAGTAAATATATCAGTTCCTTGTCTCAGTTTCCTCTGACTTTGCCTACCCCATGTTAGATATTTGGACAGTTATGTTTGGGTGGAAGGTCAGAGCACATGCCCTATTGAAAAGTTAGAATTCGCCAAAACCCCATGGTAGCAGCATAGGATAGCTGCTTATTGCCAGACATAGCAAAGTTAAGTGACCTTGTATTGAACCCAGCCTGCATGAAATCAATAAGAAGATGATTGTTTTTCTTAGACATAACAATTACAATATATTTCATATCTTTAATAAGCTGACACATGAGCCAAAAATACTGTGTTTACAAACTGGAACTTGTGCTTGGCTATTTCTTGCATTGTTTGCTCACATGATTTAAAATCTTGCTGCTTATATGTTCCTTGACATCAGAGGTAAAACAATCACATAACACAAAACAATCTATGAAGGGAAATGGCTGGTGATTATGTGATTGCATTCCAATAAGTAGGCAGTGAGATTTGGTTATAATTATGAACAGGATAAGATATTATTACCTTTTGCTTACTTTGCAGATCATATGCTAATAGACTACATATGAATGTCAAATAAAAATATAAATATCTGTGATTGATTTTTTATTGCTCCATAAAAATATTTTTTAGATGAATGCATCTAATATTTTAACAAGAACTATGGCTAAAGAGTAAAATACATGTATGTAATTAAGGGTCTTTGTCCTTAAAACCAGTTGCATTTCAACCTTGAAAATTGGCACTTCCCTAAAGACCTATTAGGAGAGACCACTTTTTGTTGGCAGAAGGGGTGGTCTCTCAAGACAAGTTTTTTTCTCTCTCTCTCTCTCTCTCTCTCTCTCTCTCTCTCTCTCTCTCTCTCTCTCTCTCTCTATATATATATATATATATATATATATATATATATATATATATATATATATATATATATATATATATATATATATATATGAATAAGCATAGCCTAACATGTGTCATCTGTCTACAGTATATGACAATTGACATGATAAGATGATAGGTCGGAATTGATAGATACACAGTGTACTCTGCCAACAGGTGACAACTTGCTGACAGGAAGACCTTTCAAGTTTGTACAAACTATGCCAAAACTGCCAAATAGAATTTGATGCAACTTGACAGAAAGCATCCTGAAATTTGTAAAAAGGATGCTGATTTGCAATCAAATATGGCCACTGTTACTAAGAATACACAGCTTCTTCTCAAAAAACACTAAACAGAATTTCACCAAATTTAATAGATAGCATCCTGGCATATAGTGCTTTCAAATTTGCACAGCTGATGTTGATCCGCCATAAAATATGGCCACTGTTACTAAAAATAGAAAACTTTTCAAGGACTTCTTCTCCAAACCTGTAAAATAGAATTTGACAAAACTTGATAGAAAGCATCCAGGCATGAAGATCTTTCAAATGTATATAATGATACTAACACAGCTTCAGATATGGTCACCATTACTAAAAAATAGTAAAACATTCGACCAACTGTGACACAAAGTGTCCTGGCATAAGGGCCTTTCAATATTTGACAAATTATGCTGATGTGCCAACAGATAGGGATTAAGATACCAAAACTTGAGAGACCTTGAAACAGTTGATTTTATAACATAAATATGTAATGAACAGCATTGGAAGAAATTTCAACAGAAAGCATCCTGCTGACCCAGATTTCTAGGCCAACTGCTCTTACATTTGACTGTTAGGCAGATGTCAGCCATGTGGGCAGTCTCTTCTTGGGCTTGTTGATTTGGTAAAATTTGATGTAACTTGCTCAAAATTCAGCACACGTTCTCTGGACATGGTAGCCAGATTGGCCTTCTTGCTGGCTTTGCCAGACCATTCATGGTTTCTGCATGTTTCTATGAGTGGGCAGAGCATAGCCAATACACTAATTGTGTTTTCATTGATGCTTAGATTTGTGTATTTGTAGATTACAGTTGTCTCCACAGCAGATTATTCATAGGGCTTTTGAGTTTGTGGTTTGTAACAATCACAAAATCCCTGAAAATTTGTACCAAACCTAGAGTTAAAGGTTAATTTTTAGTATTGCAAAAGGGAGATGGGGGGATGGTAGTGGTCTGGCATGCTTCTTGGCAAAGTAAGTGCACAGATCATGCAAGATTGTATAAATTCAATTATTTGGAAAGAAATGAATTGTGAGAACTCTTTCAAAATGTTCCAAGTTATCATACACAGAGATATGCACTGTGTGCAATATAATTCTGATATAAATGTAAAGTGAAAATTAAGAAAACGTCTGTTCTAGTATGATTATACCCCTTCTCTTTTTTTTTTCTCTTCCCCTCCCCCCCCCCCCCCCCCCCCCCCCCCCCCCCCCCCCCGCTTGCTTTTGTGGGTAGGAGGGAGTTATCCCCTCTCAGTAATTAATTCCTAGCAGCATGTCTGGGACTGGCAGGAGACTCGTGTTCTGTGATTTTGTTTTAGTTCTAAATAATTTCTTATTTTTTTTTTTTTTAACTAAATATTTTCAACATTGGCTGAGAATAATTTAAACATTTGAAAAAATAAGAGTATGTTGGTGTTAGTCTTTGATATTTTTAGATTTTTTTTCTTTTTCAGTGTGCCAAGTTTGAAGTATGTTATAATGATGGGACAGCAAAACCATGTGTAAGGATCATAGTTTTGAACTTTTCTTCTGTGCATTTCAGAGTTTACACTATGTTCAAATAGAAGTCCCATTTGAAAGAATTAAGAATTTTTGTTGTTATTGTTGTTGATCCATGTCAAGGCATGGAGTACAGTCAAACCTGTCAGAATGGTCACCTTTATATAATGGTCACCTGTTCTCAGTGGCCATTCTGTTCCCAACCCCCAGCAAATTTCCTATATAAAAGTCATGTATATAATGATCACCTGCTTTCCGTGGTCAGCAGCCAGGTGTTTCCTAACTAAATATTTGGTTTCTCACTACTTTAAGCAGTCACTGGAGCATATTGGCAGTAACCACTCAGTGTATTCAAACTAAACCTTTTTTTTTTTCTTCATGAGGAAGGCATTATTTACACAAAGGCATATAATGTGAATCAATGTGCAGATGTTTCCTATCTTGCTTGTCAGTGCAACTCAAAGGTGTCAGTAGTCAAATTCAGAAGCAAGGCATTTTTTATCGTTAGGGAAGTAGGTCGAAGCAATTCGTTTACTTGATGGTGAGAAAGCAGTTTTGTTGCAGCAGAAATGGGAGTTGCCTTTTGTGCTGGTAATAGTTCCATCTCTTCATCTATTTGCCTGTGAATTAAAGCTGTCTCTGATGGAAAAAAGTTCATTGTTGAGGAGAGATATGAGTTCCATCCCTTTTCATTAGGGTCAGGGGTCATTCAGTATTTAAAAACTTGTTTATAAAGGCAGGTGAAGTTTCAGTTTATGTGTTACTGATGATAGCCACATAAGGTTTCTTTTCATTTCCTATTCATCACAGTCCTCTCATATAAGCCGACTGTCTTTTGATCTCAATGAGTTGAGCAACTAGTTAATCCAGATATTGTTTTAAGTGTGAACAGCTGTTTCTCAGCAGTCAGTTAATAGTGAAATTACTGTTTTGTCATAGTGCACAAAACAAACTCAGGTCAGTGATTCTTTTAAGAGTCGGTGATTATTTAATTTATTGGATGGATTAAAGTGCGCAGGATACAGTAGTCTTGCATGGAACATAAGTGTGGGAGAGAAGTACATATACCAGTATTTGATGATTTTGCTGAATAGTGCACTGGACTAAATCAGTTGATAATGTAAAAATAAATAATATATGTGATAATAATAATAATAATAATAATGGGAATCAGTGCATGATATTTGTTCAAAAACCAAGTTTGGAAGGTAAACCTGCATACAGAGGTCATCTGTGTACAAAGGCCAGTTTGCCTTTTTTCCATGGGTGGCCACTATTGACAGCTTTGACTGTATATTGATTTCAGAAGGTGTTTCACCCATTTTGATGTAAACCATATGAGAAAGCACACTAACACCTGATTTACTGAAGTGGCAAACTGGCACACTGTTGCTATTCTAAATTACTGTCTCATATTGGTGTAGGCGGGGCATGCTGGCTTATTGTTACATCATTTTCAGTTGGTTAAGAAGGTGTCAATCACAGACCATTGTAGAATTAAGTTGTTATACGTGTATTTTTTTTACATGCTCATAAGGCTTCTATGCAGGCATGCATGTGTACAAGTCCAGAAATTTAAAAAAGTCATATCCTGTAGCATGATGTAGGTGTGAATCTTCACCAGTCAGTAACCATGTTAGGTAGCATCAAATGTTTTACAGCCAATTAGATCAAGATAACAAAAACGTTTTCTAGATGACAGCCAAATTTAGACTGAAGGAATGGGCTAACTTGTTCCCTTTTGTAGTGGGGTCTCAACCTTTAAGGCACATTTACCAATTACCAGTTGGATGAAAATTTTTCACAAGACTTACCCCTCCTTGCAAATCAAAAAGGGACAAAAAAAATACATTTGCTCTTGGACTAAGCAAATTTTGTTTTCAAATTTTCAGAAAGCAATTTGGCACTTGCATCAACAGCTATATACATGTATCTAAATTTTATTCTGATGCTAGAAGGTTAAAATGTCAAATTTCATTTATTTGACCCAAAGAAGGAAATGGTACCCATGGTGGTTCAGTGGTTAGCATCCTGGACCAAAAGGGTGTCGGTTTGAATCCAGCCATCAGATCAACCTGGGTCAGCTAACATGATGTGTACCTGGGCATGGAACTTTACTCCAATGTACTCAGCATAAAATAATCTACTTGTTTTGCTATGCCATAAATCACCAGACCAGATGTATTGAAAGTGAAGTAACTTATGATGATATGTTCATGAAAACCTTAACTCTTGTTACTGGTAAATCACCTATTGATTTAAGGCAGCACTATTTAGTCAACAAAGATCCCACTAATTCTGCACATTTGTGTCTGACAAATATTAATTGTGGTGCAGTGAAATATTAGTCTCCTATTATATTTTCATCTATCTTCTTGTTAGAGGTGCTCTGAAGTTCTCAGATGTAATGCAGGCAGCATCAGACAAAGAGAGAAGAAAGATTTTTGATATTCAGGACAAACTCCAATTTGATGACCCAATCAACATCCAGTTCACTTCAGCAAGTATTTTGGAGCATTTCCAAACTAACCCCTAAATGTTACAGATCCCTGCCCTTTCTGGACCCAAAATTCAGTCCACCAAATCTTCCTTACATTAGATTTGGTACTGAGTATTCTGGTTGATTGATCAAATGTTTGGTCCCTATCATAACCTGATAATCCAAGTTCCAGTGTAGTAAGTTTGACAGTCTCATTTTAAAGTACCAGGACCCTGTTGGAGACCAACATGAAAATAACTACCTGGAACTGTTATGATAAAATGTAGCAGTTTTTTGCCACAAATGTAAATTTTAGTTTCATTGACTGAATAACAATAAATTGTGTTTCATAATAACAAAAGTGTAAACATTAGATTCAATCAATATATAAAATGGAATGATTCTGATTTCAAACCCAATTAGTAGGTATTTAGTAAAAGACTTTTAAAAACCATTCACATAGGCTCTGTTACTGAGTAATCAATTAATACAGTGCTTCATGATGAAAACTTGAACGAAGATTTTACATAGAATAAGAAACAAGAGCCTAGATGTAAAAAACCCTAATTATTATATTTGCACTTTTGCAGATATATTGTGATAAGTCATGTCTATCTGTGTGTTTATCAATCTGTCCATCACTGTCTTCCTCATAACCTGAACTTCATCTACACTGACTGAAGGAGGGTTATCATGTTTGGTATGATGCTTCACTAGGGTGAATAGATGGCATTGATGGCTTTGAATCCTGTATGTAACTCCCAGGGGAGGAGGGAGTGAGGTTCAAAGATCACTTTTTTATTAGTGATATGGACTCCTCATGTAACCTATTCTCCATCTACACTGACTCAGGTGGGATGATTTTATTTTGAATCATGTCTCAATAAGGGTGAGTAGGTGATGATGAAGGTTTCAGAACTTGGATGTAACCAAGCGATGGTGGTAAGTGGTGAGGGTGGGGATTGGGGAGAGGAGGGTGACAATATAAAAAAGTGTGGATATTTGAATGTTTCTATAATTTTTTTTACTATATGACAAATATAGATCTAATAAATTGTGATATATTTATAGCTCATATGTCAGTATGTACTATAATTTAATTTTCTTTGCAGGGAACAACTGGTTTACCCAAAGGGGCCCTATTAACCCATCACAACATCATCAATAATAGCTATTTTATTGGTCGAAGGTTAGAGTATCATCTTAGGGTAAGATATCTGCTTAGTCTTTTACTTTCTCCTCCCAATATGTTCTCCGATCACAATAACGTTAGGAAAATAAGGTTGCTACCTCCTGAATCCAACCCTCGCAAAAGGACGAAAGTGATCTTTTCTGTCAATATCATATAAATGAAGGGTGGTAACTCTTGCACATTTTCTCCCCTTGCCACCACCAGGTGTCGCTAGTTTTAAGCTTTCGCTATAGTACAGGTAACATCGTACTGTAGACCTGCTGAAAATCCTGTGTCATCTCTCTGGTTTTCAACCACCCATCCTGGAATTTGGGGTTTTATTGTGTAGTAAGGAATCTACTACAGGTGGTATAACTCATTTTTGTTATTGTGACCAATTTGTATGTGAATTTGTCACATTCGTGAACTTTATTTATTCTGAACATATTCTCCAAAATGGTGTCGCTGATGTGTGTTGTTGTTCATGTTTTCACGCTCATTGCATGTTTTTTGTTCACCCATTTATTAACGAGTGTTGTTTTTGTGACTTACTAACATGTTGGAGTTGTTCATTTATAAATTTTTCATTCTTGTCATTTCAGTTAAACAATGACAATAAAATGTCCCAAATGTTAAAGTTCGAGACCAACAAGGACACACATGACACGAGTTTTACCTGCACAAAATGCACATCGTCTGGGACATGCAGTGGTATGCGTGATCTGGTCAGAGGATAGTTGGTCAACTGTCCTGCAGAAGAGCATTAAAAACAGAGAGAAAAAGGTAAAATCTCACACTGAGCAGTCAGACATTTTGAGTGTCCACCCCAAGATGGAATAAATTGTGAGTCTAGTAGGGGATGTTATTGGGATTCCCCACCACCACCACCGAAAATGAGATGTATAACACCATCTTCCACCATTACATCAGCAGAATTGGAGGAGCAAGGCACTGCAGTGTTGCCATCCTCACAGTCTTCTATGTTGTTGTTAGAGCTACAGATGCATCACCTGGTGCAGGAGGCAATGACACAGTTATTAAATTCAGTGTAGTTTCTGCCCATAAGTCCGTCTCACACCTCAATAAATAATTTTGACTGCATGGGGGACTGTCCCCACATTTTTAGGCAGCCCAGTGGGCATTAGTACCCCCACATGTCCGAGAATGACCTTTGGGCCTGTAAGTCTGGAAGCATGGGATTTTTACTGGATCTTAATGATCTATTATATCATACTGTAATTCCATACAATGCCATCCTGGCTGCCAACTAGCCTGTCCAGCCGTCTGGTCATCCATACCTCATACCCAGTGACTGTTGGTCAGTCACATCAGCAACCCATACCACATACAGGTCTATGGGGGCCATTGAATATGGAAATTTATGGGGATCTTACTGATAGATCCGTTCATTTTACCATGCCTGTGGCACAGCCATTACCAGAACACTCTGTGCCACCATCCGCATGGTTGACACCCATACTGACCACTATACCAACAAGACTGCCGTGCATACTGGTACGACAAATTCATCCTACAGATCTGGTTAGCCATATGTTTATGGAGTACCCATTGGGCCAGTACCGTGACATATACAGGGACAACAGAAATGCCTCTTCATGCCACCCAGCATGTTTTACTTAGACATGGAAGTAGAGCTGGACCAGTGAGCATGAGGATAAGCCTGAAGATCTAACATAGGTCCAACTATGGAGAGAACTGAGTTCAGTTTTAAGGCTGTGGTGGAAGAAATTTACCAGTTGTTGCTGGCTTTTGAATGCCCTCTCAACCCCCTACTGCCACTCTGGCCTATAAGGTCAATGCTTCAGTAGACTTAAACAAGGAGGAGAAGAGTCCCTACTTCCGTCTTCCACAGTTGTAAAAAATTAAAGAAATTGCAGACTGTCTGTCCAACAAAATATGCAATCCAAGCAATTCTAAGGCTTTCCTCTCAGAAAGCCAATTACCAGAGACTTTTTCATCTCACTAGCACAAGACTCACTCATTTGCCTTTCAGACTGAGCATCAGCCTTAGACAAGAATTTTGCAGCTGTAAACATGACTGCTTCTATTTTCTATAAAGTTGACAACAATATTTTTCAGGCTGCATCAAAACTGGTACATAATATCATAGCCACATCATCGATGTTGGACTTAGCATCGTTAGTGATTTTCCAGCTTGCCGAAAAATCAGGTAATAATCATGCCTGGGAGTCAATGGCTCAAAATTGCAAAAGTTATCAATAGAGCAGCACATTATTCCATGGCAAATGCTTTGACTGCTTCTGCTAACTTGGACTTGATGTGACAAGACGCATGTCTACATTCAACATTACTTAACCCACATCATGCCCTGACTTTGCGGACATCTTTTGGGTCGCCATTGCTGTTTGGAGGCAAATTTCAGGAAGTGAGGAGACAGGCAGCTCAGCGACTGCCCCTCCAACTTGCCATTCAGCCTCAACAGTCATATAAACCCAATCAATCTCAAACTCAAAGGAAAGATGATCAGAAACAAAGAGATAAGGCTTGTTTACTGACCAATCGATTCCAATCAAATGTCAGGAGGCAACAACCCACTCGATTTAGGAGGCAGCCTTTTAGAGGGGGCAAGAAACTCTCGCTGTTGCCTTGCCACCTCAACTTACTGCAGACTGCATACCGGTGGGCGCCAGACTTCTTCATTTCAACTATCATTGGATCACTCTATTTCCGCAAAATGAGTAGGTGATCCAGATCATTTTGGTGGGGCTTCAGATTTAATTTATCAAAGCCCCTCCTTTTGTCCTCTTTGCTAATGACAGATGGACCATCAGACTTGGAGAAGGACAGAATCATGCAGCAGGAGATCTGGTCAATAATCGACAATAGGGCGACAGAGATTGTTTTAAAGTCGCAATCACTGGGGTTTTATTCCAGGTTTTTCCTTGTGCAAAAGATCAACAGCAAGCACAGGCCAATCATTGACCTAAGCCATCTCAACGAATACATATTTCTGGCAAAATTCAAGCTGGAGATGGCACATGCAATTTGACTCTCCACTAGAAGACATAAATTTGCCATCAGTCTCAGTCTGACTGATGCATACTTTCACATCCCTATCCACCCAGCATCATGGAAATTCCTTCAGTTTGCATATTGAGGAAATTTGTACCAGTTTGAAGCTCTTCCATTCAGTCTAAACATCAGCCCTTGGGTGCTTACAAAGAATATGAACTGCATGAACCGATCTGTTGCCAGACTTCGATATTGTCAGCGGCTAGTGGGGGGCAGAGGAAATGCCTCTTCACATCAAGCTTCTGGAACTGAAAGCTATAATCAATGCCTTTCATTGCTGGATGGATCACCTTTGCAGGAAAGTAGTCCTAATCATGTTGGACAATTCGGTGGTGGTGACCTACCTCCTCAAATGGGGTACCAAATCACCCAATTAGTGCATTTTGGTTTGGCAGTTACTGCGTTGGTGCTTCCAATCTAGAAATCAGACACATTCCCAGCAGACTCTTTGACCTAGCCTACTCTCTGTCAAGAAAGGGTCAGATCATTCATACCAGATGGTTCATCCATCCATCAGTTTTTCATTGGATTTGCATGATTTGGGGGCCTCTGATGATCGATCTTTTTGCGACAATGTAGAATCACAAACTGCCAATCTTCATCTCTCCAGTTCTGGACATAGAAGCTTAGAAGCTTGGGCCATGGATGCACTTTCAGTCAGTTGAGAGGGGTTGTAAGCCTTTACCTACCCACCCACTGTCTTAGTACCAAGAATGATACAGAAATTGAGGGGTCAGAACTGCAGACTGATTCAGATAGCCCCTCTTAAATGGAACAAGTCCTGGTTCAACGATCTACTTGATTTGGTGATAGATCTGCCCAGGAAGATTCCAGTCAAGCTGAATTTTCTCAAACAACCATGGTCACAGGTATTCCATCCCCGTCCAGACCAACTTCTCCTTCATACCTGGCTCTTGTCAGGGGAGCCTTGCAAAGGAAAGAATTTAAACCTCGATTGTGGAGAGAATCTTGCGAGCAAGAAGGCCTTCTACTTTGAAGACTTATGAAGGAAAGTGGCATGTGTTCAGGGACTGGTGCAAAGTCAGCAACATCATCCCTTTAAGTGCCTTAATTCCTCACCTGGTTGACTTTTTTCTCTGGTTGTACAAGGAGAAAAAGTTGGCCCTGATTACCATCAAAGGCTATCGCTTCATAATATACGACACTTTCAGGCATCATGGCACAGGATATATTGGTTATGATAAAGATCTATCAGACCTACTAGCCAATTTTGACTTGAATAGACCAAAATCCCTCAACATGTTTCTGAAATGAAATCATTCATGGGTTTTGACATGGCTAAATTCAGATAAATTTGAGCCTTTAGCCAGAACCTCACTGAAGCTACTATTATACAAAACATGTTTCCTGATAGCTTTAGATTCAGCATGCAAGGTGAGTGACTTACATGCCCTTTCAATGGACCTGAGCTATCTCCAGTTCAGAACAGATGGTTCCATGAGCCTAATGATGCAGCTAGGTATTGCTGCCATCAGTGGGCATTCTGAGAGTCGTCATACACTCACTATCTTCGATAGATACATAAAAAAAGGCAACCATGCAAGATCCTGTCCATACCTTCAAGCATTACTTGAAGCGCACAAAGAAAAGTTATGGAACAAGAAAACGACTCTTTCTCCTGTGAATGTCAGGACAAAGGATATTACCCCTCGAGCCCAATTATCATGGCTGAAGTGAGTCATGCACTTTTGTGTATTCTGAAGTCTCAAAAGATCAGAGTGATTTCATGAAAATTTCCAGGATCTAGCTTCACAGAGACAAGATTTGAATCTGGTGGGTCCAGTGGTTGCTGCCCAGATGACCACCAGACCCAGTAGACATCAGCACTGCCTCCTCATGGCATGGTTTAGCGCTTTCACTGGATTCACCCATAAAAATAAAAGTTAAGAAGAGTTCAGCAATTTTCTTTTAGTTGGGTATAATTGTCATGGATCACGTGACTTTTGGCTGTCTTGCTTTCAAGTTAGAAGAGCGGGTTTTCTTTCATATAGGGAAGCCAGTCTTTCTTCCCTTGAAGGATGCCTGGAGTATAGTTAGGATGCTCAGCATTCCCTCCTCCTATTACCTATTATTTTAACATTAATGTGATGGGGAACATGTTGGAAGGAGAAAGCAAATTTTTCAGCAAATTATGTTTCTTTGAGAATACTTACCTGATCACATGACTTTAAAACCCTCCCAACCCCCCCGCCATGTGAGCATCCTCATTGATATATTGTTCAGCTTAAAACTAGCAACACCTGGTGGTGGCAAGGGGAGGTAATGGGCAAGAGTTACTGCTCTTCATATGTATGATATAGATGGAAAAGATGATTTTTGTCTTTGGGAGGGCTGAATTCAAGAGGTAGCAAGCTTTTTTTCCTAACATTAATGTTATCGGGTAAGTATTTTCAGAGAAACATAATTTACTGAAAAATTTGCTTTCTTGGAATGCACCGTCAGTGTGATCAAATACTGAAATTTAATTTACTGTCAGGGATACTAATGAATATGCAAATGAGCTGAATCATTGCACTATGTTTTTAAGCCATATCAACTCTTTTGTAGATTGCAATTTGTAGCAAGTTTAATGATCAGAATTTGTATCCATCTTTGATTTGTCTTTGCAATATTTTACACTTGTAGACTGGTTGCTGATGGACCTGCAATAGTTTTAACTGCTGTAGACTGGTGCACCTTTGCAAGTTCAAAAGTTACTTAAATCTTGATGCAATGAAGGTGAAGGACACTGTGCCTAAAATTAGAATTTCCTGTTTGATATAATAATTCTAGTAGTGGGAGATGTAGAAAAGATAGCTCTGATTCTAATTTGCAGAGGTACAACAATTTTTTTATGTTTGCATAATTCATGCATGCATTTTGACATATTATTTCTCCAATGTTTGCAGCAGGTTGACTTTCATTTGGTCCTGTCCACCTGTTTGCCCGTCACAGGAAGCTTGTTACAATGACGACACAAAAACCACTTGACACAGACAGATGTAGTTTGAAAGCCATGTTTCTATCAGTATGTAGATGACCTTATTAGATTTTCATGCTATTTGAATGATTTATATTTTTTTTTTTTAAATGTTTGATTTGCATTTTTGGATCTTGATTTTTTCAGTGTTATTTGTGTTACAGGAGACTCAGATATGTATACCAGTTCCACTGTACCACTGTTTTGGAATGGTTATAGGATCTCTCATGATGGTGAACCATGCTGCCAAGTGTGTTTTTCCAGCACCAGTTTTCAATGCTGGTTTGACACTGAAAGCTGTCTCAGATGAGAAGTAATTTTCTAAACATTTTTCTGTTTTCTTCAATTGACACTAATTTCTGTTAATTTTCCTGTTATCTTCACTCTGTAAATAATTTTCTTTCTCACCTGCTACAGAATTCACAAACTGTGAGACAGATGTTAGCAATGACACGTTTACTTTCTCACCTGCTACAGAGTTCACAAAATGTGAGAAAGCTGTTAGCAATGACACATGTGCTTTCTCACCTGCTACAGAGTTCACAATCTGTGAGACAGATGTTAGGAATAACACATTTACTTTCTCACCTGCTACAGAGTTTACAAACTGTGAGACAGATGTTAGCAATGACACATTTACTTTTGACTTGCTTATTTCCTGTCATCACAGCCATTGACTTTTGATGATAGAAGGTTTAAAATGGTCTCTTCTTTACATCATGACATGATGGTCAGATATAGCACAAAAGTTTTCATAATGCATGTTCTACCAAATTTATGTTGTTTGTGGATTCCCTAGCAGCTATTTGGCTCCCATAGCAACCAGGTGCAAAATGTATTTTTGATGTCTCCAAAACCATTGGCCAATTTTTGATCAATCGTAGTTGCATTGTTCTGTATGAGATGTTCTACCAAACTTGTAGTTTTTATGGTTTTGCCATCTGGCTTCCATAACAACCATTTGAAACATGTTGTTTGGACTTCTCTTTCACCCCTCTGAGTTAATTGTAATCAAATTTTGTAGCAATGTTCCTTATCATGCATTTTTTCAAAGCTGTGTTTTGGTAGATGTGCTAGAAACCATTTGACTTCCATATCAACCAGGTAGAAAATATATTAAGATTTCTCCTTCAAATACATTCCCCAATCACATAAACATTAGAAAATAAGCTCCCCTACCTCTCGAATTCAGTGAATCCTGAAAGATGAAAATTGTGTCTTTTCCATCCTATATCGTATAGAGAAAGGGAACAAACTCTTATCCATTACCTCCCCTGCCCTAGCTAGGTGGCTACCAGTCGTTTATCTGTTAAACTTCCACTGCAGTAGAAGCAACATTGTCCCACACAGGCTTTCTGAATCCTTCAAGATCTTGGTTAATTATATCCATCCTTCTAATAAGGATGGTGATATATTGTGTTTTAAGGTTTCTGCAAGAACTGGTAACCTTATTTGTGAATTTAAGTGAATAATTTTTCCATACATGTGACAGAACAGAGAAGTCAGATTAGGACAAATCGGGAGATTTGCAAAATTTGGTTGGGAGTTTTGACTTCAAAAGTGGGAGGATTTTCAATGAGAATGGAGAATTTTTCATTGCAGCACATGTCTTCAACTTTCTTATCCCAAAGAAGATCCAAAACTTGGGTCACTATGTGAGTTGTTTTCATCCGTTTGTATGAGTGCCTTAGTGTGATTTCTGAGTCAGGGAACATTATTTTGACTAGGTCTGAAAAATTATCTGCTACCATAAACAGGAGATTATATTTGGCTATAAAGTTGGCAAACAGTGTATATCTTCATCTACATTTGATGTAGATTCCGCATACATGGATTTCAGTGATGGCATATTTGTTGTTGCATTTTAATATGCTTTCATGAGATGGGAATCCTGCTTGATGCATAATGTCATTCTTGCCACTATAGCAGATTTTAAAATCAGCTTTATGGGAAGGGCAGAATGCATATTCATATCTTTTGAATTTGAATCCAACCATTGAACTTCCCATTTCCATCCATCACTGAATTTCATGTGATATTTCAGTTGCTTAAATTTTGGCATTTTTGCACTGGGAGATAATACTCACTTAGACATCTTGACAAACTTTAAACACCAAAGCCAAACCAACCCTGTTTTATGCCACTTGAGCTCATTAGTAATCCAACCATAATCTGTTAACATCTTTGATCCTGTCCAAATTACTTTTGATCACACATAGTATAGACTCTAATCCATCTCGACAACTTTAAGCACCAAAGCAGAACCTACCCTGTGGAGAGAATCAAAGTAATATTAATTTTTTTATGCTGATTGAGCTCTTTGGTAATCCAACCATAATCAATTAATATCTTTAATCCTTTCAGAACTACTTCTGATCACACATAGTATAATCCATTTCAACAAACTTCAAACACTGAAGCCAAGCGACCCTGCTGACAGAATCAAAGGGATGTTAATTGTTTTATGCTGCGTGAAATTAGCAACTAAATTGTTTTGTTCTGCACAGTCATGTGATTACAGGCAGTATTACCATAAATATACTACACTGGAAACAAGGTGTGAAAAAATTGAAACAAATTAAATTTTTCAATAATAATTTTTTGTACACGGGAGATTTTAATGAGTGACAGGAGGGACAGGAAGCACCCCTCATCTTGGGAGGAAAACCTTCCTGGCTGGGAGGTTCACAGCTATGTTTTTCATATTTTTGCAGTCTGTGGACTTTTTTTGTGACCTGATAAGTGTGGTATCAGTAAACGAGGAACACTGGTTGAATTGTTATTATTTGTGTTATTATGGGTTTATTGTCTTTTCAAAAAACAGCGATAACCAAATGTACTAAATGTAAGAAGTTAAAGGTTAGCATGGACAATCAAGTCACTTGTCTTGCTTGTATGAAGTGTACATCAACAGCACCTTGTAGTGTTTGTGGTTCCTGGTCAGAGGGGGACTTTGTCTTTGACCCTGAGGAAGAGTCTGAAGGCAAGAGAAAGAAAAACAAAATTAAAAACATTGGAGGGTGATGTCTTAAGTGTACTCCCGAAATCGTTTTCAGTCATGAGTATAGTGGCAGACATTCTAATGGCACCTACCCCTCCAAAGATTTATTTACAAAGAGCCATCAGCTACTGTCACATCCAGGCAGCTACAGGCAGACAGCTTTGTTTATTGCAGATAGCACAGGAGATGTCAGCATTGCCAGATTCAGACAGAGATGATGAAACCTGCTCACAAGCTCCCTTGTCTTTGTTGGATCTCACTATGACGAGAGAAGACTCTGCCTTCCAGGCTTCAATTGAGGAAGTCTTCTGCTTGCTGCCACCAGAGTTTTGTCCTCCTCCTCCTTCTCCACCAATAACCTGGGCTAAAGTTCCGGCATCTGTTGACTTATTGATTAAAAAGGACAAACTGGCATTTATATTGCTTCCGCAATCTGGTAGAGTTACTGACCTTTTGGTCTGTTTACATCGACAATTACAGGACCCAAGTGTCAAATGACTCTTTGTCTCATAGCGACACCTTGCTTCAAACTTTAGTAGAAGGTTCTATTAGACTCATACTCCAGTTTTTCATATGGACACCCCAGCAGTTGACTGAGACATTGCAGTACTGGAGATGACAAAACCATGCTCAGTATGCATGGACTGGAAGTCTTTCAATGATGCACAGCAGTTGGTGTTGAATGTCGTCACATTGGGTTCTCTGTTGGATTTGGTATCAATGGCTATCTTCCAACAAGCTGAACACAGTCAGCAGCTACTAACTTACAACTGTTGGAAAGAGACGCCCTGCACTTCACCTCTACCTTTCTTAAAGATCACAATAAAACCAAGTTACAATTGCAGCCATTATCGTCTTATTTCCTCTTCAATGGCCAGATTGAGGAAATCCAAAAACAAGCCACCAAGAGACCAATTTCCCTTAAATACAGCCTCAGCTACAGAGGAGGAACTTTCAGGGAAATCAACAAAAGGATCGAAAGGATTCTCCTAATACACAGTGCACAGCAGTCCTACCAACCCTACAACTGGAAAAGACCACAGTTCTCAAGAATGAAAGTGGCCAGGAGGAGACAGAGTGAAGACGATCATTTTCACCCACATTTTTCTCCAACCCAGCCTCCCTATAACAAAAACTGACATCATTTTCATGCCGTCCTTGTCAGATATCCCGGTGAGGTGGGGAAGGCCCCTATTCTTCAAAGTAACCACTCTGCAGCATGAAATCAACAACCTTCTCCAGACAAGGGTGGTACACGTTGCTTGCAAGGTAAATTCACCGAGTTTGTATTCTAGAAAGATGGAAACACCAAGAAAGGTTTTTAATGCCGCTCAGGAGGGAGACTGCTCAGTCATTGTGGATTTACAAGATACATATCTAAATGTCCCCATTCACAAAGCTTTCAGGAAGTTTCTGCGGTTTGCTTACAAAGACACCTTTTACCAGTTCAGGGCACTCCTGTCTGGACCCAACATCAGTCCCTGGGTATTCACACATCTGATGGACAGAGTCATGGTCCATGTCAGGACCACCTCCAAGGCAGCAACATCAAACTACCTGGATGACATTCTGCAAAAACATCAGGTGAGTTATATTTTTGGAGCAAAACATGATATCACTTGTTACTCTCCTTCTCAACCTTGTGTACCTTGTCAACAAGGAAAAAACCACCCTCATACCAACTCAACATTTTGTCTATCTTGGTATGGCATTCAAAACACAAGTGAACACAGTATCTCCCTCAAGAACAAGCACTGAAAATCAGTACAATGATGGCTTCATTGCTTACACAGGACAGTCTCTCAGCCTGGGAATTTCTTCACCAACTGGGTTTGCTCAATGCAGCAGTGGACCTAATCATCCTAGGTTTCCTTTTTATGAGACCATTACAAATGAATCTGTTGTCCCATTGGAGGCCTAGACTTTGCCCCTGGGACCAACCTATAACAGTCTTAACACATACGAAGTTCCATCTCTGAAGATGGGACAACCTAACTTGGTTCAAGTCAGGGGTTCCCTTGCAGGTACAACCTCCAGAAATCAGGGTCTGTATGGATGCAATCACAGAGGGCTGGGGTGCACACCTCCTTCCATCATTCCAGGAGGCCAGTGGAGTGTGGTCCACTCAGGATCGTCTTTTGCACATCAACATGCTTGAGATGAAATCCATACTGAAAGCATTTCATTGGTGGCAGGAGGAGCTTCATGGAATGGGCATTCTTATTCTGTCCGACAACTCCGCTGTGGTGATTTATCTCAGAAGGTAAGGGGGAACCAAGTCCCCAGACCTTTGCGTTACTGTTTGGAATTTTTTAACGTGGTGTCTTCAACGACAAATCCACATACAAGTTCATCATATTCCATGCAGACTTAATGTATAATAGCGGACTTGCTGTTCCGGTAGAATCAACTAATACATGTCTCTTCATCCCTTGGTTTTCACTCACATATGTGCCCACTGGGATCAACCAATGGTGGATCTATTAGCAACAAGGTGGAATGCAAAACTTCCAACCTTTGTCTCATCAGTCTCGGATCTGAAGGCCTGGGCAGTTGATGCTCTTTCCATAGATTGGAACAGTCTGGATGCATACACTTACCCTCCAACACCTCTGATTCCGAAGGTGATACAGAAAGCAAGATAATCAGAGTGTAGCCTCATCCAGATTGCTCCACTCAAGTGGGGAAAAATCATGGATCAACGACCTCATAAATCTAGCAGCTGAAATCCCCAGGAAAATAGAGACATTTCTTCATCTGCTCAACCAACCATGATGACAGGCATTTCATCCCAATCCAGAACTGTTGAACCTGCATGTTTGGATCATTTTAAACAAGCCCTCAAGAGCAAACAGTTCTGTCAAAAAGTGGAAAGAATCGCTTGAGTGAAATGGCACTACATTTTGAAAGCGTATGAAGGGAAATGGAGAATCTTCACACAGTGGTGTGAGAGAACACATTGCGCTGCTGAATGCATCAATACCTCAAATAGCTAACTTCCTACTGTGACTCTTTGATGAGAAATGGTTAGCGCCAATCATGATAAAAGGTTACCTTTCCACTAGCTCTGACATGTTGCATCATCATGGAATAGAGGATATTGGACAAAACAAAGAAATATCATATCTTCAGGCAAATTTCGATTTCACACATCTAAAGGTGTTGGCTCTTTGGGTGCTAACCTGGTTGAATAAGACAACATTTGAACTGCTCATGAGGGCTTCATTGGTTCACCTCTCGTATAAGACCTGCTTCCTACTTGCACTAGCGACGGCATGCAGATTCAGCGAAATACATGCATTATCAGTTGACCCAGACTTCTTGCAGTTCTTACAGGCTGGGTCAGTGTCACTCATGATGGCCCCAGCTTTCATTGCTAAGAACAGGCTCCCACTCATGGGAAATCAGGGTTTTGTGATAAAAACCTTGTCTACTCTGGATACTTCATCTGAAGGTCATCTACAGGACCCAGTGAGAGCTTTAAACTTTGTGGTCCTGAAAAGGACTGAGCTGGTGCATTGAGGGAGATCCCACCTCTTTTTACCTCTCAAAGAGGGAAAAGATGACATATCAGTGCAGGCACTTTCATCCTGGATAAAATGGGTTATCTGCTCCGCATATCAGGAATTAACCCAAGATTAAATGAAATTGCTATGCATCTTGGCTCATGAAGTTGGACAGTCACAACAAGAATTGCATTCGAGCCAAACTGTTCCCAAGCTGACATTATAAAAGCCGTGCAATGGAGGTCACAGTCCACATTCTCCAGCTTTTACCTCAGAGATCTTTCATCCCAAAAGACTCGGCCAGACCTGGTAGTGCCTATCACTGTGGCACAACAGGTTACCTTTTAGGGTTGTTCGTCAGCTTCCTAAGGACGTGGCTTCATGACTTCTGCTGGATTTGTGGGAGGGAAACTTTTTCCCTTCCAGAAGCCGCTCCCCGGCATATGGAGTCTATTCTCCAGCTGGGTTATTTATCTAGAAGCTACCTCACATACCTTAGGCAACTGGAGATGCCCTCTCCAGGGTGAGGGGATTTAACTACCTCCACCTCTTATCTATTCTCCTAAGGTATTATTATCAGGTATTGTATTTGAAGAAGAAACCAATTTTTTCTAGTAAAATATGTTTCTTTGATAATATGTAGCCAATCATAATACACATACACTCTCCCAGCCTCTATGTAGTTACATCATTATAGAGAGCATGCACTCCACTCCAGTAGTAACTGAAGTATTCATGGGATTTGGCACCAATCCCAGAATCAAGGGGAGATCACTCTATCTAACTGCCACCTATTTGGGCAGACAACTTTTAACTTCTTAGCTAAAAGTTTTAGCCTGGGAGGGCTGGATTTGCAAGGCAATAGTAGTTCTCCTAATTTATTATGACCAGGTAAGTATTATCAAAGAAACATATTTTACAAAAAAAAATGGTTTTTTGATGGAATTGTTGCCTTTTTTGACTTGGAGCCTGATGTTGTGTCTGACAGAATCTTGTCAATGGAACTAGTGTTACATCAGTGAATCACCATAGAATTTGTATATGTTATAGTCATCATTTGAAGATGTGTACATCAACATATTACTGTCCTTCTGCAATTTTTGTTAGAGTTATTGCCTTTTTTGTCTTGCAGCTAAAAGCAGTGTATAACAGCCAGTCCCACTGTCTTTTATATACCACTGTGAAACTTGCTGATACAGCTGTCACCAATTATAATGCACTTCATTATAATGCTGTTCTGGATATATCAAGGGTAACGCTATGGATCCCATGATCAAAATTATCAAAATAAAAATAACACAATTTTGAACATCCATCATCTGGAAACTTTACATCAAAATCATTGTACTTGATTTGGACATCAACAAAACATGTTTTTTCAATCAGCCTTTGACTCAAATTGGCCACTATTGTATTCAGTCAATGTCAGATATTGTCTTCCTAACAGGCTGTAGCACACCCAAAATTACCCATGTCTCTAATGAGCTACAATACTATTGTACACAGTCTTTGTCAACCATAGTACTCAAGCCACTCCAGCAGATTATTGACTTAATCTCTGTAAACACACCTCACCTATCATGCAGGTACATGTAAGACATAACGCTGTTAATCCTTTATTTAATCAGTTGCTGTCCAATTGTCAGTAAAAAATGGCCTACAGTAAGCTCATCTTTTGTATTTGTCATGCAGAACTTGCTACTGAAGTGCTGCAATGCAGCCCAGAGTGCATTATGCAATCACAAAAGAGAAAGTGATAGTCACTAATGGATGCTTATTTGCACAATGTATCTACTGCTGGTAATAAAGTCCGTTATTACAGTTGATGTGGCTAGAAAGCCAGGACATTGAGCCTTTATAGATTATGCTGCTGAGAAACATCATAGACTTTGCAGAAGAACAAGAATGATCAGGTCTCAAACAGCATAAAATCATGGAATAGTTAAAGTAGGTATGACAAGATGTTATTCATATGTATGACATACCTGTACATGTTAGCCAATATGAAGCAGGGAATACACATCATGCTGTCAGAACAATGGTGGATTACCTTAGTACTTTTAGTGAACAACAGTGCTTGTTTTTACAGCATTGATTCAAGTGGATTATATTATGTGCATGTAAGTTTGTTATTTCTGTGATTTTGTGCTTTAGAATTGCTAAGTGTGCTGCTGCACATGGTGTGTTGTCATTCAGTTGCTAATCAGCATATGTAACTGGTGGTTTGAGCTGAAGACAAAATATTTAATTGATAAAAAGAGTTGACATTACTCATTGCACATATTTACAGATAAATAATTAGGCATTTTGAAGTGGTAAATATGTGATTTTGAGCTCCTAATTAAAAACAAGAATCATGTTCTTAACAGATGGATGCATTGGTCTCAACTGGAATTTATCATATGATTTTTTTCCCCAAGTGACTGAGATTTGTCTTCAATTTAAATCACTTTAAACTTGATGAAAATGCATCTGTATATTAGAAATGGTGATTGACAAGTATATTTATTAACTGCAGGTGACATCATTGTTTTACTGTCACTCATATGGTTTGATCTATCAAATGTATGACATATGAGGCTTCCTATTATATCTTTATTTCCTTTTTAAAACATTATTATTTGACAAAATTAAATGCACAAATATTTTATTTACATAAACTAACATTATTACTAAATGTTTGACTGGCATTTTGCGAATCCCCCTCTCCTGACACACATTCATCAAATTTTCTATCATTTTTGCTATACCATTGTCATTTATGGACCCCAAGTACTGCATTATAAGGGGGGGGGGGAGAGAGAGCTGTATTGTGGTCTTCATCTCAAGATCTGCATACTGACAAATCAATGTACTCCTGTGATTTTTGTTAGAGTTATTGCTCTTTTTTTGATTTGGAGCTGGATGTAGTGTGGACATGGTTGCTAATAGAGATTAATTTCTACAAAAATTCTGTTTAAGTAACTGCTAAAATGTGGCTGTTTAATGCAGATAATTGCTTCATGGAGGTAGCCTTTAAGGCATTTTAGACTGTATATCTTATGGTCATCATAAGATGTGCATCATTGTCCAGTCATTATACTGTAACTATTTTTGGAAGAGTTATGCACTTTTTTTTACTGTAGACTTGTCTCCATCATGGGGGTAAGGGTGAGATGTGGTAGAGTCTGGGGTATATTTACATGAGCAAATTGCTCACCATTCCTTTAGTTTTGATTTTTAGACAAATTTGAAGTAGGCAAGTAATCTAGGGTCCATTTAGGCCTCTTAATTTTTCTTTTGCTGTTTACCATGATGACTGATACACTTAGGCTGTTTTGTAGGTGCACCTCTCTGTATGGAGTTCCAACCATGTTCATAGACATGCTGAATCACCATGATTTTGCGACCTTCAACCTGACCTCCTTGTACACTGGGGTCATGGCTGGGTCACCCTGTCCCATACAGACTATGATACAAGTGGTGGAGAAGATGCACATGCCACAAGTCACAGTAAGTGGATATACACAAGTGAAATGGTACATTGGATACATACAAGTACACTACACTGTAATTGGAAATACATGAGTGCAGTTGTACACCACAATTGAAAATACTTGAGTTAAGTTTGAATCAAGTTTATTTGTTGACAAAGTTGAATCCATTTTCATACCATTCGCTAATTCAGTTTCATCTCTTTGCTAAACAAAAAAAAAAAAAAAAAAAACGTGAGAAGTTTTAGGTGTTAGGGTTAGGGTTTTGTGCTTTAAATCTGTATTCCTTCCCAAACCAGTTTTTTAACTAATATTATAAGCATGTTCTTTGCAGTGACTAACGATGGTCTTACAACCAAAATCCACCCAGATTGTCCAGTTTTTTGTTTTTTTTTATCAGGAGACCCTTGTGTTGTGGTCTAAAATTAGCATTATTTACACTCAGTTACGTGGAAATTTGTTAATGAGACTCACTTTCCCAAAATTTTAAACATGCAATGTGTTCAGATGATTGTCTTGATTGTTGATTGGGTCTGCTACTTTTTTATAAGGAGACAAGGTTTTAGGTCGGACACAAATTGTCTTATTGCGACACTTTGATGGAGAGAGCACATGCTGTCTACACTTAGCTTACATTTGCAAGTGTCACGTTGACCTAGTCACCAGTTTCATTACAGTTTGATACAAGTGCATGACAAACAGTGTACTGCATAACATGAATCTCAAGTCAAAATGGAAGGCAATTTCCAAACAGCTATTTTTCACATTTTTGCAGTTATTTCTCGGTTGTTGAGTAGTTCCTGCAAAAATCAAGATCTGTCAATCAATTTGTTTACAAGGAGTTATATGAGTATTCCTTAGCAGTTCTTAGCAGTTATTTAAACCTTACCAGTATCTAAGCACTTTTTAGGCAGTTATTTGAATTTAACTGCTAAGAAGATTAATATTAATTGAAGGGCAGAGTCTTTAAATGAATCTGTCAAAAACTGCTAAAATAGCTGTTACTGAACTGCTTTATGCACTGTTACAGACTGCTAAGAAAACTGCTAATGTACATTCTTTTAGTGTAGATTTTATCAAAGACAACATATAAAACAAGACTGTATGATAGCCAGTCAGACAGACACAGTGAACATATGAGACATCCCTAGTGAAATGTGACTAAGATTTCACTGAAATTTCATTAGTATTTGGTGAAAATATTAGTGAAATTTCACTTAAATTTTTGGCATGATCTCACTAAAATTTACATGAAATTTTGATGAGATCTCACCAAACTTTTACCTAAAATTTTGACCAAATTATTCAGTGAAATTTGATTGAAATACCAGTGAAATTTCAGCTTGACTAGAATGTTTCACTGAAATTTCAGTAATTTTTGACCGATATTTCAAGAGGTTTCAAATGAAGTAATGGATAAGAATTATATAGCATTTTATTGACTACTGTATTGTTTCAATATAGATGAAACAAAATTATACAGCTGTAAAAGAATGAGATATGTGAGATAGGGGAGTTGTACTGTAGACCGGACTTTCGGATGCGCACACGCTGTGATGCCATTGTGTTTGCTTGAATGAGCTCTCCGTAAGCAGGTGCAACAGAAATTGATCATGATATGCACTCATTTTACTCAGAATTCTAACACAACCTGAGAATTTAACTGTGAATTAAGATAAATCCTTTGCGTACTTGAACAAGAAAAGGCTGAGTCTCCTGATTTTATTTATGCTGTTCTGTTGCTCTCACAAATATGTTCAACAGATAAATATGTATGTAACCAGTCCCTACATAATTAATCGCACGTGGATGACGTCATTGACATAATGCTTGTTTTGTCGGCTGTTGGATTTTACTCAAAGGTCAATAAAATGGTAGTAAAATGGTTGTAAAAGCATTTTGTAACATTGAAGATGTTTTAAAAAGGTTTTAAATCATGTTAGAATTGAAATAATTTATCCCAGGCAGTGATTTATCATATTTAATAATTCACTGCTTGTTGTTCAGATGCATCGAAATTATACTTCTTTTGCAGCTGAACTCCAAGCAGTGAATTATTAATTGATACATCAATGCCATGGATAAATTATTTCTCAAATAAAAATGCAGCTGAACATTGGACACAAGTGAAGTAATAATATATGTGTAGATTGTGTGAATGGTACCACAACTGGAAAATAAAGTACAAACTGGATCCTTTAAACGTGTACTCAATGTTCTTGTTAATGTTCTTGAATGGAAGTCATACATTCTCCTCTGTATCCTTTATTCCTCTTCCTTGTAGATGGCTCTATATGACGAGTAATGTGTTAATGCAGGGTGGTTAAATCCAATTCAGTTTGATTTTGGAGGCTTCACAATATTCTTTTGCTCACAGCTTATAAGATTTCACTTGCATTTCAAATCAGTAACACTTATTAATCTAAAGTTTTGCACATTAACTTTTTGTATATGCTGACACAATGGTAGTTGTTGGTATTTCTGCATAATGTCATGTGATGAAACATTCAATGGTTCTTCCTCTCATTCCAAGCAGCAAATATAACCATACAGCTTACCTCCAATCTCAAGAAAAAAACTCCAATAAACTAGATTTGCCATCTGCATTTTATGGTATATGAGTTTCTTGTTTTCACTTGCTGATATTTCTTACTAAAGCATCCTGGTCTTCGTATTACAGCAACCTCAGCTTCAGATGGAACTAATGGTTTCTTTTGTCCAAGTATGACTGGTGTAGTGTCTTTGGCATCATTGCTGCAGAAAGAATCATATTGTTTAAAAGATGAAGCTAAAGCTACAGCAATCCTGGCCAATGAACTTGTCTTTATACTACCTGGCCTCCCATCATCTTTATTTAAACCATTTTACAAACTTGGACCTTACATTAATACAGCACAACATAAAGCTGGTTTATTGAGAGAGTGAGTTGAGTTTTATGGCTGACTAACACATAAGTGTTTTATATGTACCTGGCCCAAGGACACAGAAGTATAACCAGTGGTTTGATAATTCAGCATGCAACCAACTGAGCCAGTGAACAGAAAGTAGCTTACAGTAAATTATAGTACAATGCAATACTTTTTAAGAAATAATAAATAAAATGTGATCAGTATTGTGACATCACCATACTTGGTTTTTAGCCATGCAAATACACACTACAGTAATTTCTGAGCCAATCAGACCCTACACAAGGACAGTGAATAGACAGCTGTGAAGAAAAAATGAATCCTTAATGTCCCATCCAGTTCTTCAACTTTTCAGCAGGGGTACATGAACTTACCACTAATCTCAAGGACTGTGGCAATCTATCATCAGACCAGAGCCCCTTCACTTTGCTGCCTATTTCCAGGTTGCCATCATAATCAGTATCATCTTCAAGTGCGACTGTCAGCTCATGATCATCTACAAACTTTAGGAGTACACGTTTATCTGAAAGAGGAAAATAAATGTGTGTAACAATTAATAAAGTCTAATGCCTGGCCACCAGATACAATGCAAAAAACAAAATAATCCCCAGACAGTGTGATTCCAAAAAGTTGTATAATCATAAATTTATATAAAAATCAAACCACTGGTCTATAATAGTCCCACTTAGAAATAGATTTGGGATAAACAGAATGATAAATCATGCTGGATGGACCAGGACAGCATTCAGAACTTAGAAGCAACAGATGTTCCCGAAATCTGCTAATAGTGCTCTGGCAGTGATTGGGGGACTAAAAAAAATAAAAATACCAGGGATGATAATTGTAACCTTCACTCAAAGCTGTAAATTCCTATTGCACTCGTATCTGTCAGTAACACTCAAACTGTTGGCAATACCAACTCCCTTTCTACCATATGTGATATTGATTTAGAACTGAGGGTATTATCAACTAAGTTTTCCTTCTTTATTGACATCGAAAACAAGTGCTGGTGTTCGAGCCCCTTAACAAAACATTAATAATCTTGAACTAAATTTTGTCATTATCACATGAAAGAGCACAATTAAGAAGTGAAATTCAACCAAGAAATGGATCTACTCACTTCTCTCAGATGTTTTGGAACGCGAACA
This sequence comes from Margaritifera margaritifera, assembly GCA_029931535.1. NCBI lineage: Eukaryota > Metazoa > Mollusca > Bivalvia > Unionida > Margaritiferidae > Margaritifera > Margaritifera margaritifera. Next base: position 5,058,804 of record JAQPZY010001630.1, on the reverse strand, counting down.
CTTTTGCAAAAGTCATTTCAACAAGCTAAGTTATAATGGAGGTGCAGTTGAAACTGGCGCTAGAGACTGATGCTGCATTTTCAAGCTGATTTTGAAACACAGTATTTGATTTGAGAATTTCTGGACTGGAAATGGCTGCAGTCTGTGTGGAAACAGATGTTGCAGTTGTGACATTTGCACATACAGTGTACAGCCAATGATCAAAATGTTTTTGTGTAGAGTTCATTATTACTGTGATTGACGTTATACTGGAGATATTTTGCTAACTTTTGTAACAATTTTGAAAACAGTGAAAGGATTCGACTGCAGATTCAGTTTCCATTTACAATACACAGTACATTGCATTGTTTATGATGGCGTCTAACCACCTATATGAGAATTTAAAGGTTGCAGATAGCCATTTCATTCCAGTAAGTAATATAAGGAATCATTTCATAACAGGCCTATAGCAAATTACACTATTGAACATTGTTAATGTTATTTTTCTTTTTTGATCTATATTTTTGTTTTTTTAAGAACACTTCTAGGCAGGTTCCACCCAACCCCACCCCATTTGTTTTCAAAAACTCACTGATGCAAAGCCCCAAAATTAAATAGGACATTTCAGTTCATTTTAAACAAGTTAGAAGGTTTGTAAGGTACATGGTTTTGTGAGGTAAGTAAAAAATAATAGACTGTGATGGGGATTTGATGTGATTAAATGAATATCATATTTTATATTCCCCCACCTACCCAGCAATAATCTCCACTGATGGTGAGGGGTCGAATTACTTTGCTGTTCATAAAATAATTGGTTATATAGACATAATTTTTTTTTTTTTTAATCTTTAAAATGTTGGGTCAGAATTTTATTTTTTATAGAGACCTTGCTCAGAATAATTGTCTACAAATTATTGTTATATTAATTATATTAATTAAGTAGGACTTAAAAAAAAAAGGAATAAAACTAAGGTACCAAATTTGAAATCCCCCTATTCAAAATTCAGAATGTTCTCATAAATCCATTTATCATAAAAAATTAAACTGGACTAGATGGAATAAGTGCAGTTTTTAATAATTGAGCCTGTATGAATCAAGGCAAAATTAATTTATTAAGTCCAGATGCATATTATATTTAGTTTAAAGTCTACATTAATACAAGTAATTTTACATTTGAGCTACCATTCTTTTGAAACTTTTAAATACACTGTAGAAGATAACATTTCTTATTGGTTGAAGCAAAAAAGACATTGATTGATTGGTGTTTAACGCCATATTCAGCACATAATAGGTTATACATGTAAGGCCAGATATATACCTGAAGAGAACCACTGACCTACAGTAAACTACTGTCCGAGGTTTGAACCTGTGCCGGCATTTGTGACAGTTATCTGTAAAGGTGAGCTAGTGACAGTGTCATAAATTGAAAACACTAGATAATGCATAATACCAGTTGCATCCAGATAAGTAATTCACAATGAGCAAAAATTCACTAATTACAATTACTTAAGCATCAAGATTCTTAATTTGCACAATTAATTAAGTATGCATCAAAAACTGTTTCAAATCAGTGCTGTACTTTCTTAGGTATTCTGTTCTTTTTTCTTTTCAAGCCAGATCTTCAATGAATTCATAGCAGGAAAAGGATCACGAAAAAACTGAAGGAAATTCTAGTGCCAAATATGAACAATAAAATTAGAGCAATTAGAAATGGAAAATATAAGCTTAACTGAAAATAAGTTAAAATGTATAAGAAACTGAACAAAAATTATATTTAAAGGTCCATTTGTTATCTTCATGAGGTACTGTTTCTCATTGATATTTTTCAATGTAATTTCAGTGAAATTACAATCAGAAAATCTCACTGAAATTCTCAGACATTTTGGCAAAATCTCTGAAATTTCAGTGAAATATCACTGAGATTTGGTGAAGTACCAAAATCTTGGTAAAATAAGGACATTTCAGAGAATTTTCACCTTTTTTTAGGGATAGACGTAAAAATGTAAGACTTTGGCAAGGAATCAGTTAGATTATGCAGAGAAATGCCTTTTTAAGTTTGTGGAGAAATTTTGAAGCCTATATTCAGCAAGATATATGACAATGAACATGCATCGGCTCATTCACGCAACAGATTCTGTGAGAGCAAATGGTCCATTTTTTGCAAACAATTGTTTCATCTTTGAAGATTTAAATTGATTTGTTTCACAGCATATTCATGGATCCATAGGTAATGGAGCTGAAACACAAATAATAAATGCTGTCACAATGATTCAAGTCATACATACACTCCAGGAAATATATGTGGAAAGAGATTCAGAAAGTGAAGCACTTATAAATACAATTAAGTATACAAACTGCACCAGAAGAAAGTTTGTCTTGAGGATGGGATATTTCAGTTCAGACAGACCTATCATAAAACACTTGATGCAACAGAATTTCATGCTGTTAACCAAATTGTTCCATTTTGTCTCCTAGAGTTATTGAGGAAAGGAAGATATACTTAATAAATTGGGATATCCACTTTATGGTTCAACATACAAATGTTTAGTAAAACGAAATCAAAGCATAATCAAGTTCATTAACTCAAATCAAGAAATTACATTTGGAAGTTTAAAAACTTTTATACAGTTTGAAGATCAGATGCCATCTGTGCAAAACACTGCTCTGATTTATCCTTTTGAATGCAGCCAGTATTCACCTCAGCAGTCTATTTATACTGTTCAACCACAGTACTCAGAATTAGGTGCAATACTATTAAGAAAACTTTTGAAAATATGCAATATTGTTCATGCTGGAAATACTTACTTTATTACAGAATTTCCAAACAAATATGAAAAGGACTAAAAACATTTATAGCACAGTGTGCAGGTCAGTTTATGTTGCGAACAAAGGATAAATTCATCAGCAGTTTTTAATATATCAGCCTATTCAGTGTTCCATCCAGACATTTCTTACAGAGTGGGGAGGAGGGGTAAGGGCACTTTTTTGTTAGAAGGGGCCTTTGTTGAAAGTTGCACTGTCATAATTACATTTATAATTTCACAATGAAAATTTACATGTATATTTTCTTCACAAATTGTAATAAAAGAAGAAGTAGAATTTATATTAATATACAGAAATTTTTATATTCTTTCTAAATATAAATTCTACTGCTTCATTATAGTAATGTGGGCATTTGTTTTTTTTTGGTAAAGAATCAAGACAAAAAATTGCAAGTTGACAGCTTACATTTTGTATAATGGACTTCTTACTTTGTACACAATATCATTATATGATAACATGTCAGCAATATACATGTAAACAAAATTGAAGTAATAATAATAATTACAGGGGTCAATTTAGCCACTGGCCCACCCACCCAAGGTCAGTGGACTTTGAGGAGGGCCAGTTAATAGTGACAGCCACAGGACAGCAGGGCCAGTTAAATTTTCCAAAGTCATTACTAAATAAATTCTGTTAAATCGTGAATTTGTATCTGACAATATTTTCCAATGCCCAGTATGTTCCATTGTTTTCTCAAACATCTTTTCATAATACTACAATTTAACACATTAATAAAAAAAAATTATTTGGGGTGTGTGCAGTTGATTTTCTGCTGCGCCTGTTGATTTCTATGTGAGCTGGCCCAGCTGGCCAATGGCAAAATCTGTTTTAAGTTGACCTTTGTATTTATTAGGGAACAAATAAAGTATTCTAGTTTTTATTAAATTCCTACCACCAACAACTTACATGGTCACTTAATAAAGCTCCACATCACAATATAAATTATCATATTCAACTAAATAAGCACAACCATTTCATAAGTACCATCCCCACCCCACATCCCACCCTTTTGTTTAATAATGTTTTGGTGAAAATTTTGTAGGCAATTTACTTATTTACATCTTTTAAATTATGTATTTGCCATTAAAATATTCTTGCAAAATATGTGTTTTATAAGTATATTTCTTCCGGATTTTTGCTCTGTTGATTTTTCATATAATTAGTATGTATATCCTTTGATATATATGATAATGCTAGCTAGCTAGCACTACTTGAATATTGAAGCTGAAATAGCCAGCCTAAGCCAAAAATAGAAAGTGTCAACCCAGTAGCACTCCTGTGTGAACTGTAAACACTGTTTGAACCATATACTTGTTTTATTTGTTACATGCATCAGATATGCAGGGGGGAGGGGGGCTTTTAAGAATGACAAATTTACCACAAGTATTTACCCCCAAAATAAAATAGGCCTATAAGACCAGTGCAACTAGTCCATGAAGATCAAAAGAAAAACAAAGGTAGTGTGGGTGTGGTGCTATTATTGATGATTAACTAGGGAAAGTTGTACAATATCATAATAGACATTCACATTTGCATTACACAGGAAGTATTCTTTACTCAAAAAATCATGTACATTGTCAAAAATTACAATATACCATGATCATAAAAATGTTTTTGTTGAGTAAGTGACATGCTCTTATTCATGGTGGGTTTATTTTATCTCCAGCTTTACAACAACTTTTCTGTATATTTATCAATGTAATATGTGTCATATACTCACCAAGGACATGTACGGCCTCATGAATTATTTCTTCCACATCAAAACAAGGCTGACCACAGAGTCATGTAAGGAACCAACAATTTAATTTTCTTGGGAAGGGAGATTGGGAGTTTCTTTTGAGTCCAGATATTTTTTTCTTTTACTGTAAGATATTTTTTTCAACATAATATAATGGATGTAATAGTTTTTTTCTATAAATCAGAGTAAGACAAGTTTTTTATTAAGCTATTTGAGGGCCAGACTTTTTTTCCAAAAAGTCCCAAAACTCTGCATAAATTTATTATGATCATAATTATGATTTTTGGTCAGTATCTATAACCTGCTTTTAGCAGTTGCTTTACTCCTAGTAAAAACTGCTAACAACAAATAGGTAGCAAATTACTTGTAAATCTGAAAACTGCCAAAATTTCCCTTAACAGTTACTTGTAACTTCTAAATAACTGCTTATTAGCACTTATGGAATTTCTCCTGGAAGTACTGCTAAGGGTAAGCAACTGGTTAGGACTGCTAAAATGCTGTCTAAATAACGAAGAACTGACTAACTACTACCTACTAGTTCACTTGGACTATATTTCTGTTCCTGACAATTTAGATTCATGCTCTGATCAACCCCCTTTTCTTTTTCATGTACATGTACCTTTGTTCAAAATATTTTCACCACTATTCATTATTCAGAGTCACGTCACGCCATTATGTCAATTGTTTAATATTTTGCAAGTGAATGCAACTTTAATGTGTGCTTGCCTATTGTGGCAGAACTTCTCCTGCACTGTTAATAGACAAGACTGCTAATGTTAGGTGTATTTCAAGATGGTTTATAGATAAACTTCCACCCCCACATCCAACCCACTGTAAGCAGATCTAAGACTTATGTGAATGACATGGTTTGCTTCAGATTTTTAATTTATTTGCCTGGAGGCCAATGTGTACCAGACAACCATGATAAAGTTTACATTTGTAGCCTACCCCCTGTGGGTTCAGGGATGTAGAATAGGCCTGATGCACTCTCTGCATGTCATAAGAGGCCATGCACTAATGGAGACAGAAGCCATGGTGACTACGTGCATAGCATGCCAGACTATGACCAAAACAGTGTGGGTTTGAATCCTTTCATTGGATCAGAATGGGTGCATCTTGGGCAAGGCACTTTACCCCAATTGCCTCTGTATTAAATCACCTACTTGTGTTACTGTGCTGTTATACACCAAACCAAACCAAATATTTGTAGCCTACTTAATCAGTGTGGTAGATTATGCAGGGAATTCACAAAATTTGCTTTGATAATGAACAAATGTTCTTTTACAGGTGTGTTATGGAACAACAGAAAACAGTCCTGTGACATTTCAGAGCTTCCTTGATGACAAACTGGAGAAGAGAGTTTCCACCGTAGGCAGAGCTCATCCTCATATCGAGGTATGTTTAACTTATCCCATCCGATGGAACCAGTTTAACCCATCTTTTCTCTCAAATTTATTAATCAATTATTTTTCATTCTCTGAACAAACCACACAGTACTCTTGGATGTTGGCACAGAAATCTTGGATGCTGATATTTAGTGTAAATTTTACCGTATATACTCGCGTATAATCCGAATAATTTAGGGAAAAATAGAAGCCTGGAACAAGGGGGGTTGGCTTATCTGTGGGACAAGGTCTAAACTTGAAAATGTTTACGTTTTCTTGTTGACTACCAGAGTATATGCTGCTGTTAGCCAGGAAACCTTGGTACAGGAGGGCCTTGGGGCTCAGGTTAGACAGAAGTCGTTAGCCAGAAAACCTTGGTACAGTAGGACCTGGGGGTTCAGGTTAGACAAAAAGACATGATGTTTTATGGGTCGGCTTATCTGTGGGTCATGCACTTTATAATGTTTTACCTATTCAGTCAGGGGGGGGTCGGCTTATACACAAATGGGCTTATATGTGAATATATACGGTAGTTATGTTTATTTTATCAGTGAAATCATGAGTTGTTTAAAAAATAGAATAATGGAGATATTATGGTGGAACCTTATGATATGCCTTTATTTATAAGATATTTTTATAATTGAAAATTGAAATACATACCTAATTTTATTTTCAGGCCAAAATAGTGAATCAGGAAGGAGAGATAGTGCCAGTGGGGACACAAGGGGAGCTGTACACGAGGGGATACATGACCATGCTGAACTACTGGAATGACCCAGACAAGACCAGGGAGGTCATCAAGGAGGATAGGTGGTACTCAACAGGGTAAGTAAATTTACCATGTTTCTTGTAATCAGGGTGGGGGAGGCCATTTTAATTTGTGTATTGGTGGTTTATGTGGTTTGGTTTGGTGTTTTACGGCACAGCAACTCAAGTAGGTTATTTAGTGCAAAGGCAATTGGAGTGCCTTGCCCAAGGACACACAATGGTAGCCAACCTGGGCTGATCCAATGGTAGGATTTGAATCTGCACCCATTTGGTGCAGCATTCGAGCATGCTAACCACTGAGCCACCATGGCTCCTGCCTCCATTGGTTGCCTTTTATGACTTGCTGGAAAGTGCAATGAGCCTATTCTAAATCCCTGAACTGGCAGAGTGTTTTGGTGCTTGAATAAATACATTTCACTAGTCTGATTTGCAATTTTTATAGTGTCTTTATCAGATCCAAGCATTTAAATCAGACTTCACATACATTTTACTGCAATAGTACTAGGTTGAACAATGTATGTAGTACTCTTGAAAGTACAGATGCTAGCCCATGGGAAATAGTTGTCACTATCCTAGGATACTATGAATTCACTATTTTTCGTGGGATACCAATTATCATAGACTTTATGGTTGCTAAACTCCACAAAATTAAGAACCCAATGAACAATGATCCTTCCAAGGAAAGAGTAAGACTCCTTCACAAATTTATTAATTTAAGTACCTATGAACTTGTCATTTTTACAAAAACAAAAAAATGATACCCATGAAAATAAGTGAATTCACTGTATATGACCATCTAGCTATACAAATAATGGTGTATTGGTCCCAAATTGAGAGGCCTCCAAGTGATTTCACAGTATATGATCATCTAGCTATACAAATAATGATACATTGGTCCCAAATTGAGAGGCCTCCAAATGATTTCACAGTATATGACCATCTAGCTATACAAATAATGATACATTGGTCCCAAATTGAGAGTCCTCCAAGTGAATTCACAATATATGACTATCTAGGTATACAGATAATGATACATTGGTCCCAAATTGAGAGGCCTCCAAGTGAATTAACAGTATATGACCATCTAGCTATACAAATAATGATACATTGGTCCCAAATTGAGAGGTCTCCAGATGAATTCACAATATATGACCATCTAGCTATACAGATAATGGTGCATTAGTCCCAGATTGAGAGCCGGGTAAGTGAATTCACAGTATATGACCATCTAGCTATACAAATAATGGTGCATTGGTCCCAAATTGAGAGGCCTCCAAGTGAATTCACAATATATGACCATCTAGCTATACAGATAATGATACATTTGTCCCAGATTAGGAGGCCTCCAAGTGAATTCACAATATATGACCATCTAGCTATACAGATAATGGTACATTGGTTCCAAATTGAGAGTCCTTTGAGCAAATACATAATACATGATTATCCAGCTATACAGATAATGGTTCAGTGGTCCCAAGTTGAAAGTCCGCCAAGTGAATACACAGTACATGATTACTCAGCTATACATATAATGGTTCAGTGGTCCCAAATAGAGTTCCCTAAGTGAATACACAGTACATGATTATCAAACTATACATATAATGGTTCAGTGGTCCCAAATTGAATCATCTAAGTGAATACACGGTACATGATTATCTAGCTATACAGATAATGGTTCAGTGGTCCTAAATTGAGAATCCTTTGAGTGAATACACAGTCATGATTATCCAGCTATACAGATAATAGTTTATTGGTCCCAAATTGAGTCCTCTAAGTGAATACACAGTACATGCTTTTCTAGCTATACAGATAATGGTTCAGTGGTCCCAAATTGAGAGTCCTTTGAGTGAATACTCAGTATATGATTATCCAGCTATATAGATAATGGTTCAGTGGTCCCAGATTGAGTCCTCTAAGTGAATACACAGTACATGATTATCTATCTAATACAGATAATGGTACATTGGTCCCAAACTGTGTCATCTAAATGAATTCACGATATACAACTATCTAGCTATACAGATAATGGTTCAGTGGTCCCAGATTGAGAGTCCTCTAAGTGAATACACAGTACATGATTATCTAGCTATACAGATAATGATAACAGAGGTCCCAAATTGAGAGGCCTCTATCAAGAGAAACCACCCCAAACATTTGAAACTACTTTGCCTGCCACCAAAATAGTATATATGTATCATTTTTGTCCCTCCTCATAAGAAGCTACCCTTTTTACAAGGTCACCTGTTCATTGCAGAAGGGGTGGCTGCATGAGAGGAGGAGCACTATACAAGGGATCAAACCTGGACTAAAGAGCTCAAGGTTCGCAACAAGTAATGCTTTGACCATGACCATGCTTAATACTACTCAGTGATACCAAGCCAACATCTGATATATATGCTTATGGCTTACAACACTGCAGTAGGTAAGAGAGACTACTCTGCCAGCCACTTCTTATATATATGCTTATGGCTTATAACACTGCAGTAGAAGAGGGACTACTTTCCTTGCCACCATCTTATATATGCTTACGTCTCAAAACACTGCAGTAGATGAGAGAAACTGTCACCTAGCCACAATCATATATATATATATATATATATATATATATATATATATATATATATATATATATATATATATATATATATATATATATTCATATGCCAATATTTTTATGAGAAGACTCGAGCAAAAGTTCCTCAAGATGACATAGAATCAAAATGGATCGAAACAGGTGACAATTTCAAAATATTTCTTGAATTCGCAAATAACTTCCATCCTACGATTAAATTTACGTCAGAGTCATCCAATAGGTCCAACATCTTTTTGGATACTCAGTCTACTCTCCTGGAGGGGAACATAGAAACTGACCTGTATTCTAAACCAACTGACTCTCACCAGTATCTACTCCCAACCAGCTGCCACCCCCAGCACGTAATAAAAAACCTTCCTTACGGTATGTGCATTTGGACCAACTGCATATGCTTTAATCTAGCTACCTTTGAAAAGAGACTCGGAGAGTTCAAGGGGCACCATAGAAGGAGAGGATACAGAAATAGCTACATCGAGGAGGCTATTAACAAAACTAGACTCCTCGATAGAGGAACGCTCATGAAATATAAAACCAAGAAAACCAACAAATGCACCCCCTTCGTGGTTACTTTCCACCCGATGCCCCAAAGTTACAACAGATAATTTGGAAGTGTTGTAACCAGATTGAATCCTCTGAACATCTGAAGGGCATATTTCAAGAAGTTCCTATGGTTGCATACCATAGACCTAAAAATCTGAAGGACCATCTGGTACATGCCAAGGTAACTTTAAACAAGACAACAGATTCAGGCACATAGTGCTGCAAAGACAAACATTGCCCAATTTGCAAACATATGCTTGAAAATAAATCATTCAGAAGTTTGACGACTGGAGTTAGCTACACTATCAATTAGAAGTATGGATGTAGAACAAAAAATGTAATCGATCTTCCAACATGCAAGATCTGTGGCACTCAATATGTTGGCAAAACCATTGATTTCAGAAAAAAAAAGAATAATCACAAGCCACATTCGCAACAAAATCAATGCAAAACTAGCCAACCACTACAACTCAACTGGGTATTTAGTCAAGTCCCTCAAGATGCTACCGATTTATTCTAACCTGGGGGGGGACCGATATTGAACGCACATGTAAGGAACAATACTAGATACTTCAATTGAAAACTCATGAGGAGTTTGGCCTAAATGAAAAAGTCTAACCTTCCTAATGCAGTCTTATCAAAACTACAGCCAGGCATCAGTTTATCAGACGTACGCAATTTTAGCGATAATATTTACCCAAGTAAATATTCCATAACTCTTTACATGTATTATTGGTATTCTTCTTCTTTGTCTTCTTCTTCTTATTATTATTATTATTGCTATTATTATCATCATTGTTGTTATTATTATTATTATTATTATTATTATTATTTTATTATTATTGTTGTTGTTGTTGTTGTTGCTATTATTAATATTATTAATATCATTATTATTTGAACTCTTGTCCATTATCCTGCTATACCATGCTCTTGACATACTTCCTTAGTACCTCCATGCATAACTTTACCAGGATATAATTTCTTTTGCACATTTTGATGATGGTGTTGATTTTTCGCTGCGCATAGTGTCAGTCCATTGTTCCAAGCCTGGAATAAGGACAAAACACTTTGGTCCTCAGCGTGATACATACAATAAACACTTCTTTGAATTTTTTTACACAACTTTGTTGGGCTGATGGCAGCATAACATAGATATGAAGTTTACCCATTTTAGACCGTTGTTTAATTTTGTCTTCTTTCTTTTTTTATTGTTTAACCTTTGTTTGTTTATTTCCCCATCACTGAAACATGTAGGAGTCAAGAATTCTTCTTGGCTTTAGTGTTTAGTGTTTGTTTTGTGGATGTAAATTGTTTCTTCCCCTGATGAAGAGCTTGTTGGGAAACTGTTTTGTATTTGCGCTCTTATCAATTTTTGTGTCATTATATATATATATATATATATATATATATATATATATATATATATATATATATATATATATATATTATATATATATATATATATATATATATATATTTATGGCTTAAAACACTGCAGTAAAAGAGAGACTGCTCACCCAGCCACCCTCTTATATATTATTGTGGCTAAACCAATGCAGTAGATGAGAGACTACTCACTAAGCCACCATCTTGTATATACTTGTGGCTTAAAACACTGCAGTAGATGAGAGACTACTCACTAAGCCACCATCTTAAATATGTTCATAGATTAAAACACTGCAGTAGATGAGAGACTACTAAGCCACCATCATACATATACTTTTGGCATAAAGTACTGCAGTAGATGAGAGAAACTACTCACCCAGCCACCATCTTACATATATGCTTGTGACTTAAACACTGCAATAGATGAGATTGATTACTCACCCAGCCACTCTCTTATATATATGCTAGCCTTATGGCTTATAACACTGCAGTAGATGAGAGAGACTACTCACCCAGCCACCATTTTATATATGCTTATGGCTTAAAACACCGTAGGGTTTTAATCCTACCATTGGATCAGCCTGGGTCAGCTACTGTGGTGTGTCCTTGGGCAAGGCACTTCACTCCAGTTGCCTTGGCACTAAATGACCTTCTTGTGTTGCTGTGCTGTAAAACACCAAAATTCAACAAATCAACAAATTAGAGAGACTTCTCACCAAGCCACTCTCTTATATATATATATATATATATATATATGCTTATGGCTTATAACACTGCAGTAAATGAGAAAGACTACTCACCCAATCACCCTCTTGTGCCTGTGGCTTAAAACACTGCAGTAAATGAAAAAGACTACTCACCCAGTCACCCTCTTGTGCCTGTGGCTTAAAACACTGCAGTAAATGAAAAAGACTACTCACCTAGCCACCATCTTAAATATGCTTATGGCTTAAAACACTGCAGTAGATGAGAGAGAGACTTCCCACCCAGGTACCATCTTATATATGCTTATGGCTAAAAACACTGCTGTAGATGAGAGAGACTACTCACCAACCATCCACTATGCTTATGGCTTAAAAAAATTCAGTAGATTAGAGAAAGTTTGTTTTTTCTGAAGTACTGTTTTAAAAGATTTTTGTGCAAATAAATTCTTTTCATTGCTTAAACTATATACAGAAGTCAGCTGACTAATAATTTTTAAAATGCCAATTTCCATGTTAAAAGCATTAATTGAAACTTGGTTTTCATATTTTTTTCTGTGCCAGGGACCTAGCAGTGATGGATAAAGAAGGATTTGTCAGCATCTGTGGCAGATTAAAGGACATGATCATCAGGGGTGGAGAGAATGTTTATCCGCTAGAAATAGAACAGCTCCTCTACAAGCATCCAAAAATCAAAAATGTTCAGGTAAGACCCACTCATTCTGTTAATACTGTATATGGATAAATTTTCATTGTGGTCATATTTTTGGGACTTTGTAGACAAGTAAAAAATTATGAAGCTTTAACTTTGCAGAAAATTAGGGAGTTAAACAATTTGTGTCACCAGAGTTGCAAAATTGTGAAAATTATATATGTGAAAGATTTCCAAAATCATAAATTCTGCAAAATTTAACTATGCAAAAAATTGCTCATGTACAAAAATTAATATACTGGCTTGAATAAAATGAATCTGTCTATAAAGTATTGGTGTAGGACAGGGAAATCCCACAACAATACAGATGTTTCATTATTTTTCATATATTCCCACATCAAAAAATGTGGGGTTTTAAGCAGAATGGTACCCAGTTGTTACACTTAAAGCATTACAAGGAACAAAAATCCATTAAAATATTTCTGAATCATTTGATAGAGCATATTAAATTTTGGTTCACAACTCAGAAATGTGGTAAAAAGAAACATAGTTTATGTACTGTGATTAAACTATAATTGAAAAATAGCAGACATGATATCATCATTTAACCCATTTTATCCTGAATACGACTACGGTCGTAATACCTCATTCTATCCTGAATACGCCTGTGGTCGTAGTATCCCATTTTATCCTGAATACGACTACGGTCGTAATCTACTACGTATGTGTGTAGCGTCTATAGAAACATGTGTTATACATCACAAATATTTGTGTACTTCTTCACCAACACAGGAAATGGTTAAAGCACGCATGCGCAGTGAAATTTTTAAAAAAACGTGGTTGCAAAAGTAATTGTTGGCTTGAAAATCGATCGATAAAATGATGGACGACAACTCAGATGTAAACATGGATGTTGACAGCGAGGGTAGCGACATTGAAGTTGATGATTTGGATGATTCTGATGATAATATTGACTTAAATGATGGGTTAGCTGATGTTTACACAACAACTGATGTAGAATTTGCAGTTTTAAAAATGAAGTACATTTTTGCAGTGTGATGTGGACATTTATATTTGTGATTAAAGTAATATTGTTATTACTGACATATTGATGATATGGACCTCAAATTTGGACAAACATTCTACTGATTAATTATCTTTATCATACTTAAAGATTTCTAGGATTAATTTGTGACTAGGATTAATATGTGACATGTTTTCATGAGAAACTGCACGCTGAAGTACATGTTTTGGAATGTGATGTAAAAAATTGTTCCAGGTGTTTTGTTGTCCAATTTTAGTAAAATTATTATAACTTTTGAACTAACAGTGCTAGAAACTTCAAATTTGGACCAAAATACTAGAAATAGAATTATCTTTATTTTATTCACATAATATTAGGAGCATTTCATTCATCTTCATGGACAAAAGATTCACTGAACATCATGGCGAGTTTTTTTATTTTTTTTATTTTTTTTCAAGTCATATTTCAAAATACAGTTGTGAGCATGTACATTGGTAAATGATAACAAAACATATATCACTGTGTTGCAAATTTTAATACCTTTTCAAAGATACATAGTTTTATATACTTTAAAAAAGAAATAACAATGTTACAACACTTTTAGTAAACATGGTGAAGGTCATCACAATTTCAACTGCTGCTGCTGTGTGATGCTCAGTTTTACCACAATGTATTTAGAATTGCTTCTCAGGAATCGGACAGTGTAGTTGAAATTGGTAAACAGGATAAAATGGGTTAAACAAGTCAAAGTAGCAATGCACCAATCAGAACACAATTTTGACATTATGCAAGGTAGGATAAGTCTTGTAAGGTAGGATTAGGATTTTCTTCACGGGTGTTCTGCTTGAAAAATTCTATCAACTTAGAGGGGATGTGAGAATGATAAATCTGTCTTTATAATGATTTTTGTCTCACTCACATATAGTGATACATAGTTATCACTTTAAGGCAGCAATGGCTGCCATTGCATTGGCATCAGCATTCAGATTCTTTGTTAATTAAAGGTCTTTTTGAAAAGTCATATGCCATGCATTATATCATGGTTTGTAGGTAAGACATACACTTCCACAAAATCACTTTTTAATCTCATGTTTGTTTATTATCAAAGTCTTCATTGGCACAGACACATATTTGTAAGATAGACCACTGTTTTAAACAGTTCTCCTCATTACAACGCAGTAGTTGGGGTCCATAACTGCCAATTGCATTATATACCAAACAACTGTATAGTGAGAGTGGATGAAGATTCAATGATAATGTGTGTGTGTGTATGTGTGTATAAACAAAATGCTAGTCAAAACTGCTGATTGTGTTATATACTGACCCAAATTATAGTGAAAAAGAATGAAAATAAAATCAATATGTGTACATGTGTGTTTGGAAATAAACAAAAGGCCATTAAAACTGCCAACCACGTTATATACTGAACTACAGTATATTGAGAATGATTGAAAGTTCAATCAATACGTGTGTTACGGGTTATGAGAAATAAACAGAATGCTAGTAAAATGTATAGTAATGATTTTAGTGTATGTAAATTAAATATATTTTTTCATTTTTTGGTATTATGTATTTAATTTTGCCAAATAATAATGTTTTAAAAAGGAAATAAAGATATAATAATAAGCTTCATGTTATTTTCTATCAACACATATTGTCATAGATTTCATGGACCAGTTCAGGTATGGTGATTTTCACATACATTTTTCAGGTAATGGATTTTGAAAATTCTAAATTGTTTTATTTTTCTTTCCTTCTAACGTTTATAATTTTGGTCATGGGGTCTATATCCAGAAGCACATTATAATGAAGCATGTTATAATGAGGGAGAGCTGTATATATCCAACATTTGTGGCTTATGTATTTTTCAAAATCTGAATGCATTCAAATTATCATTAGTCTTTTCTGCAAGTAGATATTTTGTATCATGTTATCCTTTGATCTCAGACGACAAGGAAAATGTGGACTGCGAGATTTGGATCATGTGACTAAATACAATTAGAAATGACTAAGTACGAGGTTATGTTTATAAACACTGTAGTTTGACTCATGTGTTGGCTTATCAAAGATACAGTATATTTTTTAATTGTTGTGAATGAGAAGCTAAATGATCTTAGGCTTAATTTGAGGCAAGTAGAAGTCGATAGTCGATACAATGTTGCTTAATTATGCAAGTCCCTGTGTAAGGTGATTGCCCTATGTTGCTTAATTACTATAATGTGGTTGTGATGAATACACTCAGACCTCCACTCCAACATAACTATATTTAAATATCTAACACAGGGTAGGAAAGGTCAGAGGAAACTCAGATAAGCATACATGTTGATACCTGAAAGACCACTTTGTGTATGTCAAACATGTAAGAAGTGTTGAGGTTGTATGTATGTGTATTGCAGGTCATTGGTGTCCCAGACAAGAGGCTGGGGGAGGAAATCTGTGCCTGGATTGAACTGATGGATGATGTCACTGCCACTGAACAAGAGATCAGAGACTACTGTAAAGATAAGGTCAGAAATTTAATTGTTTTATTTCATTTGTACAGCAACTTCTCACAGCGTGTACAGAGTGCTGTTGACTTCTCAGACATGTCATATGTTGACATACTGTTGTGTCTAACTGCAACCAACATAGACCCTGAACTGCTGTTGTATTGTGCATGAGTAGGTCCGGGTCTGTGTTGTTTTTATTCCACTGATTAGGGCTAATGAGCTGCATAGACAAAGATCTGCCAGCACATTATGCAGTGGCAGATATCTATGCAGTTTGCAGTTGGATCTGATTTATATGCGAGTATATATGGTACATAATTCTCGGGAACTGAGGAAAAATATCTCAAACTGCACACCAATTTTTACCTTATTTTTTGCTTTTTCTATGATCCAAGCCTCTGTAAAGATCATTCTAATATCGTTTGTTTATCTTGGAGTTCATGTCTGTATCTTTTGATGTTTATCATACAAATGACACAGTGGTTGGTAAATTCCATTAAATAGATACTGGCATAGTAAAGATAAATATCATTTAAATGACACAGTGTTTGGTAAATTCCATTAAATAGATACTGGTATAGTAAATATAAATATCATTTAAATGACACAGTGGTTGGTAAATTCCATTAAATAGATACTGGCATAATAAATATCATTTAAATGACACAGAGGTTGGTAAATTCCATTAAATAGAAACTGGCATAGTAAACGTAAATATCATTTAAATGACACAGTGTTTGGTAAATTCCATTAAATAAATACTGGCATAGTAAACATAAATATCATTTAAATGACACAGTGGTTGGTAAATTCCAGTAAATAGATACTGGCATAGTAAACATTAATAGCAAGAAGGATGAAAAATAATTCTCAGAGAAAGATCATGCTTTTACCAAAATTAACTAAAGTTTGATTTAGTTGAATAAAACAGACAGGAAACAAGTGATAGCGCATATGAAGATAGAAACAGAATAGTCATTATCACAGTGCTTTTTAAGAAGTACAGGGATTTTGTTATACAGTCCATTTGCATGTTGGTTAGTATGCACATGTGTACCAGAGATCCCAAAGTAGCCATATATACAGGAAATGACAGACATATGAGCTGAAATGACTGGTTGCTAACCTAGCATATTGAACATTGGACATAAGGTTCCCATAATTGTATCCCATGTAATTATTTGGTCATTATGTTTTCTGTATTGTTTAAAGACTCAATAGCCACAAAGCACAGACAATAGAGGTGTGAAAGTTTATATCCTGGACTTGTCCAAACTCTGTTTTTTATTGTATGACAAGTTTATATCCTGGACTTGTCCAAACCCTGTTATCTACTGTATGACAAGTTTATTTCCTGGACTTGTCCAAACTGTGTTATATTTATATGACAAGTTTTAACTGGTATTCTTGGGATAGGCATTACCAAGTGCAATATTGACATCAGATGATGTCTCCAGTCTTTGGTCAAATCAATCACAATGAGGGAGGTAGTTTTTGAAGTTGAATAACTTAGCAGCTAAAATCATAAGGTAGACATTGAAAATTGCTTGTTATTTTTCATGCCATCCTGTCGATGAACAATAAAATAAAATATGAAATTGCAAAAAAGACAAAAATGAATCAATACAAAGAGAATTCTAGAGTACATTGAGAGAAGGGTAATAGATTTTGAAAACTCTATTCTGCAAATAAAATGAAGTGATTGACATTGAAAATTAATTGTATTTATTGTGACATACTGTAAATAAACAATGAAAGATAACACTGAATTGCACACAAAAAACCCCAAAAATGAATCAATGTAAGTATAAAAAAGCAAATAAACACTAACCTTCCTAACCTTTGCTCCAGTATCTTAGTCATCTACATTCAGTTTGATATATTTTGGCAAGATGTTGCATTTATAAATTCTGCAAGACTCATTCTAACACAGCACGAATATGTTTCAGAAAATTAAGTAATGTAATATTTCCATGTAAAATTAGGTTGGACAGTTAGAAAACTTTGCACTTTCAAGTCAGTTTTCCTTAAGCAGATGAAATAATGGCAGTTTTCCTTCAGCAGCAAAAATTTATCGAGAAGCTGTGAAATGTACATGTCAAAGTGTTCACAAATCTTCCCTATTCATTTCCATTTAAGAAGATCCTTAACCATAGATAACGTCTTCACTTTCCAGCCCTGATTTTAATATGGTCCAAAACATGTAACAAAATGATGAACAGTCTTGCTTAAATAACATCACAACACTGTCCAATGTACATGTTCAAATGACAATATGAATTTTGACGAAACACAAGTTTGATCATGTGAGCAGTTCAAAATGTTGGCCACATTTATCTTGATAGAAAATGCAAAATTAAAAGAAAGAAAAAGAAATGAGGGTGCCTGGAAAGAGGTTCATAAGGCAAACATATGTGACCTGCGTAAAAAAGAAAGCTGATCATTCAAAAATCAGATAGAAAACCATGGTAATACAGTGAATCACTTAGTATTCTCTTGTGTGATACCAGTTATATCATAGGGTTGGGGACTTGGATGGTATTGGCAGAAGAAACCTGGACACTAACATTGCCTCGATTTCTCTATCAGTACCCTTTTCATTTCCCCATCCTTTGTTATATCTGGTATCCTACTCTAGGCTATCGTTTAACTTATACTGAATGATTGCACAAGTATCTGTACTAAAGACATAACATTATTTCTTCAGACATTTACAACAAAATATGTGTAACTTGAGCTCTTTTTAAAAAAAAAAAAAGAGAGACTAACAACAACAACTAACCTTCATTATATTCCTCCAACACTTGTATGAGCACCTGATGAAGCAAAACTTTACCAGCAGACTTGACTGGATATGGCTGTCAATTAAGTGTAATGTATTTTCGAGGTAGTAAGTCAGCATGTTGTCAATTAATAATTAATTTTTAACTTTACTGGTCTTAGACCAGAAGAGCTTTTGTGATAGCCTGTTGTCCATCATCTGTTGTCCATAAGCACAAGTTTGTTATTGCTACTCCACCTAAACTGCTGGGAGTATTGCCATGAAACTTCACACACATATTCATCTCAAGGTCAATTAAGCTGGTCCTAAATGAAATGGTGCCTCTCAGATGTCCAATATGACAATCACAGCAGCCATCTAAAGATCTTGTAATAAGTATCCCTCCTGAATGAATGGTCACATCAAATGGGGGTTTTCACTAAAGAACTTCTTATGATGTCTAGTTAGTCTTAAATGAAAATGGTACCCCTCAGCCTTCCAATGTTGCCATCTTGAAAATCTTATTATTACCATTCCTTCTGAATGAATGGTCATATTGGCACGGGGTTTTCAGTGAGAGACCTTTTATGATGTGTAGTTGGTACTGCATGAAAATCGTGCTGATCTGACAGCCTAATGAATATGACCATCATGATGCTATCTTGAAAATCTTGTTATAGCTAATTTTGTTGTTGTTGAATGGATGATCATATTGACATGGGGTTTTTACTAAAAGAATTCTTATGAAGTCTTGTGGTCCTAAATGAAAATGGTACTTATGTGACATCCAGTATAGCCACCATGATAGCCATCTTGAATATCTTGTTATGTTGGTCCTAAATGAAAATAGTGCCCTTGAACATTTTGTTATCGATAATCCTCTGGAATGGATGGTCATACAGACATGGATTTTTCACTAAAATACTTATTATATGTATTGGTTGTATATGAAAATGGTTATGATTAGACCTCCAGTGTGGCCACCATGGCATCCTTCTTGAAAATCTTTTTATCACTTCATCTCCTGAATGGATAGTCATTGTGACATGGGGTTATCACAAAACAATGTTAGATCTGTAATTTGGCCTAGGTGAAATGGTGCCAATGATGTCTACAATATGGCTACCATGTTAGCCATCTTGGAAATTTTGTTATAGCTACTTCTCCTTAACAGATGGTTATACAGAAATGGCTTTTTACTAAAGGACTTCTTATGATATCTAATTGGTTAAAAAAAATTGGTGCTGATCAGACCTCCATTTTGATGGCCATCTTGAAATCTTGTTATACAGCTGTAGCTGCTTCTCCTGAATGGATAGTTGTATTGACATGGGTTTTTCACTAAACAACTTTTTATGATATGTAGTAGTCCTACATGAAAATTGTGCCAATCAAACCTCCAGTATGGCTGCCATGGTGGCCATCTTGGAAGTCTTGTTATAGCTTTTTCCTCTGAACAGATCATCATGGGAATTTTTTTACAAGACTTCATATGATATCTAGCTGGTCCTAAATAAACATGGTGTTGACCAGACTTCCAACATGATGACCATCATGAAAATCTTGTTATCACTCTTTAAGGGCTGGTCATATTGACATGTTATTTTCACTAAAACACTTCTCTCTGCAATGTAGTTTGTCATAAATGAATATGATACCAAGGTGACCTCCTAAAATTTGAAAAATCTTGTAACAGCTACTTATCCAGAATGGATGGCTTGCCAACATTTTTTGGGGGGTGGTGGGGGTGGAGAACCTCTTATTTCTTGCAAAATATAGTTGTTCCTGTATTAATATGATCCTCATACAGCATTCAAATTGGCAGCCTTGACAGCCATTCTAAACATTTGTATATATCTACTTCTCCTGAATGGATGGTTGTATAAACATGGGATTTTCATTAAACACTTTAGCAATATGTAGCTGGTTCTGAATGAATATGGTGCTCATCTGACCTCCAACATGGCACCACAGAGGCCATCTAGAAAATCTTGTTATCACTACTCTCCTTGCATAAATGGTGGCACTTACATGGGATTGCAAGTAAAACACTTCTTGCAATATTTAATTCGTTCTGAATGAAAATGGTGCAGATCTGACTGTCAACATATTGCACTTTTGCAAAGGAGTTTTGAAAACCAGACCTAAATGATATTAGGTCCAAGTCAAAGGTCATTGCTTGCATTTTTTACTTCACTGAGCTACTGAACACAGTGATTTGTATATATGCAAGGGAATTTTTATCAGACTTTGTATTTAGTTGCATTCCAATGAAAAGTTTATATTCAGTACATGATTTAATGTCAAAAGTCTTAACTCAGGATTTTAGCTGTACTGGCTTGTGAGCATGATAACACAAACATGTATGAATGGAAGTTTATTATTTAACTCAGTATATTATTTAACTCAGTATATGTATTTAGATACATCTGAAGAATACCTAGAATGATACTTCACTTACTTCAGTTTTATTTCAAAAATTATTACTTACAGATTTAACCAAACTTGGCATGTCATTATATCTTGACATTGTCTGAGACGAGTTCAGTGATCTTCTATCATTGAAATTAGGTTCAATGTCAGAGGCCATGAAAAAGAAATTTGTACTGCACTGACGAATATATTGTGAACATGCTAATTCATGCTAAGATAAGAAACAAATTTGTAACCAAAATTTGGTATGTTAGAGTTTCTCAAGAGTATCAGATATGGTTTAAATACTGCTCAGTAGTTAGAATGAAGAAACAGACTTATTTGGGATTCTCAGCCAGTAGAGAGAGAATCAGTCCCTTCAAAGGTCCCTTCCAGTGACATAAAATACTGTTGTTGGTCACAATTCAGTAGGATTGTTTTCTTAAAGATAAAATCATTTTTGTAAATATAAATAGTTTAAGAGCAAACTAGTGAACCATGGCATGATAGTACTAAAACTGAAGCAATAGCAAATCCAGAACTGCCAATGACACATTTTCCAGTATATTAATATCTTTTAAATTATTTCAACTTTTTATACCTAAGTTTTGGAATTTTGATTTTGTGGTTGGAGATGCAGACAATGGAACACAGTAGTGCCTTATCTCTGCAATTTCTTCTATTTAACCATACATACATTATAGCGAGTGCATTGTCTATTGCTCCTTGTAATATTGTCATTATTACTGGCTATCACTTGATTACTTTTAGAGCATTTTAATTATGCCAATATTGTTGACAGGCAGAGCATATAATTTTTCTTGCAGATTTCAAAATTCAAAATTCCACGTTACATCCACTTTGTGTCAGAGTTTCCACTGACAGTGACAGGGAAGGTTCAGAAGTTCAAGATCCAGGAAGAGGCAACCAAGATGCTGGGTTTGGAGCATGTTACTTACTAGAGCAGGGGAGATTATTGTGTGATGCAATAGATTATGTGACATTGGCTGTATTCAAATACACTGTATTGGTTTAAAATGAGAGATATTTTATAAACTATTTATTATTCTGTCAACTGGATATTTTTTATAATAGTTGAATTTATTATGCCCCACTGCTCGCATCTTGATTTGGTTTTCTCCATCCATCCAGCTGTCCATCATCACAAGAAGCTCATTAGCAAGACTGATAAAAAACCACTAAAAATAGACAAATGAAATTTGGCTGGCATATTTGTGTGCATATGTAGTGTTTCAGCCAGGTTTAATAAAAAAGGGACCAATAGGCCCACTTCATTTGAAAAAGTCCAGTCAGTGGTCTGATCATATTGGGCCAGCTTCATAATAAAATGTTATTCACATGAAAATCTAAATAAATTAATTTCTTTACTTCAAGAATCTCCTTTTTGATTCCTCCAACCATACTCTAACAGCATGGGAGAAGTAAAAGTCTTCAATTTTCATGACCTTCCAACATTATAGTCATCAGTCTTTGCAAAGGCTTTGAAGTGATTTCTTGAGGGTGTATGAATATATTTATTCTTTGGTTCCACCATTTTTGGAATTAAATTCATCAGCAGGTTCACTTTTTGTTTGACTTTAGTCTCGTCTTTTGTGGGTTTCACCAGCTTGTTCACTAGAGTCACCATCTCTGCAGTCATTTTCATTGCATACAAGGTAAGCATGATACTGGAATAAGGAAATTGGTTATCCATCATTTCATATGTGCCTATTAGCAAAACGTTTTAACCTTTACAAATGCAAATGGTACTACATCGAGGTCATACCATATGACTGGAAGCATGTGACTTACAAAAATCACAAAGAGTGTCAAATGTTACATGAATTTGTTCCATATTTTTATGAAGGCTGTTACAATTCAGTAGCATGCCAAGATTGTTCTTAACCAAGAAATATTATGGGATATATTAAGTACACAGTTATTTCTGGATAATCCCTTGTTTTGCCATACTATATGGGATTAGGAGAATGGGGGTGGGGGAACAGACAGGCTGAGCATAGCTACCAGTGCAGTTAGAAAGGATCACTTGATGAATTTTGTTCATTTTCATAAAAGCACTCATTGAGCATTTTGGACATTCAGTGATTGGTTGGCACAGCTGTATAGAATTATAGGTTCTAAAAAAATTCATCTTCATTTTAATTATACTACTTTGGTGTATTAAATCTCACATTTTTGCAGAATATGATTTCTATTTTTTGAAAATTCTGCAATGGCACATCCTGGCTGAAACAGTGCCAATGTAGATGAGCTGATTAGAATTTCAGACCTTTACAGCAGTGTTTAAGTTGTTTGGGGTTTTTTTTCAGTTTTTTTTCTTTTTCTTCATACACCTCTCCCTCACAATGGAGTCCAAGAACACTGAACACAGTACAAGTGAGGGCACGAGTTACCAAGGGACCTCTGGAAATATAAGGGGATGCCATCCCAACTGGATATCAATAATGAGAAGACAAGAGGAACCTGTTAAATGGTTCAATACTCGTTTTATATTCACGTTGAGAATAATTGTCAATAAAATGCTTTTTCTAATAATTTAAAAGTTGTTTGCTTTTCTGTATAAATTACCTTTATTTTCAAGATAACCAACCATTGAAAGATCATTAAAATCATTACTCCAAGAGTTTTCGAGACACAACACAATGTGTACCTCCCAAAAAATTGTTTAATATGTCACTGCTTTTTGCTTGTGAATGTGGATATATTAAAGTGTTCTTGTTGATTCACAACAAAACAAGATTTCCTTTTTCCAAAAACTAGGGACATTTAATTCGTGAAATAATAACTGTCAACGTTGAAACTAACCGCCGTTTTCACAGATAAAACGAGCGATATATCAAAGTTTTATTTACTAGTTTTGATCACGATTTTCTTCATGTTCAATAAATTGGGGTCAATTCTTTTGGTGTTTTCTAGGGAAATAAAAAAGGATCCATGCTTGACCCTACATTGTAAGTGGGTTTGTGCGTTATCGAGGGAAAGATGTATTTTGAAACTTTTTGGACTTGTACTTTTTTTTAATAAAAACCTTGTTAGGATGGTTAAGTAAAACCACTTAAGGTACAGATATGAAATTTGGTTGGCATTTTTCTATGCACCTGTAGATTGCCTGATTAGATTTGAATACTGTGATAGCAATTTTTCAAACTTTTATAAAATTTTGAATTTTGGGGCCGTATAATTTTTTGTCTGCAGTGTTGCACAAATCTAGTTTAGCCCGATATTTGACTATTTATTGTTATTGTCTGTGTAATATTTTATTGCATGTAACATTCATAACCGATTATTGTACTTTTGAACTTTATATACATTTATAAAATAGGTGATATGGGTTTAAATTATGCAATAGAAAATGTGAATTAAGAATTCTTTTTATATTGTGGATGACAGTGTAATATGTTAACATCCATAAGTTGTATTTACATTGATACTGGTATGATTATTTCAGTGAATATATATATTTTTTCTTCATATTTACAGGATGTATGCGAAGTGGAACATATTGATGTTTTGTGAATAAAGTAAGAAATATACGAAATGTCCATGAGTGTGCTTTAATACTTAATAAATTGTATTTAAAAACCCGACTATTTGTTTTTAAATTGTTTTCTCTAATTCAAAATTTTTTAACCAAAATTTGAGACTAGAAGAAGAAAGCATATTTCTAAGATGTTGCATCACCAGAAATTTTCTTCTGTTAAATTTTGCCCTACCCCATTCTGATTTTAAAGTTTTGGACACATTAATAAAGTAATCAGTATTAAACCCCAGAAAAAATATTTCTTATTAGAAACAAAGTCTTATCTTTAGTAATGCTTGTCTTTTTAAGTAAACAAAATTTGAGCCTATGTAGTGCTGAACAATAGTTGTATCCAAGGTTATTATCTGAATCATTGTCATAGTGGTATTTGAAATTTCCATAGTTCTTTCCTGATCATGATGTAAACAATCATGAAAGAATTACATGAAATGAATAATAAAAATACATGTTATCTCTAATTACATTATTGTACTCATAAATGTTGCTAGCACAATTTATGATATACATGATTTTTGAAGACTCATTTAGCACATACAGTTACATAATTTACTGTATTCTACTGCTTTTTTGATCTTCATTTTTCAAAAAATGTTGAGTGGTGCTAACAGTTTTCCTAAGGAATCTTGGACATTTTAACATGTGACAGTTTCAGATGTGTACTCAAAGACACTATTAGTTAATCTTAGTTTACCAGGGAATGTTATGACCATCTTGAAATCTATACACCATGAGCCAGAGGGTATATAGGGTTCAAGACAGTTATAACATTCCATACACCATAGTAGACTAACATGTAATTAATTTATTACCTCATAAACCTTATACAAACTTTTTTTATAAAGAAAAACACATAAGAATCTTGTAGCTGCCATTGTTGGCAGTGTGCTAGTTTAAGCATTAACCTCCCTTTGGTCGGAAAAAATCCTGCTGAATGACTGATGAATTTGCATTGTTTAATAATACTCCCTGCAAACAAAGGAGGGGGGGGGGGGTGATCAACTGGAGTCAGCTTTTGTCCATCCAGCCATCACATCTTTGTTTACTTAATATCTCCTAAACCCTTTGAAATATCTTCATGAAACTTGGTATGCTTTTGTACCATGAGTAGACACAACATTATGTAAAAGAAAATGTCTGATTAGTATTTTAAGAATTATCCCCATTTTTATTACAAATTGTGTCCATCCATCCTCATCACACTCTTTTCTGGTTAATATCTCCTGAGCCATTTGCAATATCTTCATGAAACTTAACATGCATTTGTATTATGACAAGAAATTGTGTCCAATGTTCAGTTTTGTCAGTTTAGTGCATTTGGAGTTATCTCATTTTTTTGAAAATCATAATTATTTTCTTCACATCTTGTTGGGGTATTCCATAAGCACTTACTTACAGACAGATGTAGTTCAAATCTAGCCTTGTTTTGGGGAATAATTTTCACTGATAATAAACCACACATTAACTCATTTCTATATATAATAAAATCATTTCATATATTTGGATCATAAACTTTTGAAGTGGAGGTTTTTCACCATTTTGTCTTATCCATTGCCAGTCATCCTGTGACTTACTTACACCCTGCTTGTAAGTCACATAATCTTATTATGACCATGTTGGAGTTCTTACACCCTGCTAGAATAATTTTTAGCTCACCAAGTGAACTTATGGTATTGTTCTTCATCTATTCTGTGTTGTCCATTTACAGTTGATATTTACAACTTCTTATCAAAAACTGCTCAACAGAATTTGAGCAGATTTGCCAGAGAGCATCCTGGCCAGAAGTACTTTCATGTTTGTTCAAATGATGCCAATCTACTGTCAGATATGGCTGCTGTTACTAAAAGAAAAAAACTTTAAACAATGTTTTCTCAAAAACTGCCCAACAGAATTTGACAAAATTTGAAAGAAAGCATCCTGGCTTAAAGGCCTTACAGATTTATTCAAATGATGCCAATCAGCCATAAAACATGGCTGCCATTACTAATAATAGAAAAACCTTTAAACAACTTGTCAAAAACTACTCAACAAAATTTGACCAAATTTGATGGAAAACGAAGGTCTTTCAAATCTATTCAAATGACACCAATCCACCAACTAAAAATAGAAGAACCTTTAAACAACTTCTTTTCAAAAACCACTCAACAGAATTTGACCAAATTTTACAGAAAGCATCCTGGAATAGATGGCTTTTAATATTTTACAAATGATGCCAATCTGCCATAAAATATGGCTGCCATTACTAAAAATAGAAAAGCCTTTCAATGACATCTTAAAAAGTGGTGAAGCAGAATTTGATAAAATTTGACAGAAAGCATCCTGGCAAATATGGCTTTTAAAGTTGTACAAATGATGTTATCTGCCATCAAATATGGACACTGTTACAAAATATATATATATATATATTTTAAAAATTACTTCTTCTTGAAAACCACCCAACATAATTTGACAGAAAGCATAAAGGTCTTTTAAATGAGAACAAATTATGCCAATCCACCATCAAATATGGCCACCATTACTAAAAATAAAAAAATGAAAATTATATGACTTCTCAGAAATTTCTCATCAGAATTTGACCAATGTTGACAAAAACATTCTGGCTTAAAGGGCTTTCAGATTTATACAAATGATGCTGATTTGTATGTAATGTAGTGTACGGTTTGGTAAATTAAAAACTAAACCATCAAGTTGTTAATGTACCAAACGATACACAACAATACAGATGCAAACAATGACATAATGAAACCAGAAGCGATACCAAACATCTGGAATCAGAGTAAATACAATACAGTGATCCTACTGATCCAGATTTTTTGGCCAACTGCTTTTGCATTTGACTATTAGGCTGATGTCAGCCAGTGAGTGATCTTGAGCCCACTGATCCTCTATTTAAAAGAAATACCGGATTTTATATCTTGACCAATGATATTCCTAGAATTTTGTTTATGCAGTAGTATGTATGCTCATGTATAATGTGTGACCAGCAGTAACCAGTTTAGATTCAAATCTGCAGTCACATAAAAATGTGCTGGCAGATCCAGTCAAACCCTTTTTTGAGCAAGAAACTCAGGCTCAGGATCAAAAGCACAAAATTAGATATTATACTTGGAGTATACTTTCATAATTGAAAAGTAGCATGCTTACAGAGGAACCAAAGTTGAAAAGGTTCTCAAAGTTTTAGGAGTCTTAACTTCATTCTGATGAAACTTACAGAACATCAGAGTTTTTTGGACTGACCTTGGGCTTTAGCATACAGGGTCAGTTTGCTCTACCTATGCAAGGATAGTCTTGTTCAACCAGACCTCTTGTGTGGCTCTTTGAGATCTCCACTCTATGAATGTCAAGGTCTGTACATCAGGCCTTGATCTCTGGGTTCATTATGTGATGGCAAATCTTGGTCTGCTTTATTATTCACAGTTTGCTGTGTGCTATACTCATGCATAAGACTACATATGTGTTTTGTTAGGAGTTGGTGGAAAGAATAAGTTTGATATTGGGTAGGGATACATTGAGACCATCAGGCCAAGACATATTCATATGCCATATCAAACAAGTTCTTTCCCCTGACTCGGAACAAAACACAAATGTGGTCTTTGTATTTATTACATACCCTATTTTTATTCACTTTTCAAATAGCTATACAGTGTGAATTGAATTCAAAGCAAATTGGAATTTATAATAGCTATACAGTGTGAAATTAATTCAAAGCAAATTGGAATTTATAATAGCCATACAGTGTGAATGGAATTCAAAGCAAATTGGAATTTATAATAGCCATACAGTGTGAATGGAATTCAAAGTAAATTGGAATTTATAATAGCCATACAGTGTGAAAGGAATTCAAAGCAAATTGGAATTTATAATAGCTATACAGTGTGAAAGGAATTCAAAGCAAATTGGAATTTATAATAGCCATACAATGTGAGAATGGAATTCAAAGCAAATTGGAATTTTTAATAGCTATACAGTGTGATGTGAAAGGAATTCAAAGCAAATTGGAATTTATAATAGCCATACAGTGTGAATGGAATTCAAAGTAAATTGGAATTTATAATAGCCATACAGTGTGAATGGAATTCAAAGTAAATTGGAATTTATAATAGCCATACAGTGTGAAAGGAATTCAAAGCAAATTGGAATTTATAATAGCCATACAGTGTGAATGGAATTCAAAGTAAATTGGAATTTATAATAGCCATACAGTGTGAAAGGAATTCAAAGCAAATTGGAATTTATAATAGCTATACAGTGTGAAAGGAATTCAAAGCAAATTGGAATTTATAATAGCCATACAATGTGAAAGGAATTCAAAGCAAATTGGAATTTTTAATAGCTATACAGTGTGATGTGAAAGGAATTCAAAGCAAATTGGAATTTATAATAGCCATACAGTGTGAATGGAATTCAAAGTAAATTGGAATTTATAATAGCCATACAGTGTGAATGGAATTCAAAGTAAATTGGAATTTATAATAGCCATACAGTGTGAAAGGAATTCAAAGCAAATTGGAATTTAAAATAGCCATACAGTGTGAATGGAATTCAAAGTAAATTGGAATTTATAATAGCCATACAGTGTGAAAGGAATTCAAAGCAAATTGGAATTTATAATAGCTATACAGTGTGAAAGGAATTCAAAGCAAATTGGAATTTATAATAGCCATACAATGTGAAAGGAATTCAAAGCAAATTGGAATTTTTAATAGCTATACAGTGTGATGTGAAAGGAATTCAAAGCAAATTGGAATTTATAATAGCCATACAGTGTGAAAGGAATTCAAAGCAAATTGGAATTTATAATAGCCATACAGTGTGAATGGAATTCAAAGTAAATTGGAATTTATAATAGCCATACAGTGTGAAAGGAATTCAAAGCAAATTGGAATTTATAATAGCCATACAGTGTGAATGGAATTCAAAGCAAATTGGAATTTATAATAGCTATACAGTGTGAAAGGAATTCAAAGCAAATTGGAATTTATAATAGCCATACAGTGTGAATGGAATTCAAAGTAAATTGGATTTATAATAGCCATACAGTGTGAAAGGAATTCAAAGCATATTGGAATTTATAATAGCTATACAGTGTGAAAGGAATTCAAAGCAAATTGGAATTTGTAATAGCTCAATTTGATATATTGAAGAACACCAAATCAGCCATGTAAGGTTAAATGGGTATATACTAAAAAGAAATATAGAATATATCTCTCATAGTGGTCTGTATGAGTAGATTTGAAACTTTCACGTCATAAAAAATAAATGTGAGTATGAATGACTTTTGGAGGCACTTTGTTGTCATTCCTTTACCCAAAATGATATAATTTCGACTTTATGATTACATAGTAAATGATGAGAGTAACAAATGTTTTATCACAGAAAATGCAGCTACAATATGGA
This sequence comes from Margaritifera margaritifera, assembly GCA_029931535.1. Taxonomy (NCBI): domain Eukaryota; kingdom Metazoa; phylum Mollusca; class Bivalvia; order Unionida; family Margaritiferidae; genus Margaritifera; species Margaritifera margaritifera. The sequence continues at coordinate 5,028,597 of JAQPZY010001630.1, read as the reverse complement.
TCAGTATGATTTATTAACATACTGTACAATATATACAATATTCATTAATATACTGTGAATCCATTTATTTTTGTGAGTATGATTTTTCAATGCTTTAAAAGAAATAACATTTGTGTCTGTACTTTAATTTATGAATGTGTCTCAGATGGGGAATGAGATTCTATTGCCTTCGTAGATGCTGTATTGTGGATGTGTCTCAGATGGGGAATGAGGTTCTATTGCCTTCATAGATGTTGTATTGTGGATGTGTCTCTGATGGGGAATGAGGTTCTGTTGCCTTCGTAGATGCTGTATTGTGGATGTCTCTCAGATGGGGAATGAGGTTCTATTATCTTCATAGATACTGTATTGTGAGTGTGTCTCGGATGGGGAATGAGGTTCTGCTGCCTTCATAGATGCTGTATTGTGGATGTGTCTCAAATGGGGAATGAGGTTCTGTTGCCTTTTAAGATGCTGTATTGTGGATGTGTCTCTGATGGGGAATGAGGTTCTGTTGCCGTCTTAGATGCAGTATTGTGGATGTGTCTCTAATAGGGAATGAGGTTCTGTTGCCATCGTAGATGCTGTATTGTGGATGTGTCTCTGATGGGGAATGAGGTTCTGTTGCCATCGTAGATGCTGTATTGTGGATGTATCTTTGATGGGGAATGAGGTTCTGTTGCCTTCATAGATGCTGTATTGTGGATGTGTCTCTGATGGGGAATGAGGTTCTGTTGCCTTCATAGATGTTGTATTGTGGATTTGTCTCTGATGGGGAATGAGGTTCTGTTGCCTTCATAGATGTTTAATTGTGGTATGAATCATGATGAAACTACAACAATTCATTATACAACATACTCACTTGCCCCTATGACCTTGGAATCAAGGTTACAGTCATAGAAAATTTGCATTATGGTTTTGGTAAAGTTTTTAATTTGCTTATCTTTCCTAAACCCTTTCATGATTTTTTTCATACTTTGGATGAATCATTATGAAGCTAAGACAATTCATTCTGTGACATTGAGCAACCTTTTTTCTTCAGGTTTTACAGCAGTGCTTTGATTCTAAAGGGCTCAACCTGTAAGCCCTGGCCATATTGTTTACAAACTTTTCCACTCAATCTTTTTTTATGCAACAAGCAAACAAAAAGTCAGTGCAAAGTTTGTAAATTTTAATCAAAATATGAAAGACATAAGAAGAAAAATTACATTTTGCAGATATCAACTGAACAATTAACACACTGTGCACTCTATTTACATGCTGTATAGAAGGTTATGTCCACTGTGGCACTATTTTATTCCAAAGTTACAACATTTTTGTGATGTCTGGCCCTAACATCTTATGAAAAATTCATGGTCATCTTATTTTTTGTGGATAATTGATTGATTCTGAATATAGTGAAGAAAAACCCTTCCACAATAATAATTTGCGATTCAAAAAAAAGATGAAGAATGTGAGATAAAATTTAGTATGTAGAAGAATTTGAGAAGGACTCTTCATCTATTATACTTTTTGTCGAGCTTGCCTTGGCAGAAGGTCAACATAATGATCATGTTGGCATCTGTGTGTGTATCCATTCATTTCTCTGTCCACCTCTGCCCTAGATTAACCACGGTAATAATGTTTAGATCAATTGCAATGTTGAAGTTGGTTACTTAGCTAAATAAAAGACGGGCTGGACAAAATGGGGTCTCTTGTTTCAAGTTATAATGTCATTATGGATATTTTCTTCTAGTATTTTCATTTATGGGTCTATCATGTACATCAGGAACCAGCATAGATTTTAAAAAACTTAAAGATTTTAAAATTCTTCAAAATGAATATAAAATTATTATATGTGCCATTCCTGCCAACCATGCACATAAAATTCACAAAGATATTGAGTTTCATGTTTGTCTTAAGATTTATACACTCATTATTTCAAGAAATCCAGTGCAAAAATTGAAACATATATATTCCTTGTTCATTTATTATCCATAATTCTCAGTTTTGTAGATCAAAAAGGGAAAAGCTGATCATGTATTTTGAACCTCAAATTTTGATTGTGTTCATTTTAAGCTTTGTGAGAAAGAAAATGCAGGGATCTTTAATAGATTATATGCATGAATGTGTAATTGTAATCAGGTTTATTTGTAAAATATTTTAAATATTTCTTGAATTACACACCAGTATATCTGTGTGTGTTTGAAGCATGATTTGCTCACAATAATTACATCTCTGTAACAAAGGATAAAAAAAATGAAAAAGCTATTATCTTTCCTTTGGTGCTCTGAGAGAACAAAAAATGTCATGGCTATCTGTTATATACAATAAAAGATCTTGACCAAGAGGTGCATGGAATGTTATCAGATATGTAAATTCAGTGTTTTCAGAGATAATTGTCAGGCTTATGTATATTTATGTTAATACAGTTGTACCTTGTTAGCAAGTTAATATAGTTGTACTTGCATGTATGTTTTGTAGACAAATATTTTGGCTGCTACTGTGAAAATTTGTATAAATGCTTGTGTGTATCTAATTAAAACTCATCAGGGATTCACATTTTGTTTTAAAATTTAAGGTGTATACTGACCTGTCTAATATTTTTGATAAATATGTTTATTTTATACAGTTATCTATAAATAAAGTGTGTAAGGGTAGCCAATTCTGTGTGTTACTAATAAACATGGGAATTCAAATGTTCAAATGTGGTTTTTAATGCATGTGTGTTTTTCTTCAATATGAATTTTCAAATCAAATATTTCACACATTTCCTTGATTTTTCAATACTGGGTAACCATCACAGCTTTTTTCCTTATTCTTTATGATTTGAAGTTTTAGCATGATGAAGGTGTTCTATGGAAATCCATATATCAGGCATCACATTTTTCTCTTTCCTTTTTTGTTCATTTTTGGTATCATGTGATGTGTATCACCTAAATCTATGTGATTCTCAAAGTATAATTATAAACCTTATGTCCCAAAATTGCAAGCATGTTAAATACTATTCATATTACCAAATTCCTGAAGGTCTGAATCTAATAATAATAATAATAATAATAATAATAATTTACTATAATAATTTAATCCAATCTTATCCTTATTTTAATGTTTCTGTTTCTAACATGTTGAAGTGTGCAACATAACACAGACACACACACACACTAATAGACACATGGACAGACAGTTTCCATGGTCTCCACCTCTTCTCTGAATAGCACAGTGATAAAATGATTTTTATTAGAAAAAATCTTGAACAGTTTAAATATTTACAAGTCTGCAATGGACGAAGAAGAAGACATGTAATTTTTAACACACAATAGGAAGGCAGTTGTTTATAAGAATTTAAAACTTGATAAATGACTGGAAGATACATTCACACAGATAGTCCTCCAACATCAGATGATTTATGTCCTATCAAAGGATCTTGGTATGGCTTGTGCTGGTGGGACTGGTGCTGTCAAAGGTCACAAGCGGGGTGGCAGCTTGACTTAACAGACTACCAAGACTTCCAGGAGAGTCACTGAACTGGAACAGAAATTTAACTGTCAACAGAATGAAAATGGAAAAGAATTGTAATAATCAACATTCAGTCTATAAATGTAGATTTGAGATATTGGGTGCACTATATATATATATATATATATATATATATATATATATATATATATATATATATATATATATATATATAAAAGATTTAACTCTTACTTTTTATACATGTCTGATCTACAATGTTGAGAAAAAAGTATGTATATGTTCATGAAAATTAGTTATGAGTAAGTTGTAAACGATGAACTCAGATCCCACCCCCAGCTGAACCTGTGTCACCATTGAGTATCTGGGGCAATAAAACAAGAAATTGTTTTGTTTGTTGTTATGAAAGGGTAATAGTTTCTGAGGGGAGAGTAATGAAGACTATCAATTGGCAAGCTGTCAAGTTCCAACTAGAAATACGTATCAAAACTCTGTCTCCATTATGTTCTCGCTTATTCATTCAGTCCCTACCCTCTACCATTATATAGTCTGTAGGGCAAAACAAAAGGTGTGTACTCTTTTTTTAATAAATTACTTCAGATCAAATGCCAGGTTTTAAGTTTATTTTGAAAGGGGTAAGAGGAGTTGTGAGACTTCACTCAATCTTTTACGGAAGTGCTGAATCAATTAAGTCCCCGCATTGTCTTTGAAATAACTCTGGAAAGAATTATGGTAAATCCAACGAAGTTCTTAGGATGATTTTTGGCGTTGTTACCTCAAGTTGAACTTTTTTTGCACAAGTTAGCTCAAATCTTTGCAATATAAATCAACAAAGCCAAAATAAAACGGCAGGCAATTACAGAAGAAATTCCCGCGAAACATGCAGAGAAATGTAAAATGAAGATCAATGAGGATGTTCGATAAGGACTTTGCATGGATCGAGAACACAGAGGTCGATGTGCAGAAATTTGAGGGTGACTATTTTTCGTTGAAAGGACGGTAATGTGGAAGGATCTCTAGAGTGGGCTTGCAGGAACTTGAAGAAAATGTTGAAGTGATCTGGGATGAATTATGTCAGCCACAGATGAGAGATTGGAAAATGATACAAGCATGTTCGATCCATTGTGCGGGCAAGTGTAATGGTCAGTGGACGCCCATCCATGCTGAATCGTTTTAGTAGTGCTCTCCAGTGTCTTAAAAACTACATCACGCCACTATCTATGCTGTTTAGAGTACAAGATAAAAACTTGTTCTCCTGTATTATTTAGTTCCCTGTAAGTAGTTAGTGTAAGACCGATTTTGGACCATAGTGACATTAAAAATAGGGTGTTTTGTTTGGGCCTGGGCTACAGGCGTGCCACTATCTTTGCTGCTAATATCTTTGAAGCTAAATAGTTAAAACTTGTTTTACAATATTATCTAGACCTAATTCTCTATTTCGGCATTAAATATATTTTGGACAAGAAAAAAACTTACCAACAAATTACTATCCTAATGCTAGTTGGAGAAGGAAAAAAGGACCAAGCTGGTGAGGTGGTAACGTACTTGCTTTGCACATTTTCAGTTCTGGATTGATCCCTCTTCCGGTAAGTGCAAGGATGGTCTCCCATCTCAGGTCAGTTTTCCGGGTTGTCTTATTTCACATCATTGTTACAGCACACCAGCATTAAGTCATCGGGAATGTGTTGTATAACTTAGAACTTGCTATGCATGATTAATTTTAAAATAAATAACAGGATGAATCACTCACCAAGGGCTGCTGCTCTCGCTCGACGTACCCCACTTCTTTTAGCGCTTCCATCGGCTGCTTCTTAACAATCCTTACTCCCGTTGGCTTTGCCTTATACAGAAACAAGTTTCAGTTTCGTTCCTTATTGCCTTTGTGCATACATATAATATATAAAGTTTATATTTGCTCAATCATCACTATTTCTGATAATCTCAACATAGGCTGCCTGCTTATACAATCACGTCTCTATAATAATCAATCAGGAAATTTAAACAATTATTAAACCGATAAATTCCACCTGATTCTACTATAGCAACCTTTGATTTGTTGTAAAGTAGCAACGGTTTCATCCATATTTTATGACTTAGTTATCTTGAGAAAGTTCGAAAGGTGCATTTTGACTGGACCATCTAGATTGCAAGAATTGCCCCAGAACATATAATTCACTCTAATGATTAATACCAATTTGATATTTAACAGAACTGGAGATCATAACATGTTTGAGATTGCGTTTGAGCTATACGTTTTGAGTCAACCAAAATAGCAAAGGGCTTTACTTTTGAAACATCTATTTTGATTGGCTGTGAGTAGAAATTCAATCTCAAGTTCGAGCTCAGAATTTTCTGGTATCCATTCCTGGCTGAAGATCATACAACTCTTGAGCTTGATTTTGGGATTGAGTTGAAAGTTTCAGCCAATCAAATTTAATATACAAAAGTAAAGTCCTTTGTGATTGGTTTGCGCAAAATCGAAAGCTTATAAGTTTTATGATTTCCAGGACTGGTCACAATCATCATATAAATGCCTGTGATCAATTTACATACGAAAACTGGTCGACGAAGCTATGATTATCTTATATGACTTATGTCTCACTTAACTATCATACTTAAGTTTCTTTATTCAGTGGTCAGTGATAAAATGGTGACCGTTACTTGGATAGTTGTTTTCAAATGAAGTTTCCTACATTACCTTCAATCAATGCTGTGAGTGTAGATTCGGTTTATTCCATCTGTTAAGATATATAGCAGTTAATTTCTTCTTGTGATCTAGCATGCATATCGCACATAACGCTCATACAAGCATTTAAATGTGGATATGAGCATTATTCAATAGATCTTCAAAATATTGCGTGCATTGACTTACGACTTAGCCCCTGCAGTATCACTTCCGAATTACCCTGATGAGTAATACTTGGCGCATACAGGGTGAGTACAACAGTGGTTGCTATGCTTAAGCGCCACCAATTGAACATGCAAGTATTTTAGAGGTTGACCTACCTGTTTCTTCTTCCTCATTCGAATATGCCGGTGTATGAAAAACTCTATTAGCGCCATACACATTGCCAGGACAAGTCCTCCAACAAGAATATGGAAAATACCCGATACATGACTCAAGGTCAGTGCACTGGTATTCGGATCCTGGAAAAGGTAAACGTGAGATTTAAAGGTAGAACTTTCTTTATGAATGTGTTGTGTTTTATTTTCTTTCATTTTGGGTAAATTTATTTACAGTAAAACCTACTTCTTTGACGGCTATTTTTTATTTTCAGAGGTTTTAGCAAACTCTGCGAAAATAAATGGCTTGCAAAAATGTAGTTTTATAGTATCCCTTTATCCGCACAACATTTGACTTTAGATGCACCGATACATAAAATATATTTCCTTTTAAGTGAACATGTATTATTTTTTACAGGAAGAATCTGTGATGTGAATATGTTGCAGCAGTAGAGACTTGTATACAAATCAATCAGAAATGACACATGATAAAAGACGTCCATCGGTTATCAGTATATGAACCAGTAAACAGTAATTTTTTAATTTTTTTTATTATTTTATAAATAGAATCTTGCTAACAATCAGATGAGTAATTTCATGATAATTTGCCATGGTATCCAGATGACTTGTATACAAATCAATCAGAAATGACATGATTAAAGACGTCCATCGGTTATCAGTATATGAACCAGTAACCCGTAATTTTTTTAAATTATTTTATAAATAGGATCTTGCTAACAATCAGATGAGGAACTTCATGATAATTGGTCATGGTATCCAGATAATTGACTTTATAATGTAACATCAAACAAAATCTTAGACATCTCTGGTTTTTAAAAAATATTTTAATAACTTTTGGTACGGATGAAACTTTTATCAGAAGGGTCTCTGCGTGCATTGCAGACATAAGTAATGCATCTAATAGACATATCCATCAAAGGGGTACTTTTTGCACAAATATAGTCCTACGAGACAGATTGATAAATAGATGTTTACTTACTTTCGAGTCCATCCCACATTCACCCTTGGCATACCACCATTTTTGTTCAAGTTTGTGGAGCTCACCGATTTCCCTCAAATTTAGGACAGCAATGTTCAATGGAGTTCTATAATGCAATTCAGATGTGCACAGTATATCACAGGAATGTTCTTAAAAGCATGATACATTCTTATTGTGATTGGTAGAATACTTAGGTATTAATGAATAGCAATTAACAATTACATTTCCTTTTCCTGTGAGATATATATATATATATAGAGAGAGAGAGAGATCATGCGTAATATACTTCTGAAAAGTTCTCGTTTAAACACAGCATTCCATATTTTGTGCACTGATGCAAAGCTTTTAGACTGTCAATGAAAAGACAGTATGCGAGTGTACCATTTAAGTTAGGTTAGAGTTTCTGACATACCAGATAGGACGCGTCTCATGGTTATGTTACCTGCACAGATGGACAATATCATTTTTTTACATTCTTAAATTTATTATAAAAGTCTGCTTCAAAAGTCCGCACAAAGTATTATCGATTTTTTTTAATTATAGGAGAAACATAAAAACCTTTCTCGCTGCTGCCTACTTTAGTACATCTTACATAAACACAAGAAATGGTCTAGAGAAAGTAATGTGCTCGTTAGGTAGTACATCATAATCTTTTCAATTCCTTAAATTTATTAAAACTTTCCTGCTTTAAAACAATCTGTAAAAGGTTAGATCAGAATTTCTGGTTCGATCCCTGATTCCAACATGTGCAAGGTTAGATCAGAATTTCTGGTTTGATCCCTGGTTCCAACATGCGCAAGGTTAGATCAGAATTTCTGCATTCTTCTTTTTGAGAATGATATTGTTATTTTGCTAAGTGATATTAGCAGTTAATAATGTTACCATACATACCGACATAAAAACAATAAAAGAAATAGTGGGAATTATATTATCACGATAACATTAAAAGAGGTATTTCAATTGTGAATAATTATATGGACACAACTATTTGTTTAAAATTGGATAAAACGTTTTTCTGGATAGAAAATCACATTTACATATCAGCTACATATTTACCACATGTAAAGTAAAGGGTTTTGATTTGCTGGATGACAATATATTTGATGTCTTACACAGAGATGTAAAAAAATTTATGCAACGAGGTAAAGTTATGGTTATTGGCGACCTAAATGCAAGAACTGCAAATCAAGCAGATTATATTTTAAATTATCGATATTTACCATTAGGAGCATCGCAATCATGTAAGTGACCCACATATGTGTCGGATACAAAAGTCAATCGCTTTGGCACATTATTGTTAGAGCGTATAAAGTGATAATCCATTGCGTCGTTAATAGTTGATTGCACACTAATCAGACTGTCGGTCAATTCACTAGAGTTACTAAACTGGGGTCAAGGGTTGTTGATTATTTACTGATATCCCAAGAAAAGTTTGACAATATATAATAATTTATGATTAGCGATATCAACTAATTTTCTGATCGTGCATAATTAGTTTTTTAATTGTCTATCTATACTTTAATGGAAAATATGAAAAGTTTAAATTATCATGTTAGTGTTACGAAGTTACTATAAGAGCGTCAATAATTATCAGGTTTTGGTTTAGAATAGTGAATAGTCATAATTGAATTTGGGGATATGTTTATTATGATATGTTACGATATATTCATTATGATATGTTTATTATATGTTCATTATGATATGTTTATTATAATATGTTTATTATATGTTCATATATTGTGAGGCTGATAAGGTGAGTAAATGTGCGTATTTGCTGAAGGAATTAGTGTATAAATGCAGTTTTGGTGAAGGTTGTCTCTAGCCATCATCAGTTGATATTAAATCCCTTTCACCAATATTTAAATTAGGAGTAAAAGATTGTTTTATTAGTGATTGTTATAGGGACTTGAACTCACCAATTTTGTTATTCTAAACGGATATTAAGTCATTGCATTCTTTTTCTCAGTATATTTATACAATGGAAAATATGAAGTACAGAATTGCGCGGACTCATTTTCTTACATCGTCCCATAATCTTAATATAGAGGTTGGCAGGCATGATAGTAGTAGAGAAGATAGATATAAAAGAAAGTGTATATTTTGCCATTCTAATGAGGTAGAAAGTGAAAATCACTTTTTGCTTGAATGTGATGCATATATTATTTTGATAAAATTGTACATTAAAAGTTACATTTGGCCTAGACCTAATATGTATAGATGTGTTGAGCTTATCGATACCTAAATTTGGCCTAGACCTAATATGTATAGATGTGTTGAGCTTATTGATACCTAAATTTGGCCTAGACTTAGTATGTATAGACGTGTTGAGCTTATCGATACCTAAATTTTGCCAAGACCTAGTATGTATAGACGTGTTGAGCTTATCGATACCTAAATTTGGCCTAGACTTAGTATGTATAGACATGTTGAGCTTATCGATACCTAAATTTGGCCTAGACTTAGTATGTATAGACGTGTTGAGCTTATCGATACCTAAATTTTGCCTAGACCTAGTATGTATAGACGTGTTGAGCTTATCGATACCTAAATTTGGCCTAGACTTAGTATGTATAGACGTGTTGAGCTTATCAATACCTAAATTTTGCCTAGACCTAGTATGTATGGACGTGTTGAGCTTATTGATACCTAAATTTTGCCTAGACCTATTATGTATAGACGTGTTGAGCTTATCAATACCTAAAAAAAACAATGAATATAGAAGTTTGCAAAATGTATTCATAAAGCATTTACAATTAGAAACAATATACTACGCAATGTGCATCTCTGTAAAATTAATTCTGAAACATTTATCTTAACTGTATCCAGTGTTATGGTTATACCATTGGCAATATTTCCTTTAAGTTATTGTCAAACCTTTGCAATATTATTTACATTATTTTCCTTACAGGTGTGTGTGTGTGTGTGTGTATATATATATATATATATATATATATATATATATATATATATATATATATGTGTGTGTGTGTGTGTGTGTGTGTGTGTGTGTGTGTGCAACAAACTGACAACAAACAGTGCACAACTAGTTCTTAACTAGCCTAAGCGCTTTCGGCTCTCACTGAGTCTTTGTCAAAGGCAAACACAAAACATAGACAAGAAAAACAATAAACACAAAAAGCGTTGAAATTACAAGAGTTTACATGACTATTTCTAATGGAATTAAGGCTTGAAAATGTTTAATGTTTTGCCTTGTTGGCTTCATCTTGACTGATGATGTGGTAAACTAGTTGGTATTGATCGATAAAGGGCGCCATATGTTTTTTAAACGTAAAGTGGTGTAACCATGAATTATATCCAGGAGATTTCATTGTTTCTGTAATACGAGTAATGACCATAGCAATAATAATACCAGGAAGAACTACAAAAAAAAACAACAACAACAAAAAAAAAAAAAAAAAAAAAAAAAAGTAGCAATTATATCTGAGTGAGTATATATCTGAGTGAGTAAAGAGCAAAACTGAATGAATTATTTACTTGAAATAGTGGTGGATATAAACAGATGATTATTTTATTTGCTTGTCGTCGTCCTTTTGGAGTTTTTTTTGTTTGTTTTTTGCTGCTTGATTTTAGTGTTCTACGGTGGCGTATCCAGAAAGAATCGATTTCTTTCCTGGTTTCGGAACTCCAGTTGGGTTGTGAGCAATTTGCAATTAGTGTTACATCACTAAAAGTGTGGCTACGGGAAGACAAATGTTTGGCGTTAGTTTCGCTCTGACTAGGATGTCTTTTTTGGGAGGTAAAGTAGGTAAAATCATCCAGAAATACTGGCCATTGTAGAATCTTGTGACACACTAAAGTTAATCCTCCAGAACAAACCAGTAGTAACCTACTGCAGACCGAATAACCACAAACACATTCTAGTCAGAGCGTAGGTAACGCTAATCACAATCCAAGACCATCTTGGCAAATCTGGTCCCTGTGGTGATAAAAGGTGCAAAAGTTGCCAATATATGATACAGACCAGCACATTCTCTAGTTCAGCAATGGGCGAAAAATTGAACATATATGGTCCAAACAGAACATGCAAAACAGAGAATGTAATTATCTCATCACATGTAAGATCTGCGACCTTCAATATGTCGGAGCAACCGAAAAGCTACACAAAAGGTTCAGTCTTCACAGATCTGATTGGATGACAAAGAAGCTGGACAGAAGTCCAGTTACAGAACACTTCTCTTCCCCTGACCATAATTTAAGGGACAATATAGTAACTGTAATTGCCCACAACCACAACTGGAGTTCCGAAACCAGAAAAGAAAAAGAATCTTACTGGATACGCCGCCTTAGAACACTGAAACCATGCGGTTTAAACTAAGAAGACTTCAAAAGGACAACGAGACACAAATAAAATCATCATCTGTTTACAATGACCACATTTTTCAATTAAATAATTCATTAATTTTGCTCATTACTCGCTCACCGATAATTGGTAATGTTTTTTGTAGTTCTTCCTGGTGTTATTATTGCTATGGTTATTACTCGCATTACAGAAACAATGAAATAATATCAGAAATATAATTCACGGTTACACCACTTACATTTTAAAAAAAGAAGGCGCTATAGCTTCTCTTTTTGTAGGTAAATAACAACTAGTTTACCACATCATCAGTCAAGTTGAAGCCAACTAGGTAAAATAAAACATTTTCAAGCTTTAATTCCATTAGAAATAGTCATGTAAACTTTTGTAATTTCAACGCTTTTTGTGTTTATTGTTTGTCTTTTCTGTTTTGTGTTTGATTTTGACCTTGACTCAGTGTCAGCCAAAAGCGCTAGTTAAAAACTAGCTTTGCATTGTTCATTGTCAGTTTGTTGCATTTATCTTAATGAATCTCTGACATACGCGATCCATAGTTGGATCCAGTGTTTTATATATATATATATATATATATATATATATATATATATATATATATATATATATATATATATATATAATGACACCAAAACTGATAACGGTGCAAATACAAAACAGTTTCCCAAGGTTTCGAGCTAAACAAGCTCTTCGTTAGGTGAAAATACAATTTACATCCACAAAACAAACACTAAACACAAAAGCCAAGGAGAATTTTTGACTCCTACATGTTTAAATGATGGGGAAATAAACAACAAAGGATACACAATAGAAGAAAAAAAAGAAGACACAATTAGAAAACGGTCTAAAACGGGGAAACAACATATCTATGTTATGCTGCCATTAGCCCAACAAAGTTGGGTAAAAAGAATTCAGAGTATTTATTGTGCGTATCATGCAGAGGAGCAAAGTGTTTAGACCTAATTCCAGGCTTAGAACAAAGGACTGACACCATGCGGGGCGATAAATCAACTCCATCATTAAAATGTGCAAAGGAAATTTTATCCCGGTAAAGTTATTCATGGAGGTATTAAGGAAGTATTTCGAGAGCATGGTATAGCGGGATAATAGACAAGTGTTCAAATAATAATAATCATAATAATAATAATAATGATAATCATAATAATAAATGATGACAATCGTAGCAATAATAATAATAATAATAATAATAATATTATGAAGAAGAAGAGAAAGAAGACGAAGAAGAAGAAAAATACCAATAATACATGTAAACAGTTACGGAATATTTACTTGGGTAAATATTATCGCAAAAAATGCATACGTCTGATAAACTGATGTAAATAGGAAGGTGTTATATATATATATATTTGTGTGTGTGTGTGTGTAAGTGTGTATGATAACGTTTCTGTTGTTTGCTACAGTACTTTATTTTGTACTGACAAGAAGCATGTATATGGTTAAGTCAATAAAGAACTCTGAACTCTGATATATTGTGGCCTATTCAAAGTCGGCGGTTTCTTTCGAGTTCTTGGATTGCTTCATCTCAAAGACTACAAGAGCTCGACATTATGAGTCCATGGGTGCGCGCTGCATAAGATGGTATAACCTGGTTTTATAATCGATGTAAAATTACGAAAATTTCATTTCCAAACAAAATGTAATTCATGAAATATTTAACGAACCTTAAAAAGTGACCTTGGGCAGTGGCGATGCCGTATCCTTTAATGTCTAGATTATCTCCTACTTTCATTGTTTTGCAGGGTTTTCTTTGGTTCCAGTACGCGTTCCACGTGGACTCTAGAAGGAAGGCATACTTTCCTTTCGATGTTTGTACCTGTTCTACGCCCTGCTTTACCTCTGCCTTCATCACCTTGTCAAAGTTGGCGCTCATAAATTGCCACATCTTCGCATAGGTTGGAACCATAGACGTCTGATAAGAACAAGAAAACAATTAAATAGATCCACAATGTCAATCAATTATATAGATTCACAATGTCAATCAATTAAATAGATCCACAATGCCAGTCAATTAAATAGATCCACAATGTAAATAAATTAAATGGATCCTCCGTGTCAGTAAATTGAATGGATCCACAATGTCAGTGAATTAAATAGATCCACAATGTCAATCAATTATATAGATCCACAATGTCAATCAATTAAATAGATCCACAATGTCAGTCAACCTTACTTAGCACCTTCTTTACATAGCTTTGACAAATAGCAAGGCCACAAACTGACACTGCTCCAAAAGCTTTGTCAAATAGCAAGGTCACAAACTGACACGGCTTCAAATGCTGCACTAGAATATAGAGAATATATTGTAACTTTGAGCTTTCATAACCCAAAAGTATCACTTGGATTTTTGCTTAAAGTTTGATGTTGATTTACTTATTAAGGAAATATATTAATTTTTTGCAAATAACGTTGAGTTCTAAAGCAATAGGGGGAATATAAATAAGCTTCTTTGCAGATCTCATATTAAATCATCCAATGTTCTCTCCCCTGGCCTTAACGCCAGATGGCGCTCACTTCAGCTAGGACAAAGTTATGTTGACATTAATGTGCAGGTCTGATTTTTGTGTGTGACCTCATACATTGCTGTGTGCCATTACCTTTATGAAAAACCGCCATATTCGAGGCATAGAAAAAGAGATTTTTGATTTTTATGGTAAATTGTGTTTCTCCAAGAATACTTACCCGATCATATTTACATTAGGAACTTAACTTCCTCATCCTCTCTCTCTCTCTCTCTCTCTCTCTCTCTCTCTCTCTCTCTCTCTCTCTCTCTCTCTCTCTATATATATATATATACAAAAATAGCAAGTATTGATGGGAATAAACTCGTCAGAGATACCATTATAATTACATCACATGTGTCCTCTAGTTGACTACCTAAATACTGGATATTTATCAAATTAGGCTTGAGCGATACATCAGCGAGGATGCTTGCATTTGCGGGGTGGTGTGGGAGGGATTCGAAATGTTATCGGATAAATATTCGCAGAGATAGATAATTTACAATAAACATTTTTCTTCTCCGTCGAATATATTACCCGATCACATTTACATTAGGAGAATAGGTAAGAGGACCAGGTAATGAGAGAGCATCCTAGCCTTACCTTATTAATCCACCCGAGAACATAATGATAGGGATCCTCATGTGATGAGTCTGACTATTCACCTAACAAATGAGGCAGCACAACCGAGGTATAACTATGAAATTGAACAATTGGTAATCGCTGTGAAGCTTTACCACAAAAACAAGGAGAAACGTATGTCATTTGCTTACTAAAGAAAAGTTTCTGGGCGAATCCAACGAAAGCTTTAAATCAAAGCATTGACAAGGTTGTGCTGGTATTAACAAGATCTTGTGGACATCTGGACAACTACCAACGTGCTCACCAGATTCATCTCCCTTCTCTGCGATGCTAAATCCCAAAGGTTAAAACTGGAGAAAGTCAATTGTGCATTCCAGCCAACGGCCTCATTAATGTCCCAAACATAACAGTTGCGACTGAATGCAAGGCTCAAAGAGACGGCTCTTATCTCATGTGTTTATATCTTTAGGAGGCGTATCTGATCCCGAGAGATTTCTAAACGATTCACCTACTGAAGGCAAGAGGTCAGTGATCTAAATATGATGATCAAAATGACCAGAAATAGAGCACCACTGAGTTCAAAGTGCAATTTTCAAAGGGCACTCGAACATCCCACCCAGATGAAGATAGTCTGCATTTGCATTGAATAGTCCGAGGAGTTGCAGAAACTCTCTCACAAAAATCCAAGTCTTTTTGGAGGCCTACTCAGTGAGTTCAACAATCCGCGCAATGAGCTTTGAGAGGAGACGGACTAAATTGCTTTTGTTATAAAAAAAAAAATATTCATGGCCAATTGGATGAAATGCTGAGATGGAGACAATAAAACTCATCCGTGAAAGATAAGAAACCATATCTTGTACCGGAACTGAACTTACTATGTGTTTCTGCTCGATGTTGTCCAAGTATGCCCCCTTCGCCCTTGTCGAAGTCGACCTGAAGTGGGATATGACACAATCAACTGTCTTGGTGAACCTCCATGGACTGAGGTGTTAGTCCAAAAGGAAGTACACGAAACTGGTACACTCTTCCTTGGAAACCAAACTGGAGGAACTTGTGTGACGAAGGATGAATAGGTATGTTAAAACAAGCATCTGCCACATCGAGGCTTACAGCTAACTCATGTTTTCAACTTGATCTTGGGTACGGCTATGAACTTGTTGAGTAGACTCAAATCGATTACTGGTCGAAGCATCCAATAACCCCGTGAGTCCGGCTTGCAAACACTCTCTACCGCCCGCTTAGTGATCAAAGTACAAATATCCTCCTCCAATAAGAGCACATTTTCTCGGTAGGTTGGAAACTTTGTCATAGAGCGGTAAGACGAAAGGGGAGGTAGACGAAAGGACGAAATTATCAATCCTTCCGAAACAACTTGGATCGCTCTTACAGTTGTCTGGGATCAGATCCACCCAAGCCTGTCGGAAGTGAAAGATTCCAGCTCCTACTAGGATAGGATATCTTCAGCAGGATGCAGAGGTGAGGAGTCATTGTTGTTTGCTTGGAGGAGAAAATGGGTTTCCTTTCCCCTTTATTAGTCGGCTTTGTGTACTGGGCAGACCACTGTGGTGGATGTTGCTGTTTCAGTTGAAACAACTGTTGTTAATTAGAGCCAGTTTGTTTCTCCTTCTGGCGACTGCCATCTCGACAATGGGTGAGACTGACACTGATAAAAGGAAGAAAAAGGAGACGTTGGCGAGGAAAGTTCTGTGCAGCCTGTTTCCTAACATCTTCAGTGTGACCTCCGAATAATAGGAGTGATCTGATGGCAACGAACGTAAAGTCAGAGTGGTGTAACTTGAGTGACAACGAATGTAGGAAGACATCTTGTCACGCCAAGTCCAGGCTACACGAAGCGGTCAGGGCGTTCATCATAGTGTGATGGGCTAGTTAGTCTAGTAATAACTTTGGCAGTGCAGCATGAACACTTCCACGTATGTTCATTACTACGTTTCTAACTAGCTTCGAGGTTGCTTGGTACACTTGGTGATACTTCTTGTAGAAAACCGGAACAGACAAGTTGACCGCCACTATATCCTTATCTAGGTTTGGGACTTTCACCTGATAAGAGTCCGAATGTGTCTTATGGCAGAGGGCAGAGAATGTCATTGGCAGCTGGCTTTATGAGAAAATAGTCTTGGAATTACTAGCCTCCCGTATTTTTGTTTCTTCTTTTGACAAACAGTTGACAATCTCCTTATTCCTTAGGGATTGTAGTAATCTCTTCAATTGTCGCGCTAAGACTTAACTCTGTTATTTCCATGATACAATCTGGGTTTTGCGTCTGATCAAGATTTTCCCCCATTTATTTTACTCGTCGGGTTATCTTCGTTTGGTATACCTTCCACATCCGAATATATCATGCCCATCAGAAGGAATATCGTCAAAAGTAGTATGTTGGTACATACCCAAGGAAAACGTCATGAATGAATGGGCAGACAGGCAACCAATGGTGTTTAGGTCAGCGAAAGGATCGCCGATGCCGACGGTGAGACGGTTATGCAGGGGAGGAGCCCAGATGGATCGGATCATGGAAGATGTACGGCCTGCCGATGTGTGTTCCCACCTGATGTAGCACTCGACTTCTGATCACTGTAAGATTATGGCCTATCGGCTGGCTGTCATAACGGAACGGCGGCAAAAGTCGTAGTCGGTAGAAGTAGTTGCTGGAAAACACCCAAAAGGTTACCTGAAAACCCCATGCACGGAGTCTGACATGGGAGATAAGAAATCTCTGATGCTAGCATCTGTGCCGTGGCTTCTTGAATAATTTTCTCATCTGAGATTCAGAGAAGGTGGGAAAAAGGTTCGCATCCGTGGTTACCCGTTCTTCTTCCAGATGACCGGGAGTAACTGTAACAGATGACAAAATTCGGGGCATCTTTGGAGGGGGAGAGACCAAAGAGGCATCCCCCATTATACTAGCAACATACTCTGCATTGGGATTATGGCTAGGAACGTGCATCAGACGACTTAGAGCTCGTACACTTCTTCTCCGCTCTTCAGCTGTTTCTGAAGCACTGTTGACCAAATCCCTTCCGACCAGCCTGCACCGGCGCTGCAGCGGTTGGTAGAAATACACTTAGTACACCCAAGACAAATTTCATGTGTGTTCTTTGATACCCTGAACTTCTCATACTTCGTGCACCTAGTTGCCATTGTGTACCTACAAGGACAATGAAAAACGACAAAAGGTGCCTATTATAGTAAATTTAAAACACAGTAAGAAGTAAATACAAGAAATAAAGCGAAGTTTGAACAGAGCCTGCCATAACGAAACCTTATACAGGTTATGCATACAACGTAAAGAAAAAAAGCACGGTCAGAGACTAATTTCACGGTAGTGAAAAATGACGAAATTTTACAGACCATAAAAAAATTCAAAATAAACGACACCAATGCTTAGAGAAGATTTTAAAAAAAGAGCAGCAAAATAACACCAACTTGGTAAGAGAATGGCTAAAGTTTCCGGAGAATTCCAAGGATTTCGGAAGGTGATAGATACAATGTTACCTGTACAGAGCAAAAGCTGAAACTGATATACAACAAGCCACCTAGCAGAGACAATGGATGTAATTATAATTGTATCTGGTATGGATTTCTTTTCATAGATGCTATTTGCATCTTCTATATAGCATAAAGACGGAAAAGACAATTTTTTTGTGTTTCTGAGAGGGCTGGATTTGGGAGGAAGCGAAGTTAAGTTCCTAACGAAAATGTGATCGTGCATGTATTTGACCGAGAACACAGTTCTGTTCATCACGACTGCCACAATTACAACGTAAAAAAATCTAGATATTTATTTACCTAAATGATATTGAAATTTTGTAACAAAGGCGTTTTTATGATAATTTTCAGACAATATTTCAGCATTTAGGTCCTAGATTGATAGTTGTCATGAGGGAAAGATAAGTTGAGTCTTCGCCTCGATCGAATGAAGAAGGATGGTAACTGCTTCTTCGATGATGTTGGTAAACAATGTCAGTGTCTACCAAGCCTGCTTGACCCCCTGTGTCAGCCTTATTTCGAATTATATGCAGTGTTTTTTTTGCACTTAATTTAGGTAGAGAAAAGTTGATACATTGACGATGACAAGGCTACATTCTCAGGCGTTGAAACTTCAATAGTTTTCTTATATTTTTGGAAACTCCTACAAAATGCAAGGTTAAACGAGAAAAAGCATGTCTGCATGACTCTTGCAGAAAACAGTATGCGTGGCACACTGGATGCGTTGTTTGGCACGATTGGCAGTTCATAAAAATTTTCATGGATGGATTTGCTAGTATATCATGGCTAACATTGCATGATGTGTATCATAACACCCATACATCTTTAAAACTGTATGGAAGAGTGTTAGACCCATTTATCAACCAATAAAGAGATAAAGAGGGCGGAATACTATCTACGCTTTATTACAAACTGATCCAAAATTGTTCAATTCCAACCTATGCAAAGTCAACATTGCTATATTAGCACTGAGTTTAGCAGATGTTGGATGTAATCCAGTCATGTACCCTGCAGGAACATAATAAATTCACAGAAATTCTATCGTAGTACTTCATGGTACGAAAGTTGACCCAGTTTGTCAGAATGGAGAGGCAGTACCATACAGCAATGAAACTATATATCTAAGCATATTTAGATAAAGATCTGGTAGATTTGACATAACCTAAAGGATCTCTACAACAAGAAAAACCGAATACTCACTATTGTGTGCCGGCATGAATGGTATGAATGGATCAGGACACATTACCTATGGGCAGTATACTGCATTCCAAGATTGTTGTATATAACTGAAGTCTCCAAACTTGCAGAAAATGGCATTTGTGAATTGGAACTCTTCCAAAGGAAAATAACAACACAAATTAAATCACTTCCAGACAGCATGACATCAATAGCAGCACTGACTCTCTTTGACGAAAGACCCACTCCACAGGAAATCCATTCCAGAAAACTAATGATGTTGAATCGTTTTGGGCACTACAATCATTTCTATAAAACTTTAATACTCTCTTTAGACGTAGATTTCTCCGAATCAGGCCAGAGTCTGGTCGAACGAGACTACTAAGGTGATACAGTTTTTTTGTTCTTTTTTTGCTTAAGGTCACAAATGTTTTGTTTCTTATTTCGTTAGTATGCTACCTATACGAAAATAAACATACTCTGGTGTCGCATCATATGATGGGACAGTTTATCTTTTTTGCACATGAAAATTTAAGGATATATTTTTCACGCACAAGAAAAAATATTTCACCCAAATATCATATTTTTACTATATAGTCAGTAGTAAGTAAGTAAGTAAAAGTAAAAAGATTACTTCAAAAAATGTCTTGCTTGATCCGGAATTCAGTGTTCCATATTCGATCTCTGGGTGCTTCAACAAATCGTCCGCGGACTTAATTGGCGGCAAAAGTCGTTCTATTGTCAAAAAGGCCGCCAGGTTGGCAGTGTAGGAAGAAATGAGGATCAGGGTAAAAAACCACCAAGCGCTGCCAACTATCCGACCGGAATAAGACCTTAAGTACACACAATATGGAATGAGAAAGAAGCATTAATGATAATAATAATGAAGAAGAAGACAATGATATTGTTGACAACGACGACGTCGTTGATGATAATATGGTGGCTAGATGTTTGTGGTGGTAGCAGTAGAGTAGTGGTTGTTGTTGTTGTACAAGTAGAATTATACATTTATTTAAATATACATATCGAACAACACAAATAAGGAATGTAGATATTTTCACAGAGAAAATTATTACTGGGCGAAATAAAATATAAACAATATCTAAAATGCATCCAGGTTCTGGTATTTTCCCACTGTTGGTTTTACTATCTTTTAATATTGATAATTTAGTGTGTTTGGTGTCCGGTACTATTATGAACCGTGCGTACCTGTGGGGTTGGTAAGGATGTGGGAAATCAAGACTTTTTCATGCAAAAGCGTAAAAACCAGACACATCACATTAGTTGGAAAGTGCAGGGGATATTTCAGCTGTTTTGATAAATTCATATTTTCTTTTCTTCCGGATAATTTTCAATCGGATCCAATCTTCCACTAAGATCCCAGTAACTAATCTAGATCACCAGGATCTGCTAAAGGCATTTGCAGATGCAAACCCTGCCCACTCTCCGCATTTCCTCACTAGCTCAGTGCTTGTATAGCAATGTTGGATTATTTATTTTTCTGTATCGTCCTGCTAGGTGCATATTGCTTCGTTTACATCGTCATCATCATCATCATCATCATCTTCTTCTTCTTCTTCGTCATCTTTTTCTCATTATCATTATATTATTATCATCATTACTAACATTATTATTCTCATCAACGTCATTATGGTCATATTATTAATATTATTATTATTATTGTTGTTGTTGTTGTAATACTCCAGCAAGTTGTTGATGAACAAGCTTAAAAACCTAAAAAAATTCCTTACTTGTATCACTGTAAATAATCTTGCTAACTTTTATTTGATTCCATTAACTTATTTTGCACACACACACACACACACACACACACACACACACACAGAGGCACACACGACAATTTCAAAACCCCGTCTCCACCATAGCGGGCGGGGTAACACAATTTTCATATGATAGTCCGGAAAAGTCTTGACTGACTATACTGAAAATTGTTACAGATAAAAAGAGTATCGGACATGTGCAAAAGCCTTTCGTCTGATTGCTCCTTTGTATTGAGATACACTGAACAATACCTCACACTTTACGAGCCAACTTGATGGACTTGATGTTCGAAGTTAGAAATACGAGAGGTATTTGAAAAGTTCTGAATATTTTGTGATAACTTTTTTGTCTCTTTGCACCTGTCAATAAATTTCATGCCTACCGATAGACAAAATAACGATCTATAAAATAATCTGCAGAGGCACGTATAGCACGCTGGACACCTGCAGATATATGAGTGTGACGTAACATAGGCAAATGACAGTGACGTAAAAATGTCGGAGAAGGAGAAACGTTTCTGCTACTGAGCAAAAAGCATACTGTAAAATCGGGTGCTCTAAGCGTACCATGTAATTGATATCAAGGCCGATTTTAATAAAGTTTACGGATGTAATTCTCTGTCATATCCTACAATTTTGAGGTGGTTTCATCGTTTTAAAGATGGTCGCGAATCCATGAAAGATAACCTATGTTCTGGAAGACCGTTGTCTGCGATTAGTGAACGGAATGTGGCTGCTGTGAAAGTGCCAATTAATGAAGATACTCGATACACAGTGGAAAATATTTCAATTACCATGGAAATTAATTCGTCAACTGTTTTTAATATCTTGAAGAATCATTTGTAGTTCAGAAAGGTTTCTGCAAAATGGGTCCCGCATTTGTTGACAACTGATCAAAAACAGGCTCGGGTTGAAATCGCCAAACAGCTATTCGCCAAATATAAAGAGAGTGACAAGACGTTTAATGAGATCGCTAAAGGCGATGAAATGATTTCCTTTTTTGAATCCGACTCAAGAGAAAATAATAAAGTTTGGATCGACGAGTAGTGACAACGAATCAAAAGTGTTATACACATTATTCTTTTATGCAAAAAGGCCCGGTCGTCCAGGTACCTGTGCCAGATTCGTGTCACTGGACATTTTTATGCCTCCAAAGTGTTGCCAAAAGTTGTGGAACACTACTAAACCACCCGTCGGTACACCGATACCTGAGGTATCCCATCTTACTTCACGATAACGCACCGGCACATAAATCCACCGTTGTGACCGACTTCCTGAAGGAGCACAGCATCCAAACATTGCCACATCGTCCATACCGCCCTGATTTTGCTCCAAATAATCTTGGGCTGAATCCCGTTATCAGAGATTCGCTGAGGGGCAAACAATTTTTGAAAGCCGCCATGTGGTTGGAAGTGCAGCTTCCTTGTGTGTGAAGAATATACCAAAAAGTGAATACAAAATGGCATTTAAAAATTGGATATTCAGACTGCAAAGGTGTATACAGTTGCATGGAGAGTACTTTGATGGGTTGTGTGCGATAATATTCAGAACTTTTTTAATACCCCTCGTACGATGCATAAATGGAAGTCAGAAATACCTAAGTGCTTCCATAGTCAAAAATAATAAAAAGGAGCTCTGGAACTCGAGAGTTTGTGTCAGAGCGTGCAAATGAATGGCTGATTTAGCATCAAAATAGAAGAAATTTGGTTTCCGTAAGTCACATTATATTCACGAATGGAATTTCCGCAATTTAGCGACGAAACTAAATTTACAAAAATTTTAATAAGCTTAAAATCCTGGTACTAATATACTCAGAGACAGGAAACTTCTTATCTGCCTTACCAAATATAATCCGTTCCCTTTTTATATGCAATTTAGGTAGATTTAGCAAAGGGACAACAGAGATTTCAAGGCTGCCATAGGTTAGAGAGGCTTGTGTATGGTACATATTTTTGTAAATCATACTTCTTCATTATTTCATCATTATTAGGGAAGATAAAAGCACTATTTTTATTTGAAAAAGATGTAAAATGCATTAGTGTAATTTATTTTAACCTTTTCAGCAACATACTTTTTTTGAAAACGTCAAAGGTGAAAGTAAAATTTTTAAAGTTTCTAAAAATATGCTTTTGATAACATTTTGGTAAACCACTTCAGTACTATTGTACAAGTGATACAATAATAATAATACTTATATTCATAGACCCCACCACACACTGAAAAATGCTCTGGTACTATTTTTGCTTGCAAAATTAAGCCTATTTTTCCATTTTAGACTTTTTAATATGTAATTAAATTTCACATATTGGTAGATATATTACATAATTTTACCCAAGATATCTCAGTTTTTATCAATCATTAGTAAGAAAAAATATCAAATTCTAAATGAGATATTGTTTTTCGTTTTGGTATTAATTCAAGTGAAATTTAAGATTTCAGTTTAGAATACGAATCTAAGAAAGCTTAAGTCTTTCTTTACATTTTTAGAAATTAACTTTTGATCGGTACTATATAGCCTGAATTGTGCTGACGTGCTTTAAATCCTATAATACTATACTATACTTTTGTCAGAGTACTGTTACAGCTAACTCGAACGTCAAACCCACAACTCGGATTCGTAGCCTGTGGGAACAGTCATCGATGCTAATTCTTTTGATTTACGGGGTTAAACATATAACCTTATTTACATATCAAAAGGGAACCGGTGATATATGGGAGTTCACTGTAATTTAAAATATCCCTTAGTATGTTAGTCCCAGTTAATCACAGTACAGTGCTCCTTGTCTTATAAGGCCACCATTCTTGCAGTGAAAAAGTGTATTCATAAAAGGGTTGGCATCACCGAGGGGAGAGGGGGAGGAAGAGAGAGAGAGAGGAACATATAGTAACGATGTGCTAAATTTTATTCGCATTGGAGTGATCTGTTGTCAGGAGTGGACGCTCTTGAAAGCAGCCTCGTAGAGTGGGCTTACTGTATGAACATTCGTTTTTAATCCATTATTGAGTCGCGAAAATTATCTCATAAACACGCTGAATATACTCTATACGCGAAAACTGAATGACGTTAACATAATATGATCTTTAGAAATTGACACAAGAAGCAGACAGCTACCTTTCAGATTGCGTACTTCTGACTGTCTCTAGGAATGACAAATTTCTGGCATAGTAACAGACTCGTGACTAATAAGTTAAAAAAAGAGTCATGCACACAATTTATTTTTCATAATGAGGACAATACAATTCACTGTTGGACTTTGTTGGTGGAAAACTACTCAAGAATGAGCCAAGCTGTGCTTCACATCTTAAGTTCAAATTATAGCCACTTTTATTTTGTCAATAGATGTTTGAATAATTTCAAATTGTTTATAAGCGGAAATCGAACACAAGGAAAACAAGTGCATAATATTATAATTGCAAATTGTTTCCAAGCTGAAACTCAACACAAGGGAAGCGACTTGTAAAATTTAATCTATTTTAAAAAATTACACTGCATTTAGGGTATGTGGAAAACAGTTCTTGTGATATTGTGACAGTGTTAGAAAAATAGCAGACATACAAGCATTCCCACTTTAAGTTAAGTTTGGATTGTAGTGATGAATTAGTGACACTTAATAATTGGGTATCTTTTCTACAGAAGCTGCGAAGAAACTTCTAATTTTCTATTTCATAATTTATACTTTAGTTTTCAGACTTTATAGGAAACTGGGGAAGAACTCCGATCTTCGTATTACGGACTTAGGACTTCAGACTTGTATGAAAGTCCGTGAGGGAATTCGTATTTTAGGCTTCAGACTTCGAACTCTGAAAATAAAGTCCGAAGTATGAAGTTTCAAGTCAGAAAAAAAAGTCTAAAGTTTGAAGTCCCACCAGTACTTCATTACAAGTCTGAAGTCTACAGTCTGAAGTCTCACCAGTACTTCATTATAAGTCTGAAGTCTAAAGTCTAAAGTCCCACCAGTGCTTCATTACAAGTCTGAAGTCCCACCAGTACTTCATTACAAGTCTAATGTCTAAAGTCCTATGTCTGGAGTTTGAAGACCCTCTATGACTAAAGTGTACTAAATGAACTTAAGCCGGACTTAAATTTAAGTATAGAATCCAGCAATCTGATTGGGTAATTTTTAAGCCTGATTTAACATTGATCAATCACATGTCTGAAATCTGGACTTAAAATTTAAGACACATTGGTGACATTAGGTCCAGGGATTTCATTCAAGTCTGAAGTCGGAAATATGAACTTTAATTTCTAAGGTACGAAGTATGAAATAAGAAGTCAGAAGTTCTTTCAAAGCTTTTGCATGCAATAATAGAGAATCTAAAAATACCTGAATATGGTATTAAGCATGCACAGAAATAACATACAAAAAGCACTAGACGCAGCATGCATTAGGAGGGTAATATCTTGCATTTCACCTTAAAACTTACTTATAGCTGTATCTAGCCATCTTCTTGCCATAAAAAGCAAAAAAAAAAAATCAGGATATATCGGTAACAAAAATGCTGTGTACATGTACGTCGAATCAGACATTCAGCGCATATCAACGAAACATATAATTTTGACTAACGAATATATTAACGAGTAACAATTTGATGGGCTTTATCCAATTAGAATTTTTTAAAAATAAAGTTTGAAAAAAAACCCTCTAATATATGATTGGGATTCATTTCCCAAAATCAAAAGAAAACGAATAAGAGATTTACAAGGTGAGCCAATGCGCATTATATTAGTTCTCCTCAACATATTTAGAAAACGTCAAAAGTTTTAATTCGAAATGAGGTGTTCCGAGTAGCATCTGCGACAACCGAAAGTAGGTCCAAATATGACTGGTCTTTAGATATATTCAAGGCACGATGTACTCTTTTAGGAGTTGTGAGTGAGGATTCATCCTCTGTTTGTCATAATATAACATTGAAAATCAAATTTGCAAATAAATCAAACAGTAGAAAAAACTACTTTACACAGCTTTTCGACAGAAAACAAAGAAGCATTGTTTTATCAAATTTAACTAAATTAGTCCATTGCAATTATGATTTTAAAATTGTAAAAATTATCAGTTTACATGAAAGCTGCTTTTGGTGAGGACTGAACTAAACACAAGCTAAAACAGAGATTTAAAAAGAAGCAAAATGCACCAAACAAACTTAATATTATACAGCATAAATCTGGCGAGTGCTAAAGCATACTGTCTCTGCCGTAGCAGAGGAAATAAATTTTCGCGTAATCTAGGTGTCTTACATGTCATAACATGGAATTAGGTCAAAACTTGATGGTTCTATATAGACACAATAACTAACTCGTTTATTATTATTATTGTGGCACAACTTTTTATTATATGTCTTGTTGTAAATTCTCCCTAGTAATTTTAACATGTAGGAGTCCAGGATTTATCTTAGATTTTGTTGTGTTTAGTGTCTGTTATGTATATGTAAGCTGTTTATTCCCCTGACGAAAAGCTTGTTTAGCTCGAAACGTTGGGAAACCGTTTTGAATTTGCGCCGTTATCAATTTATGTGTCAATATATATATATATATATATATATATATATATATATATATATATATATATATATATATATATATGTGTGTGTGTGTGTGTGTGTGTGTGTGTGTTTATGTGTGTGTGAGTGTTGTCTCTAATGTCATGTACAATCTGACAGCTTTATATACTCTCTATAGTCTCTCTAAGTAGCAAATATAAACCAATTCAGTACTCTTGTAACTTAAATTTACATACAAAATTAAATTAGATGTTATCTGTTTTAGGATTAAGCCTGTATTGTTTGCAAATTATGTCAACTGACATGCACCTTTTTGTTTTTAAATTGTAACTGCTTATTTATAAAACTTTTCAAGGTAATATTTTTTCATATGCAAGAAAATGCGGGTCACTCAATATTATTTGAGCGTTAATTCTGAGCAATTAAGAGAAAACTCTGACACCAACTCTCTCTCTTTAGCAAAGAATCGTTTTTCACAAAACAAATGAAGGAAGACTCTCGCAAGATTTCAGGATATCTTGTGCAAGAGGTATTCTTAGCACTCTGGACCAACCTTGGGAAAATATCAGATCCCTGCTGCATTAATGCGCCAAGAGAAAACCAAAATGTATTAAATAAGGTAAATGTATTGATTGGACTCCCTCCTTTAGATCCATCTTTTGTCCACTCATAGGGGCTCCACCGGCCGACCAGAAACAAGATTAAGCTGACCGTCACAAAGGCAATCATCACACAAAGCCAGACCTAAAGTTGGACGAAAACAAAATCAATAAGCATGATATCTTTACAAAACGCTATGATGATAATATCTCTCAAAGAAGCATTAGCACAGCGGTAACACGCTAGTTTTACACCTTTTCTGTCACGGGTTTGATCCTAGAGCAAAACATACTAACTAACCCTACTAACACTGAAGCCAACCCGCGACCTTGTTGGAGCAAAATTAGTTGTGATTTAGAGGTTCAATAGATTCTATATTTAATGCAATTTTGATTGCCTTGCCTTCAACGAATGTCGCAAAACACGAGACAAAGCAGAAAGAACGTCCATCCGTCGACAGTTTTTTTCTTTTTCATTTCTTTTCTTGGGAAGGACAATATCTCCTGTTTGTATCTGTGGATCATCATTAGTCATTGCCCACTAATGTATAAGTAAGGTCTCAAAACATCCACAGAAAAAAGATGAAAGGTCAAGGTTATGTGTGGACAAATATTTAAAGGGTAGGAGTGTCTGTTTTACGAGTTAACTGCTTCTCTTGTTTCCACACAACGCTTTTGTTTTTGTTTTTGCTCAGGTAAACAACATTTCATGACATTTAGGTTACGATATTCACACAAATACATATATACATTAACGTACAAGATTCAGTGAGTATTCAAAATAATTCAATTTTGTTCGTGAATTTATATTGTATTTGGAAGGACACACACAGGCATAAAAGAATAAAAGATTATGATTGGCTCTGCATTTGCTTTACAAAAACTGCAATAATCTGATGAAGCCCTTCTACATTTCACATGGAATGTATTGGTTGTTAACATATAATGGACAAGTTTGTAGGGGTGAAACGATTACACCTGTGATCCATATCAATACGATTCACGATACACAGCCTACGATACGATACATTATCGATTCTCAGTTTAAAGAATAAAAAGGCAAACCACTTATAATTATTCATGACTGCTGAAGATTAAAGTAACTTTTATAGGGTAGAGATCGTTTTGTATCGATTCTTCACCTCTTGTATCGATACGTGTATCGATATGGCAAAAGTATCGATGCATCGATATATCTATGAATCGTTTCACCCCTACAAGTTTGTATTGAAAACTCTGTCATTTGGTATAATACTAACACATAATAGATTTTGCCCATACATATATATATATATATATATATATATATATATATATATATATATATATATATATATATATATATATCACCCCAATTTTTCAAAATTACAATTTAGGACTGATTCCCATTAATGTTTTGATTTAGTAGATTTAGTTGTGGTCTGTTTAAAATATTCCTTATAAAATGGTTTACATTTGTTTTTTTACACTTTGTCATCGGAGGTAATACTTTATTTTCAAGTAATGTAGGTTTTCCATAGTCTTTAAAGACGCGCTTCCATCTCTGGGGACAGCATCTACACTTCGATAATACTGAGAAGAGTAAAAAATATATATATATATAAATATATTGTTTTTTTTTTTAATTCTGGAAATTGAAAACAAAGCACCATTTTTTCGCGTGATTTCATGTAGAAACGTGATTCCATCTTCATATCATTTTTTGTACAAGTTCATTTTATTATCAACCTTATTTTTTTCATTGAACCGCAGGGCTTGAACAGAAATAGTAGCATAAGTTGTAGGGTCGCTTTCCACTAAAGAAGACCATGTTAAAAAGTCATCTTTTCAAAAAGGATTACATTTATTTGCTATATGACGAAGTCCATATCGAAAAGAGCTAAGTATATCTGTTCCACCTATCTCATATAATTTCTCATAACGAATTGTTTTCAATGTGACGAATTTAAACGAGCCATAGAGTTTCTTTAACCAAGATATTTTTAAGCTTTCACAAAGGATATTTGATGTGGCATACCGAGGACTCCCTCGTCGATGTTATTTATAATTATGGAGCTTTTAATTTCGTCTTTCCTGCCATTCGAAAGAAAACTAAACAATATTCTTTCAATTTCTTTAATAATATATTTTTCTGGGCTAGATAAAGCAGTAAAAGGATAGGTCATAATTATTGTAAGTTCCAAAGATAAAGGACGGTAATGTTACTTAAATATGAAAGATGGCGCAAAGACCAGTTGTCCTGAAGTTCTCGTATCCTATTAATTTTAATTTCAAAATTTAATAGTTTTATCCCCTGCACTAAGATTAAGACAATTTGAAGCAACTTGAATTATCCCTTATGATTCCAGTATAAATTTCTTTCTGGTAGCAATTCTCTGTAACATTTATACTGACTTCCAAACCATATTGCTTGTGAGCTTTTTTATAATTTATTTTTAACCAGAACAATCTCTAATTTTATCAAGGAGATCAAGAGCATTTTCCAGTGAAGTATGGTCATCATCTGGAAATAGGGATGAATCGACAGCGTATTGACTAATTACAAATTCTGAGTTGTTGCCGTTTATTGCAGTTATATTTGGGTGATGATTAATAACAGAGCTAAACAATTCAACGCAACTTATAAACAAGTACTGAGAGACACCCCTTTGGAGTGTGAAAAAGGCGATGTATAGGTTACACAGCTTTGTATATATGTAAAGGAGTTATTAAAGTTGAAGAATTTCAATGTTTTGTATATGAATGACCATTCCAAATAATCAAACGCTTTGCCGAAATCAATTAATAAAAGAAGACCGCCAACGTCATCCTCTACTGCTTTGTGTAAGATGTCATATATAAGTCTTGTACAATCAGCAATACGTCTGTTTGATAGAATTCGCTTTGTATTTCACAACTAAAGTTTTATTATAGGTTTAATGCAATTCGTAATAGCAAATGATGCAATTTTATAGTCTACATTAAACAAGGAAACTTTCCGCCAATCACTTAACAAATATATGTCTTTCTCATCTTTTAGTATGCAAGTAATGATTCCTTATCTTTGTATAATGGATAGTTTTCATGGCTGTAGGCCTGATTCAGCAATCCAAAGAGAAAAGGACTAATGTCATTCCCCAAAAAGTTGTACAATTCAGGTGTATTACCATCGAATCATGTACCTTTTCCATTTTTCATTTGTTTCAATGCTCTCAAACATTCGTCGTATGTAAGTAGCGCTGTTATCTTGATGATTTCATCTCGCAGCTGTTGTTCCGCTTCGATTATTTTCTCGCGTCTGTAGCTTTGAGGGTCTATCATAGTTCTTCTATTAATATTGTCATCGTGGAGACTAATTGCTCGACAGGCTAACCTTGTTCAGCTGCAACACGCGCACGCACTTCAAACCAAGCACTTTTCTTCACTGGTATAACCATTATGCAATCATAGAAAATATCTTCCAGGGGAATATTTAAGTCTCCGGCGATTGTGTGTTCCTGGGTTTTGGCACCACGCTTATGTAGAAACACGCCTATTATGCCTCTGCTTTGTGCCTCTAACGATCGTTGTCGTCCAAGAACTATTGCCCCAAGAAGTGCGTCCTTGTTGAATAACAGTCGTGATCTTTCTCTTCTTAGTTGAATCAAGGTTGGTTTAGCATATTTGGTCGGGAATGTAGCCGGGTTGGATTCGGCGGTGAAGTTCACTTCAACGTTGTAGAAACAGTCTCTGGCTGATTTCACGCCCGACGGTGATGTCTTTTTTTCCGGTGTTTTCACGTGTTAAAGCTATGACTCCAACCTGGCCTTGATTTGGTAAAGGAACATCAAGGTGGTCCCAACTATCGATTTCAATTTTACCCTCGCGTAGATTATATTTTAGTGTATATGAGGGTCTGGTAACACCACTCTGAAGCAGATATTCATCGACAAGTGGAACAAAATCACCATCCATGTTAGCATCCCCTATCAGCTGATCCAACACTCCATCAGTAAATTCTGCAACATCATCACCGCGTTCAGAATCCATCATCTATATGTAAAAAGAAATCTTAAACACAAACGCTAAAGACGGTTAAGTGCCCGTATGGATAGATGGTGAGTCCTTCGAACTGAATTGCATCTCCGGCGACTAATGATAATGATACCGTATATATTAAACTTTCTAGATCATTTTCTTCATCCATACATTCTATTAATATACCAAGCTGGTAATTATTTATTATTGTCGTCATTACACCCCACCTGCCTCTATATCCGTTTATTATAAGCAAATATGATCCAGACTCACGCACGTTTAAGATGTGACGATTAGGTGTATCAAAACTATCCCGACAGTAGTGAAAAGAAGTCGACCATGTACTTTATTGTCATCATTTTTTATATCCTTCTTTGGTTAATATTCCACTGAATACGCCGCGTGAAGTATTACGTGTGGTGGTGAGGACACATCAGCGATCGTTGCATCAACATATTCTTCAATCTCAGCATTGATGTGGTCTTTGATGTGAACAAGCGACATACCAGAGTGTCTGATTCCCACGATTTAATTTATTTGGGCCAGGTTCTTTGCGACGGCGCCTGGCAGCTTCAAAACAACATTTTTTTATGTCCACGTTAGTTGTTTAAGTTTTCCAGTTTGATCTTGGAAAATCACAAGTTCGCCCGGATGTCGACATCAACAAAACCAGGCTGGTAAACTCGATCAAATCCACTTTGGTGGCAAACATGCTCAGATCCACATCAGCGCCGCGTCGGGTTGAGTAACGTCCGTAAATATTAACAGGCATTTCGTATACTATTAAGCGTACTTTCTAAGTGACAATGTAAAATCAATAAGCTCTTGTGGTGTTGGTGAATGCTCGAGTACATGAAGTGTTTCAACAACAAAATGTTCACGTCTGGGGTCATCCAGACGAGTTTGCAACGGCAGTGTTGAATAAACAGCGGTCATCGTCCAGGAGCGCTCCGAGTGAAATAATCAACAACTTCAAGTGGTGTTGCAAGCCTGTACGAGTCAAATTATAAAAAATGTTGAGGCGTTACCACGTATGCGACCCAATGAGTTCCAGGTCCTGTTTTCGAATCCAGGTTAACAATCCCGGCTTCCCGCGTGCGGGGATCATCGATGCAAGTTCATTACACATACAAATACTTCGGAAATGCTTGACTGACTATGTCATCGCGAGTAAGTCAAGACTGGTTAATGGACACGCAGCCTTTTGCGCGTCGTACCAGGTAGTCGAAGACCTCTCCCTGAGGGTATT
Organism: Margaritifera margaritifera; assembly: GCA_029931535.1. Taxonomy (NCBI): domain Eukaryota; kingdom Metazoa; phylum Mollusca; class Bivalvia; order Unionida; family Margaritiferidae; genus Margaritifera; species Margaritifera margaritifera. The sequence continues at coordinate 4,995,921 of JAQPZY010001630.1, read as the reverse complement.
TTGCGAGTCGTCCCGAGTAGTCGAAGACCTTTTCGACCCACCATTTTTTTTAGAACCATCCTGGATGCAGTTTCGACCGCCTTTAACACAGCCGCTTTTGTAACCGCTAGAGCCGCAGCCGATAACAACGCTGGAATGGCCGCGAGGAATGGAAATATTGCACCAGTTTTTTTGCATTTGCGTCACCTCTGATTTGGATAAGTTTAATGTTACTGAGGTGTTCTATCGTTTGGCCGCATTGAGCTGACTAAGCTGTGTTTGGGTCAACCACACGGAGACAATTCCAGTCGGAGAAAGCATCAATGTGACCCGCAATCGTCTCGTATTGCGCTCCTTATTGCAAGCTGCTTTGGGGTAAGGACAACCTTAACTTCGTGATAGCACATTATTATTTGAAAAGGTAACAGGTTCATTTTTACTACGTTACGAGTTTTCTATAGGCGTGTGAATGACCCTCGTTCGGCCACCTGTGCCCTCCAATAATAGAAACGTATAGGAAAGCATCACAGCAATGCGTCTGTAATTGGGAATAACGGGGTGGGGGACCAATAACACGTGCATGAAAGTACATGTCAACCACAGACTGTTGAAACATATATTATTGAGAGGAATCGCACACGAAAACATCAATGAGTCTCCATGAAGTTGTAATCGACACAGTAGAAATCCAATGTTGAAATGATTATTGGTGTTAACGACTACGGTTTCTTCATCTGCATATTCAGCTGGCTTGGTGTTTTTATTTAGGTCGCTCATGTGCATACATTTTATGATCTAGATTATTGGACGAGTCCTTATAAAACATCATAGACGGGCCAACAGACTTCGCATAATCGTCGCTGTATCTGGCGAGTCCGATAATCGTCGTGGCAATATCAACATTGTCGAGAATTGCTTCGATTTCCTTTCCATTGATGGAATTACGTGCGCTGTCGAACAACGCCATTATCCCATTGTTAACAAATCCAACCTTGGCCTCGGCGGGGTAATCGTTATTACTGGCACGTATAAGTTTTCCCTAGATTTCTAAGAAGGCCTCACATGGAAGAAAATACCGAGACGTGGCCTGAGATACCTAGCCGGGTACGAATAATATTGTTAATCTATGGTGCTGCTATCTACTATCACAGGCGTTCCCATGTCTCACGCGGTACCGGGTGCATCTTTGAATTTTGCCATCGTTTTCACTTATACATTATTGCTTTCGTCTAATACCTTTTGCGAAACAACCGTAATCTGGTTCCCATTGCCATATTTGCAATCGCTGAATCAGCTATATGTTGTTGAGCGGCTTCATTGATAATTTTACAAACCAGAGCTGGCATTGTTGCTGTCGATAGAAGTGTAATTGCTATTGGTGGTGCTCGAGTTACTAATCGTCGTAGTCGATCTCGAATTGATTGAACCGCTTGCAACTCTAGATTTTTTTCAACCGATCCGCAGCAACGTTTTTGATGCAATAAACGACTCGCATTGCAACTTGTTTAGCGATTGGTGCAGCGCTCGAGGTCAGGACCACGAGAACCTTTGGGGCTCCTGTGAACAATCCCCGGACAACATCACCGAGACCATTTCCATAATATGCCATGTAAATGGGTTATCTCGAGTTGACAACACGTACGTTTATCACACATCCGTGTACGACCGTCATTATATTAAAATGTCTGGTCGATCTCTAATGTGCAGTTGTATTGTCAAGGTCTCCCCGCCGAAATCTAGTATGTGCCGTTCTGGTTAACAAGGTAAAACGAATATGTGCCAACCGGTCATTGTGGCATTGAAGATACACGGGCGCCGCAGGAGTAATCGAGAGCAGATCACCAAGTTCCACAATTGGGGAAAACCCAAACAATATCTAATCCTGAGAAGCTACGCTTGTGGATGCATCGCTTTCGTAATTGCCACTAATGGCGTCACAGGTTAAATTGATCGAAATCGTTGAGGTAATCCTAACAATGTCTGGTGGGTATGGTATCCAGACCCTCCAGGTCCTGCACGCAGAATTTGTTGGTTTGGGGAATTCTCATTAATATCTTCAGGCCAACCGATAATTGTTCTCAGCGACAACCGTGTGATGTCAACCGTGTACGGTTCAGATTTGATCGAGCTGGCAGAACCGAGTGTGGGCTCGTGCTCGCGTATGAAAACTGTAGAGTCTTTGCTGGTCACCAACGAAATCTTCCGTCCAATCTCTTCATTTATAGATTTCATGTCGTACGCGTCAGTGGGAAGTTCAACTTCTTGCCAGGTTACACTATCAACTGCCGAAAACACAAACGAGTTATTCACGGGAAGGCCTCCAAACGGCTGCGATCGGATATTAGGCCAACTGTAATACATGCGCAATGATACTAGTGCAATCTTGAGTGTGCGGGATTGCCCCGCGGGGATTGGTGCAGAAAACGTTACAAATAATTCTGGTTTCGTTGATGATATCGTGATCATTGAGGTGACGCTCGAGGTTGTATTTGCAACGACACGCTGCATCGCAGCAGGAAGTGCACCAGAATTCATCGTCTGTATTATATACAACGTCGATATCTTCAATGAGTTCGTGCATCAACGCGCGTTATGTTTCCGGGTCCATGATGTCGTTGGCTAGCAATTGTTGGCAAACTGATGACTTCTGGTGCATTGTTGCCCGCGCAAACTGACCCCACGAGTGTTTCTAAACGATCCACAAGGTAGTGGGGGTCACACAGACTACCAACTCCTTCTCTTGTCGGTGGTTTCGCTAGCAGCCTGCTAAGTTATTTAGCTGCTTCTCGAAATCCGGCAGATTCTTCTTGACCCCCGCAAATATATTCCGAAAGCCATTCCACGAATGGCCGGCGGCACACCAGGTCCAGTGAAGTTTTGCGAGACCATGCGCATCAGCATCACGAAATATCATCAACATGTTACAATTGTTCCGTATCACTTCAGGCACGTGCACGTATCGTTGTGTTACATAGATCACGTCTGTGTTTTTTGTGTCGGCCTCTGGAAAATATTCTCGTGGGATTGTCTTGGTTTTCAAGCATCACATCGTAGTACACGAAAAGATCATCAATGGCAGGAGCTTTGTCGATTGTGGAAAAGAACTCAATCACGCTATCACTGCCACGACTTCTACGGGTGGAACCGGGCAAAGAATTTCTAGGAGCCGTTGCTGCGTTGTTGGCAAAACATAAGGTGCGGGTTGGACATATTAATATACATCGCGACCAGGCTATCGTGGAACGGTTTAACCGTACACTTGCGGAAAGATTATTCGGATATCAATATGCGCAGGAATTATTAATGAACCGTACTCAGAGTGCTGGTACTCTAGAGCGGTCTCGCGAGTGGGTGACACGACTTCAGTCACATCAAGACTGAGTAATGAAACCACACTCACGATTGGGTTAAAACACGCTGAGGCGAATCGACAGAAGACTGTCACTGTTAACAACAAAATGATCTCACAACCACCACCGTTAGACCCACTGGCAACATCGTGCTACTGACAGTCCGTCGATGTATTTACAATCTCAGACCAGATTGATACTCAGACGCAACCAACACGTTACCATTTGGCGCCGTCAGCAAGTGGACCAAAGCCTCCTAGTAGAGTATTTTTGAAAGAGGAATTGCAAGTCGTTCCCGCAGACACGGAACTACCTCTAAGATTTATTTTGAGATCAACAGGTGCCTGTACGCGAAAGTAGCAACACCATCAGGAAAAATCCATCGCTTGGATTCCAGCGGTGACAAACTAACCTTGGTGGAACGATACACACCTATGCGATGTTTATGTGACCACATAAGATTGTCTGTGTGTGCGAATTAGCGCCGCTAGCGTAAGCTCTCCACGTACATGTTGTGTCGGAGACCCTTTTGCACAATCACGCGTGAAACTCCTTTCGCCTTGTTTTTGGAGCCACCAACTACATCTTGGGGCGCAGTCCCACGTATTCCTTGATGGGCTTACCCGCACATTCATTCTTGAATTTCTCCACGACTTTCTTGTTAGTGTTATTGAATAGCGAATGATACTTCGGGCACTCTCTAGTGTCAAACTCATTTACCAGCGACGCCTCACCCATATCCGCGTACATGTCATCCGTTGTGATGTGCATCAACAACGTGTCAGTGTCTGTATATAACATTTTGATTTTGTCACCCTACCGCGGTATGGTCTTATCGTAGTAAAACTCGTATATGAGTAGTTTAGATATATCATAGATAGGCTTTGTCAGCTTCAGTTTTGATTTTTTACTGTGTACGGCAACGAGCCCACCATCAAAGATTTTGCGTGATTCAAATGCCGCGTCCGCGATGAGCCTTCGAAGTTTATTTTGCTCGCTGTCCCGTACAAGGTCGACGCGAATCCATTTTCTCAAATTCTCCATTGTTTGGCCAAATACGGCATTGTTCATGAGCTTGAAAAAAGTTTTTCTCAAGGATGTAAGGAGCCATCCAGGCGCTCTGGCGAAATCTGAACATCCGATGGATTCGTTATATACGCATGCCCTACCGTAAATACAATTGTAAATTGAGCACGTGGACTACATAATTAAGCTTCTTGTGCAGGTTCGATACAAGCTTAACGCATTCTGTAAACTTGCGTCCGGAATCATCCACGATTTCACACTGATATTGTGACAGCCACTCGCAGAACACTAACAGCGTTTCCGGTGCCAGCGGATAATCGTTATGGGCGTGATAAAGATCATCTGGATACTCCAGGTCAACTTCATGAAAGTATCCGATGTCGCTGTTGTTGTTATACTCTCGTATGCATTTTCCACGTCTATGTGTGTGGACTTCACCTATTCAAACCCGCCAACAGGCATGGGCTGCATCATTGCCCATTCATGAAGGTTATTGCAGTCCAAGTACATGATGTAGCTGGTTGGGAGGTCAGGATTGTAACCGTCCACGTTAGGATGATTCGCGCGAGCGTATCTATGGCTGGACATGGAAATCCCGCCACGGATTCCTCTTTCAATAAATAGGTGCTGATCTATGTCTGTGAGAAGCTCCAGTTCTATTTTTGTCTTTGACAGAAGTTTATCCCAGGCCAACCCAGATTATGAGAAGTAATGTGCGGGGTCTAACCGATACACCCGCACATCAGTGTCACGGAACGCCTCAAAGACGTCTGCGAGTAAAAAAACGTCTGTTCGCAGATACAAGTCATGATAGTTTCCCATATTTTTGCATTCAAATGCGGACTTTGTTTCCGTGTTCATAGTCTTGAGTGCTGATATCTTCCCGAGTCAGAGATGAATAAAAGTCTTTAATCGGTGGAAACTGGGTTTCATTAAAATTAGTCCAATTACTCATGTACTCGTATGGGTTAACTCCTTTTCTAGTTATCAACTTCATCTTGTCAGGGTTAGCGGTACCATATCAACTGGTGATTTTGAATCCATCATTCCTGACTAGCTTGTCGAGACTGGAATTCAGAAACTGCAGCGAGTCAATATACTGCAGCTGTCCAAGCCTAAACGTCATGTATTTTTCCAAATTGTTGGGGATTACGCTTATTGGTGCATTCGTTGCTGCTGCAACTCCTTGTAAAATCAGGTGATCATCATACCCGCGCAGGTTATGAAGCACCACAGGGACTTTTGTTTTACTTGGGTATAATCGCAACTGCAGATTACATGCACTGTGCGCTGCTTCCCGGTACGCGCCAGTGATGTGACAATGGTCACGTACTTTGGCATCAGTCCCAAAGGGACCATCACTGATCCAGCAATGTGTTGCGGAAACTTATCTAATTGATTGATTTTTCCAGTCGCCGCCGTTTTATCTCTTCTGTACATACGGTGGTATCTGAATAAGGAGGATAGGCGGATGGGTTGGAAATTTAACGGACTCCATCAAGCAACGGTGTTATAGTAAATCGAACTTGTAAATCAGGCTTTTGCAAACAAACAGGCTTGTTCTTTTTGGAATTATCATAACATTTCCATCAAGTCGGTTTCAGCCCAAATAATCTCAAATGACTCATCACTGAGTATTCTGCGACGTTGTAGATCGGTTCGTAATATGCCTCATCGAAGTCGTGTGTGAATGCCATTGCCATATTATTGTCAAAAGTATATTTCTAATTGATTTGCTCTTTATTACATTCGCTGTCATTGTCACTGTACACGCTGGACGTTTCGCTGTCTTCGGGTAACGTCAGCGACTTAAACTTTTCTTGCTCAGTATCATACAATCACTTTACACGCTTTTTGTCATAAGCTTGACCGAGTGTACATTATTGTTCTTCCAATACAATCCCTAAGTTGATTAATTCATCTAGATGCTCCGGATATGTATTTGATGAATCATACAACATCTTTTGAGCCTCTTTAACAAATTGGTATGACGCATTTAAGCGAAATAGCGATTTAATATTTTTTGTGACGTTACAAACACTCCATTGTTCGGGTAATATGATTAGATACGCTCATAAATCATTTCAAAATACTATACGCATGAATCTGTGAAGCTTTTACCATAATATATACAACGGTAATTGTGTAATATAATATTTTCACACATCCTCTGCACAATATTCTCACACAATCTCTGCAAAATATAGCCACAATCGATATAAAATATAGCCACACACAGAAAATAATATCAGCATAGTAGCGATCAATAATCCTATTCCTGTAGCTGTATTTTAGTCTCACAGAAAAAGAATCTCCACATATGTATTATAGTCACAATTTTAGTCATATTGGCCTGACAAAAACTTCACTTGTGTGGATAGGTTGTGTGTGTAATACAATTCCAATAATAGTGGTCAGTTTATTCACTACGCAAGCGTTGATGCAAATCATAATCGTGATAAACAATCATGATAAGTAATCGTGATAAACAATCGTGTATGTGGCCGTGTATGCGGTCGTGTATGTGGTCGTGACTATCACCGCAACAAAGTTCGTGTAAGTAGTATCATAATAGCGATTTGTTTGGTTACTGATCTACTTTAAAGTCTTCTATCCCACATAACTTTCCTCTCGCATAGGCGCCTCATGGTAACTTTGTTTGGCGGGTTCACGGATTACAACCGCGGGTTACAATCGCAGGTTCGCATACACTCGCGTGTAATGTGAGGACAAATTTATGGGTGTAGAAATCTCTGATCTAGATCAGTAACCAAAATCCAAAACTGCTATTATCATACTACTAGTAGCACTAATAATATTAAACGGAAATTGACATTCATCAGTTGAAAATCAAAGATTACTGTTGTAACCTTGGAGGCATTTGATTTTCCTTACGCAAAATCAGGATTAATGTTCAAGGCTTTAGTGAAAAATCCGATTAAATAAATAGCGAATGATTATACAATAAAAGTACAAAAAATAACAACTAGAAAACAAAACAAACAAGATTTGGGTTTTGTGGGGTTTCACGCCATTTTTCATAACATGAGAGGCTATAATTGGGGACCAGTATATATTTGGTGGAGGCGATTGTGCGTGTTTTTTGTTGTTTTTTTTTTTTTTTTTTTTGGGGGGGGTCTTGGTTTCTTTTTATTTACATTATATTTATTGTCACAAGGCCAGACTAGCCTTCAAACTATCCAATGTATCAAAATTTAACTGTAATCTAGTAGTAACATAAGAAAACAGTTCATATAAGGAACTTGTCCATATATGTTGATCACATCTGCACTGAATATAACTTTAAAATATTGATAAAGTTACAACTGCTGATATGAAGCGTGACTTTCCCAGCCATATCCACAACCCGATAATACAAAATTTATCATCAGACGTTGCACAGATAATTGTTATAGGCCACTGAATATTACCAGGTATTTAGGGTTAAAAAGTGAAAGGTCAGGGCCTATTGGTAAATTTGTTAAATCTAGGAAGTGACATAAAGTCAGAGAGTTAAATAGTGTCAGCTTTTTGTTCGGTAAGTTGTGGATTTCTTTCAGGATATTGTTATATTTTTTCAGTGAATGGGCTATTTTTAGAATATGCAGATTGCAGATCAATTTTTACCAAAAGATAGAACATCCCGAGAAATGGGATGGTAATATGGTTAACGGTCAAGGTCACATAAATGTTTTCTTTCGTAATGTATTACCATGGTAAAAGCGACATTTGTTGCAGGCGAGATATCACATTTACAGTTTTTAGTGCTTTCTACTTAAAGTTGCCTACTAAAGTTTGGTGTGCAGTCATATTTTCATGTCATTCTGTCCTGTGTATGCTGTTTTCTTCAGACGTGACTTTTAGATACGGGCTAGAACCATGTTTCCAGCGGTTGCAAATAATCGGTTTACAAAGGTCTTTTTATTTATTCTGACCTGAAATTCTTACTTCCATAAACATTTAATTTCTCTAAAACTGATACTGGGAAATCTTGGAAATAAGTTTTAACATTAATTGCAATACTTTTCGTGTCCTACAACAAAAATGGCACTCTAAAAGAATTTTGTCCAGAATAAAACTTTACCCTGTTGGAAAGCGGGTACATGAAAGAAAACACTCCTGGCTTTTGTTTGTCAGGTTTCTTGATCATGATGCTGATTCCCGTCATCATGAATGGTTTGGTAAAATCCACAACCCTCTGTCGATCTTGGGTAATTGTTAGCGGTGCCACGGCCATATCTGCCACCTGATGGAATGTACAAATTCATATTGCAATAACTTTGTCATTTTCTTGCCAAAGTCGGGTGAAATTTTCAGAAGATACTCATATATGTTGAAATATTTATGAAAATTTATACAAGGAAATCTTTGATTTTGAAACAGTTAACATTAGTGCTGTTCCGATCCATCAATTTGCTCGAGCGTCCGCTGATATACCACTTTCAACGAAATCATGTGATAAATTTTGGTCCAAATCGAGTTCTGCTAAATTTCCACTGTTTTGGGCTTAAGACTATTTGAAAAATAACTCTGGTTCTGGAAAGACATCGTGAGGAAAATTTAATCGATTAATAATCGATCATCGATATTTTAGGAGAAACTAATGATCGATCATGAAATTGTATCCTATTCCCAGCACTATTTGATACGCTTACGAGTAGGAGAGGCCTGTCTATAGGTCAATTCTCTGTCAGGGAGATAGACAGACAGAGGCAGAGAAGTGCAGAGAGAGAAAGAGAGAGAGAGAGAGAGAAACAGAGAGAGGAGGGTGGAGAGACAGAGCAATATTCTTTCTTTATGAACCTGAAGTCACGTTATATTTAACTAATTTCTTGATATATTATTTTGCATCAGTATTATTTGCTTCTTTTCTATGCATACAAATATTGCAAAGGAATCAACATTCAATGACCATGGATATTTATTTTCCTCAGAAATGAATGGTCATTCATTTATGTGATAGCTGATCGGTCATAATAAGTAAATATATTCCACATCCAGGTAATCCATGTATGTATGTATGTATGTATGTGTATATATATATATATATATATATATATATATATATATATATATATATATATATATATATATTTGTTTGTTAGTTCGTTCTTGTGTTTGTTTGCTTGTTTTGAAATCAGTGCTGGCGCAGATATCACCAACATAATCGAAGTCTGGCAGGATGAGATTTAAGTTTTTCTCAAGTTCTTAAACTTCAAGAGAAGTTGGGGAAATATGGTCCTCACAAGATGGACAGGACTATATAAAATATCTGTTAAATGTGAAATAGGACAATAATGCGATAAAAGACACAGCATTACCCCATTAACCAATTCGCCGATCATTCCGTTCCATGAACCTGTATCCTTGTCCCAATTTCCGTAAGCTTTGTCTTTTACCAATTGGAATGTGTACTCGAATGGCGTGGAACACTGCTCCTGAACCTTTTTGGCCAGGTCAATACAATATCCCTCAAGGTACTTTCCATCCACCAGAGGAGCGCCATTTTTGTCTACAGTTCTCCTCTCCTGGATAAAGGGTTCTGCCTAAGAAAGAAGACAAATTACAATAAAATAGGTGTCAGAGTAGGGCTGATATATGATCAATATTACTACATGTGGTAACTTTTGTTTCAAAGGTGACTCTAAATTACGACCATAACGAAAATTCCTTTGAGTTTCTTAGAGTAGCCACCAAAACAGAAATTATCCAATACTTTCAATATTGAAAGAAATGTTAGCTTGAATTAACGGAAAAAAAACAACTTTTAAAAAAGACTTTAGATTAAATCTATTCTTGTAGAAACCTATTGGGGTAGATAGAGTTTCCTTTTGCATCCTTGCAGAGTCTATAGAACTAAGTAAGTTAGAGACAGACAAACAGACACAAAGAACAAGAGAGACAAACACAAAGAAATATAAATTCCGTTTCCACAATAATAAATTGGTAACGTTTCCTTTTAAATTGTCAAGAAATCAGAAAGGTCAAAAGAAATCAGAAAGGTCAAAAGAGAATTGTAAAACATATTAGGTATACATATTTCAAAACTAGCGTGAAGTCACTCACCCTCTTCATATGAGTTCATTAGCTACATTTCAAACAATCTGGAGAAAAACTGCACATTTTCTGTCTAATAATCAGATATCAAGTATCTAACTTTGTGTCATAATTCTGTCTAATAATCAGGTATCAAGTATATGACTGTGTCTAATAATCAGATATCAAGTATATGACTTTGTGTCATAATTCTGTCTAATAATCAGATATCAAGTATATGACTTTGTGTCATAATTCTGTCTAATAATCAGATATCAAGTATATGACTTTGTGTCATAATTCTGTCTAATAATCAGATATCAAGTATATGATTTGTGTCAACACCAAAGATACTCAGCATAAAGATTGATGTAAGAGGCAAATAAGTATTTTAAAATTTTCTATTAGTAGTTTAATTATTTTAATGACTCATCTAGACCTCATACCATATGGGGAATATGGTGTAGAATCATATCATTACTGAGATCCTGTAGTCGTGAAACAGTCTTAGAACAAACTTGCGAAAAAGTCAATAAGAGAAACCTCGGATTTTTCTGTCCAGCCAATAAATACAAGCAAAATTTATATATATATATATATATATATATATATATATATATATATATATATATATATATATATATATATCTATAATAAAAACATGGTTTTGTATGAGGCGGACTGATTTTCTCCATTTTTGCTGACTACAAGAAACCAAGCAGCACAAAATTCTTGCGCAACAACGTAGTACGCAGCCTACGATGTGTTTCCTGGATCTATATGGACTAAGTTACAAGTCCATAAGACATATTGAAGCCAAGAAATGTATTGTTAAGTGAAAGTAACCTTTGAATCTTTTTTTTTTTTAATGAATCAATACTTTAGTTTTCATATACACTGTGACATGGTATTTCATCACGTGATCCCGTCACGTGATAGTTTCGTTGAAATGAAATTCAAAATGGTTTCCTCAGCGACACATTCCAGGTTTCTTCGCGAAAAAGGTCGAGGATGCTCTAAGCCAAAAACAGAACAAAAGGAGGTGGCATATTTTCATGAGAGAGAGAGAGAGAGAGAGCAAATAATGATAATTGATAAGCTAACTTACCAAGACTGTGGTTATCCTTTGGGTTCTATTTACTGCGGGGATCCTGAATGTGGGATTGGGAGTAGGGGGCAATTGTGTCATAAAACGTGTAGAAGGAGTCCAGTTACCAACCTATCAAGTAGAAAACTTAAAGTTTCAGAACAAAAAAGTATTTGCTTATTGATGGTACATATGCATTTGAGATCCTATACAGAGAATTAGTTTTATTATTACTATACAGAGAAAAAGATTTACCATACTACTTAGGCACCATGACCCTTGAGTATGGTTCAAGGTTATCAGGCTGGAAACTTACTTGAAAAAGAGAAAAAGAAGCTTAAGCCATGTGTACCAAAATCCTAGATGTAGACTCTGTGTTTTTCTTCTAAACTATGCAAAAGGCATCACTGGCTCGTCAGAGAAACATTTGAGATTGTAATAATGACAAATTCTTACTTGATGTTTCAGTAAAAGAAGTATGAATTAATTAGAAAGGATGATATATACATATCAGAATATAAGACATGGACACTTATTCAGATACAGAAACATGTAAGTAAGTTAGTGAATAAGTGATTGAGTGAGTGAGCAAGTAAGCGAGAAATGAGGCAATTGTGTGGGTTCGTAAAAGCGCGAATAATCAAATAAACCAGTCAATCATTAATTTAGTGAGTGATAGAGTGAGCATGCATCTACGTAAGCAATTAAGTATTTATGTAAGCAAGTACCTAAAACTCGTAAGTAATTCAGTCAGCCAGTCAGTTAAGAATGTATATGTATGTATGTATGTATGTATGTATGTATGTATGTATGTATGTATGTATGTATGTATGTATGTATGTATGTATGTATGTATGTATGTGTGTGTGTGTGTATGTATGTATGTATGTATGTATGTATGTATGTATGTATGTATGTATGTATGTATAACCTTCAAATTTGGTATTTAATATAAAAAATATAAAATATACAACATCTGATTAGGTTTCCTTTACCTGTCTCAGTCTTTGTTTATGTTCCAGTTGATGAACTTTAAAGACATAATTTTTTCTCATACCATGCTCGTCAAACTCAATATTTCCTGTCAAACCATGTGTTTTAACCTGTAAGAAAATGACAGTTGCCAATAGTGAGGCTTGCATATATACAAAACTACATACGTGTTTTTTTCCGAGTCGGCTGAAAGAACGAGTTTAATGTGGCATAGATAGACGAGAAAATGGATACGTCATATCAAATGAGTTCTTTCCCTACACGGAAGAAGATGCGAATGTGGTTTTGTATTTATTATATACTATCTCTTTTACGCTTTCCAAATATTTTCCGCTATAAAATGTACATAGAATTCAAACCAAACTGAGATTTTCATAAGTTTTATTCGATATATCGAAGCATATCGACGCGCGGACGTAATTGAAAACTCCTAAATACCTCCAGACTGAGTGTGTGCTACGGAAATACAAATTGAACCATTGAACCATTGAGTATCAAATCAACCTTGCAAAATTAAATGGGCATGTAATAAAAACTCTGTCTTGTCTGTTCACACATCAAGATGAGGATCTTAAAGAAAATATAAATGTCGAACTAGTCGTAAATGGTTTTAGGTTGTAAGATTGAGACAGGGAATTTATTTGAAACTTCTAAATACATCCTCAATTATCAAAGACAATTGCATAAAATATTCAGTTCTGGCTACTATCTCCATTAAATAACATCCCAGGTTTAGAAAGCTTTAACTCTGGTGGAACTATTATTTCTAACGATTGAGTAAAAGCGGGAGTCCTGCATTTAAAACGTTATAGATTCCAGGTTTAATTCTGTTATAATGAAGAAACACAACGTTCAAAACAGGCAGCTTATTTATTATAATCTTGTGAAAGGAGCTCAATACCAGCAAACTTAGGTAATAGATTAAGGCATCTTTTAGTTGTTTTTTTTTTTTTGGGGGGGGGGGGGTATGTGTCTTTTTTCTCCGTCACTTTAGAACCGTTGGTGCTACTTGTGTATCCAAGATGTAGGCCCAGAACAAGGCTGGAATCGAAAGAGGGTAAATGAAAATAAATCAAACCCGAATGTGGTCTCCTGTCGATGACTGATTAGTAAAAGGTATACAGTTCTTATTTGTATTTATGAGTTCCTAGACCCGTTTGATTCTTAATTTACCTGGGGCATTGACTACAATCTCCTCTTTCCTGCAAACTGTTCCAGGCTTATTATATTACAAAATTAGGCGTTTGAAAACCAACGAAAGCTCAAACATCAAAATGGCTGACTCTACAACACCAATCTGGGGAGAAAAGCACGTCAGTTAAGCATGAAAAACGTTCATATGATCTTTTTTCTTTTCGAGTAAGGGTTATATTTATCAACCCTCTGTGTGTAACGTTGGAAAGTTCACAGCCTTGTTGTTAGATTAAAATCGGCTTAGTCCTTTGTGCGATCGATGAAAACGTTATGATGGAGTTTAATAAATCGGCCCAGGATTCGAAAAGGAATATAATAATAAATTTAAACCTACTCTCCAAAATGTATGTCTGGAGTTGGTCAACAAAGTCGCGACGGTAAAGAGAAATATATTGCTCATTTCGCGTTTTAATCATATGATGGAGGCCAAAAATCTAACAAAGAATAGACAAGGAATATAACTATAAATAATTACTTTTGCTTATTGTAACTCCGAGAAAGGCTCACGTCTGTACACCGTTTATCCACTGTAATTGTAAAATGATGAAGACATGTAAATAAAATATATATATATATATATATATATATATATATATATATATATATATATATATATATATAGAGAGAGAGAGAGAGAGAGAGAGAGAGAGAGAGAGAGAGAGAGGGGGGGGGGAGAGAGAGAGAACTTTTACCCTTTTGATGCTTGCAAGAACTTGTGGACCATCCCATCTAGGATTGACAGGGTTATCTGTGCAGTTACAACAATTACTACCGACATAGACGTTGTCGCTGACGGCGCCGCTCTTACCGTAGTTTGAGCCGTGGCTACGGATATGGTTGTTACGGTTAGCGTCATGGTCCATCTGATGCAAGACATTTGCAATCACGCGTACTGTGTCTATCATAAGGGCCTTGTCTGTCTGGAAAATGAAGATACAATTTTACCAATATGTCTTGTAGCCGAAATCTAGCCTTAAGGCCTTAGATTGGCAAAACTGTAGTCAATCTTGAATATTGTCCATATAAATCGACCCAGATTATGTTGTCCTAAACCAAGACTGAGTCATATAATTATTTTTTATACTGCCACTTTGACAAGTGGGTTGTATCTAGGCTTCTTTCTGTCTGTGCGTCCTTGTGTAGCTCCTTCTTGTCTGAGACGTAACTCTTATTTCCAAACATCAACTGAGACATAACTTGCAAAGAGCGTCCATCTTAATCGCGCATCAAACTAGTCACCGTGACCTACTTTAACGAGGTTTATTTAACATTCCTTAGGATTATTATCAGGCCTCCAATTTCAACATATGTACTTCTTCACCTACCACCGCAGTGTTTCAAAGTAGGTAAAGTTTAGGATGAACACATGTCGCGCACCAAAATGTAATCACTCTGACCTACTTTCTGGGCTTTATTCGAGATTTCCTGAGAAAACTGACTTATACCTTGAAAAGAGATGTATGTTATGATCTACCACTCACAAATAACCCGGCTATTCTTGTAAAATCAAATAAAGCTTTTCCAATCAGCCTTTCAGACCACAGTTCTGAGATATCTCCCCCCCCCTTTTTTTTTTTTGTCGAAAAGAACAGGCTTTAAAAATAACATGATTGACTCTGGTGATATTTTGAAGGATGCAAAATATTAGTCAAGTATATTTCGTTCTCCAACTCTAAATGACTATTTATTTTCCTGTATTCCTTTTAGTAAACTTACTGTTTAATTTATTTTTAGCAGTTATCAAGTCAAGATTAAAGGCACCTGTATGTCACAGATACTTAATTAAATTCTTTTGTCGTTATAAAATCTAAGCTGAGTCAGTTTAGTCAAGTGTGGGTGGAAAACTATTTGGAAGTCTGTTCGTTTAAACATATTTTATTGCCATAAATGTTGGCAAATGGGGTCGAGCTACAAGTTCTCACAACTTAGAATAAGCCCTTCCTCTAGAATCGATAAGAAATTTACATGGATAGCGGCACTAAATTATTATGATTTCATACAATTAAATACAAGTATACATGATTCAGGGAAAATATGCATATGAGAGAGAGAGAGAGAGAGAGAGAGAGAGAGAGAGAGAGAGAGAGAGAGAGAGAGAGAGAGAGAGAGAGAGAGAGAAATTAATGATAGTGGCAGAAATTGGACACGAGTACATGCACCAAAATGAATACAATGGCTAAGAATGAAGAACATATGTCTTTCTTCATTAAAATAACTGTAAATAATTAAGTAGAGAAGTACAATTTTGAATACTCCTTACTTATATAAAGCGTGTTGTGTCTTTAAAATATCTTTGGAACAAGTCAAATAAGCGAATATTTTTGATCTCGAATAAAGCAGCTATGCTCATTGTGACGAACAACATCACTGAAGTCTCTTCATAATCGCGCTTAAAGCACGTGCGCACATTTAACACAAACAAACACAAACACACACACACACACGCGCAAACACACTCTCTCTCTCCGTACCGTTATGGCACCAAGGTTTGCAAATGACCATTGTTCAGCTGCCTTTAGGAGTCGAATATTATCAGGGTGATCTCTGTCAACGATGCTGAATCCTGTGATGTTCACACCTCCATAGATAAACGTATTCAATATGCTGATTTCATTTATACCCTGTGATAATAATAATAATAAAAATAATAATAATAATAATAATAATAATAGTAATAATAATAATGATGATAATAAAAATAATGATAATCATCATCATCATCAGCAGCAGCAGCAACAAAAACAATAACAGAACAACCACAGCAACAACAAAGCCTCAACTAGAACAACCGAAATTCACACTTCATCAACTACTTGTCATATGAAGAAAAACTCAATAAAGTCTTCCACGCCAATTTTCATATAAAAAAGATCAAAATGTAGCCTTATAGGTAGTAAAAAAGAGATTTTTAAGGACGGCGGAGAATAGACGGACACTTTGATGATAGAAAAAATCTTTAAAGATGAAGCTATACTGGTACTTACAAATCCACCCAAAATGTAGTGGTAATCCTCTCTGTTCATTCCTACATCCACAATCTGAAAGTATATAGAGGAATACTAGAGTCGGTCAATATTTGTTTTTCACAGCTCAGTAAAACAATATACTGAGCGAAACAAATGCTCGTAATTACATTACTACTTTCATACGTGATCTAAATATATCCCAACGCGAGCACAATGCGTTGTTTTTACAGAGCTGAAATTACTGGCAGGAAACCAGTACGGTGTATAATTGTTGAGCGCGTGTGAACTGTGCAGCCAATCAGAATTCAGAATAATTTTATGAAAGTAATAATAGCATTCACTTTTGATCCCAACATGAGTAATCTTACTTGTTGACATGTAATTGACATCTTTTTTCATGAATTTGACAAAATCAATACCAGTGAGAGTGTATACGGCCAAATGATATTAGATAAAAGTAGACGGATGTTATATAAGGTTTATTCATAGTAAAAGCCCTCATTTTCTCTCCAAACTCGGACTTTTTATGCCTATTGAATATTCTACACAGCAGTAACACATCGGCAACCGTGAGACACAACATAAAATTTCCATGTATCAAATTCCATCATAGTTTGTTCATTTAAAGCAGCGAGGCGAAGTTAACCGAATTATTGTCACCCTTACCCTCTTCAGAACAAATTATTTTAAAGATAACAACTCACACAGTGTACAATATTTTGCATCTTTAGGTTGAATAAATATTCTAATTGGAAGCCCAATGAAGAAATATTGAATATATTCTGGCATTCGACTGATTGTATTCTTTGAACGAGTGCTCGCATGTTTCAGAGTCTACCCAGGCGAACACCTTTCTGGCTCAAATTGAGTTTCAAATTGGGTGTGTGGAATCTAGCCTTGTATTTAATTGATCTAACTTTGATTTGTTTGTAACTATACTATATTTCCAAACGGAAATTGTTACATTTTATTTTCATATACGTATCTTTGTTTTAATTTTTTTTATTTGTTTCTCATCTTAATAAATATATCAACCTGAAAATCTGAGTCTAATAATTTCACTTCCATCGACCTTGGTGGTATTCGTGTTTTGAAAAAAGGTTGTTTGCCAAGTATTTTGTGAATTTTTTTTAAAAAAATAAGAAAATAATGATCGAAATCTTTTTCCATGCGTCTGAAACCTTTTCTAAATATCCTGTAGCACATTACATAAGGATTTTAAACATAAAATTACACAATACACAATTGACGAAAAATCTGGCAAAGATGGCTATAAAACCAAACTTTTCTATTTATCCCTTTACAAAAAAAAAAAATATTTTTTTTTTTTTTAAAATGGTAAAGATTAAAAAAGAAAAGACCCCCCACCCCCACCCCCACCCCCAGTACAACCTTTAGGAAAATAAACCCTTTTTCCCGAGGCAGAAATAAAAACAGTTACAAAAATGGAAAATAAGGAATGTCAAAGGAACTTTTGTCTGCTTGCTCAGGACGGCCTTGATGTACTGGATTAAATTTTGGCACTAATCCTTACAGTGCTTATACTTTTAGAAGATCGGTAAACAACAAATATTCAAATTTTAAATGACTGAAAATTCCCACGGAAAATATTCGGGTTTATTTCTTGTTATTTCTGGATGAAGCTGATTGGTTTGCGAAAAGATCATGTTACTGATTAGGTTTCACTGTAGTGTAATCTTCTAAGTTGCTGTGTCTCAGTGGTTAGCGGGCCGGACTTGCGACCATAAGAGTGGGGGTTCGAATCCTTCCGAGTCCAGACCAGGTCGGCCCCCTGTGGTGTGACTTTGGGCAAGATACTTCATTTCAGTTGTCTCGGCACGATATAACCTTTCATGGTGCTGATGTGCCATTAAACACCAATCAGTTAATCAATCAATCAATTGATCGCTCTGTTTTTGAGATCTGACAAAAAAAACTCTTCAAAGAGAAGTTTTTGCTATTCATGGGCTCAAAACAATCAAGGCATTGTAGCTTCAAGGATGAGATTGTAGCAAATAAAAACAATAAGAAGTAGTCTAGAATAAATTGTACAATTATATCACAGTCATTCAGAAATTTGATGAAAAGAATCTCTTGAGAAATTTCTTAATTTTAAGATAGACTTGGTGCAGAAAATATTTTTTTAAAAAAAACATTGAATATATGTCTTCTCAAGGACGAAAATATGGATAATTCAATAGAGCATAAAGACGGTTTTGATTAAAATGTGCTGAAGACTGTCTTTCCTATTCTTCTACAAAACATATGCAAAAAACTTGAAACTAATTACAGCAAAAACTTCCAAGTCCTGCTTTGGAATTCAAAACCTGTGTCCACCAGACAAAAATACATTACATTCGACATAACTGTTGTATGCATCCAAAACAAAATTTATTTATTTTAATTTTTTAATTTTTTACTCCGTCTGACCGCAATGAATGAACGATAATATAACGCTGTGAATAAACATGAGTCTTTTATGTCATAAAACAAGGAAATGGCTGTACAGTGTGAAATTTTAAATAATTCAGTTATTAACAAGGACAGCAAAAGAGACACTGCCCAATAGTTACATTCCTTTCAGATCCTTAAATGAAATATGCAGCAAGGGGTCTATGCATGTATACACAGCAGGCGTGTACGACTGAGTTAGTTTCAAAAACGTGTGTACAATTGTTTAAAGAGAAAAGTTCGACTAAATCTTTAATGTATCCAGTTTTTCTTTCATGGGTTTCCTGGAGAATACTTGCCCAAGCTATAGATGCAGAATTTATAACTTTGTGTGACTTGTAACCTTTGAAGTTTGTTTCTGGAGAGGGGTGAACAAAATTGGTAAGTTCGCTTCTCTGTTATCTTTCTGGACAGAAAATGTTCCTTTAATCGATGAAATTCCATACATGGAAATTTGTTTACCTCCGAAATTGAAGAGCTTGACAACGTGCAAAACATTACACCTCCGAAACTAAAGATTTGACAACGTAAGTGCTCCAATGAGCATGAGCAACTGTACGTTTTGGAAAAACACATGTTAACAAAATTTTATGAAGAATTCTATTTATTTCAAATTACAATCAAGACATACGCAAAAGAGAAACCGCAATCTATTTGGACCACCCCAACTATTTTTACGATTGGAATGACCGTTGGATTGACCGAGAAGTTGCGAATGAAAAAACAGTTCGATACATTAGCAACTTCTCGGTCAACACTTGTTTTGTAAATAGCAGAGGTAGTCCAAATGCAGTAATCAGCATACATTCGAGGTCAGATCTGTGGGACTGACCGAGTAGTTTCGAATGGGTATAACGATACCAGCTGGGGTGGGGGTGGGGTGGGGGTGGGGGTGTGCAGAGCTAAATGTGTAGTTACATTGGATACAGATATAAACAATAATGCTAGATGTGATTGGTGCATTATGTAACAGCTGTAGTTTATGTCAGGCTTTAACAAAAAAAGTTGAGTCTTTTCGCTACGTGTAAAATTATGTCAATTTATATTAGATCATGTTTTGTATTTATGTTTTTTTATGACTTACAACAACAAAAAAATGGGAAATATACATCAGGGAAAATGTATCTCGTGTGAGAGAATAACTTTTACCCCTTTATAGTTCCCATAGAGCTATTTCTTTTAAGTGCTCTGGAGTACATGATTCTGTCTTTGTCAAATTGACAATCTGAGATTGCTCTCTGTGGGTGCCGCGGGTGGCCGAATGGTCTAAGGCGCTCAACTTTACAGATCACTCACACATTTCACCTCTGTCCGTTTGAGTTCGAGTCTCGGCCCGAGTTTGACTGATACCACGAAGACCATGTATTGGGGTGAGCCTGCGACGGAAAGTTCTTATGTTCGGAGTGAGAGTACGACGACAGCAGCGAATGCAGTGGTAAACTTTCAACCGGAAGATTTTAATTTAGATTTTGTGGATTTTCTGTCATCCTCTCAAGAATTTTTGCCTGAAACCACGACTGCTGTACCACTACCCTCTTTGCCTGTCATAGACGATTTTAAAAAGAGGCAACAAGAAGAATTGGAAAAATATTTACAGCGTCAGAGAGAAGCCGAAGAAGTTTTTCTTCAGCAAGAAGAGAAAAGAAGAAAGCAAGAAGAAGAAATAAGAAAGTTAGAAGAGAAAAAGTGTGAAGGACAGAAGGAAAGGAGTGAGGAAAACAAAACGGTGAGTTTGTTGCAAGACATTTTAGCGGAGTTAAAGCATCTGGGAAACATGTATCAGATTTCTTTAACACAACCCAAGAGAAAGAGACCCTCACGAGCGAAACATTCTAAACCCATCACTACTACTACTAGTGAGATGCTACCACCACCACCACCACCACAATTCACTACTACTACTACTACCACCAAAGCAGCAGCAGGAGGAGAAGGAATAGGACTTGGTCGTGGAAGGGATTGAGACAGTTGAAGCTGATCATGTCCAGTCCATAAGTTTGTTTCTAAACAAACAAACACCCCCAACGGTCCTTTTCAGTGCCACCCCATTTGCCCAGAAAAGAAATAATCCAATTTGCCAAAGTCAAGTAAAACTTTAAATCCCATCCTTGGTTTGTGTAAGAGTGAGTGCGTGCGTGAAAGTCCTACTGTGGCTCTCGAAAATTACTATCGTATTCGAGAGACGCAAAAAGTGACCTCTAGAAAATTTAGAACTACGGCTTACACTTACACCGTCTACTTCAAAGACTTCAAGTCTGAAGTGCCTCCCAAGAAAGCTGCAGGGTTCATTACCGATTTGTGGAATTCTGTGTTACAGAACTTGAAACGACAATGCGGAGCCAAAGAGGACGATCGGTTGAGTCTGTCCATTCATCACGACAGTTTGAAGTCGCCTGTCTAGATCGAATTCAGCACCCCGGCAGAATTAACACCAATCAAAGTCATGACCAAAATTGAACACGTTCAACAATCCAACGAAGAGTTTACCATCACGGATGGAAAGGCTACACTTCACATGACCCACGTATCCCCTCCTCGAGGTAGCGGACGAAGCAGGAAAGTGTTATTGGTGGACGACCTTCGCAGTACCAAACAGAGTGTCGTCCAAATCGACAATTCTCAAGACATATGTGCTTGGCCAGTGCCATCGTGCTGGGGCGAACGTATGCCGACTTAAACGAGACCGCAGAAGGGAAAAGAGCCTGGAAGAGCATTCGACAATCGGACAGAGCCAAACAACGAAACGAAGCAGAACTCCTGTTACGACAAGCAGGCATACCAAAGGACACCGTGTATGGCATTTCTCAAATGCAACAACTTCAAGACGTCTTGGCTCCTCGCTACACCTTGAAAGTATACCCTCAAGAAGTTCGCGGAGCTCTGCTGTTTCGAGGACCCGATTTCCCCGAAGGAAAATACATTCACATCTATCAACACCAAGAACATTTCGATGCCATCACCAGTATCACAGGATTGCTAGGATACTCTTACTACTGCGAGAAATGCGAGCAAGGATTTAACAGTCGGGAGAAACACATTCATTGCGGAGAGAGATGTCGGGGCTGTTTAGCTGCCAAACCATGCCTTCCTAAAAAACACGTGCATTGCTCGGCGTGTAGACGAACCTTTGTCAGTCCCTCTTGTTACGAACAACATCGCAGGACACAAGCTCACCAGCAAAAAAGCGCTTGTGATTTATTGAAATTGTGTTCCACGTGTGAACAGCTGATTCGAACCAACAACCCCAAGAGACACGTTTGTGCCGGCAAGAAAAGATGCCGCATTTGCGACCAAATCGTGGACTTTGATTATCAATGTTTCATTCAAAAGTACGACAATACACTGAAGAAAGAACTAAAGAGTGATCAGAACAAGAACAAAGTGGATTTCATCTTTTTTTATTTTGAATGCATGCAAGAAACAGGCATTCACATCGAGCTTGTGAGAAGTGCATCCAAGAACCTATTCATGTTCACTGTCCTCATTGTAGTAGGATTCCAGGAGGACGTGAAAACATCTTTCGTGGCCCCAACACTTTGCCCGAGTTTGCCCAATGGATTTTAGACCCTAAAGACGACACTTGGAGCGAAGACGACATTCAACGTTACGGGACCAGTCATCGCCATGCTACCGTCATGGCTCACAATTTCTCGGGATACGATGGACAGTTTCTGCTAAAATATTATTCACAACAAGGTACCGAATGCCCCAAAGTGACCATGAACGGAGCCAAACTCATTTACATGCAAGTGGGACAAGTACAATTCAAAGATTCCATGAGTTATTTGGCCATGCCTTTGAGTGGAATGCCTAAAACATTTGGTATGACAGAAATGGCCAAAGGATATTTTCCCCATTTTTTCAATAAGGAAGCCAATCAACACGTCGTGCTGCCGCATTTGCCTGATCTTCACTATTACGACCCCGACGGAATGCACACCGAACACCGAGAAGCCTTTCACGCTTGGTATGACGCTCACGAGTCAGAACCGTTTGACTTTCAAGAAGAAATGCTCAAGTATTGTCGATCCGATGTGGACATATTACGCCGTTGCTGTGGAAAGTTTCGACAACTATTTCTAGATCACGGAGAAGTCGATCCTTTGAAGGAAGCGTGCACCATACCCAAAGAATGTACCTTAGTGTACACCAAAAACTTCATGCCCGAGAACGAATTAGCCATCATAGACCCTAACACGTCTCTCTTCACCAGTCGTCAATACTCAGCCAAAGCCTTGCGTTGGCTCCATTACTTGTGCCAAAAGGAAGACAAATGGATACAACATGCCAGAAACGGAGGAGGAGAAAAGAAAATAGGCAGTCTTTCAGTGGATGGTTGGGATTTAGAAAACCCTCAGACGGTGTACAAATTTCAGGGATGCTTGTTTCACTGATGCCCTACCTGTTTTCCTCAACGACACCTGAAAAGTCCTTTTTCAGATTCCACCATGGAAGAGTTGTACGAACGCACTTACCAACGAAGTCTGAAGTTAGAAAGTCAAGGATACCAAGTGGTAAAAATAAGGGAACACGAGTTCGATCGACGTTTTAAAACCGATCCTGAATTTAGACGCATTGCCGAAAGTTACGACGTGGTCGACATCGAACCTTTGGACCCACGCCACAGTTTGTTTGGAGGACGAACCAATGCCACACGTTTGCTGTACGACGTAGACGAATCTAGAGGTGAAGAAATCAAATACATCGACGTGTGTTCGTTCTATCCTTGGGTGTGCAAATACAAACGATTCCCTACCGGACACCCTGAAATCTTGACAGAACACATCAACGTGGAACACATTCGTCAATACGAAGGATTGATCAAATGCAAAGTCTTACCCCCGACCGACTTGTACCATCCTATCTTACCCCATTATTGCCAACGAAAACTGATGTTTCCTTTATGCTGTACGTGTGCCGAAACATGCAATCAAGATCACCCCTGTCACCACACGGAGGAAGAACGCGCTTTGACAGGGACGTGGGTCAGCGCCGAATTGTTTCGGGCTCTGGATCGGGGATATCGCTTGTTGAAAGTGTACGAAATTTGGCACTTTCCAACCACAGCACAATACCAAAAGGACGACGCTTCCAATCCAGGCATTTTCTCAGGGTACGTCAAACAATTTCTAAAACTCAAACAAGAAGCCAGCGGCTATCCCTCTTGGTGTCAGACTCCCAAAGAGCAAGTCCAATTCAAAGAACAGTACCGTGCTGTAGAAGGCATCACTTTGGAAGACGTAGAAAAGAACGAAGGAAGAAGATCGTTTGCCAAAGTCATGTTGAATTGCTTGTGGGGAAAAATGGCACAACGTACGATCTTGCCCAAGACGGAATACTTGGCAGATCTCAGTCGCTACTTTCAACTGGTGGACGACAAAAGTAAACTAGTCAAACACGTAGAAATCGTCCGTGAAGATTTGATCTTGATCAATTACGAAGAAGAATCCAAGTTTGTACACCCCGACGACTTTAGCAATGTGGTTATTGCAGCCTACGTGACAGCCCATGCTCGCTTGAAATTGTACGACGAAGCTTTAGAAGTGTGGGGAGATCGTGTCCTGTACTTTGACACCGACAGTTGTATTTACATCCATCGCCCTGTTTGGCCACATCCTACCATCGACGGAGATCGGTTAGGAGTTGGACGGACGAGCACCCTCAAGAGACGATCCTGAGTTTTGCCAACGGTGGCCCTAAAAATTACGGCTACCGATACCGAGACCGACAAGGCCAACTTCACACCAAATGCAAAGTCAAAGGATTAACCCTGAACTATTGAACCAGCCAAGTGATGAACTTTGAGGTTTTGAAAAATGCTTTGCTGTCTGGACAAGTTCAAGACTTTCGAGTGAAAACTTTTGAACCTCACAAGATCGTACGGTTACCCAATCACCAAATCGTCAGTCGTCCCGTAGAAAAAGTTTACCAAATTGTGTACCAGAAACGAGTGAGACATCCAGACCACACCACTTTCCAGTACGGACACGCCGATCTTCAGTATAAAAAAGGGACCAGTTCCAAGACCAACCGTTCATTAGGACTCCAAACGTTGACCGAGCAAGAAGAAGAAAAAAGAAGAAGATGAATACTCATGTCACCCACCCACCGAGTGAGGAACTCACGGTGAACTTCAATGCAGAGACCAGTACACAGCCACCGATGCTCACGAACTCGACACAGCCACCGAGCGAGGAACCTACTGCTGTGGACTCCAAGTGCGATCACGACATTGAGTGCGATGCGCTGCATTGCGACGAGACGGATGCCGTATGCTTTGACATCAGCGATGCCGTGCGTGTGCCTTACCCCCCCCCCCCCCACTAGCGATGCAGGACGCCCTTTCTTCTTTATAGGGGATGCTAAACGTGTACCTACCTGCGGATGCCATCCCTACATGGGCAAAGAATTGACGCTGCCTGTGGCTTTGGCTAGCTATTCCGACTTTGAAAGTCGACTCCAGACGTTCAAAGATGAGTGACCTAAATATCTGCAAGGACCTACTTCCAAAGCTTTAGCCAGAGCTGGATTTATCTACTTGGGAGAAGGAGATAAAGTTCAGTGTTTCAGTTGCGGTGTGACGCTTTACCAATGGAAGTATAAAGACTCCGCTTACTTGGAACATGCCAGATGGTCTCCGCGCTGTCAGTACCTGCCTTTGGTCGGTCCTAAGCAGTAACCCATGTCTGATACTTTACAAGAACACATTCGTGGTTTGCCTTTGGAGCTGCGAGAACGCATTTACAGAGAGTTGGTCAAGATACAAGTGAAACGCAAGCTCAAAGTCATTTCTCGATTTTTAAACTATCGCTACTTCCACAGTATAAGAAGACTGATTCTGGGGAGAAACTATCACAGGTGTTGTGGAGCAGACTATCACAAAAGATACCAACTTTCCACGTCGGATACTTTACAAGAGCACATTCGTGGTTTGCCTTTGGAGCTGCGAGAACGCATTTACAGAGAGTTGGTCAAGATACAAGTGAAACGTAAACTCAAAGTCATTCCTCGATTTTTAAACTATGCTTACTTCCAAAGTATGAGAAGACTGATTCTGGGGAGAGACTATCACAGGTGTTGTGGAGTAAACTATCACAAAAAAATATCAACCTTGGGAACCTGGATATAAAAGCGAACCATGCCAGGACCGTTGTCTTCACTTGTGAAACTTATTCCGTGGAAGGATGTCAACGATAGTGTTCAGACCTTAGAGGATTATAAACACCTGATACAGGAACTGTTTCCACTGAATTTTGGACGCTATGCGGTGTGTGTGTTAGTGACTACTTTTCTTGGATTTCGTTTTCCAGGACATTCGTTGTGGACTATTTTGGAGGACGAGTATTTGTTGTGGATTATTTTGATGAACGGTAAATACAAAAGACATGACCATTCACGCTTTATCGGCACACGAAAGACAAATTGTACTCAAAGTGTTGAGACTCGTGATGAACACTAGTTGTGTACCTCCGTGTGAAGAAGACATTAGTCAAACTTTATCTACACTTCACACGTTTCAAGAAGTGTGCATCGCTAGTTGGTTACACCAACAACTTTACGATTAGAAAGATGTACGTGACTGGAAAAGTGTTGGTTTCGATGCTTGGCTATAAGAAGTGGCACACTTTGTCAAGGACCTGGCGCGTCACTAATTTTCCAAGATAAAAAGAAGTGAACCACTTGAAACCCAAGTTCACCATGACACTCGAACCTCAAAAAGAAGAAAAAGAAGACCACACCGTCGTACCCCCAGAAACACCTGAGGAGCAAACCACCTTTCCGTCAGAGACATTTCATTCTTCCACCACCACCATAGAGACCAGAATACCATCAGTGCGTGTGCACTCCATTCGTAGGACACCTATTCATCCAGTGTGTGGTTGTTGTACATTGACTTGTTTATACAGAACTTTGATTCTTTTAGTGGTGGTCTTATTGTTGTACCTCACCATGACTTGTAAATATGTTTTTGTTTGTTTTGTAAAACATTAAACGTGTATGAAACATATAAAATGTCTTGTGTCTTTCGTATTCTTCTCAAAATTCTTCCTACCTCAGTCATGGCACATTCTTCTTCCTCTGCCTCGTCTGCCTCTTCTTCTTCTGTGGTCAAAGTGTTCGACGAAAAGTTAGATCGTCCAAGTTGGGAAGCTTTGTATCTACGCCATCCCTTTAACATGTTGATTGCTGGACCGAGTGGTTCAGGCAAAACCGAATTTGTCAAACGTTTGATCGAACACAAATCTCATGTGTTGGATCGTCCTCCTCAACGTATCGTGTGGTGTTACAAAGAGTGGCAATCGGCTTACACGTTACTTCGTGAAAGTCAAGGAGAAGCCATTTCGTTTGTGGAAGGCATACCTCGCGAAGACGATGGGATCGTGTCTGACGTGAGTCAAACGCATCTGGTCATCTTCGACGACATGTTAGGAGAAGACGAAGAAAAAATTAAACTTTGGTTTATACGAAAAGGACATCATCGTAATGCCAGCATCATTTACATTACTCAAATTTTATTTCAACAAAGTAAAGCCCATCGTACCATCAGTCTCAACGCTCATTACGTGGTCTTGTTTAAAAGCCCCAGAGACAAATCTCAAGTGCAAGTGTTAGCCAAACAGTTAGGCACTCCTTGGCTGAATTATGCGTACGACGATGCCACTCAAACACCTCATGCGTATTTACTCATCGATTTAAAACCTACCACTCCCGATTATTTGAGATTTCGTACCCAATTGTTTCACCATTGGTGCCAAGAAGGAGGTCCCGTCATTTACGCGTCCCCGTCGGCCACTCTCTGAAAGAAAAAAGCTATAAAAACATCGACCGCGTCATTTCGTTCTCACTGTCTTTGAGATGACATCCTTTCAATCTCATCCTCCTGCCAAATTGATTCGTGCCTTGTATGGCATCAGTCGCGAAAAAAATGCACAAGTCCGTGCCCATTTGTTAGAAGTTAGTCTCAAAGAAGTGTTACGATGGTTTACTTTGACAGCACGTCAATTACTGCAAGGCATCATTCGCATCCCTCATCAAACCCAACGTTTTTTTTCAAAAACATAAAGTGGCGTTGTCACAACCGGCCGATCCTAGAATCGATCCACGCACTAAAAAACAAATCATTTTAACCCGTGGTGGAAGCGGCTCTTTAGGAGGGGTCATAATTCGTTCACTTTTGAAATGGGATCCTAATGCCCAAGCCAAAACCAAAACCAAAAAGAAAAGCCCCAAGAAGAAAACCCCTAAGAAGAAGAAAAAGAAAAGCCCTTCCAAGAAAAAACCAACCACATCTGCTACCCGAAAGAGAGGTACTGATGCTAGGACGCAAACGTATACCCGAAAACCACGAGAGGCATTGACGGTGTCTCCTTCTCCTCCGTCTTCCACATCTTCGTCTTCGCCCTTCGTCAAGATGCCTGCCAAACCGGACTTAAGACAAGTGTTTCCTAATTTGATGCAAAAATGGAAACCCATTTCGAAAGTCACCACTCCGGGGCCATCTTCTTCGGCTGATCTGGCCACTGCGGCTGCCGCTAAAAAAGTACCCTCCCCTAAAACCAAAGTCCAAGAGAGAACCGGCGTGTTACAAAGTTAAGTGGATTTATCCAAAGAAGAACTGAGACGATTTAGTCCGTTGAAAACACCTCAACGTCGAGTGATGCCTGTCATGAAGATGGTACGCCGAGCAGACAATCAGTGGAGACGTGTTCCAGTATAAAATAGAAGTGTGACCTCCCAGAGACCTCAGTTCTATTTTTGCTCCTGACATCCAAGATGACCCCCAAACGTGCACACCACCACCACCAAAAGAAGAAAGGAAAAACCAAAAAAGGACTTCCACCTCGTCTGGCTAAACATTGGGACGTCTTGTCTGTCCTGGCCAAATGCAATCCTCCCATGCGAAAACAACTCATTCAAACAGCCCCTAAAGAAATCATCGATACCGTGTGTGAATACTGTTTGAACGTCTTGAAAGGAACGGTACCTTTGTCCAAGATACAGAAACAGAAATTAGGTAAACATCGGAACGTTCTTCGCCAAATGGTCAAAAGAAAATACCTCTCAGTCAAAAGAAAAAAATGTTGGTGCAGCGCGTAGGATTTCTACCCATGCTGATAGGACCGTTGTTAAAAATAGCGGTTCCTTTGTTAGGATCGATTGCTTTACCCCTTTTAGGAGGAGTCATGCGATAAAGACGGGAAGAAAAAAGAAGATAAAAAGGACACCCTTCTCTGGAAAGACAACACATTTGTACCTTTGGATTTCATGGAAGGACGAAAACTGACTTCAGTTCCTTACAAACGATGGATGTAATTCCATCTTTGGAACGAACAACGGATACCTCATTTACCTCCCAATCCGAATTTCCACGAGATGTCACGGCTACAACAAGATATACAATCGCTGATGGATCGAAGCGATATGTCAGAAGGAGATAAATTGCAACGGTACGGTCAACTCCTACAACGTCTTCAACTCTTTCACCAGAAAGCTTTAGACGAAACAGCTAAACCAACTCTGAGAGATTTCAAAGCCCTGATGAAAAGCGAACCTAAAGTCACCACTAAAACAGACACCGCCACGGGGACGACAGAAGAAGACGAGCCCCAAGGAGTGTTTCAAACTCCGTCTGCTTCCACCATACCTAGTAAGATTGCAGCTGCCTTGTTGACACCCTCTCCTACACCTCATCGAGAAGAAATGAAAGCTTGGGTTAAAAAGATGATGTCCACTCCTTCTTCAGCAGAAGAAAAAAAGAAAAGAAAGCAAGACTGAATTGAAAAAAGACACCAGCAAGAAGAAACCTATCATCACCCCTTCTTCACAACCCACTCCTGTGGCTCGTCGAACGCGTCAAACCGCTTCGTCCAAACCTCACGACACTAAAAGTAGTATCGAACAGTGGGTGACTTATTAAGGAGTCAAAACATGGAGAAACTTTTAGCTAGCCTTTACTACAATCCTGCCCATGCTGCTGGTTACGGAGGAGTTCAAAAATTGTATCGGGCTGCTAAAAGCGAATTGAAAAGTGTACGTTTGCCAGAAGTACGACGATGGTAACAAGAACAATCGACGTATACGTTACACAAACCCATTATACGAAAATTTTCTAGAAGTCAAACCAAAGTGGATGGCATCGATCATCAATGGCAAGCAGATTTAGCCGACGTCTCTCATTTGGCAGCGTACAATCGTGGTCACAAATATTTGTTTTGTGTCATTGACGTGTTTTCCAAATTCGCTTGGGTCGTGCCTTTGACTTCTAAAAGCAGTACCGAGTTGGTACGCGCCTTAAAACTGGTGTTAAAACAAAGTGGTCGTCACCCTTTACGATGGCAAACCGACAAAGGCACCGAATTTCTAAACCAAGCTTTTCAAAAAGAATTGAAACAACGACACATTCATTTTTTTACCACCGAAAATCCTGAAACCAAAGCTAGTGTCGTGGAACGTTTTCAAAGAACTTTGAAAGAACGCATGTCGAAATATTTTACACATCAACACACTCTCAAGTACATCGACGTGTTACCACGTTTGGTCAAAGCGTACAATCAATCGTACCATCGTAGCATCGGATGTGCCCCCGAAGAGGTCAGCCCTAAAAACGAAGTGAGGGTGTTTGATAAATTGTTTGGTGCACCCGAGATGGGACCCAAGAAAACCTTGGTGCTTAAGACGGGAGATTGGGTTCGCATCGGAAAAACCAAACGCACTTTTGACAAAAGTTATTTACCCAACTGGACGACCGAATTGTTTCGTGTCACTGGACCAGTGCGTGGACGCGATCCTTCCGTCTATAAATTGGAAGACATGAACGGAGAAGTGTTAAAAGGAACTTTTTACTTGCCTGAGTTACAACTAGTGACCAAAAATGAAGACGCAAAGTGGGCAAACGTCGAGTAGAAGAAGTCAAAGTACGTTGGAAAGGATATCCCCCTAGTTTTGATTCTTGGATTGCCGCTTCCCAAGTCGTCGACTATAACAAGAAGAAGTAACACACATGCCGTTCAACACAGCAACTACCTCTTCTGATTCGCAGAGTTCCTCTCTTCAAGAATTACAAAAACAACCTTTGTGGGTGAGGTGCGGAGAATGTGTGCCTAAAAATCAAATCGTCTTTTTCTGCCAAATCTTTGTGGTGTATTGTGTCATCGGAGCAGCCATTACCAATTTGAGTTTGCAATAAGGGGAAAAACAATTGTGGACTATTAGAAGAAAGAAAAAAAAGATGCAACACGAAGAACCTATGGAGATAAAAGAAGATGCGGGATTTTGTGAACCACAACAGTCACAAACAACCAGTGATGACGATGTGATTCATCCAGAACCAAAACAAAGAAGAAGAGACAAATAGTGTTCCGAAGTTTACTGGATTTATGGCTTGTCGATGGCCAGAACAAGAAGAACATTTAGTGTCCTGTTTTGCTACGGAATTGGCTGCCAAAATTACATATCTGTCTAGAGAACATTGTCATGGATGTCAAATCAATCATCCGAGCCAGAAACAACACGACAAATGTTTGATGATGAGTGCAGAAGAATAATTGGATGAATATTTGGAGGACGCATGGTCTCTGATCTCGGAAGAAAAGGTGTTTAGAAAGTAGTATAAAGACTTGCAGGATCGTTCCTCACCTCCACTCACTCCTCTGGAGATCCGACGCATCGAAGCTCTCTTGCAAAGGAGTATAGAGACTGTCCGTGATTCATCGACTTACTTGACAGATATATTCAAGCATAAAGTCAAGTGTGAATTGATGACTTATCATTACCTGTGAAGCAAGAAAAAAATAAATGGATACCTGGGAACTTCATTACCTGTTGACTCGCAGTTCGTACACTTCTTCTTGGAATCCTGTGGTGTGTGCTAAAGATGAACTTCCCCATCGCAAACCTAAAGACGTTCATGAATATGTCATCAATACCGACGACAGTCATCGACCAGGAACCCACTGGATGGACGTGTACTTTCCCAACGATCACAGTGTGGAATATTTTGATTCTTATGGATTACCTCCTTTGGAAGACGACATCATTGACTTTATGAGAAGAAATGCATTCTCCACTCGATTCAATAATGCCAGATTACAAGGATCCGATTCTATGGTGTGTGGACAATATTGTGTACATTTTCTTCATCAACGCAGTCTCGGATATTCCTTAAAACATTTAGTGACTTGTTTTGATAGGGAGTATGCTAGAAACGATGCTAAAGTAGAAAGATGGTTTTGTGAACATTATGGTTATCTCTTGTCTTTAGCTCAGAAACGTAGTGTGCATAGAGCACAGAATGATGTAGAACAGTGGAAGTTCAGTTTGCCTTCCCAACGTTGTCAACCCTGTAAATACGTTCATGTTTAATCTTATTAGTTCTTGCATTTTTATGTTAGAGAAGCTTCTTCTTATTATGTATTAAAAAATGTAGATTTTTAAAACGGTGTTGTGTTGTTTAGTTGATTTTAAAAAAATGAAATGAATATGCTCTATCTCTTTCTATCGATCTGAGGTCACCGACTTCGTCCCATTTTTTCACACTATCGATCTGAGGCATGTTTTCCATCGCGTCCGCGCTTCCAGCATATAAAGCGGTGCTCTGGCCAGTGCAGTCACAAAATTATTAAACATTAAATAACCCTGGACCAGCCGGAGCCCCCTGGGACGCGATGTCGCAGCCTGCCGACCCTTGCCTTCTTTGCCGCGCCCTGACAGAGTCAACGCTACAAATAAGTAATCCTGTAAACATTGTGGTTCTATTGCTATGAACAGGAAAAATATTCAAAAACTCAGAATTTAAATACACGCACCCCTCCATATCACTCCTTCAATGAACCCCCTTAGTGGGGAAACCATGTAGCGATGGAGCGGTGCGAAAATAGCGTCCATACACGCATCAACTCCGTCTAGTGGATTGCAGCTCTGTAACCCACTGGACGAAAATAATAAGTGTGCGTAGTGTGCCGAATGGCCGCACACGACTCAAATTCAATCATCATCATCATCAGTGCAGTCACTCTCGTTAACTCGTTAAGATCTCAAGAAGATGGCAGCCAAGATTACCAAGTTGAACAAAGCAATGGTGAATATGCAGCGGGTGAGGCATCATTTGCTGGAGGAGAACCCAGAGAAGAAGACGATAATATTTTTGCAAATGGCTCAAGATCTGGTGGAAGAAGTTTTGCGAGAAGAAATCATCAGGGACAGAGCGGAATGGGAGGAGAGACAAAGAGTACAGCAAAGACAACAACAACAACAACAGCAGCTACAACAACAACTCTTGCAGCAGCTGAAACAACCAAACGGAGAAGTCAGTTGCAGAATGGATTGTGAGGAGTTTGCCTTCTCTTTCACCAGAAAGATACCTTGTCCTGCAGCCATGAGACCTGTGGCGAAACGTGGCCGCCCTGCTGGTGCTACTAGAAGTTAAAACAAAAAACTTCTTACCCCAACAGCCCTTTTTTTAGGGCCACATAGATCTCTAGAAAAGAAAACTATCCAAAATCGCCTAAAACAAAAAATGTATGTGTGTTTGTACGTTTGTGTTGGTTGGGTTTGTTTTCTTTTTTTTTTAATCCCTTTCCTGTCAAAAATTTTTTGTATGTAGGGTGTCTGTTTGCATAGAGTGTCTTTGTGTTTTATAAAAAAAATTAAATAAAAAAACTTGCTCAAAAAAAGGGTTGTATGGTGTGTGTTTGTGTTTTATAAAAATAAAAATGTTTTTTAAAAGGTTGTGTGGTGTGTGTTTGTGTTTTATGAAAATAAAAATAAAAAACTTTCTAAAAAAATGGTTGTGTGGTGTGTGTTTGTGTTTTATAAAAAATAAAAAAATTTTAAAAATAGTTGTGTGGTGTGTATTTGTGTTTTTATAAAATGTAAAAAAAAATTTAAAAGTGTTTTCTTTTAGGTCCGCGTACTAGGTGTTTTTTTTTGGTAGGGGTGGTTGAGTGCCGAATCCGCGAAGCACAGAATGACGTCATAATGTTTTCCTTTAAGTCCGTGCTTCCAGTATATAAAGCGATGCATTCCGTAGTTGCGCCGTGGACACCAAGCAGCAGGGGGATGTCATGAGAAATCAACCTTCACCCCCAGCGCCATCAGCGACCCCAAAACAGCAACAAAAACAACTGGCGACGAAAGCGAGGATCCTACCCCCTCCACCAGCAATAAAACAACAACCGGAGAAGAAACGAAACTGGGAAGAGGAAGAGAGACAACAGAGACTCCGAGAGGAAACAGATCAATACCTCATTGATCAAGCACAGAATATGGGATTAGAACAACTCCTGGATAGTGCAGACAAGTCTAGGCGGTATATAGATGACTTTCGCACAGTCTCATCATCATATAAGATGCTGATGGAGGGCCACTTACCCCAAGACCGGAGGGAAAGCACCAGACAGGCAGGCGAAAACATTCGGAAGCTGGGGGAGAAATATGGGAGATGTCCGATCCCACTAGCGGTTCTGATCTACAATATGCTGATTGATGTACACAATTTGCAAAATCAGCTCATCACACTCTGGCCGCCACTGAGCACATACGATGTAGCAGACCTCGTCAATCCACCAACGAACAAGGAACGTGACAGACGTAAATTCCAACCGCCTAGCCGCCTGAAGTCGCTCCTAGTACCGCCAACAGAGGATGATCCTCAGTCCTTTTAAGGGCTAACAAAGAATTTATTCAAATGCCTCAGGGTTATCATTTGGCAAGATAACCCATTTTAGATTTTAACCATTTTTAAATAAGATCAATTGATCCATTCGAACACCGGTCAAAAATATTTGCTATAATATACGCCAAATTAAGATCACAAAAACATGTAAGAGTTACTTTAACTCGTTATTGTCTTTTGACGTAGTTTCGAGAAGCCGAAAGTACACTATGTACACTAAATTTCAAAATTATTAGAGTTTAGGAAAATTGAATTAAAACCTTGTAGATTGACTCTAATTACAAATGTGGCTAACACATAATTGGTATTAAGGACAGCCCGACTTAGTTAACTGGGCAGAATTTGATCATGTACGTTCATGGCGTTTCAGTTTTCCCTCACGCTTCGCGACACCCTTGCCTAGCCCGTGCCGCCTGCCACTCCAGACAACAACAAAGCAATTCAGTAAGTAAGTGCGCTTTGCGCACACCTGCATACCTGTAAACATTGTGGTTCTAGTCCTATGTACAGGTATAAGCATTAATACACACCCCCCAATATCGCGCCTTCAATGAACCCCCTTAATTGTGGGGAAACCATGCAGCGATAGAGGGGTGTGACAATAGCGTTTTTAACGCTTTATTGTGTCAGGTGTGTTGCAAACAAGCAACACACTTGACCATAAATAAATAGTGTGCGGTGCACACACTTTAAAAAGACGTACATGGTCGAATGACCGAACACGTCTATAATCCAAATTCTCTCTCTCTCTCTCTCTCTCTCTCTAGTTGCGCCATTTGATTATACTCTTTTAAAACACAAATTTGATCAATTTCGAACCACCGCCTAAAAATTACAACTTAAAACTGTAGTGTGCGTGATATGAAAAATATACGAGTAATTCTTACTCAAAGATTGGTATTGTTTTTTGAAAATACTATGTACACTTCGTACACAAAATTTCTACAACTGGAATAATCGCGTTAAATGGAAAATTCTTTGAAACTTGAAGTATTGTCATAATTAAATATGTGGTTTACACATTATTGGTATTAGGGACAGCCCGACTTAGTTAACTGGGCAGAATTTGATCATGTATGTACGTTCCTGGCGTTTCAGCTTCCGTCACGCTTTGCGCTTTCGCTTGACTAGTCCGTGCAGCCTGCCACTCCAGACTGAGACCTCGAAGCAATTCAATCAACAAGTGCGCTATCGCGCACCTGTATACCTGTAAACATTGTGGTTCTAGTCCTATGTACAGGTATAAACACACCCCACAATATCATGCCTTCAATGAACCCCCGTTTGTGGGGAAACCATGCATTGATGGTGGGGTGTGTTAAATGTACACACCCTCCAATAGCGCGTATTCAATTTAACCCCCTTAATTGTGTGGAACCATGCTGCGCTGAAGGGGTGTACTCAGTAAAGTGTCAGGTGTGTTGCGAACTGTTAACACACCTGACCATAATATTAGTGTGTTAAATCACACATTTAACCCCCCTATGCGTGCTTTGCTGTGGGGGTACATAGTCGTACATGCCCGAATGGGCGAAAACGACTCTAATTCAAGAAACGAACGAACTAGTTGCGCCATTCATCGTCAACTGAACAAGAAGACCAGAATGACAACAGTTGAGAATCTGCAGGAAACCTGGGATGCGATGGTGGGGGTGGAGTCCCTACTAGAAATGATGTCAATATATTGGCGATACCCAACCATTCTAGCCTATGTCACCACTCAAGTAGCAGCCCTAACAACAGCGAGGAGTCTGGTGTATGATGTGATGGTAGAGGAATCCCAAAAGATGAAGACCTCCTCTACCATTTCACCCTGTCGATTGGGGCTACTCAAGAAAGCAGTGGACTTGCTGGAAGGGGTGGAGTGCTTTTTACACCAGGTACAAGAAGACTTGTGGATCTATCCACCCCTTAGCAGTGTCAGAAGAGAAGCGGCTGCCCTGCTCACAGCCAAGGGTCTTATAAGACAAGTTATAGAGAAGGAGGTGGCCAGCATCAAGAAGGCTTGGGCCGAGGAGAAAATGAAGAAGGAGCAGACAAAGAGAGAAAGGGACTTCAATCGCCTGAATGAGAACTGGATGAAGGTCCAGGAGAAGTTCAGGCGATTGGGCCATCCTGACTGGCTCCCTGAAAAGAAGAAGAAGAAGAACATCCTAGGCTTCCTGAAAAGATGGTGGAAGAAGTAAAAAAAAACCAACGGCCCTTTTCAGGGCCACCCACTTTTCCAGAAAAGATCATAATCTAAAAATTGCCTTTAAAAAAAAAAATTGTTTGTGTGTGTGTGTGTGTGTGTGTGTGTGTTTTGTGTATGTATATATTCTATCCCTCTTAAAATACTTATGTCCCTCTAAAAATACTTTTGCCACCCCAAGTGCCCTGTATCATTTTTTGTATTCTCCCCCAAGTACCCCCTCTCCGAGAACAACTGAGCTCCACGAAGCGCGGAGTGACGTCAGACGCGCGGTAGCCGGAAGCCGGGTTGATAGTAATAGTATACAAGCGCACTTACTAGATACTATACATGACGTCACTCTGTAGAGACCCCACCATGTTCATTTCCCGTTTGAGGCTGGATAGTGCCCCCCGCCTGTTAATTTCCCATTTGAGTCTCAATGGCCCCCCCCCCCCGGCTCGATACCCCCCCCCTTTACTACTCCGGCCGCCATGTATTGCGGCACAAACGGCGCCATTAATACTTTTCCAAAATTAAGTAAACTGAGAACAATATTCTATATTAAATCTAAAATTATCTGAATTCGTCACACTCACCGATTTAAAAAAAAATATGTATGTATCTCCCATGTCTTTTTTCATTTTCTCTTCCTTTTTTATTTTTGAATTTTCCATATCCCGCCACTTACTTTTTAGGCACTAAAACGCAACCTTATTTCTGAGAGATTACATGCCATTTGTTGTTTTCATTGCAGGACAGCATGATGATAACTTAACTCCCCAGGCGGCTTTTAACTCAAGCTCACTAATAATAATAATAATAAAAATAATAATAATAATAATTTAAACAATAGAGAGAGAGAGAGAGAGAGAGAGAGAGAGAGAGAGAGAGAGAGAGAGAGAGAGAGAGTATACTCAGACACGTTAAAGAGTTATAATTTTTCCCCAACTGAAAATCGAACCCAGGCCCGCGATTTAAGGCACCCATTTTCTTGTCTGCATACAACAACCTCAATCCCCTCTTGGCTAAGGGCGCATCTCCCTAAATGGGATGGAACTTAACCGTGAATATAGGCACTCATGTGTAACAGGCACACCAGCTTGGCGAATTAGCTCTCGTCTAAAGTACAGTCACTACGGATTCCAATGACAGAAATCAAGGAATATAGAAATTATTATTGTCAGTTAGGAACATACACCAAACAGAGCGGAAAGTGCTATCTCTGGAACTTACAGGAGGATGCGTGATGATAAGATGTGAGAAAGAAAGTTATCATACAGAGATATATATATATATCGTCCTGATCAGGTGTCTGGACATCAGAGACAACAATTTTAAGTACAATCGAGTTTGTTTTCTTTCGAATCTGTAATCTTAGCTCCTCGCGAAGTCATGGGTGAAGCTAGAAAACTTGTTTTTGTTGGAAAATCAATTTCTGTAAATGGTTCCACAACCCTTTAAGCAAAATATGTCTGTATAAATGTAGTGCCCATTGATTCGTTATGATATAGCATGGTTCATGACGGAGAAAATATGTACTTTCCCTTTATGTTTTTGCCTGCAATTGTGTGTATGGTGACGGAGAAAATGATGTTACTGTCAATGTAACAGTACCAATTAGTTTTCTAATGTTAACAAACACTTTATTGTATATTTCACGTCAGATATACTTATTTGATAATCGGATAGATGCAAAATGTAACTGTATTCCATGAAATTTCTTTTCAAATCAATGTTCCTAATTGGTGAAAAATATCTGTATTGAAATGGTCAAATCGACGAGATAGAATGAATCAAAGGAGAATCCATACCAACCCTTTTTCAAAGACAGGCACGGATTTTAAAACAGTTTACCATCGCATGAAATGCCCTAATTTCGATTTGTTCTCTCTACATCCGGGGCCTAAAAGTTCCAGAGATATTGCCCTCCCTTCCCGTCACCACACCCTCAGAAAAGAAGACAAAATAAAAACAGAAACAAACTCGGAAAATAGACTTGTAAGTAGTTACTATACTGAAGAATACCCGTGACAATCAAAGTTAAAAAACCCTCTAGCACACGATACTTTGAGTGGAGATGGTGAATTTCAGCAAACTTTCTTTGAAAGCTAGAAACCACCCGTAACCATATAAACGTAATATCTCCATGTCGCTCTGTACCCTCCCTACCTGATGAAGGACTTTCTCATAGGCTTCTATGGACGAAAGGTCTAGTATGATCCTTTTTAGGGGCACCGGGTCTTTCCTGTACCGGTCTATCTTCCGCAAAAGCTCGTAACAATCGCTGGTATTAGTGATACGCCTGGCCCGAATGATCAGGCTCACGTGATCCTTCGTCGGATCACTGAATAATTCGAACATTTTCTCCAACCGCATGAGACCTGGAAAAGTGAGAAAACTCCCGATATCTATTATTTCAACTAGATATAATCCCGTTTCCAATAGTTGAAAACATTCGGTTTTCTCACGTCTTATCTTTCATCATGCCTCATAGTTTTAAAATGCATTAATCATAGAATGTAAACAAACTTTGTGAAATAAATGTACATATGCTATTTACGATGCACATATAGTCCTAAAATAACAAGGGCATTAAAAAAGCATGCTTTTTGTCACCAAATAAAAAAAAAAAAACAACAAAAAAACTGAAAATGAAAGTCGAGTAATTCACCTCCTCATGTGATCAAGCTAGTTCAATAAAATTATCCTGACTAGCTGAATACCGGCAATAACGTAAAAATAACCCTGGTATGTTAGCTTATACTGATAACGCTAACACCAAGAACACAAGGCTCGCTCGACACCACTCTTCGTGACTTTGAGGGAAAAAAGATGCAGCCCAGGAAATGTACAAAAATGTTAATAAAAATGATGATGCAAGTTTTCATAGTACGATGATAATGACAATGATGATTACGGCGACGATGATGACCAAGACAAAAAGGAGAATGAAGAAGACAACGGTTCCTTGGTAATAAACATACTAAGTGCCAGGAGAGATTACACAATTATACCATTGTTCCTGCTAAATAAACGTAAACCACACCCAATGAGAAAATATTTTAGATTTCTTTTTGGTCTATATTATGCCACATTTAAAGAAATGACAGTGTAATGCATTAATATAATACATTTCGTATTTATTTTACGTGAAGGCTTTTTGCATAATCTTTTATCTCGGAATAAGGAAGTGAATCAAAATATCAGAACGATACAAGGCATCGATATCGTTAAAATAGGCCTGGAAAAGTTTACCTGAAAATTGAAACAAAAAATCTCACCATCATTGGAATCAAACAAGTAGTACACAACGTCCCAACGGAAGTGACGTATGACATCAGCGATGGCCTCCGTGGTTGACGGCAATAGGCTAATGTCGTAATTATAATCATCATTTGGGCTGCTTCCGGTACCCATGGGAATAAGCGTGGGCATGCGCATGTTTTGAGCATAGGATTGGACGGTAGCGTAGGACACTGGATGGTTGTCAACAATCATGGCAAATATACCCTCAGCCATTTTTGAGCACACTGAAATAAAACAGAGTAAAATAATATGATCTGATATAATTTGATTACCAAAGTGGTCACTCGAAGCTAAAAATGTTTCAATAGATACCCATACATAGGTGCGAAGATTTACAACATTATCATATTTCTATATTTACTGTTCTTTAACTTTTTGAATATAATGTCCTTTTGTTTAAGTCTGAATTATGGGAATATAGTCCTAAATAATCGTTGCCCCGAGCATAGATTCACATGAATCAGCTGACATTATATGATGTATTTTCTTCTTTATCACCATTATATCTAATTTTCATGACAGTAAATAGTATCTTCTCCTTCTCTGAAGAAACCAGGAACCTTGCAGCTTTTTCTCTGCTTAAACACTTGCAACTCATGGGGGGTCGGGGGTCTTTTTACCTGAAAGTGTTTTAAAAAAAGATGATGTTTGAATTGTAATACATTTTCAGTGGGTTTCGCTAATTTTAATTTTGGCACTGGTTCAGTTCTTCTGGGAGCTATCTGCAAATTAGAGATCAATGTGTTAATTTGTATATATTGTAACACGCCTGGGGTCTTACAGCACCTCACTACCGAGCGAAGCAAACAACACCTGCGTGAGGCTGGCTTCAGGTTGATGTATCTCCTATTTCCAAGGACCTCGTGACAACAGTCGTTGTCAACTGAAGGGTTCTTAACAAGCTAATACCACAAATAATTTTACTCTAATCAACCAATGACCAAGCATTCAGAGACTCTAATTTCACACATGAATGGTTTTTCTTGCTTTACTTTCGTATGATTTATCAGTACGCTTTTCCAAGCCGTAGATCGGTATTTCTTGACACGTGGAACGAAACATGACCCAAACACCTAATACACCGAATTATTCCTATCTCAAATTACTAAACACTTATACGTGAAAATACCTTGAGAATTCTTTCTGTTACTGTACATTATGATGTCTGCTCCTAGTAAGTGGCTAATTACTCGGTTTTAGAAATATCTTCCCAATACGACACCCTTTAATCAAACAAATGGTCATTAAAATATAACAAAGTTACAAACAGAGACTTCAATACAAATAAGACTTACCCTAGGTTTGTTACAATGTTTTGTCTGTGGATTTCTTCAAAATCCTTAAAAGGCGATTTTCGACGTGGTGTGATGCACGGCAACATATCAAAAGTTGTAGCATGGGCGCCAGATTGTAATAAAACTATAATCAGAAGCTGGAAATCTGGTTTTTCCTAGCCCACCAACTGATTGTAGAATCAGTTCTCACAGATTTATATCACTGGTGACACAGATGGTGACGTTACTTAATTTTTAAGGTTGATTAAGTTGGAGAACCAAGACAATATAACAGTTAATCAGGGGTGACAACTGACCCTTTTACACCGGCTACGAAGAATAAAACATCTTTTAAAGTGCCACAACACGAGTATCTTAATAGATACTGTATTTAGTACTCTTCCGTGGCGTCTACATACCTCTTCTGTCAGTGTTAAGAGTGAATTCACATTAAGTGTATGTTGTTTCTTTTTTAATCTGTTGGACATTTTATTGATGTAGGGATCCATTTAGTAAGTCAGTCCTTACAAATTTTTAAGCGAGCCAGCTTCAATATTCATAGATGTTTACATTACATATCACTGGACATTTTACTTATAAGCTTGCAGGGAAGCATGCCCCCCCCCTCCCTCAATACCTTGTGAAACTTCTGAATCATGTTTTGAAACTGAGCACCTTTATATTTAATGACCAGCATTATCATCAAATCAGTGATATAACTATCTGCACCAAAATGGCACTCTCGTATGCCAAGATATATATGGGTAGACTAGAGCAAAAAGTTCTAACTCAAGCACCCTTCAAATCCCTAAACTGGTGCAGATTTATTTGTGATGTGGAGCGAATGGGTAGAAAGACAGAAGCAACCCCAATAATTCTTGGGATTTTAGATATAATGTCTATCCCGCAATCAAAATTACGTTGGAGTCATCATACAAGTCCAATATATTCTAGGATACCTGATCGATATTACGAGATGGAAACATAAACACTGACTTTCACTGCAAACTGACAGCCTCTCATGAATATATCTTACGTACCATCTATCATCCTACACATGTAATTAAAATAAATAAATAAATAAATAAAGATCCGTTAAGCCTATGTGTTTGCATTAAAGGTATCTGCTGAAACGACGAGACGGTTCGGTTATATAAATAGCTAAGTACATTGAT
The DNA here is from genome assembly GCA_029931535.1 of Margaritifera margaritifera. Lineage (NCBI taxonomy): Eukaryota > Metazoa > Mollusca > Bivalvia > Unionida > Margaritiferidae > Margaritifera > Margaritifera margaritifera. Next base: position 4,953,238 of record JAQPZY010001630.1, on the reverse strand, counting down.
CAAAGTAGTCCCTTCAGATACAAAGCTAAGACAGCCAACAGCCTTATCCCTTTCATAACAACATAACATCCAGATGCCCCAAACATAGGGAAAATTGTCCAGAAACTCTGGCATATTATTGTATGCTCTACATATATTGAACAGATATTGCAAGAACCACCCATGGTCGCTTACCAACGATCCAAAAATTTGACAGACGACCGTGTGCTCGTCCAGCTGAACCCAAACCATAGTATAGAAGTAGGGTAGTTCAAATGTAAACCAGACATTGTCAAATCTATAGGACTCACGGTACTAATTCAACTCCCATAGTAAACCTATGTGAACACCATGATATTAAAAATTCAATAACTTTAAATTTCTGAGTGCTCATGAACAAGCCTATATTTATCAGTATAGACATATCCTTGATGACAGCTTCTGTGTAGAGAAAACCATATGAACCGCGGCATTTTCTGGATCTACATGTGTTTGAAACGTGTGCATTCAAGTCCGCACCAAAGAGTCCGGTGCTAATTTCAGTGATGAGTTTTCCAAACTCAAGTGTATAAAAGGACTGAAATTCCATCATTAAAATATTTTTTTTCAGTTACAACTAGGATAAGGTCTCAAAAGATTCTCTGTACTAAAATTTTACTTTCATATCAACCAATCCTGGCCAACCAAACCCATACATACTCTATTTTACCTTCCTAGACTGGTTCCCATTCTTCCCTATAATTAGTACTGTGAGTCCTATAAGCAAATCCTCGAGACTAGTACTTGCAAGAGTTCAAGTCCCTTTTTTGACATGTGATTAATTCTTCTAATGCGAGGGGATTTTTAAAAGTCCTGAATATTTGTACGCTGTCCAACAAAGTTCGTTATTATTGAACAGTAAGCCAGTGCATCCCCTCAAAGTACTCCCCGATTACCTCAACACACTTTCTCAGTCTGATTATTTAATTATTAAATGCCATTTTGTATTCACTTTTTGGTATTGTGTTCATATACTGGAAAACTGCACTTCCTACCTCATGGCGGCTCAGAGAATGTTTGATAACGGGATTCAGCCAAAAATCACTTGAAACTAAATTAGAACTGTATGGAGAATGTGGCACAGTTTGGATGCTCTGCTCCTTCAGGAAGTCTGTCAGGAGGGCGGATTTATGCGCCGGTGCGTTGTCCTGGATTAGATGGATATCTCGGGTACCGGTGTGCAGCCAGGTGGTGTTCCACAGCCATTGGCAACACTTTGGAACCACAGAAATGTCCAGTGACAATAGCAGAGTCAGACATAGGTACTTGGACGACCGGACATTTTGCATCGAAAAATAATGTGTATAAAACTCTATTGACATCTGACTACGTCAAAAGATTTGTGGTCTCTGCTCGCTTTATCCGATCCAAACTTTATTATTTTCTCTTGAGTCGGGTTCAAAAAGTAAATCTACGGTTCATCACATGTGACAATCTCATTTAAACGTCTCTGGTCACTGTCTTCATATTTGGCGAGTATCTGTTTGACGATTTCAACCTGAATATGTTTTTGATCAGCTGTCAACAAATGTGAGACCCATCTTGTATAAACCTTTCTAAGCTTCAAATGATTCTTCAACATATTAAAAACAGCTGACGAATTAATCCCCGAGATAATAGAAATATCTTCCACTGTGTATCGAGAATCTTCATCAATTGCCCCCTTCACAACAGCCACTTCCTGATCACCAATTGCAGACAACGGTCTTCCAGAATGTGGGTCATCTGCCATGGATTCGCGACCATATTTAAAACGATGAAACCACATCAAAACTGTAGGATTTGACAGAGAATCACATCCGTAAACTTTATCCAAGTCAGCCTTGATATCATTCAGAGAGTACCTTAAGAGCGCCCGGATTTTACAGTATGCTCTTTGCTCAGTAGCAGGATTATTCTACTTCTCCGACATTTTTACGTCACTGTCATTTACCTATGTTAAGTCACACACATACATCTGCAGGTGTCCGATGTGCTGCATTTGCAGCTGCAGATTATTTTATAGAACGTTATTTTGTCTGTTGATCGGCATTAAATTTACTGACAGGTTCAAAGAAAGAAAAAAGTTATTACAGAATAGTAAGAACTTTTCAAATACCCCTCGAATTTTGATCTGTTTCTTTAACTTAAACCTTTTTCATTAAATTGGATAGTTTTGTTTCCATTTGCTACAATGCCAATATTTATTGTCTACACGTGTCACTCATTGTGTGTATCAGTGTATATGATCTTTATTATTCCCTGAGGAAGAGAAGAACTTGTCCAAAAGTCGGAAAAATATTTTCAAACCCACGTCGTTTCCCAGGTTTGGTGCAATTATACAATATTTGTCTTGTTAGTTTGTTGCTTTGCATTCCCATTTTTTAAAATTTATATCTTCTTGAGAACCCGAAGCCTAATGCTGGTTACGTCTCTGTCTGTCTGTCTATATATATCTCTCTCTCTCTCTATCTCTCTCTCTCTCTCTCTCTCTCTCTCTCTCTCTCTCTCTCTCTATATATATATATATATATATATATATATATATTATATATATATATATATATATATATATATATATATATATATTCATCAGTATGTTTAAGGCCCCCATCATATATGTAAACATGCGAGGCAGTTGTAATCTGTCTTGTTTTTCACCATGATTATTACAATCCTTTGGTATTAAAGCAGATTTCTAATTATGACTAAATCTGCTCCAAGGAAAATAATCAAATAATTTTTGTTAAAACCATAACAATCAATCAGAAGAAAGTTGCCTCCTTGTTAGCGGAATACGAGAGAGAGAGAGAGAACTTCAATACATAAGAATGTTTCTTCAATATAATGGGTTTACTAGTTAATAAAGCTTTCTATTCACCGAAACAAAGGTCTATAATTGTCTTTATGCATGATTTAGTTTAAAAATTTGCAGTTTAATTTGTATCAGGACACGAATATGACGTCACAAACTAATCAATAGCATCACGACCATACGGTATGTAGATATTGCTATATCGCAAATAACCTGACGTCTGGTCATCGTAAAAAATAGCTATCACAGCAATAATGTAATAATGTTATTAATCTATCACATTATTATTACTCTGAGCACATAGACAAATTAATGATACGATGAATATGAATTCATGATACGATCAATATAAAATCATGAGATTGGAATCCCAATGGGGTGGCCTAAATTAACACAAGTTAGCAGATTTACACGATTCCATACAGAGACATTCTGATTCGGTAATGAAAGCTAGATCCTATTTCATTCACCACAGAGTTCTAGGAAATAGAATATCTAATGATTGGTAGCTTACTTGTTTTTATTAAAACTGATATGTAAAACTGCATCCAGGTTTTATTACATTAAAGTTTAATACTATATTCAACCCACGTCTTGATAATGTATCTGTTAGTACGTTATTCTGTCAATCTCTTATCACTGAAGCCATAGTCATCTTTGTGGTTTGTATAAATCTCTTTAGATATTGTTTTGTAAGTTACTAGATGGCCTCTTTTTAAAGCCTTTATATTTAATCACGCTTTCAAGAGTTAAGTGATTATTTACCTTTGTCATTGTTAATTACTCATCTCTCTCTCTCTCTCAACAACCCAAACCCTCTTCAAAAATAATCTGGCTTAACTATATAGGTCACGTAAAAAGAACTGTCAGTATTTCTGTCCTGTCTCTCAAAGCACACACGACAAACGTTTTACCCATAAAAGAGCCAGCATAGATCAAATACCAGGATTTGTTATATATTTCATAATGAGATATTGAAATATATCAGTGGGAGAAAAATTATATCGCCACCGTGTCGATACCACTTTTATCGCCACAGTGGCGATATCACTTTTGAAACTACTTCCTTTTTCCATTTAGGAAGTATATCTGCCCTTATGTATGCTATTTTCACACTTGTATTACTATATTTAGACCTATTTAATTTTTTCTTCTTCTTTTCGTTCCCTCTATCTCTCCCCAACAGGATGATCTGATCTTAAAATATGTCAAGACTATTGACCCTCTAGTATACATTTATGTAATCAACGAGAATACGCCATCAAGAATGCCTAAAAATGAACCCCAAACAACAAAAAGTAGGCTTCAAGCAGTAACTTTTTATAATTAGTTTTCCACGTGAATCATGCAAATTGTCAGTGAATGAACTTACATGACCTGTGCTATTCGATATTCTGTGTCACCCATACGGTATAACTGATACATTCAACGACAAACGGTACACATTAATAATACAATAAAAACTTTTGATTAAATATATTAAATATAGCAATAAAATTGTTTAAGTAGCGATTTTAACTCTCAATCACAATCATAATCATGTCTGAAAACTATGGAGAAATGAGGCATTGATGAGTGTTGACTGCAACCCGAAATTAAGTGACAGTCGAAATTTGGATATAGCATCTGTTACCGAAATAGACTGCAAGCTTGCTAACACATAAAAATTCACAATTAAAATATGTTGGTTAATGATGTTAGGCTCTGAAGTCAGTTGGACCGTTCTGCTATGTTTCTACGGCAACCCCACCACAGCAATGTTCACTCTATCAATCTGCGCAAGAAATGTGTTCAGGAAAATAAAAGTCTCTTCGTTTTTGTATAAAAACAGTCATTAATTTGGCAAAATACACAATTTGACGCATTATATATACAATCTAAATTTGTAAAAAAAAAGTCGCTGTCCGAAAATTTCCGAACTTCTTTTTAGTGATGTAGTTGTGCAGCCGTTAACCGTTTGACACAGAATGAAGAAACAAATCCATGCAAAGCGGAGGTTTATACCTTAAAAAATATATAATAAAAAAGAAAATCTATGTTTTTTGAGTAGATATAAGGAAATATACTTAGCCACTCGTGACAATACAATGTTTCCGCTTCACTCGTGAACTATGTCCTTAAATCCACTCAATAAATGTAGGTATCCTCGATATAACGTTAACTGAATAGATCAAGAGATACGGTGTGTTATAAAACTAATAATAAACTTTGATCTGAATTCTATTTATAAATGCATGCTGGACAATTTTAATTATAACTGTAATCTTGTCTACTTTTTGTCATTACTTTATGCCAGCTGTATATGAGGCCCAAACGTATTTTACCAAAATAATGTCTATTTTCATTGATGAAAATCCAATTCTTAATGCATTTTCTATTATTTATTTCAGGTTGACAATGGTTCAGTTCTTCGATTAAGTAGGTTACAATTGCGCAACAGCTCTCTTCTAAAACACGAGTATACATCATTTCAAGCACTTTTCCTACAACCGAGTTACGAGCAATAACTAATCTTGATCTTATGCATACATTACTCCAAGTTTAATTGAAATTTATTTTTATCTCATCTAGAAGCATAAGTGCCCAATTGAACTCAAACCATATTAAGGATGCATGTACACACAGATGTAAAAGATCCAAAGTACAAGATGGTAATATAGATACTGACCATTTAACAAATCAACAGTCTCCCACCAATATATCTTACCTAATAGCTATCATCCTAACAAGTAATTAAAATCCTGCCGTTGGATCTATGTGTTTGCCTGAAGCGTATCTTCTCAAACGACGAGATGCTCAACAAAAGACTTAAGGAACCCAAAGGGCACTTTAAAAAAGGAATACAAGAACAGAACTGTGGATTCAATTGATAGAACAAGCCAAAGACATTGACTGAAACAGCTAAGGCGTATCCCAAGTTTCAGGACCCAGTTTCATTAAACATCTCAAAAAAATTTCCTAAAATTTAGATCTCTTATCTTTTTTATTACTTGGTTAGTAACAATGATTTTCACAGAACATTCAGCATAAATCATGGATTAAAATAGTTATAAAATCTTGAATTTTCTTTAGAGGAGTCTTGCCTTATTTATTACGAAAGTTGTAGGATTTCCTCAAATTTGAGGAATTCCTAAACTTTTTCAAGATTAAAAAGGTTTCCATATGTTAAATTTTAAATGTAAAATGTGATTTTGCATTATTTCCACTATCGACACTACTTTCAAGGGTTCACTAACCGGAGTTATGTATAAGATCAAATTTTAGGGTGTGTCAGTAAAACGTCATTTACGTCCTGACGTGCAAGATTTGTTCCACCCAATATCTTGGCGAAATAGTTGACTTTGGAAAAAGAATGAACAATCGGTAAATAGGTATCACAAACAAGGTCAACTCAACACTCGTCGACATTCATCTCAGCCGGACACTCTGTCCAATCCCACGAAATGCTTCCCATTGAGTCAGATGACAGATGGACTGATAATGAAAGTAGCCAAAAAGAGAAATATTGGATACTGCTGATGCGAACGTATCGTGAATATGGCTGAGAGGAAAAGGTGTATTATATAAGTGATCTGTTCAACGTTCTGTTTCTCAGTTGTTGTTGTTTTTTTTTTCTGTTTTTTTTTTTAAAATCAGTTTGTTCAGCTTCACTCTCTTCTAGTAGAATCAATTTATTATTATTATTAGTAGTAGTAGTAGTAGTAGTAAATCCTTCCTTTATTATTATTATTAGTAGTACTTCCTTCCATTATTATTATTATTATTATTATTATTATTACATCTTTCCGGCACTTTCTGGGAGCCGCGGTAGCTCAGTTAGTTTATGTAGGCCTTGTAATCCAAGGGTTGCGTCTTTGATACCTGCACAGGCCAACCCAAATCGGTTGCCTCGGTGTGTTCTCGGCATGATATAGCCAATAATGTGTTGAAAATATCGTTAAAAAAAACAACAACAACCAACCATCCAGGACTTCATCTTGTAATGTAAATACATTCCTATCTTTGTTTCTCGTAACTGATGTAATATCCGGCATATACAACTAGAAACGTCAAATAATGCACCGCACCAGATCGTGCCATTTTGACTAGAATTCCTCATAATGACGTCACGCTAAGCAGTTCAGTGCAATCGTGCTTGTCTCTTGCATAAGAAAGTGTTCCCTTTATAGATATATGATATGTCACTGTTTAGACATGTAGTTAATTCTTCTATAATTTTGTTTAATTTTGACCTTTTCATTATTTTGCATAGTTTTGCATCTCTGTGCCAAAATGTAAATATTTATTGTCAACGTGTTTCACTCTTGGTGTGTAGGTGTCTTTGTGCATGTTCTTTATAACAGGATTAAATTATCATGGTTGGGTATTTATCAAAGTATAAATGTTACCTAATCACTGAGAAAGAAAAAAAAAGTCCGCAGGTTTAAATGATCGTGGCTGGGTATCTACTGAAATTTAAATTTTCCCTAATCATTTACAAAGTTAACATAAAGTGCGAAGTGTACATTTTATCAATCAGTCACGAAGTTAACATAAAGTTCTTCGGACTTGACTTACTTTGTGAGTAATTACTTAAAATTTACACTGCGATAAATACCCAACCATGATCATTTTAATCCTTATAATTCCAATTTTCGTTTTCTTTAGGTTGCACATGGTTTTCTTTTATTAGTTTCTTCACGTTGCGCCAAAATACCTAGCCCCATCTTTGCTAGTCAAAGGCCGTCAGTCCACTTCGTTTATTGTCGATGTTGAACTAAGTGTATCAACTACACTTGACAAGCGAAGATGACCTAGCCCTTATAAAATCACAACACAAGAGTTAACGAGAGTCACCATGATTGTTTTTGGAGTAGATATAATTTACGTGTTTCAGTGTTCTTGCTTTCTACGCATTGAGATCTTTAAAAAAGAAAAAAAAAATCGTGTTCATTTTTAGTGAGATCAGGTTCTCTTACGTCCTGAGAAAATGACTCTAAATTACAACTGATTTGAAACACGATGTCAAAGCAAAAACGCATTATTTTATGAAAGTACATTTACCCGTAAAGCCTGCCATATGTTTTGCTTGGCAACAGTTGTGAGTGTTTGGGTGCAGGAAAGAGTTGCGATTCAAATGTTGACCGAAGAACTCTGGAAACTGTTTGGAAACGGGAAGTAGTCCTCAGGATTTATCAATGGATAAAAAAGAAAAAAATCCAGATCAGTATCACGCGACCGTTTATACCCAATCACATGTCAGAAAACGTAGTCGAATCGTAACAATTGGAATTATTATTCGATGAGGGAGAATTTGTTTTGGTCCAAACGCGGGGAAATGTCGTCGTTTTCCAAGTTTTTTTTATATGATTTGCTGTTAGTTTGTTACTTTGCAATCCCATTTTGTTTTCTTTTGAGCTTCTTGGGAAGCCTACCGAAACCGAGGTCGTTGGCTAAGTCGGTTTATCTCTGTTTGTGTGTGTATATATATATATATATATATATATATATATATATATATATATATATATATATATATATATATATATATATATATGCATATTTATATAAACCGCGCAAGAAATTACACTGACGAATATCCTGTCCCCCCAGTTATTGACCTTTGTTGAGGTGAATATAAAGTTTTCTGAACCAGTAAACCTCATATTGATCAACGCGCAGCCGAGGTCAATATGATGGGTTTGCTGGTTCAGAAAATTTTATATTTACTGTAACAGAGGTCTATAGTTGTTTTATTACATCCTTTAGTTGAAAAGTTTGCAATTTAATTAGTATCAGCTCATCAATATGACCATATGACGACATATACTATTCAATAATGTCACGACCATACGATAATGTAGGTTTATAGCTTATTGGTTTGATATTGAAGGTCGCGCGCAGTGGCGGAGAGAGGGGGTGAGAGGAGGCAATGGCTCGGGGGCGATAGGCTAAGGGGGCGCCGTCAGGAGTTTTTTTTTCCAGCTGAAATTTTCATAGTATTCCACCTTCACCTTAGTGTAACGGGGGCAATTCTTCACAAAACTTATATTTAGGAGGGGGGGGGGGGGTGAAGGGAGGAGCGGGGTTGGCAACCGACATAAAAAATTCTCTGTAGAAAATTAGGGGCGCCACTAAAGAACATTGCCCCCATGCGTTTCGAACCGTTGAGCCGCTACTGGTCGCGCGATACGTTCAAGAACTAGTTCACAATATTTTCTAGTATCAAATCAATAACTTTTTTGTATCATCTATTCCAGAAATATACTAACTTTCAACTGAGCAAAGTTTATAGTTCATAAAATAAATTTGTTGTAAAAAAAATCAAATTACAACAACAAAAACCGTACGTAAAATGTTTAATGCAACCAATATATTGCATTTGTACCGCACTGATATACGTTTACACAAATAGCTAAACCCCGCCCTCTAGAAGTCCACGCCACTAAAAATAGCACTGGCTACGACGTCATTAAGACAGGCAAGCTATGACAAATTTCTATGATGTTATCACAGATACAGAGACAATACAAGAAAATCAGAACTGCAGCTTGGAACAAGTCACTAATATTCATTTGTAGTTCAAGTTCAGCGTAAGATTATTTATATAGGCTCTTTGAAATAAACGAGAACATGCGTCAAGGTTGCCTTCGGGTAATTGTCAAGATGGCGGACGCTCATCGTCTTGCTTCGGCGTTATACACTCAGCTCGCAGCTGAGTGGTAATATTCTGGATATTTGTTGTTCCACTATGGATCTATGGATTCTGCTCAAGCTTATATATATCTCCATGGAAACTTTCAAATCATATGCTGAAAGGAGGGTATGGTTTACGAACTTTACGGTTAGTTCATATAGTGGGCGGGACTTGTATTTCCTATACGCAAAGAATTTTCTTTATAAGGAAATTATTTAACATTGAAATCATACGATATTGAACGTGTTCAATTTCACAGGATACTGCATATTCTGAATATAAAGATATAAGAAAATAGGATTGTTTATGGAGTATATAATAAACTAATACAGTGTATATCGCCTATCACCTGGTGTCAAGTCATTTTATCACGAAAATAGCTCTCACAGTAATTATGTGATACTGTTTGGTAATCTGTCACATTAATATCATTAAGGAACCAGAGTAAATAGATAGATTTATGATAGGGTGAATATCAAATTAATAGATTGGGATCCCAATGGGGTTGCATACATTAACACTAGTTGGTTGATTTTACTTGACTACATACAGAGAAATTCTGATTCGGTAATGAAAGCTAGATCCTATTTCATTCACCATACAGTTCTAGGAAATAGGATATTTAATGATTGGTAGCTTACTTGTTTTTATTGTATTTACACGAATAGGGATTCTTGGAACTGTATGTCAAGTAATCCACTACATGTATTTAACATTTACTTTAAAAGACAATAAGCCCATTCTTCATCTAGTCATTTTAATATTGTAACGACCCAAAGTCTGAGATATTTTGTATTTTCATCTTCATTTCATTTAACTTCTTTGATGCTTGCATTTCTTTGCGAATGGAGAAAAACTAGACTTACCAAATTCTATTGTCTGCTATTTTTAAAAACCTGTTATTTTACCTATAGTGTAATAGCTTTTTTTCGCAATCAGTGGCGGATTCAGAAATATCGGTGTGGTGATGGTGAATGGTTGGAGGGGGGGGGGTGCGAAACAAGTAGGCGCCCACCAGAAGTGTTTCTAGGGCATAATTTTAACCATTTAACTGTAAAGAAAACTTGCACTACAAAACGCTCCTGTTCTTTAGCGCTCATTTTTTAGAAGGGGGGAGGGGCACCATATCCTAATCCGTCCCTGGTAATCCAGAAAGCCTGAAATTTTAGGATTAAAAAAGTACTTTTATTTCAGTTTCACTTGTAATTATTTCATGGAAAATGCTACATGTGCAGTTGACTTGTTTTTCTTGTGTATGACTGAAGTTTGATTAAATGTCGAAGTTCGTATCTTTAGACCTTGAAATGTTATTTGAAATAAAAACATAATTAAGCATTCCCGACTTGCAGTTTTAGCAACGTTTATATTAGGAAAAACCTTTATGATATCAGAGTTTACCTTAAGTCAGATAATATTGGACAATTATATCCATATTTGGTGAATTAAATATTTGGGCGTGCAAAAGAGGTACATTGAAAACATAATGGTTGTACATTGGTCCACTGTACATTGTCAGTAGGTAATGTCCACATAATGGTTATACCCTGGTTCACTGTACATTGTCAGTAGGTAATGGTCACATAATGGTTGTACCCTGTTCCATTGTACATTGTCAGTAGGTAATGGCCACATAATGGTTGTACCCTGTTCCATTGTACATTGTCAGTAGGTAATGACCATATATTGGTTATACAATGGTTCACTATACATTGTACATTGTCAGTAGGTAATGGCCACATAATGGTTATACCCTGGTTCACTATACATTGTCAGTAGGTAATGGCCACATAATGGTTGTACCCTGTTCCGTTGTACATTGTCAGTAGGTATGGCCACATAATGGTTATACCCTGGTTCACTATACATTGTCAGTAGGTAATGGCCACATAACGGTTGTACCCTGTTCCATTGTACATTGTCAGTAGGTAATGGACACATAATAGTTGTACCCTGTTCCATTGTACATTGTCAGTAGGTAATGGCCACATAATGGTTGTACCCTGTTCCATTGTACATTGTCAGTAGGTAATGGCCACATAATGGTTATACCCTGGTTCACTATACATTGTCAGCAGGTAATGGCCACATACTGGTTATACCCTGGTTCACTATACATTGTCAGTAGGTAATGGCCACATAATGGTTGTACCCTGTTCCATTGTACATTGTCAGTAGGTAATGGTCACATAATGGTTGTACCCTGTTTCATTGTACATTGTCAGTAGGTAATGGCCACATAATGGTTATACCCTGGTTCACTATACATTGTCAGTAGGTAACGTCCACATAATGGTTATACCCTGGTTCACTATACATTGTCAGTAGGTAATGGCCACATAATGGTTGTACCCTGGTTCACTATACATTGTCAATAGGTAATGGTCACATAATGGTTGTACCCTGTTCCATTGTACATTGTCAGTAGGTAATGTCCACATAATGGTTATACCCTGGTTCACTATACATTGTCAGTAGGTAATGGCCACATAATGGTTGTACCCTGTTCCATTGTACATTGTCAGTAGGTAATGGCCACATAATGGTTATACCCTGGTTCACTATACATTGTCAGTAGGTAATGGCCACATAATGGTTGTACGCTGTTCCATTGTACATTGTCAGTAGGTAATGACCACATAATGGTTGTACAGTGGTTCACTATACATTGTACATTGTCAGTAGGTAATGGGCACATAATGGTTGTACCCTGTTCCATTGTACATTGTCAGTAGGTAATGACCACATAATGGTTGTACAGTGGTTCACTATACATTGTACATTGTCAGTAGGTAATGGGCACATAATGGTTGTACCCTGTTCCATTGTACATTGTCAGTAGGTAATGGCCACATAATGGTTATACCCTGGTTCACTATACATTGTACATTGTCAGTAGGTAATGGCCACATAATGGTTGTACCCTGTTTCATTGTACATTGTCAGTAGGTAATAGCCACATAATGGTTATACCCTGGTTCACTATACATTGTACATTGTCAGTAGGTAATGGCCACATAGTGGTTGTACCCTGTTCCATTGTACATTGTCAGTATGTAATGGCCACATAATGGTTATACCCTGGTTCACTATACATTGTCAGTAGGTAATGGTCACATTAATGGTTTTATATGCTGATCTCACGGGAAAGGAATGCATGCCAAAGCAAGCTTCGTTTTACGTTTCAGAAATTATGCATATTTTTTGCTGAAATACGTACAAGAAAGAGTTTTTTTCTAATTATTTATAGAACATTATTGGAAAATGTACCACTTGTAAAACGAAACAGACGCTTTTTCAACTCGCATTTTCCACAATTGACCCGCATTTCGGGAGAAGGCGAATGTTAAATTAGGGCCTTGTATATTTGAGAAATACTTGTGATTATTTGTTTAAATATTAGCTTTCGGTTTTTAAGTAAAAATAATCAAATCGAATCATGAGTCAATCATTAAATATCAGTCGCCATACTAAGCCATTCTCACAGGACTCACTATGCATATGAAAAGGGAGACTAGTTCAAGGGAGATAAGTGTTAAATGGTCTGTTCGCTTACTGTGATCCTTTCAAAACTTTGTTAGGGAGTTGTGTCGAGACTTTTGCCAAAGAAGTCTATGTCAAGTTCTACGTTAGATAAAATAAGATACTGCAGTAAGTAGAGTTATATTTATACATATAAGTTGCATTTATAGTTTTAATATTCTATTGTTGAAGACTACATGTAAGATTGGTTGATTAATTCAGAACTAAATGTATTATTCTCAGAAATTAAAGTTATTGTTATTATTATTATTATTATTAAAACACTTTACTTTCATTGCCCAGCAAACTATAGCAAAGCCACTTGACAAAAGTCCTTAAATCTGGTGTAGTCAAACCAAACCAGAAATGTTTTGTGCGTCTCTGATGCACAATATTTTTTGGAAAAAGAAAAGAAGAAAAAAGAAAACAAAAAAAAAAACTTAAAGCGGACTTAGCCCAACTAGACAAAATATCTATTTAGCGTTTCTGATGCACGCTCCTTTTTTTTTATACCACCGCCCCCCCCCCCCCTCCCCCAAGAAAACCAAAATTGACACACCAATAAATAGAGGTTCGATTCCCAGTGGGGCGCTGTAGCTTAGTGGTTAGCGTGCTGTACTCCGACACAGTAGTGGCGGGTTCGATTACCAGACCAGGCCGAGCCGGCTGCGGTGTTGTGTCCTTAGGCAACACACTTAACTCTCATAGCCAACTAAAAAAATTAAGCAAAGCCACTAGGCAAAACTCTTGAAAGCGGGCTAAGTCCAACTTAACCAAAATGTTGTTGTGCTTTTCTGATGCACACCAATATATTGTATTGTCGGTAAGGTGAAGCACACGTACCGATAACCAATGCTATTTGCTCTTCAGACACATCCTGGTGGCTCATTAGAATGCAGTTCCTACCTTAAAAGTTACAGAGAGAGAGAGAGAGAGAGAGAGAGAGAGAGAGAGAGAGAGAGAGAGAGAGAGAGAGAGTATTAACTTTCCTTTATGCATTCAGAGAAAACTTATTGCCGTGGTAAAGACTGGGCATCATGGATGCGCGGTCACCGTTTTAGTAAACCATCTCTGATTTTCATTTATCTGATCGGGATAATATCGAACATAGACATTTAATATATAACTTCCCAGCATAGTAGGAAGAACTATTTGCAACGATGAACTGGATAAAATCGAGATCATGCGCCTAATACATAATCTTTCGTGTCATTAAATTTACGTGGTCACCCGCAAATTATCTCAAATATTTCAGAAAAGTTTCTGTCAAATTGCGTGTTTGAAAAAAATATATTATAGTATTTGCTGAAACAATATTTGTTCATGTTAAATGGGAACCGAGGTGGCGCAGTTGTTAGCCTGCCAGGCTACCGACCAGAAGAGGTGGGTTCGAATCCTGCCTAGACCAGGCCAGGCCGGAATCTTTGGTGTGTCTTTGGGCAAGATATTTTACTCCATTGCCTCGGCACGAATAAATCTTCCATGTGTTGATGTTCTTTAAAACATCAAACAACCGATTAATTCACGTCATACGTCATTGGAAGAATTTTGGTTGGAGTATTGATATGATATTGGTATATGTATGCTGTTTAATATGTCCGTATGACATTTTGTGCTATTTTATGTTATTGCGTGTTATGAAACTGACAAACAACAACGCGTGGAATTTCGTTTTTCTTGTATGAGAATATTAAATTTCTCAATTTCTAATTTATTCAATTTTTATGAATCCTTAATCATTTTAAAAGCGCTACCGCTCTTGTTTAATTCGTAACTATTACAACCATTTTGCATCATACAAGTTCTAATTTCATCCAGTATAAGCTACAGATTTTTTATTTCCTCCCACAATAACAAACATTTCCTGGCACAAATTCCTTTATTAGCTCGTTAACATGACCAGTAGAAAAGATATTATAAAGGTAACCATCATTAAAATCGAAACCGCTTCCTTGAAATTGGCAGTGCAAACTGAATTACATGCAAGAGAAGTATGTATGTATGTGTGTATGTATGTATGCATGCAGCCAGGTAGGTAGGTACGTAGGTAGGTTGCGTACTTCACTTACACTTACGCCGTATGGCAACTGATAATGAATTATATTCATTTTTTTTTTAATTACATACATTTCACTATAGATCAATCACCAGTGCTGTTTCCTCTCTATGACTGTTCCTTCACCATTGACTAACCTAAACCCACATCTATCCGAAAAGAGAGTTGGTCATAGTAAATATTTTAGATAATACATTGAATAGATAAAATAGGTGTACCGTTCATTGATTGATTCATCTACCTTCTTATCATCTTTTCTCACTACCTACCTATATTTCCTTCTTTCTCTATTATTCTATCTATCTTCCCTCCTACGTGCCTACGTATCTATCTATCTACTTATCCACCAACATCCTTTATATGTATGTATGTATGTATGTATGTATGTATGTATGTATGTATGTATGTATGTATGTATGTATGTATGTATGTATGTATGTGTGTATGTATGTAAGTATGTACTCATCTGAAAGTCGTTCCTGTAGGCTCGAGATGTAGAATAGGTCTGATGAGCTCTCCTGCATGAGGAAAGAGGCGCCTAATGGAAGTAGGAGACGCAATGGCTCAGTGTTTAGCTTGCCAGACTCGCGATCGAAAGGGTGCGGGTTCGAATCTTACCGTCGTGTGTCCTTGTGCAAGGCACTATACTCTAATTGCCTCGACACTAAAATAGCATGTGTTGCTGTACCGTAAAACACACACACACACACACACACACACACACACACACACACACACACACACACACACACACACAAACTAAACCAAGTATCTGAGAGTTGACTAATGGCATTCATAGGACCGAGATCATCATCTTAACAACTGGTTTTCTACTTAAGAATCAATAACCACTCAGAGCTCATTCCCCTATTTATCCCGAAACGAAGGAGAACATGTCTGAATTTCCATCGATCTTTTCTCTCTGCCTTCTCCTCGAATAAAGTACAGCTATCAAAATGATGGTTTAATTGCGATCAGACAAAACGAGACGTTGGTTCCATGCCAAGATATATTAGAAGAATTGATAGGTGCTTGATTGTGTTCACCGAAACCGTGGAATGTATGTCAAGGCATGTCGATAACATAGCAGAGATAAAGTCTGAACAGGGTGGCTTGAAGAGTGAGAAAATATCAAATTTGAGTTACACTATTAAATTTAGAAAATACTGAATAACCAGGACTTTTTTCAAGTAATACACAGAGGAGATAAACCTCATTCCCGGTAATAAAACAAGTATAAAATACATGCTGAGTGCAGCACATGCAGTTACTATAAGAGTACAAAATGTGTGCAGCACATGCCGCTACAATGAAAGTACAACATTTCTTCCATGTACAGTGTAAGAGTCAGTGTCCTAGTGGTCGGGAGTGTCATACTCATCCTCGTAGTTTGTGGTTTCCAGTCCACAGAGGTATTTATCAAAACCAAGAGCCACCAGCGAAAGAACAGCCCGTAGTTCTCATAGACCTAGGTGGTCGTAGACAATATATATGACTACTTTCCTATTTCCGTAACAAAAATAAATAATAATGTATAATATCTATCTATCTATCTTATCTATCGTAACTATCCATCAATCTTATCGAGCCCTTAAGAACAATGATCCCGTAGTCAGCTTCTTAAATATGAATCTGACCCCAAACAGAATCTGGTGGAGTTCTTAATTTAAAGCGGTAACATCGGTCAGAGACCTGATTAATTTTTATATTAAAAAACCCCAAACATTTCACAGTTAATTTTATCATGGGAATGAGAGAGTCAATGTAGTAAACCACAAGGAGATGAGGTCATTGCCTGGAATTAGATTATGTTAAAAACACAATAGTACACGATATATATATATATATATATATATATATATATATATATATATATATATATATATATATATATATATATATACATATATATATATATATATATATATATATATATATATATATATGTATATCAACAGGCCTGTGCAGAAAGAAAGAGAAGAATATTTTGTTTGCGCAAGAATGAATTAAATTGTAACAGCAGAATGTTTTCATTTTTTAAAAATATAAATATTATAAGTACTTTGCTTTCGTGTTTACGGCACAGCAATACAAGGAGATTAATTAGTGCCGAGGCAATTGGAGTAAAGTGTATTGCCCAAGGACACACTACAGTAACCGACCCATCTGTTCCGATGGTAGGATTCGAACCCACACCTTTTTGGTCATGAGTCCGGAACGATAACCATTGATCAACCGCGGCTCCTAATAACTACCTTGTAAACGATTTGTGTATGTAGAAAGATACATTGTTAAGATATCCAGAAACAGAAGAACTATATGTGCATCCATATACACGTATTGCATGACACTAAGAAAGTCACAGAACCTTTCAGGTCGCAAAACTGGCCAGTCCATAACTAACTTCTCCGGTTTCACATATATAGTACAACGATTTGATTTTGTGTGCCTAAATGGAGCTCTCCTGGTGTGGAGAACACAGTGTGCAATGGTTTTTAGATAAAGTTCCAGTCATCGTCACGTGTATAAGTCGAATCCAACAGCAAACTGCCTAGATCCAGATCTGATGTAGCATAATGCGCCAGCAGATCTCGGTCTATGCAGTTTGTAAGGCCTAATCAGTAGAACAAACAGCCTAGACCCTGATATGCCGACGCATTATGCGACGGAAAATAAGGGTCAGTGTTGTTTGAAGCTGTAACCGACTTCGCGAGGGAGATTACATTCATCTTCACAAGGTTAATGACTAACTTTCTGTTTAAATATGATCAGTGAATTTTTCCCTCAGATACCCATAAACGTTTTGAAATCAGATCTTCTTCCCGTTTTAATAATAATAACGATTCACTTGATACAAACATACATAATGGATTCATATAATTTCTTTTTCATTGTCCGATAGCTTCATTCTGAGGCGCAGGTGTTTAATTACTTCATACAATTAAAGAAACAATCATAAAATAGTTGTTTGGCATCCAAAGCAATATAAACCTAATTTTGCATTTTTTGTTATAGTAAATAGTATTTTCACCGTCAAATAATTATTCTATATGTATGACATATTTTGATCAGAATCGGGCAACAGGAAATGCCTATAAATACCTCTCCCATCCGCATGATTTACAATTATATTCATATAACAAGCAATGGTTACAATACATAGGAATCAAATAACTTAGTGCAAACAATGATATATATATATATATATATATATATATATATATATATATATATATATATATATATATATATATATATATATATATATATACATACTTATATATATATACTAATTAAGACTTACTAATTTACGGTATGAAATGAAGATAAAGAAAATAAACAGGATAAAATATGGAAGAGGTGTAAATCATTTACATCGTCCAGACCTTTCAGTATATTATAATATTATAATAATGTTTAATTTACTACAAAAGACTGGAGAAAAAGCATAAATGACAGTTTATTTTAGTGCATGATCTGACTCAGATCGAAACTGCATCACGGCATGATCCCGTTACCCGTGCGATTAGTTAAACCCGCACTTGAAACACCAATGCGAGAACAAAACCTGAGTAGAGTGCGAGTTCATAGTCAAATAATCTACGACTATGTGAAATTAATTAAAATTCCATTAGTAAAATATCCTCCTCTTAGAATTTAAAGAAAATAAAATTATTTGAGCATGTTGCAAATTCAGTGAGTGTTTTTTCTTCATTCCTTGAATTGCATTAAGTGCAAATGAATCTCCTCGTACGTATACTAAATGGAGTCAAATAAATGAATCTGAAAATAACTATTTTAAATAATTTTCTAAGAGACGCATGAAAAATATTGAATAACCATGAGACATTTTTTTCCATTTGGTGATGGAAATAAAAAAGGTGACTATGACTTTTATTGTTTATGGCTAACTTCTATTTAGTGACCTGTCACTCAATCAAAGGATGGTGAAACCTGAACAAACTCGTTTTTTTACATGAAGCACACTCACCAAATTTAGTTTAGTAGTTTACTTTATACTAAGGGGTGTATACATAAATTCAGATATACCGAACAAGTATTTTATTTATAAAGGATAGGACCGATTGAGTGTCCCCTATTTCGACGAACCCTTATTTAATAACAGTATCTCTCTCTCCTCCGTGTGTGTGTGTGTGTCTACAGATATGCCGAACAAGTATTTTTGTCTGTATGTATATGTATATGTATATGTATGTGTGTATATATATATATATATATATATATATATATATATATATATATATATATATATATATATATATATCAGAGCAAACATTATGGATTATCCAATTGATACTATCTTTTGTTTCAAAGACAATAGAGCTAAAAAGTGACTCAGCAGGTTTCCTAATATCATCTTTTAGGTTCATGGTTCATCCCCTAAATCATAACAGAATGAGATGTTATTGCAGTAATTTAAAGAATACATCTTCCTTTGTGTCGCTGCAGAAAAATCAGCTTCTTTCTTGACTGACCCTATAACTTGCCGTAGTCTGTTTGGCAAAACAAGGAAACTGAATTTGAGTAATCCATACAAGCTCATTGTTGCGATTTGATTGGTCATAACTAAAATATATTAAATTTGCATAATGTAATATAATGAAATGACATACCACAATTTGGATACGCCAAAAAAAAAAAAAAAAAAAAAAAAACATAAATAAAAAAATTTAAAAAAATAAAAGCTGGATGAACCTGTATAAATTCATTCCTCTTTTAAATTTCTTTCTCTTTGGTTTGTTAATAGGGAATTTCTCAAATACTTAGATCATGCTCTTTTAAAAGCAATAAGAGGCAAATGCTTTTGGTATCTGAGTATTAAAAGATAAAATAAAGCAACGATCACATAATTTGTTAATCATAAACGTCTTTTTATATTTTGTTGTTGTTGTTGTTTTTTTTATTGTCTGTCCTCAAACTCCTGAACGTTTGTTTCTCGAGTCCATTGTTGTTTCAAGCAATTTATTCCCCACGACGACAGTGGTAGAATGGATAGTGTTATCCTTTTTCGTACGTCCACCCCTCACACCTTGGTTAAGTTTTGTTGTTAGGTCGTTTCAGGAACTGTGGTAGGGTGTTTCGTGTTCCACGAATACATTTCAAGTTCTCTTTTTATACTAACCCAATAAAGGAATATAATAAGTTATTATGATTAGAAAGATGAGATGCTATATATATATATATCATACCGTATCACAAATTAAATCAAAACTCAGCAGGCAAGCACAATGTATCTTCATCAATAATTGATGGATCGCCGAACTAGTGAACTAGCAACTCACCAGTAGTTCATTAATTTTCTACTGTTATGTCGATAAGTCATGGCGTAGTATTTGTTAAAATGTAGGAACAAGAGATGTACTTTATGCAGGCTTAAGTCTAGGCGCATATGTTAGTGTTAATCATTGTGTAATTTGTAACTACACTCCCTAATAGTCCTAAACTTCGATGATTGTATTCAAACAAAATCCATGTACAAATTTACATGATAATATTACTCAGGTCGCAATTTTAATCACTGACAATGCGGCGTTCGCATCAAGGTAAAAAGCAGATGGACTTTCGGAGTTAGCAGTAAACATTATGGCAGATTACCTTTCAAACAGAAGATAATGTATCAAAATAGGACACTCAACTATTTCATATGCAAATATCTATAAAGGGTATCCCAGGGATCAATTCTCCACCCATACTTTTTAATATCTTATATAATGACATCGCTTGTTTCATAAAAAGACTGATCTCTCTCTCTCTCTCTCTCTCTCTCTCTCTCTCTCTCTCTCTCTCTATATATATATATATATATATATATATATATATATATAACTATGCGGATGACAACACATTTGCCTATGCTAACCACGATTTCAATATTAAAAAGTCTGATATATATATATATATATATATATATATATATATATATATATATATATATAGATATATATATATATATATATAACTATGCCGATGACAACACACTTGCCTATGCTAACCACGATTATGCCGATGACAACACATTTGCCAACGCTAGCCACGATTATGCCGATGACAACACATTTGCCAACGCTAGCCACGACTATGCCGATGACAACACACTTGCCTATGCTCACCACGACTATGCCGATGACAACACACTTGCCTACGCTAACCACGACTATGCCGATGACAACACATTTGCCTATGCTCACCACGACTTTAATATTATGAAATCTACTTCGGAAACGGAGTGCACTATTTTGATTAGGTGGTTTACAGACAACAAAATGAGAGCAAACCCTGATAAGTTATGAGCCATTGCACTTGGAAAAAAAACTAACGAACAGCTTGAGACTGTTTCCTCCAGCGAGACTAATACATCTTGTGAAGTCTCAGTAAAGCTACTGGGAGTTACACAAGACTTTATGCTAAACTTAAATCAGCAAATCACCGAAACTTGTCAAAAGGCATCTAAACAATTTAATGTAATCAAATGAATTGGAAAATATCTCACAAATGAAGGACGACTGGCCGTGTACTACTCTTTCATCATGGCAGACTTCAACTACTATCGCCTAACCTGGAATTTCAGCAGTATCACTACTGCGAACAAAATTGAACAACTCCAAGAGTTCTGAGATTTGTCTTTAATAATTTCAAGAAACCTTACTCTGAACTCTTGGATTTGGCAAATGTATCAGCTCTCCACATTCGATAGATGAAGACCATGGCACTTGAGGCTTTACAATTTTTAAACAAGAACTGTCCAACATACTTAAATGATCTGGTAGTTTTAAATAAATCTTCTTACTCTTTTAGCTATGTAAACACCGCGAGGATTCCAAACTTAAGGACATCCAGGTATGGGCTGCAATCTTTAAGGAATTCCCTCCCTAATAATTTTCGAACAACCTCAGATTTGAGCAATTTTAAATCCCTCTT
Source organism: Margaritifera margaritifera (assembly GCA_029931535.1). NCBI lineage: Eukaryota > Metazoa > Mollusca > Bivalvia > Unionida > Margaritiferidae > Margaritifera > Margaritifera margaritifera. The sequence continues at coordinate 4,931,236 of JAQPZY010001630.1, read as the reverse complement.
AAAGACCTGGTCTAGAACATTTTTTGTAATTGCTCCATATGTAGACACAAGTAAAGAAGTTGCTGCTACTACTAAACACGGCTGTAAGTTTAGTGTTTTAGTTTCTGTCTTTTATATTTGCTAATAGGTTTTAGTCTTGACGGATTTTCCTCCCTTTTAGATGATAGATTTATTATTATTATTATTATTATTATTATTATTATTATTATTATTATTATTATTATTTCTCTCTGCCGCATGTGTGATGTTTTTAGTATTTAGTCTTTTGTCTTGCTTATAACTTTTAGTTGCTTTTAGTTCTGTAGTCTGCTTGCAGCTTTCAGTTACTTTTGATTCGTGCATTCTGTTCTCGTGTCTTTCTCTGTATACGATATTAGTTGCTCGTAAATGATCTGTCTTGTGATATATATGATTCCAATGCATTAACACTTTTCGTGTATGTGTGCGTTCTGTACGTTTTGCATAGTCTTGTCCAACTAGTTGTCATTGTATATTTAAAATCTGTATGCATGTAAAATGGTATCTTAAGTGTGTATTGGCCATGTATATTTAATGTATATCGATTTCTCTGCATTCATTTTTTTAAAAGAAATTATAAATTTTGGGTGGGGGTGGGGCGGGATTGGGTGGCTATCTTAGTGTGTATTGGCCAGTCATAACGCGTGTATATTTTAACACTGCGTGTAATTGTAGAGTAGAATCTATTCATGTAAATTGATTTCTCTGCATTTAATTTTTTTTAAATAGAAATTCCAAATTGGGAGTGAGTGTGGGTATGGGCAAGTATGTATTTTTAGTATGAAACATGATTTTTATAAACAGTTACCAAAAAAAATGTATGTATGTCCGATTGTTTAGGTTAATTGTTATATTATTGTTTATAGTCGGTAAAACAGCCCAAACGAGCTAATGTTTCTTATTATGTAAATGCAATTCCGACTCTCAATAAAATTTGTCTATGTCTATGTGTTTATGTCTATCTATCATCCAATTTTCAACATACAAAAACTACTCGATGACAACTATTCGGCAAAATGGAAATATTTCACAAGATATTGGATCGGATTACAGCTAAGGACATATAACCCAAATTTAGGCTTAAAGAAATATACACACACTTTACATGTTCCAAAATTTTATGAGAACTGTCTGACTATTCTTAAAAACTTTACAGAAAATAACATAGCTTCACTTTTGGCACAAAAACCATTTACCAATTAGAACTTAAAAATTTTGTTTTAGAACCCGGAATCCAAAAACTATATGACATTGACTTCACCAAAGTGTGGAAAAACCTGTTCAATAAGTTCCTGGACCCAATCACCAGAGATGTGTCTTTCAAACTCATACATGATATCTTACCCGCAAACTATAACATGTTCTTAAAAGGAATTTCAAAGTCCTAATTATGCACGTTCTGTGGTGGAATTGAAACAACGGATCATCTATTTTTTGAATGCCAAACAGTGTACCCCTTGCAACATCTCGTGATCAAATGGCTCAAACACCTCTCCAGAAACTCGTTTCATACGTTTTATAGTTTCTTGAAATTTGGTCTTCTTCCTAACGAGGCTTCTTTCCCGGAGCCAGAATTCGAGAACCTTTGCCTCCTCCTATCAGCCGAATACAAATATGCTATTTGGTATAAACGAACTCGCTCGTATTTTTATAAAGAAACTGTGACTGCTAACACCCTATTAAGTTTCTTTCTTCACAGATTAAAGTGCAGAATCAGGGCAGATTTTCACCGATATAACATGGTCGAATCCCTTGATAAATGGTGTCTGTGCGGCCTTTTCTGCACTCTATGCAATTTCGAATTAGTAATAGATATAACCACATAATGAACATATACAGCATATTACCCCTGTTCTTGATCACTGCCCTATTGTGCACACGCCAGTTGACCCAGTCACGAGATCGCCTAATCTGATCTAATATAAAATTACAGTATACGCCTGTACCTGTTTGCTTTACACTTTGTTGTACCTTATTTGTATGAATGTACATGTACATAGCGCGCATGTGGTGTGAGAGTATGTGTGAATACTTGCATGCGTAGGTGCCTCGCCCGCACTTACATTTTTTAATTTATGATACATGTATCTTTTAATATGTATATATATATGAATAACTCTTATGAAAAACAAAAAAAAAATTCAAGAAGTATTTAGTATGTAGTAAGATTTGTTATTACCTAATATGTTACAATTACCAAAATGATCAACTAAATTTAAATAAAATCATATGCTAATATGTATTGGAAGCTGTCTCCGATCTGGCAATTAGTCCATGGAACAGTCTTTACAATATTTAAATGAAAAGAAGTTAAAACTTCGATTTTCTTACACAATTCCACAATGATTGTCTAGAAGGATAGACTCAGTTGATCACATTTAAACATTCTATATTTCTGAGAAAAGAATGTGTAGACACAGTGTTATCATGCTGGTAGAATATTATCAGAGTCTTTCTTTTTTCTGACAGTCAACAGAGAGAGATAAGACAGAGAAAGAGGCTAGCATACATGAATATATACCGACTCAGACAAATGACTGTATGAAAATGTCAAAAATTTAGCGGTAAAAACCTTTCTATCTGTTTGTTTACCATTAAACTTTGTAGTGCATGTATCTGTGCCTGTATTACCTTGATAACAAAGGCACAATTTATTAGTAAGGAACCTCATTACTAGCTTTTGACATGGGAGTTTGGCCCAGAGAGAGAGAGAGAGAGAGAATCATCCTGAGAGAGAAATCTGCAATTTTTCCGAATCTGAATGCCAAATTAGCCTCTCAAAAACTGAAGATTTTAGATGTAGAGAATGTATGCAACCTTATTTTCAGAATGAGATTCCAGAGGTCTGGTTCTATGAATGGAATAAATGTGCATCAGAGAAATAAATCTTCGATGTTTAGATAGCAATGCATATTGACCTAAACTTCTCTTTAATGCACATTTCCCAAGGTAATAAATCCATTTAATTCTACCATCACATGAAAAATAACAAATCCCTCTGCGGGAAATATGTTTAAACAATTTTAGATTCATCAGCGGAAATCTCACTTTTAACAAAGAGAAGTACAACATGTGCGAGTCTGGAAAGCTAGCAATTCATATCGAGCTCTAAACTGCATTCTCAAAAAATAATTTTTTTTTAAAACTCATGGGATCAGAATACTGTACGAAAGGAACACGAAATTGGAATAAATATTATTTATGAAACGACAAAATACAATATATATATATATATATATATATATATATATATATATATATATATATATATATATATATATATATATAAACAAACAGCGTATAAATTTAAGAGGTTTAGCTTAAACATATTGCATTGCCATATTAATGAAGCAATTTGGGTCGGGCAACAAGTTCTCCAACTTAGGTACAGCCCTTCCCCTACATAAAATCATTAATCATAATGAGAGAGAGAGAGAGAGAGAGAGAGAGAGAGAGAGAGAGAGAGAGAGAGAGAGAGAGAGAGAGAGAGAAAATACGTGAATATGCGTCATACAGATAAGAATAATTACATAGCTATGGTAACTAATCATTTACGAATATATCAAGAGAATCACGAAAATCTTAAACTGCTCTAAGAAGGCGTTAACCAGACTATATCGCATTTTTTTAAAAAATATTTGCTGTGTGATAAACTGAATACTTCATGCTAACGACTACCTTAGTTAAGCAAATATATTTGTTTGACAAATATAAATCATTATAATAATTTGATTAAATGGCAAAAAGGTGTTACTTTGCAACATAAAAGTTAGTATTGACATCTAAAAAGTCATTCTATTGTGCGGACTATGAATTGTGTCCTCAAATTCAATATCAAACTCATACTCATTATATGTAGAATTTGTACTGGACCAGACCAAGTACTAGCTGCATGCAGCTAAGAGAACAAACAATTCTTAAGGAACTTAAGGATGCGTGATGTTATTAAATCAAAGTTTACTGCGCAGATCGAAATGGCGGGATGCTTTGAAAAATCATTGTCAATTTATGATCTGCCGTAAATCGCCATCCCGTGCATGCTGTTTTACAATTCTGATATGATCTAAATAAATGTGTCATTGACAAAAAAGAAATGAGTGAGCAACATACATATATCTCGATGCACTTCGTAAGATAAATTTACCATCTAAGTGAAAATTTTATGAATTTCTAAATATTCATTCAACTGTCATGTCATGAACGTTTGGTAAGAAGGTGCTGTTATCTCTGCTTTTCTATGTTAATGGACGTTTGGTAAGAAGGTGCTGTTATCTCTGCTTTTCTATGTTTATGGACGTTTGGTAACAAGGTGCTGTTATCTCTGCTTTTCTATGTTAATGGCCGTTATTTTGGCATAGAGATTTAGCTAAGTCTAGCGCAACAAAATGCACAACAACATGTATATTTTTGGTGTATTTCGATTGATCCGAATCTTGACTATAAAAACGTATCCCATTCCAAAAAGTAAAACACTCGGACTTGCCTTATAAATTTCATTTATCTACTGAATACTCAGATCTCTATTTCTGTGGCGTTATTTCAGCAAGGTTTTTAACCGCCAAACACATTATAATGGCAAAATGATAGCACACATGTTTATGAGAAGTTGCCATTTCCTGCCATTGGAACTCTCTCATCACTCTCGTTTGTCGTTTGATGGCACGAGTGTACTATGGGGTTTCTAGACTTGTTCTCTGTTTCTTGAAGCTTTTAAATCATAAGGAAAATTTCTGAAACATGAAATCAGAAGGTGGATAGAACACGGACGAGTAATATGAGGATGAATTCAATTGTACACTGCAATAACATTTAAAGAATAGAGATTCATTTGTACAGGATTAATAAAGTAATGAAGCTTAAAAATCGAATACTCAGAGCATTAATGGCCGTAGCGAAACGAAGGCCGTTCACGTATAGTAAGATCGATTTGCAAGCTTTATAACTTTATGAATCCTGTAAAATATAAAGTTCAGTTAATATAATTTTAAAAAGTTATAAAAATAATAACGAATCTCAAGAAGCAAATAATTGAATTATATTTTAACCATTTTTTTTAATACAAATATTGTCAAAGCGCACTAGAAGTGCGCATGCATACAGAAATAGTTCCTTTCTGGTATTATGAATTAACAACTTCTATATTTTTCTGTCGCATGAATCGATTTTTACCAGTCTAAACGCTTGTTACAAAGGCTTTGTAAAAAGTTGTAATTATTACAAGAAGACCATTTCAAATAAAAAAGCTACAACAATGACATTAATAAAACAAACGAGAAAGGAGAACGAAGGATTTTGAGAGAATGGAAGGAGGTGATTGAAAGGAGATGTTATGTCTAATACCTAGATGTGTGCTTTGTATATATCCATAAAAATTGTATGCCTCCACAACTATAACCAGGACAGCATGCTATATTTCTGAGTAACCGGAAAAAGTCACATTTGACACAGAATTACAAAACTTGTTTATATCACATCACAAAAACGAATTTCAACTCGAATAAGTAAATTCCAGTCCGGTATACGAACCTTAATTATTGTGGGCGTGATAATACATATGAAAAAAAATTTGTCTAGCGACTCTCATAATTTTTCGTATGCTTCTGCTTTGTGTAAAATTATTTGGATGGAGAAAAAGCTATTTTACAGCTTATTTGCTTTAATTTAAATTTTGATTTTTAATTTTTGTAAAAGTATTCATCTCTTTATAATTATTATTTTAAAAGCCATTCGTAAAATGAGTCGAGATACACGGAAAAGGATTTTCCAGAGTAAGTCTGCAGCGTGCTTTTATTATCTTTTCAAGATGAAGGCTAATCTTGTTATTTCTTTATTTATTTTTGCATATTTGACATAATACATCTTGCTTAAGGTTTTCGTCGTCATCTGCAGATTTGTCCGTGTCGACAATTTTTCTTCTTAATAATTTTATTCCTTGCTAGATATATCGTAAAAGAGACATATCTATGATCATCTGATTGCTCGACCCTACAATGAGAAACATACGAAGCTCATTGATTGGACTGTGTTCCGGATAACCAGTCTATTCAAAAACTTCATTCCCAACGGATGGCCAATCGACCAAGTAAATATTCCAGAAATTGCCCATTGTCAGAAAAGCAACGGATCCTTTGTGATATGAAACAGGACGAACGATCCCATTTCCTGTGAATATGCTTACTGGATAAATAGAGCTATGGATGCGAGTAGAACTGAGAATCCATCATTTTGTAACCAAAATGATTTTAACAAATCACAACATTAACCTTTAGGGAAATAGTGTATACCACTCTTTTGGTCATATTTGTAGTTATTTAGCTTTAAATACATCTGCTACATACATAATTTTCAAGACTGCTTACTTAATATGTTGTCCTATCATATTATTTTCGATTTGAATAATATGAATTACATCTAGTTTGTAAGTCCTCTATATGACTCTCAGAATGTATTGAACATCGCTTTACATTTTATCTTATGAATGTTTGCATTGTTACTTATATCTATATCGACAGTATTAAAAAAAATCAAGGATTAAACTCAAGCAGCATTGATATAGACGGTGTAATGATGATTCATGCGTTTCTTCTGGTTAGTTTTAGAGGGGACGCCGGAATGCTATTCAGAAAATAAACCTGTATATCTTACCACAAATAAGGGCGCTTTTAAACGATTTCTTTTTAGATAACTAAACTATCATGATAAAATTCTTGCCAAATGGAAAATACAAATTTTGACTTTGTTGATATTTATTGCTGAATATTATTTTGGTTTTATTATGAACACTTCATGGCGGATTCCGTTTGTTACAACGAGAACCTTCCTGTCGAGTTTAGCTATACAAACAAATGTGCTTCCAAAGTGATAGATTCAATATTTGTATCTATGGGAGACTTGTTCAGAGGAAAATAAAAATTACATTTTTTATGGTATATTTTTCTTTCGTTTTAATTTTCTGACTTAATTTTTATATTTTGTGAATCTGCAGGACTGAGTAACTGGAAGATTATAACTACGTGTAATTTCAACATAGTCTATCTCGAAGGACCATGGAAATACAACAGCACTTCGAAAACTCAAAGGGCTGCGGGATCCAAATTTTGGTTTGAGGTTTTCATGGTTGCAGACTAAAGAATATTCTAAATGTTCTACATGGAAACCGATCGAGTCATTCGTGTTATACCTAGCATTCGATTGATAAAATATTAGAGTTGTCAAAGTTTAATTGTATACCATTTTACTTAGATTAATAAAACTCACCTATGATTTTCCATACTTTGCTATATTTGAGCACAAGCTTATTATTTCGCATCTCTCTGAGCAATTCGGAATGAAATTATGGAGAAAAACATCCACACAATGTTTGGTTACTTTTTCTTTTTGGATAGATAATTAAAAAATAAAATAGAAGCAACTCTTTTATTGTCACTTTATAATGCTTAAACTTAATACAAATTTACGACTAAAATACACAAGACCCAACTCTATACTTTTGCTTTGGAAAAAAAAGACTTGAGAATGTAAGTATAAGTATATTATATACAGTGGCGCAGCAAGAAATTCTCCCCCCCCCCCCAAAAAAAAAAAACAAAAAAAAAAAACAAACAAAAACTTAATTCTTGGGCCCCATCCCAATAAAAAAGTTGCTTGATGGGAATTTTGGGCCCCCACTAGACCTGAGCCCCATCTACGCCACTGAGTATATTATACAGACCGAATTGTAATTATCAACCGCATTCACACACAATTTATAAGTTGCCACATATGTACAATATATGTTTGGATTTAAATACGAAAAACAAACGACAACATATTTTTTACATATAAACCTTACCACATATGCAAACATGTTTCATTTCCTTTGTCAATCATTACATATGTTAAATACAGTGTATTTATTTTCGCCTTCTTATTCTAGGACTGCTTAAACGCACAAATTTCTCCAATACTAAAAATTAACGCTATACGGTTTATGTTTGATTCCTATATTTGAAAATGTAAACGCAAGCTTGCCGTTTTGAGAGTTATCACACATGTGTATGGATTACGTATTTTTATAGATGTTTTACACATGTTATAAACATTTGTTTAACATATGTGGGGACTTTTTTCTGTTTTACAAGTACAGCTCTATGTTGAACATATGTCTAAAGAACCAACATACTAGTATGTTGTGCAATGTGTGGTAACATTGCCTGTGTATTAGATTTTTTGCTTTCTTTATTTTTTATTCTCTAGTAGAAAAAACAACTGCAGATGTACAGCAGTTTTAGAATAACATTCTTTGGCACGTGGTAAAACTCCCTGATTTGCTTAAAATGCTGCACTGTTGGTGCGAAGTTTTAAATCAATTTTAGAAGGCTTACACGTGCATGAAAATATGCTACGTTCTCGGATATGTTGAAAGTATGCCGCATATGAATATTCATCAAAGGATACACTTTTTTAAATATAAAAACAGGTGGAATAATAAAAGGGGAATTAACACCAAGTCTCTGTATTGGTTCCAAGAAATATGTTGAAGATCGCTGCAACTTTTCAATGCACGAAAACCCAATAAAGATTATGCTAATATCTTGAGGGGTCGCAGTAGTACTATTACTTGAGTTTAATACAACTATCTAGAAGTATCAAGTTCGCGTACAAGAAAAGCCAAAGATTGAAGGATCTAAGAAAAGCTATTTACCATGACTACTGTGTTATATATTTAGGTTAATAACCCCATCTCGTATTTCATCAATATTACACACGTATAACGAATGATACATCACGACATCACAGACGACATAATAACGTCATATGAGGTAAAGGCTAATGTTCGAGGCATCCGAATATATTTCAAAATCATGTCCCTGCATTATTTTTAACGCTGAAATTATTTATCTCGTGTAATAAATTTCATATGAATTGAACATCCTTATAAGATCCTCTATGTATGTACAGTAATATCATATAAACTGAACATACACGTAATATCCTCTGTGTATGTTAAGTGCCTTTCAAAAGGACAAACCGCTTCAGCCGACACAGGTTGGGCTGGGCGGATATCGAACCAGCAACCCATCGACTACGAGTCTGACGCTCTGCCAAATGAGCCACCGCGGCTCCTCAGGTCACTTAAACAACCTGCTCACCACTGCGTTTTGATGCTACTAGTCTAACTGACTGCCTTTCTGGATATCTAAACAGTAAGTAAAATCTTGGTTCACCCCAATCTCTACGCTGAATGGAAATATTCTAATCCTGGATGTGATTTATTGCATCGGCCATTATAATTGTGAATGGAGGTATAAACAGTTCATTAAAAAATTTGACATTAATGTTTTCAATAAAAAGATGGAAAAACGCCGGCAATGGCCCGTATCGCTTGCACCATATAGATTTGTCTAAAGACTGCTAGGTAGAAAATCGGCGTGAGTGTGTAAACTGAGACATCGTTTAATTATGTAAAATCTAAGAAAGCTTCGAAATTCCAAGGACATCATAATTCATCATGAAGATATAATGATGTACTATCTTACTTTCAGAGATGAGCCGGTGGTTATCACTAATATCCAGCATCTCCTTTCGGGGAAACTGCGCTTTGTGCAGGGCGTCAAACTGTTGCTCAGCAAACTTCAAGACGTTACTGGCATTAGACTTTGCATCCATAATTACACCTGCAAAAATAATAATGAGAAGAAGAATGATAAATCGTGAATTTTGAAAATCAATAAAAATAAAATATTGACTATAAAATCACTATAAAATATAATAATACCATAAGCTTTTACATGATGATGCACTTTTGAAAGTATATATATATATATATATATATATATATATATATATATATATATATATAGATATATGTGTGTGTGTGTGTGTGTGTGTTGAAATCTATTTATCCATCATACATCCTCCCATCGAGCCTTCAAGCCAGCCATTCATTCATTTATGCATGCATTAATGCATTCAAATGACTCGATTTTCAAAGATCCTTTCAATTTCATTACATCCATCCATTATCTATGCATCCATCCATCCATCCATTTAATTATGCATGCATCATTCACCCAAATGACTTTCGATTTTCAAAAATCCTTCCAATTCTCATCTCATCGGTTCTGTTACAAACAATTTTTGGCGGCATATCAAAACATCACAATCTTTGTAATTAAATTATGAAACGCGTCACTTGTTCCCCAGTTTTAATAATATAATCAATCCCAATATTGTATTTTCCTTCATTTTTCACCACAATGCTTGCTACTAAATCGACAAAATCTAGCCGCAATGCAAGATGTCAATAGTAGGATGAATAACTCTCAAATAACGGTAGAGTTATCTGCTCTTGATATACCCTTCAAGCGGCTAATGATATAAAATTACCACTCTCGCAGAATGGCGAACATCCTGAGACATCTTTTAAGAGCTTTTGCCATTAATGTAGGGCATACAAGCCTCGAAGCTCGGTTTGCCGTCTAAATTAGAGCCGCTGTTTGTTGTTAGGAATTGACCCTAAGCCAGGGCTAAAACATCTTTATGAAATAATTTCATTTGCAGTAATCTGCCAATCGATACGACGGCAGGCTTTCTCAGGCTTGGCTTAACCATTTTACAGCCTTCTTCATAGCAATGACAAGATGTTGTGACAAGAGATAAAGCTATAAAAAACCGAATAGATAATTTTATCAGCTAGACAATTATACGGAAGAAGAAGATCATGATGATGAAAAAGAAAACATTACAGTCTTTCTCATTGTGGCAACGATGTGTTTTGACCATAGTTTAGGAATTAAAGAGATGAACTAATTATTCCAAAGCAAGAGTAGAAGAAGATAATGATGATGACGACGAAATTTTTCAGCCTCTATCCTTGCGGTGACTAGGCGTTTTGACAATACTTTAGCGGTTAAAGAATTAAACTTAATAATCCAAAATCAAGAAGACGAAGAATGAGACGGCGATGATGATGATGATGATGATGATGATGACATTTTTCAGCCTCCATCTTTGCAGTGATGAGGTGTTTTAACAATAGTTTAATGATTAAAGAACTGAAGCTATTAATCCAAAATCAAGAAGAAGATGACGAGAATGGCGGCATTTTAACAGCTTCAATCAATGCGGTGATGAGGCGTTTTGACAATAAGTTAACGAATAAAGACCTGAACTTATTAGCCCAATAAGCAAGAGGAAGGAGAAAAAAATGTTGATGACGACATGTTTCAGCCCCCATCTTTGTGGTGACGATGCGTTTTGACAATAGTTTAGCAATTAAAGAACTGATCGTAATAATTAAAAATCAAGAAGAAGCAGTTTGGTGATTAAAGATCTGGACTTATTAATCCAAAAGCAAGAAGACGAAAATGATAATGATGTTGATGGAGATGATAATGATCATAAAGGCATTTGACGGCCTCAATCATTGCAGTGACAAGGCGTTTTGAGAATAGTTTGGCGATTAAAGAACTGAACTTACTAATTCAAAAGCAAGAAGAAGACAACAAAGATGATAATGATGAAAACATTATTCAGCTTCAGTAATTGTGGTGACGACGTGTTGTTTTTACAATAGTGAAAAGAATAAAAAACTGAATATATTAATACAAAAGCAGGTAAACGAAGGAATAAGTGTGTGTCTGTGTGTGTGTGTGATGCACAATGTCGCTTATAGCCACTCACAAGGAAAGTGCATTGGTTAGGACTGCAGCATACGTGATTACTCCTGGCAATACCCCTCCTCCCCCATCCCACCCACCCCCACCCCCAGAAAAAAGGTTAAAAAAGCAAATTTGTTACAATTAAAATTCAGTGTTTGGGTTGAAATATATCCATGCATTAACTCTTCGAATGTATGCAATGTCGTTGTGATGCGATTAGAAACTATACTAGGCAATTGCAATTATCTGATTTCGTCCCCCACCCCCACCCCACATTGAAATGCGTGAGTAGCTAAGAGGATCTGAGCGCTAGTGTACAGATAGGGAGCTCTCGGGTCCCAATTCGGTCATGTAATTTTCGCCGCTTTAATACTTGGTGACCACGGTAGGGGTCTCGCATATAGATCTACCAAGAGTCTGTCAACTAGACAACAGTTTGACATTCACTCTCAGTATGTCTATGTGATCACGGATAACGTGCAACCTAAAATCAGGGGTGAAATGTCCCAGGAGTATGCTCAGGGCATAAACTTGGAAGCTTAGATGATATAGCATCCGCCTATAGTTGGAGAGGTCCCAGGTTCAAGCCCCTGTCTGGTCTTGCATTTCTCCACGTGACATGAAGCCGAAAGTTCGTTTTTACATACATAAATTCACTTTTTTCCAGATTTTATTTAAGACTATTAATTTTCAAATTAGCGGTTGAGCATTTTTTTCCGAGCTTCCGTCAGTGGAAAATCAACATCACTTTTCTTAAAATTTTGGTTTAAGTACTTCCTATGACTATGGTATCGACGTGTAGGCCCTGACTTTCTTGCTGCAAGGTTGCGCTCTCAAGGATTAACAGTAAGCAAGTGATTAAAAATTATTCATTTGATGACAAGTTGTAAAAGACAGTTCGTCTTTACTGGTCGCGGTGTGATATGATTGGTAGTAAACACAATTGAATATGACCGTTGAGTATTAATCTAGCATGACAAAGTAAATTATTTATTCCAGAAAGAAAGTCTGTAATTGTTGTAGATAAAAGAATTTCGGCTTCTCTGCAAATATGTTGGGATAGTTGTCAGAAGCTATTAAATCCAGAGAAAGATACATTTCGCGCATATGATATTTTCTAAATACGGCCATAAGCTCTTTTTTTTTTTTTTTGCCTTGAAGTAGTCTTTTCATATTTTTTTTTCTTCTTGGATTTCAGAAGAACTGAAGTTTTGTGTCATTAGAGTTCAGTATGTTTCAAAACCAAAATTTACTTTCCAAGTCGAGAAAAGAACGAAACATATTTCTCAAATGACAATCCTTTGTATCAATGTCATGTTTCTAACATATATAATTTTCAATATTATTGAATCTTTTCATACAGAAAGTTGCAGGATCCCAGTTGATTTCTTCAATAATGTGTTTGTTGTCTTTTTTATAAGGGGGTGGGAGGAGGAGGAGAAGATTACCAAGTCTCGTAAGCTGAACCCTGAAAATGCAATGACATCATTGTGTCAACCCTGAAAATGCTATGACATCATTGTGTCAAGCTTATGTTCAACAAGGCAACAAGCATGTGGACACTCTATATTAGTTATGTTTTCTGTTCTCTTATTTTTTAACAGCATCAGTCTCTTAATAACCATTTTGAAGAAAAATAAACGGATGCGTTTACTCGATCCTGAATATGACTACTGTTTTGAATAAGGGAATTCTGAAACAAGCCTGTCTCCATATGGTTCTCTTTGTGAAAATGGCAGAATTTTAAAGTTGACCTCAATGCTCAATGCCATATCAGACCACAAAACGTAAGAAACTTACTTCAGTGCGATAGCGTTTGTCTTTTTTTTTTTTTTTTTTTTTACAAAATCAGTTTTTGTATATATCAAGTGTATATATTCATCATATGTTCAGTAAGTTAGGGAGATATTCTGTTTTGTTTCCTCCCCTTTTCTTCAGGAAGCTCAAAGCCAGCTTAATCGCAGTCATCTTTAAATCAAATGCTTTTTATACTGTGCAATTTATCGTCACATTACAGGCGACATTTTCGTAGGATATACATCAAAGTATTTCTTATTGTTGTTGTTTTTGGTAATACTTGAAAGTTTCACCTTTAATTGATAAAATTCGTACGAGGCAAGAAATCGCTTACTGAATTAACGCTTCATAAACATGAAAATTAACTCGATACTAATAATAATAATAATAATGAGGACTTACTACAGCGCTTAATCTTAAAAAGCTCTAAGCGCTTTACAATATTAGTTAATGTGTGTGTGTGTGTGTGTGTGTGTGTGTCTGTGTGTATAAACAAAGATTACAAAGAAAATATGACACTGGAATTACAAACAAAGCATGGTAAAAATAATTTAGAGTAAAGAAACATTGTTAAGTCTTGTTAAGTCTGTTCTTGCAGCTGAATGAGGCGAGGTTTTAGAGCGCTATTGAATGGTGTCATTGTATCTAAGGACAAGAGGAAATTCGATTAATGTAGCTTGACTCTGTATGTAAAAGAACGTTGTCCGTAGGACTTGGCTTCAACGGTGGGAATAACGAGAATACGGGTGTAAGAAGAAGAGCGTAAATTTCTAGAAGGAGTGAACACATTGGTGAGGTGAGATAGTTATTTCGGACTGTTGGAAAACGTCCAAATATAGCAAAGAGAGTAGATTTTGTGTTTGATTATGGAGCGAACGGTTAGCCGGTGGAGGGTACCGAGCGGGGGCTGGGTGTGGTGAGTGCTCGGTTCTTGGTACTCTAAGGACGATCCGAGCAGCGGTGTTTTGAACGTTTTGAAGTTTCTGTAGTAGGTATTGAGACCAATCAGATAGAAGAAAATTACAATAGTCAAGTCTTGAAAGTACTAAGGAACACCAAAATGTTTTAGTGGCATAAACAGAAAGAAAGTTGCGATTGGAGCTGATGCGTCTCAGCTCCAGATATACAGCCTTGCATGTGTTCATGACGTGTTAGTGCAAAGAGAGAGAACTGTCAAGAGTGACACCTAGGTTTCGTACTGATTGTTTGAATTTAATGTTGGTGTTGCTGATCCTTATTGTATGATGCAAAGCATGAGAATGAGAAAGTCTTTGTGAAGTGATCAGAATGGCTTCAGTGTTGTCGTCATTCATCTGCAGATTGTAACATGTCATCCACGACTTCACGTCAGATATGCACTTCTCTATATGATCGGATGGGATAATCGACTTCAGTTGGGTTACTAGATTTGTTAATTTGGGTGTCATCAGCATACAAACGGTGAGACACTATATGACGATTTATGACACTTGAAAGGTGCTGAGTGTCCAGAATGAAGAGAATGTTTCAGAGAACAGAAACCTGTGGAACGTCAAAACAAAGACTGTTTTCCATTTACCGACACAATTTGTGTCCTTTCGGCTAAGTATGACTTAAACCATAGTAAGGCTGCAGATAAGTCGAGAAGGGTGAGAACTGAAATCTTTCCACCATCCAAAGCAGAGAGAAGGTCATTAACTTCTTTCAGAATGGCAGTTTCAGTACTGTTACAAGGTCGGTAACTGAAAATTACTGAAAAGACTATTTAAATTCAGATGAGATACGAGTTAGGACAGAACAATTTCTAAGATCGTTTTTACATAAATGGGAGGTTCGAAACAGCGCGGTAGTTTTTACATCGTTAGAGTCAAGCGTTGATATTTTCAACTGAAACTGTACAGTTGCAGTTTTGAAATATGATGCGAATACCCCAGATGAGAGAGAAGTGTTCATAACATCACTTAGTGAAGGCAATATAGAATCCAAGCACTCAAGTAGCCGTAATGTATGAATCGGATCAAGTTCACATGTGTTTGGGGCACTCTTCATCAGGAGTGTACTTAAGAAATCCGTAGAAACAGGCACAAATCCTATTAAAGGGAGACTTTGAAATTCTGTATCACAACTGTTTGGTGATAATGAGTCAATGGAAATTGTGTTATCAAGTTGATCTCTGATGGTTTGCACTTTATCACAAAGAAATTTGCCAACAGGTCTGGAAAGTCAACTGGAGAAAAGATTGTTGGAAGTCGTGTACATTTGTTTCTTGACAGTAAATTGTTAGTAATACCGAAGAGCTCTTTGCAGTTGGTACTTTGAGTAATCTTAGTACTAAAGTAGGTGGATTTCGCATAAGTGTTATCGGGGATAATTACTCACCGTCCTTCTAAATGCAGTCTCAGTTTATATCCCCATTTGGCACAAAATAGCAGCAACCTTGGAACATTAATTTTATTTTTCGCCGAACCAGCTTTAATGCTAAACTCAATAGTGTTTTCCCCCCAAAATCATGGATAGGATTGGTTTTATGTCAACTATAGACTGGTTCACAAACTCACAATAAATACCAAGCCGACCTGCCGTTCATGGATTTTCTGCACGTGTTTTATAAATATGAACCCGCCTAATAGCTTGCTTTGAAGTAGGGAAACACATTAAGTGCCTCTGAACATTCAGTTAAATCTCCGTTTCCGTAACTAATATTCCATAAATGCATCGAAACAAATTAATGACTGTTATATTATCGTTCACGAACGAATCAAATTACAGGAGATTAAATGTGTCAATCATGATTTCCTCTGAGATCCGAAAGTGTGGTGATACAGTGTGAGCTGGCTCTGAGTGTGCGCACGTGAAGCTGAATAAATTAAAAATTTCAATCCTTGTGCCGATCTTAAATATATTTGTAAAGTGTGCCATCCATTAGAAGCGTGTAAATATGTGCAGTGAAGAATTGGTCTGCATACTGAATGCCTTTTTGACGTAAAAGATTTCCGAAATTTGTTACATGAATCTTTAATGTGAGCTTATACCCATGTATCTGTAAATCGACTGACCATAATAAAACTTCGGCAAGGTTAAATTCTGTGTAAGTTCTCTACTTAAAATCTCATACAAAACTTTGAGCAAAAAAAATTATTGCCGGACTAAAAAATCATTTTGGCTAAATATATTTTTCCGCAAATAGCTCTAAAAGACAGGAAAACATATATGGTTGGTGTTTTTGATTCAGATTAAAATATTTTATTGTATCTTTTACAGTATGCGCAATCGGATTATACAATACGTTATTGCAACATTATCTAGGGTCCTTTCACTTACAGTTATTATAGCTACAGCGCCAGCACCGTGAAGCAACGTGTATTTTATTACTAGAAACAGCACTTTGTGCATGCATTTCAGTTAATAAAATAATGATAAATACGACAGGAAAGTATGAATATGTGTGTGTGTGTGTGTGTGTGTGTGTGTGTGTGTGTGTGAGAGAGAGAGAGAGAGAGAGAGAGAGAGAGAGAGAGAGAGATAGAGATCGCAGCGGTGTTACTTTAAACTACTAGGTAGCAAATCTACTTAATTCATCAATAAACTTATGTGTCTATGTCAAAATATACAACAACTAATAGAGAAGGACTTAATATATTTTTTAAAAAATTGATGGAGATATTATGATTTGCGGGAGCTGAATGCCTAGAACAGGAATGGAAAGAGATTATATAGATAATGATAATAACAACTGCATCCCAGTTTAATTTAACTATAGGTTAGATTATCAAATATTGTTAAGAAAGAATCAAGATATAATAAAGGACTGGAGGGGGGGGGGAATTAATTGATTTATATATATAATTAAATCTAAGAATCTTAAATGGCAGACTTCTTGCAGATGGTCTTGGAAAATTAACTTGTATTAAACCTAAAAGGTCTAGCGTGGTGGATTATAATATGTGTTCTGAGGAACTGATATCGGACATATCGCATTTTAAGGTATAAGATTTTCTCCATACTGAATCAGACTGACATAGCAGAGTATCCTTTAGTTTATGTACAACTGTGTACATATGTGCCATACAATTATAATTTGAGACAGTTTCCTGATAGATTTGTTTGGCCTGAATCCCCAATTAATAAATTTCAAGATGCCCTATGTCACCTAAAAGTGAAATCCGCCACACAAAATATTTATGCAAGCTGATCCTTTAAATAAGCAGTAAGTTACAGAAGCAGCTGAAACACTTGAAATAAAACAGCTTCATCTCAGTCTTAATTAAGCAGCGTCCACAATCCACAAACAAAACAAGTGATTTGACTAAGACTTAAACAAATCAAGATAGATACTTCCACAAAAGGCAAACTTGTATCAAAAGCTCTTTCGACATCTTTGTTAAAACTAGTTACTTTAAATTGTACAAGGAGTAACACAAACTCGGGAAATACAAGAAAAGGCGTTGCAAGCAAATCATATTGGATCCTTTTGATGAAATGTAGTCTATTAATTAAAATGCATCTTGTTAGCTCGTAAAGTCATTGAAAAAATTACCTCTGGGAAAGAGGGTAACATAATAAATTTTAAGAAATTGGAAGATTATTTCTCTTACTGAAACCGTATCCTGATTGTGACCAAAGTCTTATCGACCAGATGCGTGAAACTATAAAATATTTGGAGAAAAGTAAAACATTCACATTAGATTAGATTCACAATAAAGCCCAGGAGAAGTATTTGCAAGCTCCAAAAGTGGAAAAGCCCCTGTACTGGAGAACATATAAAATTAAATGACCAGAGCCGGCGATTCTACCTTGTTGGCATGTATTACCAAGCCTTTTAATGATGTTTCACGTCAGGCATTTATTGAGAAAAATGATCTTCAGGTTATATAAGGGAGGCAATCCAAGTCATCCAGCAACTTATAGGGGATATCAATTAATTAATGTATTGGAAAGCTTTTGAATTCAATACTTAATAATAGAATAGGCACATTTCTTCAAAATAATAACATTGTTCATTGCAGTCAAATCGGCTTCCCCAAAGATTCGAGAACTAGTGACCATATGTTTGCTTTGAAGCGCATTGTTGACAAATATATGAGTCAAAAAGGCGAATATTTGCATACATACTTCGTGGATTTAACATAGTTGTGCATTCGGTTATGCAGCTCAGAATGTTACAACTGCACATTGGGGGAAACTTCTATAATATATTATATAATATGTATTCACATAGTTCTTTATGTGTTAGAAGAAACAATAATCTTACAGTTGCTTACAGAACATGTATAGTAGTCAGAAAAGGAGATGTACTAAGCTCAAATCTTTTTAAGATCTTCATAAATTATCTACCGCATGTTCTATATAAAGCTTGAAGTACTGCTTGTCTTAAGGATATGGATATAACTTGTTAAATGTTAGCTGATGATGTAGGTATGTTATCAATATCATCGCAGGGTTTACAGGAAAGATTCAATATTTTTGCAAGATTATTATGCTATATAGTGTCTAAATGTAAATATATCCCAAACAAATGTACTAATGTTGAATAAAACTGGACGCCATATTGGTGAATATTTTATACTTCATCGTGAACGAGTAGAATGTTTAAAACATGATCAGTATCTGGAACTTACATTCTCAGCAGTGGTTCCTTTGATAAAAGAAAAAGATAATAATATCATAAATCTCTTAAAGCCAGTTTTGAATTAAATATATACCTTTCGTCAGCTGCCCCTAACATTAAAAATATCTGCACTTATTTGATTACATGATAAAACCTGTTTTACTCCATATTTTACCTTTACTGAGATATATATAGAAATAACAATGCAGACAAATTACATCTACAATTTGTTCTTGGTGTGAACCCAAAACGTTTTAGCACTTTATCTGAAACATCCATATTTCCTTTGCATTTTAGCATAGTCATATCAATGCTTAGATACTTCCACAGATTTTTCATCATTAAAATTATCTCGTGTCAGTGGCTTTCACATGCTACAAAAATGTACACTTTTCAGTTACACAACATGGTACATTTCCATAATATTCGTTTTTGGAACGTTTTGATACAGATGGAAAATTATTTGGAAGCATGAAACTAACAAAACTAACAAAACTGACAAGATTAATTAGAATCAAACTTCGGCTAAAATTTCAGAATTGTTGATCTTCTCAGAAATAGGAGAACAGTATTGTGGTGGGGTGGGCGGAAGCTAGAAACTAATTTTAAACTCTAATGTAATTGTAATAAAGAGGCCTATTTGGACAATTAAAAAGATCAAGATACGACAAGCTATTTTGCAACTTACTTATCTGTGCCCACCCACTTCGGATAGAAACACGCAGTTATACCAACAAGAATTAATACTTAGATTTAGCAAATAGAAGATAGATTTTTTGTACCTTGGGGAGGGTTGAAGACGGATATAATTTTCTTCTAGAATGAGCATGTTATTACAATTTAAGAGATGCAATTTTTGAAAAAGTAAATAAGTATTCTCATCAGTTCTTGAAATTTAATGTAGAAGCGCAGTTTAATTGGAACAATTATACAGGAAAATATTAAACGTTTGGAAACATTAACAGATGTTTTAGACTGCTTAAAATTTCGAAAATGCAAAATGCTGCCCACTGGCTGCGAACCTGTCAAATGAACCCTCTTGTGCGGAAACGATGAGCGTATGATCTGTCTACCTAATGTTTTATCAACTACCTTTTGGTACAAGCATATACAATTTTTACTAATATAATCATTTAGGTGTTAATGGGAATATATGTATGTATGTGTGTGGAGTTGGGTGGGGGAGGGTACTTAATCTCCATGCCACATGCTGCATAACATTTTTAGTTGATTGGTTAGTTCTGTCAGCCATTGCATTGTTTGTTGAATTTAAATTGTAGGTTTTGCCCCTTGTGGCCCCATTATTGGAAACAAACTTCTTCTTCTGTGGTCGTTATCATTTGATTGCTGCTTATGTGCATTTTAGTTTTTCAATAACTCATTGTGCTTGGAAAATTTCTTGAAAAATAATCGATAAAAGGAGTATTTAAAGAAGTCAGGTTTTAGGATGAAGCTTGTCATCTCTCCTTGTCTAAGCCGCTCAAAGGATTTTATTTAAACTTTGTAGGCAAAATATGTGGTTTGTTTAGATATGTAAAAAAAAATTTCATTTCTCCTCTAACTCTTTTTTTGGGGGGGTGGGGGGTGGAGGTGGGGGATAAGTTTCTTGAAAAGTCGCCAGAAAAGGGAGTATTTTACAAAGTTAAGTTTTAGTAATAAGCAAGTAATACTTTCTCTTCCTTAGCTTCCACAAAACTGTATAGATGAAATAAATGGTTATGTAAATGTGTACTACGGTTTAATATTTTCATCTAGCTCATAATGTGGTAAATGTTTTGAAAAATTGTCAAAAATATTTATTTTAAGGAGTCAAGTGGTTGTTATAATTTCTTTCCTAAACGTCAGGAAGGAGTGGTTGTGAAGATGTGCAATAAGTGTTTACGTTTTTCACGTGACTCTTTCTTTAGAAAATATCCAAAATAAAATTCTCAAAATAGAGCATTTTAAAAAATGGAATTTTAAATAGAATATTGTCGTTACTTCTACTGGGCTATATGGAAGAGTTTACGGACACACTGTAGGTTACATAAGGGGGTTGTACAGATGTGCAGTTAGGAACAATTCACATGACAGAAGTGCAGAAGTGCATGTCTGTAACTGCATCTACATCTAGGTATTCACACACTTCTGTGATGAGCGGGGCTATTGTTATTGCTTCAGTGTGTCATTTTGTCCGTCCGTCTGTCTCTGTCACAAAGCTTGTCATTGCTTCTCCTCCTAAACTGCTGGAATGACTTTATTGATATTTTGAATGCTAAGTAAGTTTTTAGTGTAAAATGCGTAATATGGTTCTACATTTTTCTTCTGGATCGTCGTTTTTTCTCCCATGCTGCCTGAAGGATTTTTTGTAAATAATAATGTTTAATTGGGGATATTTGTGCAATTTTCATGATTATTCATTTTCTGCGATGTTAAGGTTTAGGGTGACATTGCTTAAAGGGCTTTATTTAAACTTTGTAGTCTAAATATGAAATGGATGTAGACGTTCAATAAGATACTAGTATTACTTCTCTCCTCTTCAAAGTAAAGTTTTAGAAATAAGTTTGTCGTCAATTCTTCTTATAAGCTGAGTGAAAACTTATAAAAGAAAATGACGAGTAAATAATGAGCTGGTGTAGATGTGCAATAAGGATAAATATTTTTCCTCAAGCTCAGTATCTAGTTAATTGCTTGAATTATTGCAAAAAAAAGTGGGTATTTTGAGAAATTTAGTGGTTGTCATAAAATTTAATTCTGACAGGTCTGGAAGGATTGCACTGAATTTGAAAACAGGAAATTCGGTCTAAATGTTGCTAAGGTTGTAAAATTCCTCCGTCAAAACTTATTCGTCTGTTACTGCGTGAAAGTTCAAGACAGAAAATGGTATAGATAGATACAATTTTAAGACATAGAAAATTCACCTAAATGTTCCTATGGTCGTAGAGCAATAGTCTTTAAACTATTCTTATATATGCCCAAAGAGAATAATTAATTGTTTATTAGTTCTACAAAGTATTTATACAATTTTGTATATATAACTGTAATAACGATATATCTCAATATATTGATCACCGTCCTTGCAGTAATATTTATTGTAAATACAACTTTTGATTCTTCTATCGACATATTCCTTATAAATTTGTCTAAATTGCTGCCCCCACCCCCTCCCTATTATGTGCTGGTGGCTATATAGAAGTGAACGGAGATTAAGCTATTTTTCGTGTTCTAATGGATTATATTAATTTTTGCAAATACAATTATAATAGCTCAATGAAATCGTAGGGTATAGGGAATACAATATTATCATTTTGGTGGACATAAAAGACTTTGATTTTGCAATGTTTTCACGAATAAGTATGATGTGATGCTTATCATTCAATATCTACACATGATTCTATTTAATATAACTGTATATATTTCGATAATTTGATAGATTTTAAACACATACCTATTAGCACTGCCGGAGTGTCCATGAGCGGTATACGTTGGTTGCCATATACGAAAACCAAGTGCTGAAGAAAAATTACGACTGCAAAAGAATCCATCCTTCCGGTGTAATTTTGATTTGAAAATTTCACAATGTACTTCAGAAAATATGGATAATGTTTATGCTTGCAAGTTCATTGCAACATGCCGCGGTATATCGGCCTCAGAAGATGCGTCGGTTCATGGGTTAGTATGTCTTCAAAGTTAAGATCCAGTGAAATGGTGCGTACGCGGCTTCCAAATAGCGATAGCATATTTAACTCTCTTTGCCAATTTTCAGCTTCTACTCATATTAATCGTTGCACAATGAAAGCCATCACACCACTGTTTCGCTTGCTTCAGCACCGCCAAGTTGTTCTGGAGCTAAAAGAATAGCTGGTATTGGTTCAGTTCTACGCAGTGCTCCGGCAATAATCAATTTAGCCCAGTGGAGACCTTACATTTCCTCGCTTATCGAAGCCATTACCAAGAGGTCGATTCGCACGATGCCAACCGGATTTGCAAAACAAATTGTAATCCGACAAGGTCTTAAAACTTGTGACTTATAACAAGAAAAGGGATTCTAAAGGTCTTGTCTAGACAATCTCAAAAAGCGAAATTCATTAAAGCCCCGATTTACTTCTTTGATTAGAAGCAGCTGACTTCGGTTGGAGCGCGTGAATAATGACATGATTCTTAGCAAGGAACATTCTGCGTAATGCAGAGCCATATATTAATTATGTAAGCAAATAATGAATACAGTCGACTAATTCATTTGATATTCTCATACAAACTGAAAATATTCTGCCAATGGAGATAATGCATTGACAATTTTCTTACGCCATGTATTTTGCGAGTTTTACGGTCAAATATGGAAACTTCAAGAACATCTGCAATACAAAATAAATATGTAATCATTGCACGAATATTGTATTTATATAATTTTCGAGGTAGCTAGTTACATTTTGTAGTTCGAAGTATTTACTGTCTCTGACTGACTGTTGATTGGTGACTAAATTGATTTTAAATCTATTTGTCTGGAGAATAGCAGCATCATGATCCTGCGCGTCCATGTATTCATGCGTACATTAAGTGCGTGCGTGTATATTGTCGCATAACGTCACCTACACCATTACAGATAGACAATGAACAACGGGGTTGGGGTTGGGGAAGGGTTGGGGTGGGGCTGGTTGGTCTTCATCGGCTGTGATTTGGAAGTTTCATTCCCAATTGAAAACGGGGCTAGCTTGGTTAGTCAGGGGGCACGGTATATTAATTGATAAATGAGGAAAGAGTAAAGACAATGCTGCTTATAAGAGGAAATGTTTGTTCTTTCTTTTCAAGAAATATGTGATCTAAATCTCGAAATGAAGTCCTCTAATCATCATTAGACTTGACAACATTGTATCATGTGCCTATAACGAGTAGATTGAATGGTGTTTCCTCTCCAAAATAAATTACCAACACAACAAAAGAAAATATTGTACTGCTAAAACTCAAAGATTTTACTCATTACTTGTGCAAAAGTTATAACTCTGATCTAATACATGTACGTCCTTTACCTGTTTGTAACATGTTTTAAGTAGTTGTGCATGAAATTTTGGATAATAAAATAAAGCAACAACAAAAAAAAAGAAGATATTTTTCTAACGCATCTGAATGTTTTCAGCTCTTATCAACTCCCCCTTTCCTCCACAGCAGCAACAATTTACTACAGCAGCAAACAATTACATAATTAGCAAGAACATGCAAACAATGCCGACGCATTTGTGGTTAATTGTACATTTTAACTAATTCTGCTACTAATGATCACAACGTTGTTGTTTTTGCCGCCGTTGGTGCGAATACTACACTGTCATTATCGTTCTGATTATAAGATATTCAGTCTGTAATATCTATCATTACATACCACAAGCATTATCCACAGTTTAAACGCAAACAAAGTCTCGTTACATGCGACACTCATTGTCAAGGAGACATAAATGTCTGATGGTATAATGTTGCATCTGCGATTTTCTGCAAACCCATGGTAAGGAAAAAAAATCAATATAATATCCTGTTTCATATAATATTCATCTTTCTTTCCATAGATGATTAAGACATCATGCAAGAAGCATCAATCTATTTATCCATCTATCGATCTATCTATCTATCTATCTTTCTTTTTGTCTGTCTGTCTATATATGTAGCTATCCATCCATATATCTGTCTATCTATCTGTCTATATATCTGAAAAAGACACATAATTGGCGCGCGCATGCGTCAAGTGCAGAAAATCTATGTCTTGTCGACTGGTTGGTACAGCGCAGTGCCACGTAATGGCGTGTTTTCGTCTTGAAGTGCAGATACAAACATACATATAAACATACAAACGTAATATGTACATACTTAGATCCTTGTATACATCCATCGATCCATGCTTATATCCCCGCATACATACGTACATAAGTAAGAAAATACACTCTTATGAATGAATGCAGTCAAATCCATCAAATCGAATATACAGACATTTTATATAAAAGATTGTCGTCAGTCGCTTTCTTAGTTCTTACTATCACGTACGTGTGAAACTATTATGATATCATGAACTAAAAGTCTTTGAGACATTTAAATGTCACACACAGCTCCGTATTTTTTGGTTTTTAAACACATATATTAATTGAAATAGGCTTCCAGAGGAAACAAAAATTAAAAATCCTATTGCAACATGTAAATTGTGTATTTGAGAGCTAAATATGGAAGTTCTTTATTACATGCATTAAAAACTGGACATTTATCAATTTTTAAACTAAATTTGTGGGGATCAATCATCTTTAAAATAAGTATCATGTGCATGTTTAGTTCATCGGATACGCCATGTACACATTAGATAACCGTAAATACATCCATTGTACAGCGATACCAAATTAGTTACACGCAGATGATCCTATATCATTACCACTCCAGAACGGATTCATACTATTTGCAATTCCCACTGAGTGTATTTCGAACGAGTCGGTCCACCAACCAATATTTTCAATTTGAGACACGTCTATGTCATTGTGGGGGATCGCTTTCCATCTTATTTGAGCCTTATTTGATTACGCTCAAAACTGAATCACATAATTGGCGCGCGCATGCGTCAAGTGCAGAAAATCTATGTCTTGTCGACTGGTTGGTACAGCGCAGTGCTACGTAATGGCGTGTTTTCGTCTTGAAGTGCAGATATGAAAACTTTCTTTTCCTCTGTACAGAAACGGTTGGATTCAACATGAAGACGTTTTTATATTTTATTGTGTTAATATATAGCACTGATTATCAACGACATTCATATTGCTATGCCGTATACGCTATTGGTAAGTCCGTTTTCTTTAATCCTTCTTTTTCGTTTTCATTTCTATCTCTTCTTTTTGTAGAATATCAGCTGATGTCTCTAAACAATAATTAAACAAAAATGTATACAATATTTTAGCTTGTATGAAAATATTAGTATTAAACTGAATGAAAATGTTTCATTACGGAGAGATCTTATATGAGGTTAAACATCTCAATGGAAATTGAGCAAAAATAAATATTTCATTCTCTATTGCACACCATGCAGAAAAGTACTTTTATTTCATAATGAATGAAGATACGGTTATATGCTTTTACTACTAATCCGATTTTTTTACACGGATGTATAAACAAATTCCTTAACTGCTACAAGAAGCGCAGAAGGCTTGTTCGTTTTGTACGTAAGAAACAAAATCGATAAGCATTTTCCCCTTGGGAAGAAAATGATAAATGCCTATGCAAGGTTCGGCTCCTCCCACCAAATAAATACTGACACATATTTCCCGGCAGACTACGAAGAATTATTTAAAAGAGAAAGCTTTTGATCGACCCGAGATCACTACATTATATTAGGCTAGACAAAGGAATCTTACGCGTGGCGACACAAATAGCACGGGGATCCATTCGTACGGCCTGGGTGTTTTATCGACGAAAATGATCTCAGATATTTTCAATCGTTTCCATGATCCAAATGGTTTTTGAAATTGCAATAAATCGTAAGGAGACATTGCTGTCCAAAGAAGAAAACTAACAAGAGTATAAATAAACCTTGTATCCCTATTACAACGTATACAATTGTATATGGTTCATTAAAAATTACAAATACTATTAATTATCAAATGTGTTTTCTTTTAAAACATATAACCAAATGTATAAGATTTAGAGGGGAATCTGCGATACCATTTTGGTTAAATTTTACTCTTAAAGGTATAACTGGAAAGAGATTCTTTGCAGAGAATTTTCCATTTTATACATACTAGCCTGTTATGTGCTCATTTTATAAGGGTATTTTAATCTACTTGTTAAAGTAAGCCATATTTTCTTACTCTGAGTATTATTAAGATATGCAAGAATTGCCTGCATTTAAAAGTCCCTCCCCCCTTCTTTACGCCTATATATTATTACGTAAATATACCGTTGTCTATGTTTTTATTGCGTTTTTCTCTGTAGGGAAAAAGGCTGTTTTTAAGTTGCGAGAACTTGTCGCCCAATGACTTTTTGCATCCAGTTAAGTTATAATGTCTTTTTTTTTGTTTGTTTGTTTATCTTTAAACAAATCAAAAATGTTGACATTTCAGCACAGGCTATAGTTGATTTAGATTCATGCAGATTCAATGAATATTGGAAATTTTTTGAAGCATGCTTTTTCCTAATTATTGATTAATTTTCACATATTCGCATGTCATATTGGAAAGTCACTTATGATAATAACAACAGCCGTAAAAGCTGTTAAATATAAGTAACGGATACCGCTTATACTTGAGTTAATAAAAAGTCTCCATAGACGTAGATAACGCACATAGGTTTTAATGCAAGAAGTTATTAAATGCAGCACTTCCTCATTATAGTGCAGCCCATGGGAGCCAAAGAGTAAACCTCCTCTTAGTAAGACCGCCTTTTAATGAAGTACATTATATATATATATATATATATATATATATATATATATATATATATATATATATATATAAACAAACATTTGTATATTTAATTTTAATTGTTTGAAAATATTAGCTCCCATCATCCCTACCTGTTGTTTTGAGAAATTTCAAAATGTTGTCATTTTCGTACTATTCCTATAAGTCATGAAGTTAAAATATTTAATAATTTATCAGTCCATCAACCAGTCATTTAACTAGTCAATCTACCTGTCAATCAACCAGTCAGTCTACATCATGGAATAGAAACCTGTATGTATGTATTCCACGATTGTTAGTTACTTCTTTTGTCTATGTGTTTTGCCCTGACTGTTGATATTAAAATGCTCGTGTTGTGAGTATATATAAAATTAGAGGAGGCTTAGTGTCAGAAAAAATCTTGAGAAGTAGAGTCCGAAAATATGCATTTCAACTGTTAGAGTTGGAGGACCAATAGCAAATAGACTATACCTGGATGTCTGAACATGTTAGAGAAGCTTGGAAAACGATACACATCACTTTTGTGATGCAAATCAACCTGAAAAAAAGTTTGTAATTGGAATGAAAACGTTTAATTTTTAAAAAAATATATACGTATTCTACGATCAGCGATATAAATAAATAAGCCAACCCATACGTACCTTTCTAGAGTAAATACAATCTTTTCCAAAAACGATCCATATAAAAATTACTGAAGGCATCATCAGAAGATGAAATTGATTATTAGTAGATAAAGAAAGAAAATACTTATTTCTGAGCAACACAATCTAAAGATGTGTTCAAGTTTCTTGACGGATTACAAAGCAAATTCGGGCTTATGGATTGATGATGTCTATCTGGAAGTTCATCTGTCCGTCTGGCATCAACAGTGAGGTTAGGGTTTGCATTTAGGACACTATTGCTTGTAGATTCACATGACTTGGTATGTAAATGAAGCCGTGAATGAAAACTATGGATCAGTTTTACCATATTTCATGGATTGCGAACCAGCCATACCTCCATTGGTGGTTTTATTGTATATAGATATATGTATATTTAAGAATCCATTTTTCCAAACCACCACATTGGACTCTTTCTCAATTGGTTCATTTGCTTTTCAAACATAGTAAAGTTCCCATTTCGAGATTCGGATGGTATGTTTAAATTCCTTCATCATTCATGTTATGTAAACATCCTGGTTAAGCCAGTTTACATAAATGAAACATTTTCAGGTGCAATTTCTGCTGAAGTAGCTGTTTTAGAAGCCTACAAACTACAAAAGCTGTTATAAAGATGTTATAGTTCTTCTTCAAAGAGAGGGAGCTTATTTAATAAAACAAACTTATAAACTTCGTAAATATGTTATTGTAGTTATAGTTTTCTATTGGTGATTCTAGAACTATTGGTGACAAACGAAAACTTCATGGATCAAGAAAATAAGGAAGAATATAAATGACACATATATAGATAAGATCGCCTATGTATGTATGTAGGCATGCATGCACATATGTATGTATGTATGTATGTATGTATGTATGTATGTATGTATGTATGTATGTATGTATGTATGTATGTATGTATGTATGCATGCTTGTTTGTTTGTTTGTTTGCATGCATGCATGTATGTATGTATGTATAATTTTTTGTATGCATGTATGAATGCATGTATGCATGTATGTATGTATGTATGTATGTATGTATGTATGTATGTATGCACAGCCGGGCAATGGGTTTTGGGCGCCTCAGGCGAACTATGCAACAAATTAAGTTCCGTCTAATTTGGCGCCCCTTAAAGCCTGGCGCCCAAGGCGACAGCCTAGTTCGCCTATATGGTCGGGCCGGCCCTGTATGTATGTATGTATGTATGTATGTATGTATGTATGTATGTATGTATGTATGTAGGTATGTATGTATGTATGTATGTATGTATGTATGTATGTATGTATGTATGTATGTATGTATGTATGTATGCATGCATGCTTGTTTGTTTGTTTGTTTGCATGCATGCATGTATGTATGTATAATTTTTTGTATGCATGTATGAATGCATGTATGCATGTATGTATGTATGTATGTATGCACAGCCGGGCAATGGGTTTTGGGCGCCTCAGGCGAACTATGCAACAAATTAAGTTCCGTCTAATTTGGCGCCCCTTAAAGCCTGGCGCCCAAGGCGACAGCCTAGTTCGCCTATATGGTCGGGCCGGCCCTGTATGTATGTATGTATGTATGTATGTATGTATGTATGTATGTATGTATGTAGGTATGTATGTATGTATGTATGTCTTTGTCTGTTTGCCATTCTGCTTATTTGTCCATCATATTGTTTTGGACCTTTTTGTTTTTTACTTAGTCATGTTGTTTTTCTTCTTTCCGATTACTTCGTCATCTACGTGTATATTTTTCCGTACTTTAAACTACATCCAGTTCTCTTACTTAACAACATTCTAAAAGTAATCAATCTAGGTAACAGCCATACATTTTGTTTTAAGGCCTTTCTTTCGGCGTAGAATTGTTATGCTCGTCTTGCTTTACTGTGGATATGGAAGGCATGTGTTATAGATCTATTCACTCTTTCTTAAATAGCTCATGCTAAAGACGAGTCGACCATGGTCTGCAAGAACAGAAAAGATATAATTTTTCAGTCTGCATTTTTTTTAGATTCACTGTAATGTGTTTGTCTGTACAAATAAAAGATGTTTCGTGTTATTTATTTCTTCCTTCAATCATATACACAGTATAACTAAAAGATTTACAAGTAACAACTTGTTAAAGAGGCTTGAAGTTCAAATTTACCACATCAAAAAGTAAACACCTAGAATTATTTTTTTTAAAAATCCTACAAGGCAGAATGTATTTCGACAATATACACATCAAATTTTTTTTACTGAAAAGGTATGATGAGTTTTTTCATTTATGCATTGTTGTCATTTAACAAGTAACAAAAATTAATCTACTACCACAGAAATAAAGCGAACGAACAGTGAGTATAAGTTTTAACTAAACCTTTTAATCGTATCGCTTAGGTAATTTCGATATTTTTTAAAACCCATATCCGGTGCTGGTGTGAGCAAATACACTTGACAGCCATATATTAATCTTTATATTGTCAATTGTTTTCACGCTAGTAGAGTAATACTGTTTAAATACGATTTTCGTGTATTAGATGCCGAAGATTAGAGAGTAGATTAATTCGTGTGTTTTGGATTTTACATTGCACTGCTCGTTTATTATTATTATTTTTTTATATTGATTTTTGTTTCAGTATAAATTATGAAACTTATACATGTGTTGTGATACAAGATGTGTCTTAATAAACTCTTTTGAAATGAACAATCAGCAAAAACACGTTGCTATAATGTGTCATTTTTAATTGTTTATAGCAAATCAGTAACAAATAGTTATATTCGAAATTATATAGTAATGCATTGGTTTTGATTCAGAGCATTATGGGGATGTAATTAGACCCTGTAAGTAAGATTTTAGTTATGGCACACAGCTTTCTTAATCGAATTAATTTGGAAATTAAGCGCTTTCAGAGAAAAAAATGTTTGATAGGAAATCATTTCTTGGATGCTCACTAATGTTGCGACATTCATGCCTTGCCTTGGATTCTAACATTACACAAGCGGTGTGGCAAGTGACTTACGATTTAACCCAATAACGGGATAAACTGTTAACGTGTAAATGCATTCTAGACTGTAAATAATCACCAGCAGCGCCTAGGCTTGTTTTAAAAGTATACATGTGTTGTTTCTAAACGTAATCGATATATATATATATATATATATATATATATATATATATATATATATATATATATATATATATATATATATATATATATATATTGCTTCAGAAGTTATAATAGCAAGAAGAAACCTGAGCATATTGTGACCAAGAGCAATAATAGAAACTGAAATCTTTCATGCATAGAACTTATTTGTTAGCCAAAGATATTTGACTCGCCACCGTTCTCATATCTACGACGTTGTCTCCTACAGCAACAATGTCAACAATCCCGAAATACCGGTGTCATCTTGCTTAATCCAACTTGCTGCAGGGGTTCGATAAGGTCCAAAATTTTATAATATGAAAAAAATGTAAGTATGTATCAGTGCAATACTAGCTATATGGTCCCAATTTAAATGTAAAGTTCAAAAAGTTCGAAATGTAATTTATTTTATTCAATGTAAAGGATTAGGTCAAGGTAAACATCGCCACGCTTTAAAATATTACGTTTTTGTACCACACGACGGAATATATCAGGCACCCCCACCCCCCACCCACACACATACTATAATAGTGATGGTGTTTGATGATATGCAAATATTTTCATGATAAAGATAATTATTCTCAATAATTAACTTCTGTCATCAGGTTTGAATTCCGGTTTGTGCTACTGCAAAAATACAAAGCTTATTCTTGTTTCTGAAGAAATCTATATATACTATTTAGTATGTATTATCTAAAAATGTATTTTTGCAGTAGCACAAACCGGAATTCAAACCTGATGACAGAAGTTGAAATTTCTCAGACTGTAATATTTTCGTTGTACAAGCAAAAGATAACGACAGAAAACATTTGCCACCAATGAAAGACCATTGTATACAGCTGCTTCCGTATCTATATATTACATGCTAAAGGTCATCAAAGGAACCCTAAAGTATCTGCCAGAAACAGGAGGGGCATTGCTGAGCTAACAGATTGATCGCGTAGCTAACTTCTTACTCTCTGGATGGTTTTGAAAACGATTGAAAAGTCTAACAAAATAATTTCAACTTGATTTATCTGCACTGTCTAAAAATGAATTTAAATTAGTTTCAATAAATTACATATTTCACAAAAACAGAATATGTTCTGAAAGACGAATTTGTATTTTTACTTTCATTTCCTTTTCTACTCCTCCTTAGGAAACGAAATAAAAAGGATAATAATGCTTTAAAAGTCAAGTACAGAACTCGACGTTTAAAAAGGTTTATTTATTTTGAACTCATTTTCTTTTACCTTGGAAATTATTCTGCAAAGAGTGACGAGGGTAAATATGCGCATTTTCTTGACATTTTGGTTTTAGTCGTGTAAATATGTAAATATATGTCACTAGCTTTCAAGGAAGCTCACGTCACCATTTATCAACGGCAAGGATGACGAGTAATTCGCTTCAATGAATAATTGATCCGATCAAACACTTTTAGGATCGGTCGATGGATTTTCGTTCAATGTTTAGACGTATGCAGTGTGTGGCAGCAGTAACCAGCTGAGATAAGACTAGGGTAGTGAAGAATGGAAAGCCTGATTTCACACAAACAAATTTATTTGCAAAAGTTATTTAAAAAAAGAAAGAAAAAAAAACAAAAAAACATGTACATCGCAATTTGTCCGTACTGTAAATCATTATATCGAATTACACTAAATTAAAATATTCTCATCATTTACTGTATAAAAGATATATATATATATATATATATATATATATATATATATATATATATATATATATATATATATATATATATATATATATATTTAATACCGATACAACAATGAGGATAAAATCAAGGCTAATAATCATTTTTTACCTAAGACAGCAACATGAAATGTTAAATCTTATTGACACAATAACAATCTCGAAAAATCTTGAATTAATCTGTAAATACATATCATTTGTCTAACACCTACACATGAATGAAAGAAGAATAAATAATAAGACAATAATGATAAAAGTACCTAATATTAGTGCAGTATCCATGGTTATCCAAGCGATCTCTTTGACCAGGCAAAATGTTTTGTGCCTATCACTTCTAGTTGTGGATTAATTTTTCTAAGACATTATAGTGACAACACTCGTTGTTTTATCATATATAATGTGCAATTTTCATTTTACGACGTAAGTTTCTGGCTTCAGAAATAAAATATCCACCCCATATACCTTTGTTAATTTTATCGTTAAACTTATAAAATCAGACTCGCTATGAAATAATTCTATTGTGTCTGACCCTGCTGTGAATCCTCTGTAAATATGCATCAGGGCCGGATCGAGGAATATAGTTTAAGGGGGAGGGTGCTGGTGCTGGTCCGGTGTAAACAAGTAGGCAAGGAGTCTGTGTGATTTAACCCCTGATGGGGGCCCAGGGAGCGAAGTCCCTGGAAGATCATGCGTTTTGAGCGTTTCCAGGGCATAATTTTAACTGTAAAGAAAACTTAATTTAGGAAACGATCCGGCTGTTTCGCTCCGCCCCTCCCACCTCTTGATCCGAACATTTGTATGTATGTCTGTATGATGTATACATGTATATACACAAGCCGGTGTGTATTGGACAGGGAGTTATGTTTTCATGTTTATATGTGTTCTTGTATGCATAACACCTTTGGTAAAAAGATGTACACGACTGTCATCAGTCCTTTAGCCCTATGAACTGTTTTGTGTCATCTTTAAAAATAAAATGTTCTTTGCAGTACCAATGCTCCGAGAGAAACTACATTTTTTTGTTCGGTTTAAATATGATAATACTAAACAAGAGTGTTTTATTAATGATTGATTGAAGAAGAAAAATGTTTTCCTCAAATTAAATTCCCTAGGATCTGATCTTAAAGAACTTCAGGAGCTCACTATTTGAAGAGGATATCTTTAAAGGAATGACAAAGGAACATACCAAGTGTCTTTTCGATTATTTAAACCACAAGTAGGACGATTAAGGGAATAAACTGTAAAGAAACTAAAGAGTCCAAAGAAGATATGTAGATAGCACTGAATAGTCTAAGACTGTAAAGTTGAAAATTTATTGTTAATTTACTCTCTGAATCCATGTCATGAGATAACACACAGGCTGCGTGTTTTGGAATTTGATACAACTTATAACAGCAAAGACAAGGAGAGAATGGGCGGTAATTTCACTTAAGGGCTGGCAGATATTTGAAATAGCAGCATTAATGACTATTTCTCGGGCTTGAAAATGGTTTTTATTTGGATGCTTTTAAAGCTGCAGTCACCATTACTGGAATTTATAAGGAAAGAGGAACTATGTTTAAATACATGTATTAACTTACGAGCTCGAAAATTCTGACATTTAACAGTACTTGTATCACAGACTACCAACAAAATTACATAAGATTGAAATGAATGCACAGAAATAAATGTATTCTCAGATTCTTCAATAGCTATAGAAAAAATAATTTGTTTAAAGAACTAAACTTAACGTTTACTTCCCTATCTAATAACCACAGTGAATGGGTTTTTCAGGCAGTTCTACGGTTTTTTATATCTGAATTTACAAATACCGATCACTAACTGTATATTGTATGTTTGCAACGAAAACTTATTTGGTCAGAGAAAGTTGTAAACCGTCCCTCCCCAAGAATAGCGAACGTGTTACACATTCCCAGCCGTTTGAACTGTGTTTATTAATACTAAGACCTTTTATACAATACTTAACTGGTTTCCGGCGTATTGTGTTTGAGAACCGTGTTATATCATGGATATTTGGGTTTCGCTGTAAACAGTGCCGGCGCGAGGAGGGGGGGGGGGGGAATTGCCTCAGGGCACCAGGTGAAGGGGGACGCCATCGTTTTTTTTTTTTTTTTTTTTTTTGCAGCTAAAATTTTCATGGTATTTCACCTCACTTTAGTGCAACGGTGGCAATTCTTCACACAACTTATATTTAGGAGGGGGTTGTGGGGAGGAAGGAGGTTGGCAACTGACATAAAAGATGCTCTCTGTGGCAAAGAACATTGCACCCGGGAGCCTCGAATCCTCGCGCAGCGACTGTCTGTAAGCAGTACGGAAAAAATATTATGACATAAAGTTTGCTATTGGACTAAGATGTTTGGAAATATGTCTTTTTTCCATGCTTCCTGCAGCAAGCGGGGTATCAGAATAACCGAATTTATTTACACCCTTATCTCATCGCGACAACACACTAACAAAATGATTATATATAGAATAAATCGATTCTTTAGACACAGGGAAGGCTTTCTGAAACTCGTACAGAAATATCAAAATACTCTAAAAATTACTCCATATTTTTCTAGCACACCTACGATTCTCAGAGGCTTCTCACTGGTCGAACGTTACATTACAGTAAAATAAACACTATACTATCGGAATCTTTGACGTCTTCATGACATCATAACTGTCACTGTGCCATGAATAATGACATTTTCAGCTATTTTTCGCTAAAAATAAAATATATAAAAAATAATCGAAAATATGTAAGAATGAGGATACGAGTCTACTATTTGAGGATTTGAGGACGTTAATTGAGTTACTAGTCACGTCACCGGTAAAACTCAGTTTGGTTGGTAAAAACCAACAAATATAAGACTGTTACAATGTAAGTTCAATATTCTGAATGCAAAAGTAAACTACTAAAGCCAAACAACCAGTTACACTCATCGACAGCAATGTTGCCTGACGGCAGATTGACTGGTAATTAAATACAACCTGTTCAAAGTATGTTGTTTTGTTTTAAGATGCATTTGAAACCTTAATCTACTTTAATGACGTTTGCAAGGTTCATTTGCCATGTCAGGCAATGTATTTTATTTTAACTAAACAAAGAAACTTTCTTCCAATTGTTAGTTTGTATGTGTGAATGTGAGTGTTTATCTCTCTCTCTCTCTCTCTCTCTCTCTCTCTCTCTCTCTCTCTCTCTCTCTCTCTTCGTGTGTTGAAAATTCCAAATACATCAAGAAACCTGCTTTATAAAAATTATACAGATGTCTTATTTGGAGCCTACTTCGTCGTTATACATCTATTCATCAGTTATTTATTCAATAAATATGTGTACAAAAATGAAAATAGTCGATTCAGATAATTAAACACATGTTCATAAAAGTGAAAATATTAAATGTATTATTTTCTCATAGAGTGGCGAAGTATAATTAACAATCGAACATCAAGTTATTACATAACACTGATATAAGCGCGAAAATTTAATTTTATACGGGATATCAAGAAGCTCATCGCAGTGTTCATTTTAAATCTTAAATTGGAAACTCCCCGCAACCCGAATTTATCATGAAACATAATTGTCTTGCTTTGTTCGGGAGTATGTGTCAGTAGCTGTCATTTAACTAATGAAATAATGAAACTATACCAACATTATATTTCGCTGTTTCTGCATATTAACTGTAAAGGTTTTGATCCAATATTTGATTTGTTTATGCAATCGATTTCATGAGGAACAATTGCGCGATGTTGTTTTTTCAAAGGCGCATATTGTCCAGTAAATACTATTAATGCTGATTTTACAAATTGTTTTCCTCAGGCGCAATCTTTGATAGGAATGCCCAGGACATTATTACCGCCTTTAAATACGAAACCAAGCGCCTTAAGGAGCAGGGTACCAGAGATTCGGTTGCACTGGATTTCGAGGTGTTCGTTAAATATGATCTAGACGCTACGGACAGTTTTGCGGTCAGCAACGAAAGTAAGTAACATTTTCTTGTCTGTAATTTTTAAATCTTTATTTCTAGACAGCGTGTGTTGTTTATCCTCGTTTCGATTTTGTTATCCAGGACATAGTTGTAGATGAGTTTTACCATCATATTTGTCGTTTTAACCGCTGATGTTATTGCTTCGTCATTCTTGTTATCTTATTTATTTTTGTTGTTGATCCGATCAGGAATTTACAAAGTTTTTTGAAACGTGAGTAATTGATTATTTTAATGGAAACAATATTCTATATGTGTTTTTTGTGTTTTGAGAAAGCACTAGATGTAGATCATAATGAGGTACAATGTTACAAAATGCATTAAAATATCTGTTGTATCCTCTTGAAAGCCTGACAGTTTTCTTACTTACAAAATGCTTTCGTGCAAAATAAGCATTTCTTATAAAATACACTGCAGTCTGAGGAACTAGTACAAAACTCGATTAGTAGTTGCAGACGAAAATGATAAACGTTCATGCTCTTGCTTCCTTTATACAATGGGGTAGCGGAACTACATTTTTCTGGTCAACTACATTCATTAGGAGTACTTAGACTTTTTCGCAATGGTGTATCTCAATCGGAACACCTCGTGGATTTTCTTCACAAAATGCATATCGGAAATACTTTGATGGAGTAATATATAGTAAATAGAGGTAAGAAGCCGTTAGATGGCGGAGAACTCAGACACACACTAAAGTTCGCAAGGCAAAATAGAACCATGTCAAAAGTACTTTTATACTTTTATGGAATTATTTCACATTTTTAGTAAAAGAAAGTTCTCCTGTGAATTCATGCTTGAAAGAAAAAAATTGGGAATGTTTTAGCCAAGAATAAGTCTCCCAGTCGAGTAGCCCGTAATGAACGCTATGATGGTGTGTAATGTGCTCATGACATCATTTGTTAAAAAAAGGTACATGCATATACTGTAGTATAATTCTGAGGTGTTTTTTTCCGATCATTGGCGAAACTGCCTGAGGGTGGTTCGATTGTGGTGGTGTATCGTTCTTGATCATAGCATGAAAATCAAGCATACATGTAGCAGCCTAGTGAATAATTTGTACTTCGTTTAAACAACTGGAATGGTAACGCGCATCTTAGTTTAATTTTGTCAAACAAAGTGTGCTAAATATGTAGAGAAGCTTATGTATTAATCTCTCTAGTCGATGATTTGCTTTCTATATACGCAACCTGGCGTTGTTTAACGTCAGTTTCAGCGCAAGATGAGACCGACACACGTACATCTAAAAGAGACTCACATCGTCCTTTAGCTGAAGTTTCTCGAAAAGATGAGTACTTTCTTGCATTTTAGAGACAAAGTAATCTTATTTTGAAGACCATTTTCTTTACGGCGTGCATCTGTTTATGCATTATGGATGCAGCTTAACTTTTAAGAATTAATTTAATTTGTAATTTTCTTGTGTGCTTGGAATACTTTTTAAAAAATAACAGTAAAAAGGTAATTATCTATTTATCCAGCAGTGATATAAATTTGATTTTTAATCAGGTTTTGTTGATGATAATTTTAATTTATGGACAATAATTTATATCTTTTGAAATGAGAGCATATTGTACACATTACAATACATGTATCCAAACATATTTCTACCAAAACGCATACTAATTTGTTATTTAAAGCTAGTAACAACCAGATGATAAAATACACTCATGGCTGGTAGTTTAAAGAACAAGAAAAACGTCATTATGCCCCCATCAATAAGACTCTTTATTTTCATTCTAACCTTAAAGTTTTGGTTATATATCACAAATAAACCTTTTATTTCTAGTATATATCCAGTGTTACATGTGATGCCAAAATTAAAACTCGTTTCATTTCCTATACTGAAGTGTTTTTTGTTGTCGTTGCAATTCTTTATTTCTTTATCTTTACTTTCTTAGAACTTAGCTTTCACTATATAACCAGTATTGTGCTGACGTGCCGTTAAACCTACACACACACACACACACACATATATATGTGTGTGTGTGTGTGTGTGTGTGTGTGTGTGTGTGTGTGTGTGTGTGTGTGTGTGTGTGTGTGTGTACATACATCCATACACACGCACATTTTCTTAGAAATCCATAAATTATTTGTCTTGGAAAAAGAAGGTGTCCAAATACCTCCATCCTTTACTCTCACAATGCTAGTTACGACACAAAAGTGATCCGTTCCCGCTTGTTGTAACTAAGATGTTTGAAGATAAATAGTCTCTTATTTTCATAGCATTGTTTTTACATTCAAAAATATTGTATTTGGCCCTTTTCTATAATCGGTGCCATTATTTTGCATTATCTGCTTACGACCGATTTAGCCCTCTCGTGTAGTCGTCAATACAGTGCCGAAGCCGGCAGGCTTTTTCCAGAACTGTACTCTGCTGCCTTTAGTGGGTGTCGATATTGCTCTATATAAGTTCTTCGAAATCAGAATATCAGTCTCAGCTCGCCCCCAAAACTCAATCCATTGGCACTATCACTGCCGCTTGTGTTATTATATTGATTTTATAATTTCCACGTGTTTCTATTGCCATGGTAATGACATGTATCCTTAACTTGTTCGGCTTGGTATCCCTGCAGTCGAATTAAAACCTTTGTGTAAGATTAACAACGTCTGGATGAGAGTTATTTGAGGTCTCAAAACAAACCAATTTTGTTGACCTTTGAAAGAAGGTTAACTTTATTGCAAATACGCCCAGCCTTTGTCAGAAACAAAATTCTGCAGTGAAAATAGGACTATAACGTACAAATTTAATTGTTTACAAATAATTTCTAAAGATAGTCTGAAAACTGAAATTCTCTTAATACAATCTTTTCGTGTTTCAGTACCTGGTAAATGTAATGACCGGATTAAACAAAGACACATCAGGTTGGCAGGGTCTGTTGTTAAAATTTACTGTACTTGCAGTTGAATTTATAAGAAAATAATTTTCCAACAGAATGGCTTCTTTTATAATTTTCGATCTTCCACGGCTTCCAAATTTGTCACAAAAATGGAGCGAAGGAATACCAAATTTGACAATCAGACGATCATATTAAACAACAACACACATAAAAAAACAGAAAAAAGCAACCCACCTCAACAAATACAGCAATAAAATTTAAAAAAAAAACAAACAAAAAAACACAATGGTGTCTCTAACATATTACTTTAATAAACTGCCAGTTCCATCCCGATTAACACAAGTAGCCAGCACATTAGACTTATGGATTTAAGATGAAGATAATAAAACCTTTATTCTTAGAGAAATAAAATAATTTAGTCTTGTAAAATACTCATATATATATATATATATATATATATATATATATATATATATATATATATATATATATATATATATATATATATACGTGTTTGTATGTGCGTGTTCCTCTCGGCTTTCATGTTAAGTGTTCGTTTTGCTGATGTAAGCTGTTTATGGATATCCATTGATAGATGGTTTAAATGATGGAAGAAGGGAAGGTTGTAAAGGTGAATTGAGGGATACATATATAAACTAAACATACATACATACATACATACATACATACATACATACATACATACATACATACATACATACATACATACATACATACATTAGCTTATGATCGTAATATACTTTTAAATGCAAATATAGACTCTTTATTTTAAATGTTAAAGTTTTTGTTTTTGTTTTCAGTATGCTTACTGTTACAGAAAGGAGTTTACGGGATATTGGGTGTATCAAACGCCTCTGCCTTATCTACCATACAGTCCTACAGCAACACCTTTAGGGTCCCGTTTTTGGCACTTAGTATGCCCCATAATGGGACTAAGCATGGTCCCTTCCAGCTCTTTATGAGGCCCCTGTATATAAACGGTCTTCTTGACATCATTCTCAAGTATCAATGGTCAAACATCTTGTACCTTTACGACTCAGACGAAGGTAAGTTTTCAGAAATATATATATATATATATATATATATATATATATATATATATATATATATATATATATATATATATATATATTACACAACGTATGAATTAACATTAACTAATCCACGAATACATATATAATTTGAGTGTTAACAATTTAGTGTTTATCATCAGGGTCGTTTTGAGACTGTCACCAGAAACTTATTTTACCTTTGCTTTGTTGTTCAGATGCGTTGGTAAATTTGGCTATGATTAATGGAAACAGATTTATGTTTTCAGCGGAACCAAAGTCACAAAAAGATATGAGTGGTGATCTAGGTCCAGCATATTTCTGGTCGCTAGCGCCAAAAATGCACCCATGGTTACATTTGGTAATTGGGTATATTATATTTTATGCCACATGCTTCCTGCTAAATAAGGTAAAAAATAAAATGCATGTTATTGTATTACTACTAGATAATTTTACTGAGACCTCCAAAGAGGTTAATTTTCAGCCTTCAATGTCATAATTTGCAGGAGTGGTGTACCCTGATTGTCTCTCTTCCTAACTTTCGTTTCCGCAACTAAACTTTACCAC
This sequence comes from Margaritifera margaritifera, assembly GCA_029931535.1. Taxonomy (NCBI): domain Eukaryota; kingdom Metazoa; phylum Mollusca; class Bivalvia; order Unionida; family Margaritiferidae; genus Margaritifera; species Margaritifera margaritifera. The sequence continues at coordinate 4,889,917 of JAQPZY010001630.1, read as the reverse complement.
AGATTGTTGGACTTAAACCAAATTTGGCACGAAGCTCTATATTGATGAGACCTTGAAAGAAATCGATTATCAGATATCTATGACATCATTTACAGCAGTTATTCTCCATTATTGCTTATCATCCTGACTTTGTTATCCGCAGCATAAATTTACCAAGGTTTGATGGATTTCGATGAAATTTGGCATGTAGTTTTATACTGATGCGGCCATAATCAGTTTGATTTCCAGCGTTTCACACTATTATTTAGACCTTCCTTCTTTGGTTTCCGCAGCATAACGTTGTTATGAATGTTGGATTTCAGCCGATTTAGAATGCACCTGTAGTTCCGCTAGGGAGTTTTACACTTTTGCACAGAGTTTAAAACTTAAAGAAAAGGGTATTCCCCGGATATTTCCCAGTGGTAATCCTTATTATTATTAAATAAGGAATGTGTATATCTTTGGGATAGATTAAAGAACCTGCAATCGTATTTATTTTTGTATCTGAATTATATGGGTTGATTTGGATTAGAGAGTACCAAGTCAGACTTTACTTCTGATGTGCATCTCCTTTTTACTTTCTGAGCTTTAGAGTAGTAAAAAAAAAAAAAAAAAAAAAAAAAAAAGAAAACCTCTCCCAAAAAAACAAAACAACAACAAACAAACAAACAAACAAACAAACAAACAAAAAAACCCAACCGTTTCTAGTTTTGTAGTGTATTTTCAGAAAATAATTTCATGAACAGGCAAAGATAATGCACTTTGTGCTATTTCAAGAACGTTGCCTAAGCACACATAAGCAGTAATTTTCTTCAGACAGCACATGATTTTTCTAATAGTGTTAAATAAAATATCAGCCCAAATGGGTTGAATATACGCAAGTGAATGTTCATTTTATCTACAACCTGAGGGCTGTAAAGCCGATAGCTTCGTTCTATGCTTTGCCCTCGTTCAGCATGCTCCAAAACCTCCTCAGAGCGGAACCATTATAATGGTTAGGCCTAGAAATTTTTGTTTGTTTGCTTGTTTGTTTGTTTTGTTTTTTGTTTTTAGGTTTCCAGCATTCCAATGCATCTTTTAAAAGAGTTATGTTCCCTGATTTCCAATTTTCCTAGCTTGAGTTTCCCAAGGTTATGTTGTTTAAAGCTGTGCTAAGCAAATTGTGATGAGCGGGGCTCTTTGCGATGCGCCCGTCGCTACTAGCTCTAGTTCATGTGTTAAATAGAATTTCGCATTTGTGTTCATGTGTAGCAAACGACTGAAACTATTCAACACGTTATACGTATTTCATTTGAACCGAGCACTCTTGCGAGATTTCCAGTATTAATGATCTATCCATTATTGGTCGTAAATACTTACGTACTCAGACCAGTATAAATCGAATTACAGCGCCATTAGCCGTTCTGCGGATAATGTAGTGCTCTACTGTAAACGTGGATAGAAAATTGCTCATTTTGAGCCAGTGATGATGATGAATGGCCGGTGTATATGTTTTAAGTGTGTTAGATAATTATTTTGGATTAATACTTACCTGATGTGGTTTTTGTTGTTGTTGTTGTTGTTGTTGTTGTTGTTGTTATAGTGAAATGGGAAAGAGTGGATCGCCATCAAATTACTTAAAATTTCTTAAAGTTACTTCAGCATATAAAATATTATTTTGTTTTTTGTTATAATGATTTAGGTTTTACAGAGAAATCAGACTAATAAGGAGTCGAGAAATAAAATTTTAAAAAATATGGGACCTTACGTGTGTAATTATTTGATATGAAATTTATTAAACGAGACGAATATTAATACACGTGTGTTCATTTTTCAAATGAACTTTATGAAACGAAAGGAATATTATTACATGTGTGTTGATTTCATATAAAATTTATGAAACTAGACAAATACTATTACACGTGACGACATGTGCTTAAATTTAATATCTAATGAACACGAATTTGAAATTTTATTTATTACATAATATAAGGATTATACTATGTCTATGACTTTGCTATTTGGCATTTCTAAGTTTTATGTCACAGTCTTATATGACTTATCGTTCACCTTACGTTTCAATAGCATGTTTTAGCGTTAAGTACAGGTATGCCGTAAAGGGAATTTTTCTAGGAATGAAATGCTATTATCAATGTGATGAAATTCGAATTCAAGATACTCAAACATTTCAAGAATTAGGGAAATGTTGGGCTATACACCACCCATGTTCGATTTAATTTGGAAAAGGATATTTAATAATTCTTGCTGTTCATTGTCATCAACAATTGTTATTATTTTTTCCTTATGCATAAAAGTTATTTGAATTTTCTATTATACTTGTTTAGCAACTGCCTAGAGGTCTTATAAACTTAGGTGTATGATTGACTGACTGACTTTCTTTATTTCCTCTTTAAAAGAGATTACATTCAGTTATTTCATTATTACATAATAGCAATCGAACCATTCAAGTGACACTTAGAATATATTTTCTGCCTCAGTTTCATTAATATGATATATATAATAATGTACACTTAATGTGTGTGTACGTGTGAATGTTTGTATGTGTGTATTTATATAATTAAGATAGATAAATTGATAATTAGATGTGAGAGATAGTTACCTAAATTTCATGTTTTTGTAAAAAAAATTCCTTAGGAAACCTGACATCCACGGAACTGACTATATCCGTCCATTACCAGCAAGTGATGGCTAATTCAATATTGATAGAGTATTAAATGATAAAACAGCTGTACTACGAAAATCTGAATTTAGAAGCTGCCGCCTTATTCAGTTGTCTGTTAGGACAGGCTGTACTAAATTATATTTCCTTCGTCTTCCAACGTTATTCTAGTTACTGACTCTCTCTCTCTCTCTCTCTCTCTCTCTCTCTCTCTCTCTCTCTCTCTCTATATATATATATATATATATATATATATATATATATATATGTGTGTGTGTGTGTGTGTGTGTTTGTGTGTGTGTTTGTATGTGTGTTACTAATGTTATTCAACTTGCAAATACCAATTTGATGGTAAATATGGTAAACATTTGTAAATGAAATATAATTGAAATACTGTATTTGACAGGATTAATTTTTCAATAATTTTTTAAAAATTTTTTGTATTCGCAAAGTACTTATTTTCTTTATGAAATTGTTGTGTCTTACAAATAGATGGCATACAAATACGGAGAATCAATAAAATGGGAGCCATGCTCCACTAATATCACTGTTGATTGCTTGCAGTTGCAGTATTCCAGATAGCCGTTTAGATATTGACTGAGCTATTACAAATTATTGAATTAGCTGTGTCGTTAAATTAAATTACCGTCTCTCTTCATAGGGCTGATTCGCCTGCAACAACTATTCCAGGCCCTCAACCAACGAGAATTTGCTCTTGATATTGACGTTAAGAGGGTGACCGATCCACTCGACTGCCATACAATATTGAAGGAAATACATGTGAGGGAGGACACCAAGGAGATCCGAGTATTTCTTGATCTACCAATGAAAAGGGCCGAAGAAACTATTCTCTTAGTGGTAAATGCATTTTAATTTTTATTTTGCGATCGTAATTTATTGAAATGTAAATATTAAAAGTGGATCGTAAGTATTACATTTTCTACATTCGTAATAGACTAAAGTCAGGAACTCTGAGTCTCTAAATATTTATGTGTATAGACGCATGGGCGTACGCGGGTGGGGGTGTAAGACAAGCCCCCCCCCCCCGATTTGTTGAAAATCCATTGTGCAGTATATAAATATATCCCTTTGATTTTGGCTTTGTTCCCCCCTCGGATTATGGCTTGCCCCTCCCCTGGAAAAGTTGTGTATACGTCTTCTGTAAAATATTCTTTTTTATATATTTCTTCATTCCATTCTTTTATCCCTCTGTTCGTCTTGTGTAGGGAAAGGAACATAATCGAAAGAACTACTTAAAAATAGAAATAAGAAGCTAGAAAAGAAATTTTGTTGATTTAGATATACAATCTTTCGTATAAAATGATCGGTGGAAAAGGACTTAGTGATATTAAAGAGCCATTAGCTGCAAATTTCGGCGTCTTAAAATGGGTATTTTTCAATTGGATCATTCAGTCAACGATACAAATGTAAGAACTTTAATTAGTTTTACAGAAAAAAGGAAAGCAAACACACACACACACACACACACACACACACACACAGACACACAATGAAATTTCAGTAGAAAGAAGTAGATGAAAATTCTTGAAACAATTCCTCTAAAATAGAAGATTATGTCATAATATATGAGGGTTTTTTGGAAAGTTCTGAATAATTTGTTATAACCCTTTTTGTTACCAAAAGTTGTGGAACAGACGATTTGAAAGCCGCCATGCGGTTGGAAGTGTATTTTTCCAGTGTATGAAGAACATATCAAAAAGCGAATACAAAATGGCATATAGTAATTGGATAATCAGACTGAGAAAGTGTTTACAGGTGCATGGGGAGTATTTTGAGGGGATGTACTGTTAACTAATAAAGAACTTTGCTTTACAGCACAATAATATTCAGAACTTTCTAAATACCCCTCGTAACAATTAAGTGATTAAATGCTGTCTCTATTTGAAAGTGTTTCCTTTTTTACATAACTGCCTGCTTGTGTTGACACTTTACTTTGAATACCTAAATGATTTAAAAGTAATGAAGAATATAACAATGGTTTAACTGTCTATTACTGACTGTATGAAAATGCCAATTTGTTCTAAGTAATTAGAAATTTCATGGACAGTTTTTGTTTACCAGTTCCACATGTCAAATAAAGTACATGTAGTTTTTTCTCAATGTCACCTGGGATGAAAGTTTTGTTGAGGATACAATTATTACGCGCGGAATAAGCTCCAAACATTGGCTTAACGCCCAAAGAAGCAAAGTAGTGTATCCCATTGAACATTATAGACAATCTGGTATCCGAAAAGTCCACTACTTGCGAATTTAATTAGAATTCCGTATTGCATAAATTTTCTTTCATAATATACATCAAGAACTAATTTTTACAACCATAATTAAAGGCAGATCAGACATGTAAAGAATATTTTCAGGTGTTTGTGCTGGGGAGGGGGGCGGGCGGGGGATATTCTAAAAGATCCGTAGAATTATGTGTTATGTATATTGAATTTATAATATGTGTCCATGATTGTAAGTTGTACTTTGGTCACATTATGGTCATTTTTGTAAACAACATGTTTATATAGCATTTGAGTTCAAGGCAGGTTTTGTTAGCATCTGGACTGTTATTTCCATGTCTTGTTGTGACAAAAGCCAGGTACACAAAGTAATTTTCCATTAAAACTACTCATATTGTGATGTGACATAAGTCATGTGTATTTATATACAGATTTTGGTAAACAAATTCATTCCTATTCTAGGATTTCGATTCTAAAAGATCAGTCCGTAGGGAATCTATTTTAGTTGTGTTGTTGAAATCAGATATAATTTGAGAGGAATTATTTATTTACAATATTCATTGGAAATACTAAAGTGCATACAAATTTTTGGATTAATACAGTATTTTGGGATTTATGTGAACTCATTCAAATACATTCTGGATTACATCTTTATGGTACACCAGGACATTCGTGGCTATTTGAATTCATTCTGAACATCCTATTATTTTGGACTTGAAATTAGAACATTTAGGATTATTTTAAATGTAACTCACAAATTGTGTCTTTTGAATTTTCACTTTAATTGTCCGGAAATAAATTGCTTGTTGATTTTACTTACACTGTTGGTTTCACTTTCTTTCTGTTGCATATTTTTAGGCCACAGAGTCGTAACATATGTCAAAAAGTTTATCTTACTCAATTTCTAATTATAAGAGAAATGAGAAGCGGAGTCGATTGACTACAAACCACACTCGTCTCGGGCATCAATATTGAAACATATCCTATAATACTGACTTTTTCATAATACCGTATTCCCATCAAAATGAAGCGCTGCCTTGAATTCGGTTAATGCAATTCATAACGTGTAATAAAGACTACTCAAATCGTCTGTCTGGTGTCTTTTAGTCCATATAGCACTGCTTGGTTTTTATTGGTCCATATTTCACTGCTTTGTGTTTATTTGTCCATATAATACTTTTATGGGAAGCGATTGATGACGGCATATAAATGTTGTAAATGTAGTACAACTTTCCGAGGTATCTAGTTTAAATTAATGGACGTGTATTTGATAAAGGTTATTTAGGAGTTTGGAAGCACTACAGAGTGTCCGAAATGCAATAAGACCAGGAAATCACTATTTAACCATATTCTCAGTACATATGGTACATATTACCCAGAATAATTGAACAAATTAGTAAACGGCAATGAAACTTCCAAAAAAACTTTTAAAATACTCTTGTCAGGTTTGATCTACCTACAAAACATATGACAGCGATGCGTTTGTGTATATTAATATAGAAATGTGTTGAAACAATGAATTTAAATTGAATTATATCGTATTTCAACGGCACAAAGTGTCAGCGTTATTTTGAAAACCGCAATGTATTTATTACATATAATGGACTTTCGGAGACCAGAGAGTCTGTATTGTTCCGTGATGCACAACTTTCCTAGAGAATATGCAGCTAAAAGGAGACCTACCTCGCATGAGAATTAACCGCGTAATTGGAGCGTATTCCGCGCACAACTCAAGCGTATTCAGGACGTTGTTATTGTAATAATAACATCATTGTTATTCCCGGTGAATATGGGTGATAGTTCGACCAACATACCTTTTCGTTTGGCCTTTCATTGGAATAGTTATTAAGGCTTGGTCTACCCGATAAATAGTTATGGCGTTGTGCATGTACTGTGCATGAGCGAGATAATTTTGCCATACTATACATGCCTGATGGATGCACTGCAATACCTTTCTATCGAGTGGACTAGGCCTCTTATGAGTATTCCATGGAAAGGCCAAACCTATCTGGTCCACCTCTAACTTCGTTTTTTCCCTGGCATATAATTAAGGAGTGAATGCAAATTAATATAAAAAAATGGGCACAAAAATCACCTCGCTAGTTTTTCCTTACTGGAATATCTAATATAGTTGGCTTGTGCTCAGCCTAAAAACTGTAAAAATATAAGATATGATTTTAAGCATCATTTGCGTAAAATTGAAATATATAGCTAATGAATCTTTAAGTTTTGACATGAAATATATAGCTAATGGCTCCTAAAGTTTTGACATGAAATATATAGCTAATGGTTCTTCAAGTTTTGACATGAAATATATAGCTTTTGGCTCCTTAAGGTTTGACATGAAATATATAGCTAATGGCTTTTTAAGTTTTGACATGAAATATATAGCTAATGGCTTTTTAAGTTTTGACATGAAATATTTAGCTAATGGGTTGTCAAGTTTTGACATGAAATAGACGAATCCAGACGATGTTTAATACACAAGTAATTATTAGAATTAATTCGAATGATGTGATTATTGTTATTTATACTTATAAATTTATATTATACGATTACTGACCTTTGTTTTGGTGAATATGACATATGAAGCAGTAAACTCATATTGACCGACGAGAAGTTCAATATGATAAGTTTACTGGTTCATTAAACTTCATATTTACCGATACAAAGGTCAATACTTGTTTCAATACGTGATTTAATGCACAACTTTGAGACTAAAGTTGTTTAAGCAAAGTAAAAATGCCATTTCAACTTCTGGACGCCATACAAAACTGTTATGACATCAGTACAGTGCAATATCATGAATTGTCACAAGCGACATAATGCCGCGTCAGCCAATGAAAAAGCGTGTTTCACGGATATCATATAATAATAGAAATAATTGTAAAGTTTACCAAGCTGTTAAAATGTCATAAGTAAAAAAAATGCTTAAATATTTATGATGGGTAAAAATTTATACTTTATTGTTATATATGAATGTTAAAAAAATAAATTACAAAGTTCCATAAAATGACATAAAAAGTTAGTGTTAGATATATAAAAAGCAAAAATGATGTAATTAACATCTGCATTTACATTAATGAAACAAATGTAATCAAAACAAATAACTTATTATCAAGCCTTTTTACACAAAAAATATATTACCAGCAAAAATATTAATAATATTTAAACAATTATGAATCCACAAATTATCGATATTCTCAATAAAGCATTATATATTATTAAAGAAATAAAATATAATCGCACATTAAAAATAAATTTTACAAGAGAAAAAGAAGATTAAACAGAAGACATCGAAGCATATTTCTCTAGTAACCAAGTTGTTATAACAAATGATATTTTATCATTAGTGTTTGCTGTTTTAATAGAAAGTGTTGAGGATTTTTCAGAATTTAATTTATGTTCTAATTGGTTTTTTGTAAAAATATTGTTTAATAAAATTAGGGTATCAAAATACACGTCTATCGAAGCAAATAATTATATTCCATTACCTAAAGAATTAGAATTGAAGAAAACTCGCTTTAATATTAAAAACAAAGATAACAGATGTTTCGAGACGGCAGTTTCATAAGCATTAAACCCGGAGAAAAAAAAACAATCACAAAGAACAACAAAATGCAATTAATGGTTTGGTAAAGTGCTTATTTTTGGTGATATAAAATTTCCAATTGCATGAAAAGATATTGAAAATTTAAAAATATTAATGAAATATAAATTAATGTTTTTGGTTATTACAATGGTCTTTATCTCAACATTTCAGACAGAAAAGAAGTAAGATTGATCTTTTTTATATCAGAAGTAATTAAAGACGAAGCAAACACTCATTTGATGTGGATTACAAATGTTTCAAGATTACTTAGAAACAAAAATAATCATCATGATACCAGATATGTTTGCACGAGATGTATACACATTTTTACTGAAGAAGGCCTACTAGATAAACTTGAGATGGATTTTTTTTCGGGAATTGGTTGTCAACGTACAATATTACCAAAACCAGGTTGAAATATATTATATTTTAAAAATTACAAAAATAAAATCAAAGTGTCATTTGTTATCTATGCCAATTTTCAAACGTTCAATAAAAAAGTTAACAAGGCAATAGAACACATTAAATTACGAAGCAACCACCATGCAGCTACTCTTACAATATTGTTAGATATGATGGTAAAACAATTAAAAGAGAATTATACAGCAGCGAGAATGCTGTTGAAAATTGTTTACTTATTTAATAGAAGAAGCAGACAAAAATAATTTAATTTAAAAAAACCAGCTACTTTGAAAATGATAATTAAAGATAAAACAATTAAAAAACGAAAACACTAGTCAATCTTTTAATTATAACTTACATGAAGATAAAATAAAAGATTACTGCACTATTACTGAAAAGGTGGAATTCACATTCATTGTCAAACAAAACTGTAATCTGATAAAACTATAACACCCATTGTATTTCACGATTTCAGAGGTTATGATGGCTATTTTATGTCAGCAGCAGGAAAACTTATATGCATTCCAAATACTATGCAGAAATATATGAGCTTTACAATTAATTAATTAAGTTTAATTGATAACTTACAATTTGTTAATGCCAGTTTGGAAACAAAATTACCAAAGAAAGAGGCATTTTTGTCATTACTAAAAAAAGGAAAATATATCAGATGATGATTATAAACATGCACAAACAATTTGGGAAAGATGTAATTGCAATAATTTAGGAGATTACAATGATCTATATTTCAAGACTGTTGTGTTATTACTAGCTCATGTATTTGAAAACTTTAGAAACACCTCTATTAAACACTGTGCATTAGACCTTGCTCATTATTAGAATTCACCTGGCATGTGATGGGATACATTACTAAAAATAACCAAAACTAAATTTGAACTATTGACTAACATTGACATGCACTTGTTTATTGAGAAAAGATAAAGAGGTGGTATTTTGATGGTATCAAAACGATTTGCTAAAGCCAATAACCCAATGCTTCATGATTATGATAATACTACACAAACAACTGGATCATCTACCTAGATCTTAATAATTTATATGGCCATGCTATGATCTAAGCTTTATCAGTATTAGGATTTAAATGAGCGTCAGCAAATAAAGTACCAAATCGTATACCAGAAGGTTCCAAAAATGGATATATCTTGGAGGTTGATTTAGAATATCACACGTGCACACATCTTATATTGATCATCCACTAGCACCTGAATTCTTGACTGTTAAAGACAAATGATCGAGGGAATGTCAAACAAACTTGGCCAAAGAACTAGATAGCAAATGTATTGATTGTGATAAACGTGTCCCAAATTTGATGAATAAGAAGAAAAAAAATATATCGTTCACTATAGAAACTTGCACTTATATACTGATCTAGGTATGAAGGTCGCAAAAATCCACATGATATTAGAATTTAATCAAGAGAAACAGAATAGATTCAGCTGAATACCAAATTAAGAGTGAAATCTAAAACTAAATCAGACAGAAGTTTTTACACGTATGAATCACGCTGTTTTGGGCAAAACAATAGAAAATCTAAGAAAACATATTAATTGTGAACTTGTAAGATCATCTGAGGATAATACAAATTATAAGACTCATAGCTAACCCTGGATTTATTTCAAGAGAGATATTTAATGAAGATTTAGTAGCAATACACAGCGTTAAAACAAACATAATATTAAACAGACCTACATATATTGGTCAAGTTCTGTTGGACTTATATAAATATTATATGTATGATTTATGAGAGAAAAATGAATTTGTTATACACAGATACTAATAGTATATAAGTGGAAATTACGAGAGAAAACATCTATAAGGATATTTTAAAAAATATATCACTTCATGATAATCTAATTATCGCATAAATCACTCATTACATAACACCACCAATAAAAAATAGTGGGTATTGAATGATGAAACTAATAAGTTAAATATTATCATGCATGTATGTATGTATATATATATATATATATATATATATATATATATATATATATATACATATATATATATATATATACATATATATATATATATATATATATATATATATATACAGATATATATATATATATATATATATATATATATATATATATATATATATATATATATACATATATATGTGTGATAAAAAAAAATCACATATATTATACAAGCAACCTGCATGTAAACCGTAAGAAAATAGTTTATAATTTGTTTATAAAAATGCAGAACAAAATATTGGTATCGATAGTAATATCATAAAATACATATGTAATTAAAAAGGTGTAAAGATTAATGTACGTAAATCATATGCCGATGGTTTAATTTATACTTTTGAATACATAGACAAGTTACCTGATAAATATACCATGAAAGAGGTAAAATATTTAAATAAAAAAAAAATGATTATTAAGGAATTCAAAAAAAAAAAATATGAAAAAACATGTACATATAATTTGTGTGGTAAAAATATAACACTTGGAGCAAAAACGAAGCATACAAATGGTTATTTTAAATCAAAGAAGAATGCAAAAGAATTAAATAAAGATGAAATTAGAATAAGGAATTATTGTTTTGAAACATACGTGTACCTTATGCAGTAAACCTTTCTAATGGGTCAAAATATCAACGTACTAAAAGACATAAGAAAGAAAAAGATAACCAAAAAGGTTAACTAATCTATTATATTAATATATGAATATTTCAATAAAACCAAAATCAGAAGGAAAACAATTAACAAATAATGCATTAGAACTTATTGTATCTAATATATTAATATATAAATTTATTTGAAAAATATTTTGTGAATCAAATGTATACAAAAAATTAATTTAGTTATTATTATTCAGTTTACTCAGCAGAGCGTAAATTTGGTATTAAATAATGTTTTTATGAAATATATTAATTTAGTTATAAAAAGTATTTTTTAAAAGCAACATGTATACCAAGAAATGAATTTAGGTATTATCGTTCATTTTATAAGGCCATATATTAATAATGTTGTAGCAAAAATTAGGTAACGAAAAATTAATTTAAAAAAATAGATAACCAGAATATTTATGACAAAATTAAATAACCAAAGAATTAAATAAAAATTAGATAACTAGAAACATTTATGAAAACATGTTGAAAGAAAAAAATATATCAAAATTAAAAATGAGATCTTGAATCACAACGTAATTATTATAATAACATTTTTAAAACACCAGTATCAGGAATGATTAAAGGATTTAAAAGTTTAGAAAATACAATTAATAATTTAAATACAGCTCCTCCTCCGCTTCCACCAAATAAAAATGGAAAAAAAACACTTAAAATCATAATCAAAATTAAAGACCAAAATTAAAAACCAAAATTTAAAAAATGCTACACAATAAAAAGATTGGACCATGGGAACCAAGAATTATAACCAAACTGATAGTTTTTATATTAATACAATTTATTTTCAAATATTTTTGTTTTCTATAATTTTAGCATGACCATATAAGTTATAAGTATCCAGGTAGATGATCCAATTGTTTGTTTAGTATTATCATAATCATGAAGCATTGGGTTATTGGCTTTAGCAAATCGCTTTGATACCATTGAAATAAAACCTCTTTATCTTTTCTCAATAAACAAGTGCATGTCGATGTTAGTTAATAGTTCTAATTTAGTTTTGGTTATTTTTATTAATGTATCCCATCACATGCCAGGTGAATTCTAATAACGAGTAAGGTCTAATCCACAGTGTTTAATAGAGGTGTTTCTAAAGTTTTCAAATACATGAGCTAGTAATAACACAACTGTCTTGAAATATAGATCATTGTAATCTACTAAATTATTGCAATTACATCTTTCCCAAATTGTTTGTGCATGTTTACAATCATCATCTGATATATTTTCATTTTTGTTAGTAATGAAAAATTGCCTCTTTCTTTGGTAATGTTGTTTCCTTAATTTTTCCAAAACTGTATGTGCAGTCATATAGCCAAATTCCTTGTCTAATAATCAAAATATTGGCTGGCTATTTTTAAATCCTCTTTTTGTAGATAAAATGCTAAAGTTTTCAAACTGGCATTAAGAAATTGTAATCTATTAGTAAATCTTAATTATTTCTCCATGTTATTTGGAATACATGTAATGTATCCTTTTGATGATTTTCTGCTGCTGATATCAAAGATCCATCATAATCTCTAAGATTGTGAAATACACCGTTTATTATAATTTTGTAAGATTACAGTTTTGTTTGATAATGAATGTCAATTGCACCAGGATATTTTCCAGTAATAGTGCAGTAATCTTTAATTTTAACTTTATGTAAGGTATAATAACATATGTGACAAGCGTTTTCGTTTTTAAATTTGTTTTTTTACATTCATTATCATTTCAAAGTAGCTGTTGTTTTTAAAATTAAATTAATTTTGTCTGCTTCTTCTGTTAAGCTAGTAATAATTTTGTCAACGTCATTCTAGCTTCTTTATAATTCTCTACTTATTATTTTACCATCATATTTAACAATAATGTAAGAGTAGCCGCAAGGTGGTTGTTCCTTAATTTAATGTGTGCTATTGACTTTATTATTGTTAACTTTTTTATTGAACGTTTGAAAATCAGCATAGATAATAAATTGCACTTTGATTTACTTTTGTAATTTTTAAAATATAATATATTTTCACCTGGTTTTGGTAATATTGTATGTTGACCTTTGAAATCAATTCCCGAATAAAATCAATTTCGTGTTTTCTAGTAGGCCTTCTTCACTAAAAATGTATATACATCTCGTGCAAACATATTTGGTATGATGATGATTATTTTTGTTTCTAAGTAATCTTGAAATATTTTCAATTCACATATAATGAGTTTTTGTTTCGTCATTAATTATTTCTGATATTAATAATAAATCAATGGTATTTCTTCTTTTTGTGTCTGAAATTCTAAGAGGATATAAACCATTATCATAGCCAGAAATATTCATTTACATTTCATTATTAATTGTTTCAAAATTTTAAAATATCTTTTCATGCAATTGGAAATTTTATATTACCAAAAATAAGCTCTTTACCAAACCATTAATTATATTTTTGTTGCTCTTTGCGGATGTTTTTCTCTGCGGTTGTAATGCTGATAAAACTGCCGTCTCGAAACATCTTGTGTCTTCGTTTTTAATATTGATGCAAGTTTTCTTCAATTCTAGATCTTTAGATAATAGGATATAATTATTTCCTTTGATATGCATGTATATTGATACCCTAATTTCATTATACAAATATTTTACCAAAGACCAATTAGAACCTAAATTGTAAAAATCCGCAACTCTTGTTTTTGTTTTGTTATTTTTTTTTAAAGAGCAAAACGTGGTGATAAACTTTGACGTCATTTGACTCAAGTATAACAACTTGATTATTAGAAATGTATGCTTCAGTTTCTTCTGTATAATCCTCTTTTTCTCTTGGAAAACTTGTTTAAATGTGAGATTGTATTTTGTCCCTTTGTTAATATATATTTCTTTATTGATAATATCTACACTTTGTGGCTTCATAATTGTTAGAAATTGTTTCCCAATATGTGGTAATTTATTTGTCGTGTATAAGGGCTTTATAATCAGTTCTTTGTTTTTATTTGATTTGTTTTTTTAATGTAATGTAGGTGTTGATAAGCTCATTATTGTTTTGTACATTTCGAACATTAATCTTTCGTGTACATTTTTATTTTGTACTTTTGCTAATTTGTATTGTTTTTTTTTTTGTTTGTTTGTTTTTTGCTTGAGCTATTCACTAATCATTTATTTATATTATTGATGTATATCAATGTAAGCTAAAAACAAAAACAAAAACAAAAATAACCCACTTTATTTTAGTAATAATAAATATTAATGTTAAAATTACAATGACTTAAACGGCCTGTTTTATCACTAATACTGATTATCATTTATTTTTTTAATACTTTTTTTCTATATTTTTTAATTTAAAATTGGTATTTTAAATTTTTCAATTGTTTTTTTTTTATTTTAAATTTTGTTCATTTGTTTATTTTGATTTTTAATTGCATTTTTAATTTTTTATTTATTGGTTAAAATAAAAGTATGCTAAGCTGATAGTAATATTGTTTTAAAATAATAAAATTAATATAATTATTTATGATTGTATTTGTTTTCATCGATTAGTATTTTTTAGCTATACAGAAAATAGTATTTCTTATAAATATATTTTAATATCTGTTACTTTTTTATATGTTATTTTAATTTATTATATTATTAATACAAACTCTGAACATTGAAAGCAAATATTGAAGTAATAAAAGATATATCAAGCATGATTTCTAATAATACTGTTCATAATTGGCACGGTGAGGACCAATAAAATATTTTGAAATGATAAAATACAGTTAATCGCTGCAGAACCATCTCCAAGCTTTGATGATAACAAATATAATTTAACAACTATTAATATGCTGTGGGCAAAGGCACCAATATTGAATGTTAGCATTACAAACATGATTCCAAATGGTGATGCAGTAGTAAAAGTTTATCAGGCATTGTGATTGTCTGTAGTATTTAAATGTAATCGTAAATTAGATTCAGGAAAAAATAATGATTTCTGTTATTGGCAATATATACAAGTATTTAATTGTTGTAGCGTGCTATTATATTATAGTCTTAAAAATTTTCATTTTTTTAAAAAAATATTATTTTCAATTTGAACTTCAATTTGAGATTCCATATTTTGGGTTTTCAAGGCGTTTTAAATGTTAGGAGCTTTTTGGATTTTAAGAGTAGGCCAGAAATATTATATTGTGGTATTTAAAGGTTTGATTTTTATGTTTTTATTTTAATTTTTAATTTGAGATTTCAAATTTTGAGTTTTGGAGGCTTTTTAAGTTTTATGGGCATTTTGGAGTTTAGCGGGAGCACACACGCCCCTTTTACCACTACTAAAGGCGTTTTGAATTTTTAACGGTGGGTCAGAGAGCCCCTTTTACCACTGTTTTTTTGCTTAAACATATTTCTACCCCATAACAAATGGGATGTATTCGCTGACTCGGAACAAAACGCGCACATGGTTTTTCGTATCGAAACCCATATCATAGATGCATAAGACCCAATTAATATGTAATGAGCACGTCTTGTACTTTAATTTGTAGATACATCATATGAAATCGCATTCCTTAGTTAAATATTTACTTGTATTTTAAAAATCATCATATAGATTTTCCTCACAAAAGAGTTTATGTGCATTGTATCTCGACTCTACATTGAAAAATTGTAATCACTAGTGCGCCTGATTATTATATGCAGGAAACTGACGTCATTTTTTGTGAAAATAAAAGTCTATTTGTACAATCTGACGAGTTCATTCCAACAAAACTTAATAATTCAATAAAATATCTAATATTTTCTTTTTCAGAAAAATGACTCTGACATTAAAATCTATAAATTCCACTTCTTACTTGGAGAACCGGTGAGTGGTTCCTTTATAAAGTTTGTATTTATGCAAGATAGTAATAGTGAATGGCCGACTGATTATATGTATAATACATTCAATCGTGTGCAAATTCAATCAAGTAATCTGTGGATTATGGATTTTTTAATAGATTGTTTGCAAGCAATGCAGAAACAGCCGTGTGTAAAGGATGTAAAGTTTTAAATTATTAATTTCATCTAATATAATGTCATCTGAATCCTAACACATATCTGTCTCCATGTATGTACGTTTCTACGTAAGTATGTATGTATGTATGTACGTACGTACGTATTTTGTGTGTACGTTTGTATGAATGCATGTAATGTACAGCGTACTATCCTTCTGATTTCCTTAGTTTAAACCATGTTTATTTTGAGAAACTTTGTCAAATGCAATTACAAACATATGATTTTGGGGATTCAGTAGAAAGCGTGAGCTTATTAGAGCACTGTCTCCCCAACAGTAACAAACATTATAACACTAACAATCTGGATGCTTTTACAAGTGGTTATAGAGGAAAAGTACAATACAAAAACGTAAACAAAGAATAAGAACTAAATAAATATGATTCAAAAGGTTGGGAGTTAAATCAATTACTTAAATCATTTAGTCATCCTAATGAAAGTTTGTACAGACAAAAATATTCGCGTGTTATTTTCTATAGAGAACATAGTGTTGTCAAATAATATAGAGTTTCAATTGTGAGAGCAGAAGGGAGTGTGTATAAGATATGATCTCTAAGATTGGAATATTTTGGACAGTCTAGAAGAAAGTGTTTGCACTCTCTATTTCACCGCATGAGCAATACTTATAATTAGATACATAATTTGTATATAAATAGTAAACTACTTCACTTTGTTCTTAGCCTAGTATGCATTACCTGTAACATTATATCACCAACATAATAATAACATGGAGTGATTTCTTTTTCTAGATTCAAGTAGGCTTTGAAATTATGCAAAGAAGGATTGTTTCTTATTTCTACGGTTAACAAGTTCAATATTCGAATCGTAGAGGGTACAAACGAATTATGGAACGTTGTTCCACATTTTCCTTGTGGGGTGTCTTTCAATTTTATTTTATAAAACTGACAATGGACAATGGCTCAATCCAATTTTTTAAAATTTATTTATGTCTCGTCTCGAACGTAAATGGAACACATAATGTAACCATTATCCGTTCGTCTATTGCAATCATAACTGCGATAAGTTCGCGTTCAGGTTAGTTCAGATGCATGTTTGGTTGAGGGAGTCTTACAACTTTGTGTATGGATGCATCATGTGAGTCCAACCCCAAAAGAAGATTAGTGTGACCTATTATCCACGCTTTAGAGACTTTGGTGTTTCGTGTTTATGTCAGTTTCTCTTTTACTGTCCTATCAAAAGTTTGTCATTGTGATCTCTATATTGTGCTTCATTGACTTTTGTTAAGTTATATGTTTAAGTATGTATGACAGGAAATTTATACATTGCAAAAGACGGAATGAAGGGGCATTTGTGTTCTGTAAATACATTTCTAGTTATTTATATTTTATTTAGGGTATTGAAGAGATGAGTATGCAAAATTTCCGCACGGGAGGCGTGAATGTCACAGGCTTCCAGCTAGTAAACATGACTAGTATTAGTGTCCAGAATTACCAACAGATGAGGAAGCATTATGAAAATGTGGAACCAAAAATCAGGGTAGGGAATATTGTAGTGAAAGGATTTTTCTAAAAATCCAGTTAAGAAATGTATCCAAATATGTTTCATATAAATAAAACTTTAGCCGAATCGTGGCCGAAGAAGATTCGTAAGGAAATACACACATGAGATAATTTGTTTCTTGTAAATATGCAAATAACCATAAAACAATCATTTTTCATTTTTCCTTTTTATTCCTATATTATGCACAGAATCATGCCACATTTATTATAAATAGTTTTCAATATTGCCTTAGGCCTGCTTGTCCTTTCAATATTTGACAGTATACCCTGGTGTATTTTTAATTCATCGCCTCCCCCACTTGGGGATGTAGAATAACCCCTGAGGGTGAGGGGATGTAGATGGAGGAAATCTTTTGACCTGGGAAACGCTTCGTGTTCACGTTCATCCTGGGAAGGTCTTTGACTTTTTAAAAGAGGTTTATATAAATAAATACATAAATTGACTGTGTATTTTAAGGATTTTACCCTCTTTTGGCTATATCTTTGTTTTGTATGCCTTTATGAGATGCCTAAACTTACTCGGTACTATATAGCCAAGACTGTGCTGATGTGTCATTAAACTTGATACATACATACATACTCTTAATTTTGATTCTCTAAAAATTTTTGATGGTATAGACATGTCACAGATACACAAGGTTTGAGATCTTTTCTACAGTGACATTAGCAAAATTGTTGAAAGTTTAGATCCTGCAATAAACAACAAATTCATCTAAAGGATAGTGCTCTATGTCATTCAACTTAAAAGAACAGCTTAGATTTTTTTTTACATCTTGTAATTACGGGTTCGGAAAATGTGATACACAGACCATACATGAATGGTAACAGTAGCGCCGTTCGTACTAGTACTGCTTCTACTATCGCCATCACAAGTCATACTATATTAGTACACAGTTACTTATCGCTTTGTATTTTCAGTTTGAGGAAGCCTTAGTTATAGATGCTCTCAGCGTCTTCCATAGAGCATTACGTATCAGCACCGAATCTGGTAGAAGGCAGAACTTACCAGACAGGATAATGAAATGTACTGATGACAGCAATGTCAGTCCTCACAACGGGTCGGACATGATGAAAATACTTAAGAAGGTAACACATAGGCAACTTTATATTGCTATATATGTTGGCATAGATGTCTCGTTGTACCCGCTTGATCCCACATATCTATATATTACTACTACCACTACTACTACTACTACAGTAGTAGGAGCATACTAGGACTTTGAGGCCAGCTGACCTACCCCGGTTCCCAACCCCTAAACCCCTTCTATGATTCCATGACCTTTTTCCCACTGAGAATTTTGTGCACACGTGTGCATCTGCGATTGTATCCCGCGTGAGCCCCGTCGCAGGGTTCCGAGACCGCCGCGTTCCCAACCCATAAACGCCGGTGGGCTCCCCAACCCGCGCGCTTGACTGCCCCACTTCGAATTTTACTGAATGCAAATCAGTTACCTGTTTCGGGTTCCGTATCTGTGCACGGAGATGTCGGAAGTTTTCCATTTCGGCCAACACCGTCTCGAACTCTTTTGTCGTAATTATTTTATTTTCGATAGCCACCGAGTACAGCTTGGTAATTGTGCTGAGACTGCTTTGGGCGGCCGTGAGAATTTCTGAATAGGCACGTATTCGTTTATGCAAGCGTGACGAAATTATTTTTCTAGCGCCGCCAGCCACACCAGTTGCTATTGATATTGCCCTCGACAATAATTCCGATCGGCATGCTTGTGATAAATTGCCGTAGTCGCAATTCTTGTTACACCAACGATTGTTGCCGCGGCGAGTCCACAAACAAAACCTATAACGCCACCACTGTGCTATTCTAATGCCAGTGGTAACAACCACAATAACATTCATTGGCTTGTCCGCGTGGACGCGCATTGACGATTGTTGATCCCGCACGTGTGATCAATTTCCGTCCCGGGCTTTCGTTCGGAGTTTTTCCACTCCGGTCCGCATCACCATCGACTCGTGTGAATAAATGTTCTGCACGGTGTTGACACAGCCTGTGCGACCACAGATAGCAGCAATTCCTCATGATATCGTCAACCAATCCCGCGCGAAGAATCAGGTCCATGATCCGCAAGGGACCATCGCTGTCGGCTATCACCGACGCCTGCGCGTGGTCGGCCGCGCACGCACGAATAAAATAATCCAGGTACTCGCACGCGCGTGGGTGAGGCAACGTTGTCTATGACGCTTTTGACTTTCCTAGGACGAATCATTGTACCGCATCGCCAATAACACGAATAATCTCAACGTGGCTTGCATCGATCGCTGGATCGATGAGCCGGTGCAGATTGTCACTGACTATCTTTTTCATATCGCAGATATCGATGCCTTTCGCGATCAGGCGTTCGAAGTCTTGCAGAATAGTGGACAGTTCCAACTCAATTGCCTCGCGAATCACCTGCGGAGATAACTGTCGTATGCAAAGCATCAAACGACAATGCGCAAGGCAACTCCCGTTGGAATATCTCCAGCTGGCACCTATAAATTACCACCGATGCCTCGCGATCGCACACATCTGAGCCGCTGAAGACTGCACAGCCAGGGAAATACTTTGGCGTTGACCTATCCCGGGTCAGACCCTTGCACGTAAATGTTCCGCAAATATTTCCATGACGTCACATTCGCGCGACTATCGCGACGACAGTAATCCAACAAATACGCCTTTATACACTCGGTTTGTCGATGACAGTCCCTTTAAAACCACCAGCAAGTGCTCAGGTCAATGTGTGGCAGTGCGGCAACGACGGATGATGCGATGATTCCAGGCAGTTTTGTTTTGATCTCACCCAGACTGGCCATCAACACATCTTACAGCTTCCAGACAGATTTATCGCAACTCCACGGCTGAGCACCTTCATAATGCTGAGTTCATCCACTGATGTTGGCCGCGTGCACAAATCAAATCTGCATTGATGTAATCATTATTAGCACACGAGTGCGCGGTTCACCACGCCGTCACACGGCATACACAATCACACGCAGAATCGCCGTAGCGACAATCACGCGATGATATATTGTATGTGACGGTGGGACGACGATGCCCGTGTCTACTACCACACCGTCATATGAGCGTACATGCGAGGCAAACCGTCGGAGCAAAGCTTCGCGCGAATGAAAAGATCATGTATGTATATGCCGGCGGGACGTAATCGATGTAACGGCGCATGCATTGATAAACGTGAACTCTGTGGCCGAACATGCCTTGGTGAATACTGTACAGCACACTTGCTCACATTACGCAAGAGGACCGGTGCTCGACCACGCTTGCGATGCAGCCTCAAAGTAAAATCACTTACTCAGTTATGCAGACAATGCTGATCTGCCCGCGAGTATCATCCCGCGTGACGGTCCGCCAAAACCATGTCGCTTTGCTTCACCTTCGTATGTCAGCCGTAAATTCATGTACGTATATGCCAGTTGGACGTAATCGATGTATCGGCGTATGCCTTGGAAAGCGCTCAACCATGCCTGCGATGGGGTATCAGAGTCAGGACTAGCATTCAGCTTTGCCGACCATGTGGATATAATGCCGAGTATGTGCGCATGCGGCGGGCCGCCGCCAACACATTGCTGATGCTCAAACGAAACGAAGCTTTACAAGTCATGTCGATAAAAGCAACTTCGCTGGTGCAAAGACCACACACAGATGTACAAAACAAAGCGAGGCCGGTGCAAAGCAAAGCGACTACTCGCTGAACGCCGATTTTGGATCGCACGCGCGGAAAAAATATATCGGGATTGTATGATCTCGTTGGACACGCGGCGGCAGATCATCGAGGCGGCAAGCAGCGAAAGCCTGTCGGTGCCACAGCCACACTAGTGGGTGTCATGCTCGTGAATACTTGCTATACGTGTACTATCGATGCTGCGAGTGGCACGGGTATGCCCGGCACATAAATGCTTGCGGCAACACATGAAGCCATGATCACGTGGCCGCGATGGCATATTTTTTTTGACGAATCAAAGGCCTGCGTGCACACGCGCATATATAGACATGCCAGTGGGACGCAGCGGCATGGATGACGGAGCAAAATGGAATCAAAAAGTCGTGTACATAAGATGGCAGTGGGACGCAACAAGTGTAAAAGGCGTATGCCTTTGAAAACGTAGACGCTGTAGTCGAACATGACGTGACGAATGCTGCTGATCACACTTGCTCACACTCCGTAGGGGCAACGGTGCTCAACCATGTCTGCAATGCGGCACCGGAGTCAAACCGCGGAACCAGCCCTGCCGATCATGCGAATCCGAGTACGCTCGCGCGCGATAGACCGCTAAAGCATCGCGCGTCTGAAGCAAAGCCGTGTCGGTGAAAGCGACTATGCCAGTGACTACGCTAGTGAAGGCGACTACGCCAGTGAAAACGTCGCTCGCAGGTGATCAAGCAAAAATGCGAGATCGTCTGATGACTCGATGACATATTTGTTTTGTAACGATGGAAAGAAAAGGCCCATTCATCGGATGCGATGCTTCACAAAGGAAAGGCGTGCATGCATGTATTAAAGAACACGCGCATATATAGACACGCAAGTGGGACACTACAGATGCAGCTCCGTTTGTCTTGGGAAACGTGAACTCATTTTTATCGCACATTCTATAGTATTTTCACTTATGCAGTTTCAGCGACTGTCCCTACCAGATAGTACTTAGATATTACAATGGTGAAAATACTATACATTGTGCGATTAAAATCCGGGTTAAGAAAATAATTAATCCGCGCCAGTTTCTGAATCCATATACAAGTATCTGGCGTGACTGTAAACAGCAACAACAGTGTCACATTGTCTATACAAAGCAAAGCTTCGCGCGGTTGTCAACGAATATTGGTTTATGCAATATCAACGTGGGCAGTTCATGCGAATCGGTCCGTGCAAATCTGATCAAGAGTTGTGTCGCCGTAATATTTCGTCACGCGTGCGGGGTCGTCCACAAGCTGTCACACCCATGAATATTAATCCGCGACTGTTCATGAATGTGTGTGGACGACTTCTTCATCGGACGATTTCGTCGGCTCGAGTACTGGGATACGATTGTGAAATAGCATAACAATATCATTGACAATCCCGCACACGTACGTACGAGGCAAAGCCACGCAGCAAAGCTTCGCGCAATCGTGACCGCCCGACATCGACACGATATGAAATTGGATACGAGCGATCTGTGTCCACGGAAATAATTATTGTGTGATCAGTCGTGGATTGGTCCCATCGACACAATATGGAATCGGATATGAATCGATCTGTCTTCTGGCATATGTCCACACCGCACATCCGATCGTATTCATTTGCTCATTAACAAATAATGTATGGCATAGCCATATCATGTATGGCAAAATCGTATCATGTGTGGCAAAGTCATATCATGCATGGCATATCCACGCGCACCGCAGGTCGTGCTCAATTGCGAATCAACCAGGTTGCGCGGACGTCTGGGATTGCATGTCGCAACAATTTTCAACGAAACTGTTCTCGCTGTTGTCATGCATTGATATTGCATGTCATAGAAGCGTAGATAAGACAATCTTCTGAGGTAGTCATGAATTCTTGGTCAGATCCACGCCGGGACGATCAAAAATGTTATATCAACGAGACTGTTCTCGCGGACCTCACGCATTGATATTGCACGATATGCATGTCATGGAGACGCACACGCGACAATCTGCTGAGGTGGGCATGAATTCTTGGTCAGATTCGTGCCGGGACGATCACAAATATTAATGTGTAGATGACTTCGTCGTCTCGAGTACTGGGGCGTAATTGCACACAGATATATCATTGATGATACACACGCACGAGCAATCGGGTTATGCATGAGCCGTGCCGGGCCACAATATTATGTATAGCAGTGTGCGGGCCGTCGCATGTGTAAGAGAATCTTCTTGGATCATGCATCGCCCGCACCTGCCCGCAGCTCTTGGCAAGATCGTCTCAGTTGAGGATGACGTTGCATTTATTGTGTGTCATCGAACTACATGCAAGTATTCGGATTGTGTACTTCAACTATATAAATGGTACGATCAGTACAACAGCTGCGAGATGAAATCACCAAAATAAACTTTTGTACTCACGAAATATAAACGCGTGTGTGCTGTCGTAGATGCTATTTTTGGACTTGTCGGGCAACAAACGTAGGCTTAGGTGTGACGGGAATGGAGACTACGGCAACTATCATAGACACACCAATCGGAATTGTTGTCGGAGCTACATCGATAGCAAGTTGTGTAACCGGTGCAACCGGAAAAATAATTTCGTTAAGTTTGCATAAACGAATACGTGTCTGTTCGGAAATTCACGCGGCGGCACAAAGTAGTCTCAGCACAATTGTCAGGCTGTACTCGGTGGCTATCAGAGATAAAACGATTACCACGGCCGAGTAGGAAAATTTCTGACGATCCCGCGCACATATACGGAACCCGAAACAGGTAATTGATTTGCATTCAGTAGAAATCGAGTAAACCTGTCGCTGGAAGCGGGTCATTCACGCGCGCGGGTTGGGGTGCCCACGCGCGTGTGCGAATTCGGAACCTTCGAGTACGCGGCGGTCTCGAATCCTTGCGACGGGACTCACGCGGGTTACAATCGCAGATGTACGCGTGTAAAAAAATTCTCATTGGGAAACAAGTCATGGAATCATAGAAAAGGTTTAGGGGTTGGGAACCGGGGCCGGTCAGCTGTCCTGAAATTCCTATTATACTCCTACTACACTCGTTTTGCCAGTTCCAGCGCGATTTTGAAATCCGGCTAGATTTGGACTGCAGCCGCCGCTATTTTTAACAGAACATCGTCTTCAGTACATCACGCGCGTTTCCATCTTCGCAGAAATTTGGTAAGTTTTAATATCCATAACGTTTGTAAGCACATGACCCTTATTTAGAAAAGCTATATACATAACAGCTACGTAATGTTTCGTATCAGGAATATTCATGTACCTAAAATTCCCCTCTGCAGAGCTCAGATGAAAAAGGGAAGAGAACGTTTTATATACCATTTTTTTTTAACATTCCCTCAGCTATGCAGCTCATTTTAAAGATATCAAAACTGATGCTGCTTGTGTTACTTATAATGTAATAAATCCATGCATGCAAGTTTGCTAGTTCTGGATCAGGCATGATAAGTGTAGGAAAACTACAAGTCTTAGTTGATTGCTTCGAAATGTTAAAAATAATATTAGTAATCCATCGATATATGCTTTAAGCACTGTAATTGCACTAAAATTAAACTGAAAAGCTTAAAAATACTAAAAAATGGTAAGTATCACTCAGTGAAACCTGTTTATGAGGACACTTTCATAATAAACATGGTCCATAAGTGTCAACTCCAGCAAAACTTAAGAACATAGGGGCAAGTATTTGAAGGATGTGGGTAAATTCACTTGTATCTAGAATCAATATTTTTTAAAATATATATATACGAATAAATAATATTGTGATACGGTTTAGATAGAGGGTTAGAGAATTTTAATTCGTAGTCTTCGGATATTCGAATCCGGGGCCGCGAGTTCCGGCACCCATCACCTATGGCAAAGAAACCATATACATATATATATATATATATATATATGTGTGTGTGTGTGTGTGTGTGTGTGTGTGTGTGTGTGTGTGTGTGTGTGTGTACATGCTAATAAGTGCATATTCCATTTGATGGGCTGAATTTGTTACTACTTAAATAGTCATATTTTGTATTTGGATTTTGACCAAGCTCAGTATATAGGGTAATATAATAAAAATCTAATATGAGATGGATTATCAAGGATAGCCATGCCTATGAATAAGGTTATCTTGAATCTGATTGACTGAGTTACTTACAGCTATATAGTCTACATTTATGTTGGAATTGTTGGAATTTAGCAAAATTATAAATATTGGCCAATTAATATCATCAAAATCTCAAAAAAAGTTTGAGAATGAGGAAGGTTCATTTTCATAAATAAGGTCACTGTGCATCAAATTATCTTAGCTTGTTACCATTCTAGAAGTCACATTATGATTGAAATTCGACCAAAGTGCACTTTAAAATCATTATATAGGGAAATTGTTGGGCTTGCTTCTTAAGTTAGTTCAATGAATTATATAAGACACGTGAGCAATATCATGCCCATTTAGTGAAAACACATTCTGGAAATTGTCTTGATCTAGTCAT
Source organism: Margaritifera margaritifera (assembly GCA_029931535.1). Taxonomy (NCBI): domain Eukaryota; kingdom Metazoa; phylum Mollusca; class Bivalvia; order Unionida; family Margaritiferidae; genus Margaritifera; species Margaritifera margaritifera. The sequence goes on along the minus strand of JAQPZY010001630.1, from coordinate 4,863,742 downwards.
GTACAAAACGCCATAATTACATATTTTGTCTTGATCTAGTCATGTACAAAATGCCATTGTTACAAATTATCTTGATTTAGACATGTACAAAATGCCATTATTTCAGATTTTGTCTTGATATAATCATGTTCAAAATGTCATTTATTACAGATTGTTAAATTGTCTTGATCTGGTCATGTTCAAAATGCCATTATTACCGATTTTTAAATTGTCTTGATCTAGTCATGTACAAAATGCCATTATTACAGATTTTGTCTTGGTCTAGTCATGTACAAAGTGCCATTATTACAATTTTGTCTTGATCTAGTCATGAACAAAATGCCATTATTACAAATTTTGTCTTGATCTAGTTATGTACAAAATGCCATTATTACAAATTTTTAAATTGTCTTGATCTAATCATGTACAAAACACCATTTATTACAGATTTTAAAATTGTCTTGATCTAGTCATTTACAAAATGCCAGATTATTATTACAGATTTGTAAAATAATCAGGTTTTACTTATATTGTATAACTTTCTCAATGTCATGGGATGTAAAGAAAATAAACATTTATAAATTATTTTGTCCTCATTAAATGTTAAAAGAAGTTTATGATTTAATTTTGATGCCAAATCAAATATTATATTAAAATTTGGTTTATGATTTAATTTTGATGTCAAATCAAATATTGTATTAAAATTTAGTTTATGCATTTTTAAATTGTCTTGATCTAATCATGCAATTTTTATTACATAAAGAGAGAGAGAGAGAGAGAGAGAGAGAGAGAGAGAATATTAATAGTATTTTACCCAAAGGTTAGGCATGTGTTTTGGTTATATTTTAGTTAAGTTTTTACATCTTGGTCATCTTGTGATGTATTCATTAATCTTTGCTATTAACTCAACAATGAGAGAGAGAGAGAGAGAGAGAGAGAGAGAGATGATTTCCCAAATATCTGGCCTTTTTCGTTTATATTTAAATGTCTTTTTAAAATTTATTTTAAGTTATTTTAAAATCTTTTATTTTAATTAACGTTATCTAACATTATTTTGTTCTGCCAATATTTTATGTTTTCATTTCTTTTAAATGATTATATGGCATCAAGAAGTGCAATAAAAATACTACCTCTGTTTTGTCTTTTTCATGCGTTTTCTTGAGAAGTTTAATCTCTGTTGCTGTGTGAGTAAACTGCATGCACTGCTTCGTTTGTGCGTGTATCCTTATGTATTTTATTATTTGCATAAATAGTAATGCTACTAATATTTTTGGAGAAAAAAAATAATCCAGCGTCATTCGTCTTTTGTGTAATCAAAATAATTTTCCAGACTGATTTTGTTGGAGTGACGGGAAGAGTCGCTTTCGACGAATACGGCTTTCGGAAAGATTTCTCATTACAGCTTATGGAGATAACAATGAATATGGGACTTGCGACGGTATTGCTTATCTAATCTAGCTATCTTTCTATCTCTCTCTCTCTCTCTCTCTCTCTCTCTATCTATCTATCTATCTATCTATCTATCTATCTATCTATCTATCTATCTATCTGTCTACCTACGTACTTACGTATCTATCTATCACCCCTAAAAGAATTCTAGCATGACCCATTCAAGAGGTGAAATTACACAAAAGAATTGCAACAAATAAACACAAAGTAAGAAGTCAATTCTTTTTTTGGAATTGAATAAAGGACGGAACTGATGTGAAAAATGAAAAGTGGTTTTTATTTTGTAGAAAGTTATTCTCAGTCAGAACGCACTGAGACTTTTCTACCGTGTACTGGCTGAGAAGACCGAGCGTACTCTAATGATATTCTTTGGATGTTTAAATTACTCGAACAAAAAGCTAGTAAAAGCAAATTTGTATGACTGGTAATTCAGACTCTAGTGCCTTAGCAAATTTGTATGACTAGTACTTCAGACTTTATTGCTTTAGCAAATTTGTATGACTAGTACTTCAGACTTTATTGCTTTAGCAAATTTGTATGACTAGTACTTCAGACTTTATTGCTTTAGCAAATTTGTATGACTAGTACTTCAGACTTTATTGCTTTAGCAATTGCAAATATTGCATACTTTTGTACAATATATTTTATTGCAAGAGAAATATTCAATGTACGCAAAAGTTTCGGTATTGGTCAGCAGTGATTTATTTTTTCTTAGAAATCGCTAATAAATATAGTAAATATATGCAATGGTGGTACTTATAAGCTTAGTGTTTTAAGACAACTAGCATATGGGTACAAAAGTTGGACTACTTTGTCTGTAAGGTTCTAAATAACATATTTCACGTTATTTTTATTAACATGAACTGTGAGTCTAGACTTAAAATTAACACGTAGTTTCATGTATGCTAAGCATTTTTGTTCTCAAAAACGTATTTACTGTCACAGATTGGAAGCTGGACACTGGGGAAGGAACTAGAACGTCATGAGGCTAGGAGGAAACTGATTAACGATCCAGGGGGTTCCCTTAGAAACCAAACACGAATGGTCACTACAATATTGGTAATATGATTTGTTTTCCCCAAAAATTTATTTAAATGAGGAAATAATGAGCAAAGTTGATACAACCATCATTCTCTGTGTCATAATAGTTTTCAAGTATACGTATTAAAAGTTCTGGTGCAGTCATGTTTTTGTGCAGATCCATCTTAAGTACACTAAAACGAATATTAAACATCAGTAGCAAAGTATACGTTTCACATTAACACACTTGTATAGGGATAAAAGACTATTAAAAATCAAATGAAATTATTAACACAGTCAAACTTGGTGATACTATTATTTTTACAGATACTATTATTTTTTACAAATTAAACAAAATCACTTGACCAGTCAGACTGTCAAAGCAATTAGCAAAGCGAACACAAAATACAATTTTCACTTTATTTTACACATCATAAATAATGACACAATGATACATTGCATTGCATTCAACAGTATTCAGAGAGATGATAAATATTTCACGAGTGCAACATGAAATAAACAATCTCAGTATCTAGAGATCGTGCCTATTTGTTTACGAGTTTGGAAGTGATAAAATTGTGGTCAAAGCTAATTTAGTCGAAGAAGAACATTCAAGAGGATACACGTTTTAATTTGTTCATTTCAAACATAAAACAATATATGCTCAAATGTTTTGAGAAAAGCTGCAGATTTACAGATTACACAAGTAACATCAGACCTGATAAGAAGATGGTAAAAACAAAGTGTTATGAAGAAGGAATAAATTACGTATTCGATGTGGGTATATACAGAAATTTGTATTCGGCTAAATTTACAGTCCACATTGAAGATCTCGTAAACTTTACAATGTCAATCTACAGCCAGTCGACAAAAACAGTTATAATTTTTGGAAAACAAAGTTCGATTTAAAATAACACTTGGCGACTCAGTACATGAAATAGCTGTTTTAGATTCAGCCATAGGAATTTCATAATTTGACATAAATCTAAAATCAATCATATATTTCAAAAGGTTGAAGAAACGTTTCAAATTGATGAAAATAAAAGTACCTATTTTAGACGTTGTCATGTTGGCTTGTTGATAGCACCTAAAGTCAATCTATCAAGCAGAATATATTCTGTGACGTTTTTATTCCGATTTACTGACAAAGATAGTATTTAAGACATCTTTACTACGATTCCAATGAAATAAAAAGGTATACTACTCAAACTCAGTGTTTCAGATCGAAACCATTGAACATTTGATAACTAGATTTTAACGTTTGATAGTGATAAATATGAGAACAGATACAGGGCAAAGTGTGACATGAGATTTTGGCAAAATTATTTAAACTGGGCAGTGTGGATGGCAACGTCTGGTTGTGGAATTCCGTTACTGTATTTGTTAGATAAAAGTGTTCCAGAGTTAGTCAAACTGTTTATGGGTTTTGCGTTTATTTGCAGATGTGAAAACTGGTGTCTGAGTGCAAACTACCTGAAAGTGGTGAGGATAAATTTAATCCAAATAACTAAAGCATAGATATAAATCGATTTATTTTGGTCAGCAACAATTTAACGCTCCACTAAATCATTACTGGTGATACCTCAAAGGAAACAAAAACAAAGCAAAAGAACAAATGAGCAGGGAGCAGACAGGTTTGGACTTGGTGAACATCAGTGTGAACAAATAAAGAATTAAAGCATTATCGGGGAGGAGATCAAATTGTTGGACTAAAGTAACATTAAGTGAAATTAAAATTTTATGGTAGATAAATATAAGCCAGCATGTTGGACATCATTTATTCCTACGAGATAACAACGAAATAGCATATGCAGGTATTGCAAGGTTAAATCGAATATAAGAAGTTAAGCAATTTGCATTTTAGGTACACAACTTGAAAAGAAAAATTCATTACTTAGTCTGGTTTCACTGTTCAAGACTCTGTTAAAAGATTATTTGAGAAACTAATACTCAGTGAACAAGGGTATGATAAAGATAAAAACATAATGATAAGATAGCAAAACTATATTGAAGCATTAGACTATGCTTTTGGTGGTGACGATGTAATTTTGGATAGCGAGTGACATAATCTTGAAAATGAGCAGTATCGTTTTAGTGAAGATTGGCATGCCAAAGGCTGATGATGAAATAATATGTGACTATACGACAAGAAATTGGAAGAAACTTAAAAAAATAAAAAATAAAAAATAAAAATAAAAAAATGAGAAAAGAAGGATTGTCGTGATGACAGCCCTAATGTCAGGTCTGCTAATATGATCCGATACCTTTGAATATTCAGATGAGACTTGGTAATTTAGAAACGTTAAAAAACAATATAGACCATGAAATAAACAATAGATTTTATTGATATTAATGGGTAGAGGAGCTGCTATAGTTTACTTTTGAAATCGTTTACAAATTCAACTATTGTATAGATCTTCGCCAATATGTATTGCTATGCAAGTGGGCTTTTCTCAATTCTCTTTGATACCGTGTGTACACCTTTAATCAAGAATGTAAATAACAAACATACTGAAGCAGAACAAACAATCTGTCCAGCTTTTATTAAAATTCAGCTGATTACACAGCCAATAATTCCAGGCAATGATATTGCAGCTTTTGTTTTAGCGAACTCAAACAAATAATTACTAGTATCTATTAAACCCATTTAACTTTCTTTAGTTGTATTTTTTTCGAATTTAGTGCTTGGACTTGTCAAATTGGCGGTCTCTGAGAGAAACGGAATATCATTTGGTCTTAAGATGCCTTTTTATGCTAGTTTTTTTATAGACTCTAGAGAACACGATTCATAGTCGGAACCATAGGCTAAATAAGTGTTAAATTATCAGAATGATATTTTCAATACTGCATGTCACACGTTTGTTGTCATAAAGCCACCGCTGGACATTGTGAATATCACGTTCAGTCACTTGCTTGGTTGAAAGTTTCTTTTGTGACTCAATGAATTCATCCACATCGTCAGCTTTATCATCTGTACTCTCAAACAGCTTGCTTAGTTCATCCACAGACAAATCTAATAAAGCAAAAGCTCCGGTGTCTGCTACATTTGCGTACATTGTTTGTTTACAATAAAAAGTAGTTCCTAATACGCGATACTATTTTTAGACACACGTGTCGTGCAGTATGAAGCCGTGCAGTATGGAGAAATACTGCACGATTCTGACAATGCAAAGTAATGGAGAAAAAAAGGAGTATATCATAAATTACATTTACAGAATTTTACAACAAGTTACATTTTAATGTTGAACAGCTAAAACAGATATAATATAATATGTTGGCCGAGAAGTGGTTAATAATGTGGTATAATATTGACAAATAGACAAAAAGTCAAAACGTGTGGAAAAGATTATCTCATTTGAAATAAGAATTTATAACACAGACAACGAAGTGATTGATTCGAAACGTGAATAGATAAATATACTCTAGCATTAAGTTATAGAAGTGATGCAGTTGAAACTGAAATAGATGAAAACATACAGGCATTTAAAACTGAATTGAATACATAAATGGGCATATAGAATTTTGTATTGGGTGCAAAAATGGATGAATTAAACAAAGAAATTGCATTTATAATTTTAAAAAATGAGTTCGATGAAAAAGCAAACAAACTAATGCCAGAATGTGTATTGCTTTACGATTTTCGCATAGCTCCATTTTTGGAGTATGCGGATGCTATTGATTTAACTGGTAATATAGCTGATTTAGTTTCGACTATTAAAGAGATACAAACATCCAGAGGAGCTGCATTTAAACACAAAACAAACAATTTAGAGTCTGCAACTATATTCCGGACAGGAGTTAACAATTACGGATTGCTGAATAAAAGTCAATCACAGTATACATCACCGGAGAAATATGTCATTCAAATAAAATAATCTGGCCTGTTTCCATATTTCTTGAACTTGTATATTGATTCTATAAAATTATTTCGACATTATATTGAAGTTTACATTGCATTCGAGATAGGCAACCAAAGCTTTGCTTACACATGTGACCTTAAAAAGAATACAAGCATACCTCTGTTACTCATGCAGATCACTAACTTAATCTTTAAAGTGTAAAACAATTACATGCATACTATTTAGAAGAGAACAATATTGTATTAAAACACGAAGAAGGACCTATTAAATCAGGATGTAAAATAACAACTAGCAACAGCATCAAAAATGTGTAACTCTTAAATAACAAAATAACGTAGCCTTTATCGATATATAAATAGTAAAATGGCTGCAGCAGCAGTTATGATTTGAGGAGCAAAAGCTAAAGGTCTAGAACTGAGAAGAAGCAATCTTCTGTTCTGATTAATTAATCTAGATGACACTTAAAAAAGAAAAAAAAAATTGGCAATGAAACACAACAGAAGAATTATAGAGAAATGAGTTAAACAAAAAGAGAGCTTGAACACTGGATTACATACATGAAAAATTAAGAGAACAAGGACGGTGACTAAGGATTTAAAGAACATGGATTATTTTTTTGATTTTTATGCATCTACGCATCCTGATGTATCTACCGAAAACACCTATGCATCTACTCACCCAGAAATAATGTAAAACTTGAGAAAACCAAGTCAAACTAAACTTAATGATTTATATCAACCTTTCGATGAACAAATAAAATTTGAGCATATATTTATTGCATTTGTGATATGTGTTAGTGTGTTTATTGCTTACAAGTTTTTGTAAAATGTCCAGCTTCGGCGCACATCGTTCCTTTGCACACAAAAAATGGCAACGAACGGTTAATACACAACTCTTCATACACAGGAAAAGATATCGCAATGACTTAAATACCACAGTCTTAAGCACCATTGTATCACATAAACGCCGAGCAACATTAAACTTGCATACACTTTACAGGTAACAATACCAAAAAACGTCCAAATATCTTGATTGTACCAGGTATTGTTTTCGTTTCGTTTATTATGAAGATAAAAGGAAATTCTAACAATTTTATAATATACAATTTAGATAGAGTGCTCGTAAAAGATGCGACCATATCCTATTGAAGTAATATCCTTTTAATGTTGAATGATAACAATATTTTCAAAGATATACAAAGATTTCTGATTACCTGATTCATTTGGAACAAATAATGTTGAACAATACATTAAGAATGATAAACTGAGAAAGCTGAGATGATGGGTACGTAGTGAACAAAATACTGATACTGAAGATAAACAGCTGTCAGAGTATGGCAAAAACAAAATTCAATACCAATACCAATTGATTACCAGATTCTATAGATCATTGTCCACTGTATCCCTGTGCTCTTCCTCATGATAACATAACACTTGCAAAAGCATTTGAAAGTCACAGAAGGAGGAACTCAAGACTGTGAACGGAAACAATTTGTCTGGAAAATGACATAATTCCTTCGGTACCATGTGCTCAATTGGTAAATGACAAATACAAAAATAGAATATAGATTCCTTTCTTTTATGAATGCATTACGATAGAGGGAATCATTGACATAACAGCCAGTGCAACTTTAATGAACCACACATTTGTTTCTCACAGTATGAGTTTGAACCTGTGCAGCAAATAAAATGGAGACAGTGATCCAGAAAATTTGTTCAACTCAGCAATATAACAAGTATAAGTGACTATAGGTCTGCCAAATATGATTTATTCCTATGGTTTTCAATTGAGGCAACAGAGAGATTGCAGATAAGCTAACACAAAATAAAAGGAACACACTTTTAATGCGACTTGAATATCCGTTTGACTATAGAGGCGTGTTGCAATCAACGGGCGTCTTAGGTACAGTACTTTCGTCTTCATAAGGAAATACTTTATGTTGTCAATCAGAAATGCTTGTCGTCATAACCAGACAATGCTACTTTATTCTTTTGACGTTGTACATATCATTATTGTTTGACCTGAGGAAATTATTTTCCTGGTGTATCTCCAAGTGTTTGAAGGTTAAATCATGAGGAATATTTCGTAGTATGTCATCAGTTCCCTATGTTCCCTACGACATCAAGCATGTAAATAAACCAGATGTGACTCTATGGGGGACAATTGTGGTGTACATTACGATTCAGTGGTATCCTTAAACCATAATAGACAAAGCAAATTTCGTGAAGTACAAAGTTGAAATAACATGCTTAACGAATAATTTTGTATTTCTTCTACTTTTAATAAAATATGAAGAGAAATTCTTGTACAAAATATTGTTCATGACGAATAAACTAGTAAAAATGGGACTCCAGCTTTGACTTGATATTCTAGTAGAAGTTGTCACTATGTCTTCCATGCTTACTGGAAATTTGAATTATAGCTCATTAATATACAAAGATATCAAAAGGTTATCAATGTAACTTAATTTTCCGTGGAAAAATTGCAGTTAATACTGACTAAATCCCGAATTAGTAGATAAAATGCTCATGACAGTTTAGAATAGTTTGTGTCAAAATTTTCATTAAACTGCAGAAGCCCGTTGGGATCAGAAATTTAATATACAGCATCTTAACGAGTAATCAAGAAACATTTTTGAAGTTTTGTTTAATTTAACACTTATTTATATCCATTAATACGGTCGGGTCACTGTTGTGAACAGCCTTACTCACATATGTTTACATCTGTGACGTCATTATGCAATAGGGCTATCAACACCTGATATCTTTATACTTGCATCGTGTGTTAGTCCGAGAGCGTTATACTAGTGAACATGATCTACTTTGTATTTTTTCACAAAGACATTTCTAAGTTTTTAAAGGTAAAAATGTTCTTTAATATCTTTAATGTATTGGTAATCGTCTTTTATATGTTTGAATCGTTCAATGATAAATACAACTTTTCTTTAGGTGCTATGGTCGTTTCATTGATCTTTCCAAGCTATCCGTGTATTCATACATATAAATGTCTTTCCTCAAATATTTAGGTGTAATATTTTTAAACTGATATGTTGTTTTATAAATCTTTGATCGTTATGTTTTTTTAATTGTTCTATAATTGCCTCATGAATCTAAAGCTATCTAAAAACACGACGGTCCCTTTAACGGTTATTACTTTTCCATCTTTTATGAATCTATCAGCTATGAAATTCTTGCTAAATGATATGTATTTTTCGTCGTTGCTAGGTATGATTCTTACCGCTTCGTCTTGATCATGATTTTAAAATAATGTCTTGATTATAAAATAGCTGTCATGACCAGACAAAATTTCATTCTTGATGCACAGGACCACTATATTTAACTTTTTTAATGATCATGGTCTCTAACTGTGTCTTTAACTATTTCGTTCTCACAGATACGGCACGCATGTGTTGGATATTGCATTGTTCTCTCTTAATGGTTCTTACACTTGTTTTGGAATCTTATATAACGCATAGTAAAATACTTTACTGTAATCTGCTCCTCTGTAGGGTATTGATTTTCTTGTTGATTGATTTCACATACAAGCAGAACCCTGTAAGAATATGTTTGGTTGTTGTCATTAACCATGATAATATATTAATTTCTTCCTCGCATAGGGCGTGCTCTGCACAGCCTTCAGTTAGGTTTGCCATTGGCTTGCATGTGCGCCTTCGACAGCTCTGGCGTTGTGGGTCAATTTCGATTTTCCAAAGGTACAATGATGCTTTCAAAAAGCAATAAATAACTTGCAAAATATATAACTGGTGTTAATAAATTTTCAATTTTTACAACTGAGTTTTCTATCGAGTTATCCATGTCGTAGCATAGCCTTTTGTGTTCTCATAATTTTATTTTTACATAAATTGAAAAAATTGAAATATTTTTACAGTTATATTTCTGTCGTTCATATCTATTATCAGTGATGATGCTAAACTTTAAAAATTATGTTTTCCACTCAATGGGACCTTCCATTTTTTTAGTGATTAGGACCATCCCATTGAAACTATAGTTAACATGCTAATATGTCTTTCCTTCTCTATTTCAATTACTCAAACAGAATTGAAATAACATGGTTCAACTATTTAACACACATTTAAGGATATATAAAATTCATTTTCAAATATCCATAGGTCCTCTATTTGTACCAGTTATCTATTAAACCAATTACTATATCTATGAAAACTTCAAGTTGATGATGGCTGGACATAATTTATTGGAGTATATAAAATTGATTCAACAGCATAGGAAAAATTACACTGTCGTTGCTTGTCACATTGAAACAATCCTTTTTTGTTTTAACCCCATTCATGCAAATCTATATAACATCTTCCTCTTAGCGGTTGGTATCTATTTATGTGCAGTTTTAGATATTCTTTCCTGTCAAACTGCCATCTTGTTATTTTGCTTATTTCCTATTCAAAGTTTAGCAAGTAAAATGTCTAATGAACATTTAATGACACTATTCGTTTCAACTAAGTGCAATATCATATGTTTATAGTTCTGGTTCTTTGGTAAAAATTATGCATTCAGCTATTTTTCCTTCTAGAGTAACTTGTTTTATAAGCTGATAGTCAAGTCTAAATGATCTTATACAGAAACAAATTGTTAAATATTTCTACTGATGTTCTTCTACAAATATGGCTCAATTACATTGAAAAATCATGCAATTTTTGATTGTTGCCACCGTAAAATCTATACTCATTGACATTTCTTGTAAACGACTCTCTAAGTCTTTTAGTCATGATTCTATCTAAATTCTGTCTATTCATCTTCCTTACTTCATTTCCTGTTTTTAAGGCGTATTAAAGGGCCTTGTTATTCTTTTTGCACGTTTTCTTGGTTAGCATATCAAGTATATAAGTGTTCGTTTTCATTTACTTAACTAAAATATTCCAATATATATTTAAATATTTTGCTTGTGTATAAATTACAGTGTTTTACGTCATCGTTGATTGTATACATATGCATCATCGCTTCATAAATACAATTCTTAATGGTCCTGCACTTCCGGATTTATCTAACACACCTAATAATTCAGACTTAATGAAACATTTCCGGATTTATTTGACAAGCTCATTTATGTATTAAAATATGTATTCACCGATGTCGAGTTTCGAACCACAGAATGTTTACCTGAATTCCTATGCTCTACACCTACATTACACGACCTTACTTACTATGCCATGTTCGATATGCAACATGTGTTTATCGGTAACATCTTTTTAGGTGTACATCTGTGTAACTGAATTTATAGTTTTTAATTTTTAACAATTTCCCTGCTCTCGTATCCTTATATGAATTGGTGATACACAAAATATGACAGTGCCAGAAATATCAATATGTATACTACTACCAATAAGATGAATTTTGCAGATGTACGTTACAAAAACTAAAAGCTTCATGAAAGCAGAGATCTATCTATCTATCTATGAATCTATATATATCTATCCATCTATCTATCTATCTATCTATCTATCTATCTATCTATCTATCTATCTATCTATCTATCAATCTATATCTATCTATCTATCTATATATATATTATTGTATGTCTGTATCTCTCTCACTCTCTCTCTCGCTCTATACACACACACACACACACACACACACACACACACACATATATATATATATATATATATATATATATATATATATATATATATATGTATATATATATATATATATATATATAGAAATATATATATATATATATATAACTGAATGCGGTTTATGCAATCTTGACATAGATAACTGATATACGAATGCTGATTCCATCCTCTGATGGCACTCCAGTTAAAGCTTGGAGCATATCATAGATGAAATTGTCGCAAAAGATGTGTTGACAGACGATACTCTCTCTCTCTCTCTCTCTCTCTCTCTCTCTCTCTCTCTCTCTCTCTCTATATATATATATATATATATATATATATATATATATATATATATATATATATATGTATATATAGATGTATATATATATATGTATATATATATATATATATATATATATATAATATATATATATATATATATATATATATATATATATATATATATATATATATATATATATATATATATATATATATATATATATATATATAAACTAGTGTAATGGTAACTCGACATCATGCATTGCAACCGCTGGTGGAATTCAAATACTTTCTTTTGAAGGAGTGATATACATACATTGGTAATCATTGTAAAGAGAGATTGCTGTCAATTACACAAGTCTCTGTCTAATACATTGAAAGCATATTATAGTTTCATCCACAAAGAAACTGGCTCAGCGTAATAGACACGTTGTATATGAAGACTTCTTGTGCCATGACTCTTGGTATGAACGACATGTTTAATCTTCTATTTAGGTCACATAAAACTAATTATTTTACGAGCTACGAAATCATCCTATGTCTGATGGAATCATGCATATCTGATTTAAGAGAATGAAGGTCACTAATTGGTCGCAAATAATTACTGGAATTTCAAACGTATTTTTTCTCGGAAGAAGCCTATGTATGGCTTTGAACCTAGGAACACTTTCATTTTATCGTTGTATCCTCATTGGCACTCCCGCATGCAAATTGGGAGATCTCAACTGTCACGGTTTGGATAGTGGGCCCTTACATCAGAATTTTGCTAAACCACTAGCCGCGCAGCACATCATTTTGATCGTTTTAAGTTTTACTATTAAATAGATCATGCATAGGATATAATAGTGTTTCGCCGATCTTACCACGAAAATATAAAACAAATTCCAAAACATTAACATTACGGTCTATAGCAATTAAATTATTTGTCTGTTTCCATCACATGATTCCTGTAATATTATAGGAAAATGTGAATTGTCCTGAACTATGTGCTATATTCTGTTCCTTACGTTATGTACGAAGACCATTTCCCTGCATAAAATTCATTAAGGACGATCCTTATGTTATGTACAAAGACAAGAAGACTAAAAAAGGAGCACCAAGATATGGGAAGGAAAATTTTGTATGAATTATGCGTCGATTTGGTCAAAGCAATCGCCGAGATCGTGAACTTCACTTATGATATTTGATCCGGACAAGAGCGTATGGTGAATAGGTAAAAACGGTACATGGAACCGAATAATTGACCAGTTAACTCGCCATGTAAGTCCCTTTTAACTAGCTGCTCATGTAAACAGTCACTGTCATTTCTCTTTCATATTCATCTTTGTCTTTCATTCAGGAACGCCCATATGTAATGTATAAAGATGCAGAGACGGAGAAAGAGCACCCTAATTGTGGAAAAGATAATTTCATTGGATTTTGTGTTGATTTGGCACGAGAGGTGGCGAGAATTGTAAATTTTACCTACGAGATTTGTCTTGTCAAAGATGGCAAGTATGGAGAAATATTACCTAACGGCACCTGGAACGGAATGGTGGGTGAACTGACGAGAAATGTAAGTGACTGGGTGCAATTGGCACGTGATTGGCTGACGTAGACGCAATAGCAGTGATAATGTATATATTAGTGTAACCAGATTGTTGTGATATAAATGAAACCCTGCCTGTCAAATATTTTAGTAATTATTCATTATTTTGTTTTATGGTGTATCTGTCATTCATCTATCCGGTCATAACTCGTATTGTGAGAATCCGTCAAGGTTGAAATCGAAAGCTCAAAAAACGTAGTTTTTAAATTAGATTTTCTTGATTAAATCGAGTATGGAAATATGATTGGGAAATACCAATTAACTGAGCAGAAAGAGTAGAGAAATATTTCGTAGCATATTCCATATTCATCGCATCATAAAATGCATCCCCCAACCCCAACCCCAAAAACCCCGGACCTCCCCCCCCCCAAAAAAAACAAACAAAAAAAACAACAAAACATAAACATAAAACAAAACAAACAAAACAACAACAACAACAAGAATGTATTGAAAGGCATTGTCGCTGGCAATATTCGATATGTTTATTCAACGTAAGATCTAAACGAAGTATGAAATCACTTTTAAAAAAACAACACAATAATCGTAAAAACCAAAGAACACTTACGGGACGAATTATGTATTAATATATAGTTTAAACAATTCGGCGATCATATATTGAGTAGTTTTTTGTTTTTTTAATAGATATACTTTTTTAATCGGTCATACTAGTTCGTACAATAAGTTTTGACAACCTATACTTGCTTTAAAAAAGGCACTTTCGACAAATCGTGATATACAGACGAGAATAAGTGGGTATTCTTCGTTTGCTGTACAACAGCTGTAAGATTTAAGATTCACTAGGTCTAATAAATACCACTGGTTAAATCTGGAAAATGTAAAAATATTCAAGCAGAAACTCAATGTTCATTTCAGTGAACCGATATCATATATAGTTATTGATGACCTGTTAGTTATAATGCACCGTTGTTTTGTAAATCATTGATCTAAAGATCACCAATGCCATTGTGTCTATTGCAGCCAATAGCTCAGTATTTGATAGTGTAGAGTTTATGTCCCAGCCTATTAGCAAATGTGTTTGACTAACCCGTGATCAAGAAATGATTGAATGCATTTGTCGCAACTTGTATGCCATTCCCATATCAACTGCATAATGCTTCCAGGTTCCAAATCAAGAACCACCCTTGGATTGTAAATCCCTGTCCCACCCCACCCCACTCCTCCCCATCCCTCTCCACAATCACACCACCCTGGGAACTTTGTTTCATTTTGTTTAATTTCAACACTTTTTGTGCCAATGATGCAGAAGACCTAACCATTAAATGACGAAAAACTCCTTTCTTAATTGCCATTTTAGTTCAAATATTTTTAATCATCGGTACAGTTTGACATATACTGTAAGCAGATTTGTGCTGTAAAGATAAACTTCTTTCAAGAGGAAACGACGAAAAATGTACAATTGTTTTAAAAAAAATGACAAAACAAAAAATTTAATTTTTGTTTTACTTGCTTATCTTTATTGTCACTGGAGATATAACTGTCTGATAAGGAAGTCCAATTCATTAAGTATCAACTATTTTAAATTGTTTGTGAAGGATTGGAAAAGGTTTTTGCTTGAACCCACTATGGTTTTCAATCTTCAATATCCAACTGTCAACAACAACAACAACAACAACAAGATAAGTCTACCAGTAGAATATTGCATGAATGTACACCCCATAAAGCTGACAAAATAAGAATAATATTTGGAATGAGTACAAAGGCATTTGCAAGTTTGGGGACGGTCGAAAACTGAACAGCTTAAAGTATTTCAGTGATATAAATTACTGTCAATTTCTCGTTGTCTTTATATAACACTTATTGTTCTCGCACTGCAATTTAATATATCAAATTGTCTTGTATTTTTTGGCATAGCGTTTGATTGTACATCTTTGTTGATGTTACCAGCATTTTTAAAGAGTAAGTTTATATTTCCGTTGAGGAAAAGTCAATAATTAGATCTAAAGCATGAGAAGCATATATCCCTGACTTTTCACAAGATGTATTTCCATAAAAAGTAGCATAGAAACGTGAAATAAAATCAGGAATAAAATTCTGAACATAGTCGAAAAGACCCCCCCCTCCCCCCCCCACACACACATTAATCATAATCGATTTGAAAACAGCGATGTAAATCTATTTTTGAGTCAATGTAATTAAAATTGAAATTCACTTAAAAACAAGTAGATATTAAAGGCACGAATACGAGGTCATGTTCTGTTGACCTTTTGATTCACCAATCATATTACAACTTTCATAGTGAAAAAGTGAAAATTGTTAGTCGGAACGTATCTTTTCAAACACCAAAATGCGACGCTTTATCTGATAGGTTAATAAAATTAAAAATTTTAATTTATTGGTTCCTATCAGATCTCCGTTATATCGGAGAATTCAGTTTTAATCAGCTTG
Organism: Margaritifera margaritifera; assembly: GCA_029931535.1. Classification (NCBI taxonomy): domain Eukaryota; kingdom Metazoa; phylum Mollusca; class Bivalvia; order Unionida; family Margaritiferidae; genus Margaritifera; species Margaritifera margaritifera. The sequence continues at coordinate 4,847,565 of JAQPZY010001630.1, read as the reverse complement.
GCTTTTGAACGTGTGTGTGTGTGCATGTGTGTTTGTGTGGATAATATGTAACAAGAACATTGATTTCTCATTTTCATCGCATCAGGGCTTATAGATGCTTATGCATGGCGAACTGATATGTTTTGTACGCATGATAGATATGTTTTTCTTTTTTATATCAGGATTCTTCGTACTTTTACAGGATTTGCTTTACAAATTTGATGAGCAAAGAAATGTCAGTAAGTAGCAAAGAATGAACGTATCAAGATCAGTAGTTTATACTGAAATACAGACATATCAAAATATCATAGAGTTTGAGTCTAGAAATGGATTTGTCTCAGTTATACCACTTTGGACTCAATTTAAAAACAGAATTCATTTTATTTTTTAATGAAAAGTTTTTAAATCAAGAAATGTAATCTTGATTTAACATGGAAAACGATTTGTGTCCAAGAATTTACCTAAAAATACAATAGAAATAAACAAGAGAACCTTTCTAAAATCACCTTTAAAAAAATTTCCGCAACTAATATCAATCGTAAACCTTTTTAATTTATACCATCTCTGTCTTTTGAAATAGGATATTTCTCTCATTCGATCAACGTGCTCTTCAGTTCAGTACTTTGAATAAAAGTAATACGTTGGACTAATTTGGCAGAAAATCAAACGGAACCTGGCCAAAAGTAACCATTGCATAACTGTAGTGACCTTGATGTTGAAAACTGATAATTCATCACGTATTTATAAGTTCTGGACAGATATACGAATCATGAAAATATATAGGATTGTGAGGGCATCATAATGCAAGTCAAATATTTTCATAGATTTCTTCTAGTTTGGAATAATGTAACGTGGATAAAAATATAGCTGTGTTTCAAAGTCATCTTTCTCAGACATGCTGAAACGTAAGACTTATATAATTAAAATAGCTATCAGCGCACCCTTCCGATTTCACTTTAATTTATTGTATAAAAACCAATCCCAAATGTGCTTTGAAAGGGCATGAATTAATTCCGTTCATCTAATTTTGACAAAAAGATTAAATTATTCCCTTGTCCATTCACTCATTGGTACCGAACAAAATATAACTGACCATTATATATGAATGACGATCGGAAGTAAGTCTCAATAGACGTAGAGCAATGAAACCCTCTATTTGACAACACGTGCTTATCCATAACTCTTTTATTACAATTTCTCCTTTGTTTATGTAATCTTCTCGAATTTTGATAGATTCTACATAATATGTATCACAAAAGGTGCATTTAAATTATAAAAAATATTTTTATCTTGCAGAGTTAAAATAGTTGATAATCTTGCAGAAAATACACACAGATATATAAATATATATATATATATATATATATATATATATATATATATATATATATATATATATATATACTTTGCATTTTACAAGTAATGGGATCTTAAATAGATTTTTCATATATTACAAAACCTATCAAAGCTTTAAATATACAGAATCAGTTTATATTATAATTCCTGAGTTTGTATATTTTCTGTCTTAAGATTCTTTACATAGAATTGGTCTATTGCGTCATTTCATTATAAAAAGCTTAGTAACAATTAGATCAGGTGTAACTCGTACATGTATTATACCTTTAAATACTCCTTCATACAACCTGTTCAGGTCACAAATATTACTATTTCACTGACATTTTTACGTATTTTCAAATCCTTCAACATTTACATAGACCTATTTTGTGGACTTAGAGATACATAATGAATGATAGAGTCGGATAACTTTTAATTATTTTTTACTTCATGATCTCAGGAAGTGGATATGGCCATAGCCCCAATAAGTATATCCTCTCAGAGGGAGAGGGTAGTGGATTTCACAAAGCCATACATGAGCCTTGGGATAAGTATAATGATCAAGAAGACGGCGGTGAAGGAGACGAATGTCTTTTCCTTCATGGATCCGCTTTCCTATGAGATATGGATGTGCATTCTCTTCGCCTACATCGGCGTCAGCGTGGCGCTTTTCCTTGTGAGTCGCTTCAGCCCCACAGAATGGCACGTGGAAGATGGAGCGAGCATCACCAATGACTTCACTATCGCCAATAGTCTCTGGTATTCTCTTGGAGCCTTTATGCAACAGGGGTGTGATATTTCACCTAGGTATGTAACAGAGTGAGTGATGCTAAACTAAAGAGGGAAGGTTCCAAGTCATTAAGTATTCGATCATTTAAATTAGAACCAAAATGTGTACGTTTGTGTGAACGGTGTGGGATGTATCAAATGATTTGTGCAGTAATGTCAGAACGTATTGGGCACAAAATAAATTCTCAAGATAAAAATGCAAACATATTTGGTATAGGTTACTCAGAATAATGTTAAGACTGGTAAAGTAAGAGGAATCATTTTTTATTTTTGCACAAAAAAGGTTGGATACCACAGATGTAAATTTTACGAATTTTGTTTTTATTAGAGTTTGAAACTTCATCTCGTATTCTGTCTCATACAATTTCATGACCAATTGGCCGTTTTCTTTTAAATTGAGAGATAATAACCAGGTACAGAATATGCTAGTTCAAGTAGCTACTTGGAAGAAGAATGGAACAAAAAAGAAATGGACCAAACATTTATTGGAACACAAAGCACTGTAATAGTAGTTTTTTAAATACGGGGCGAAAGCTAGATTTAAACAAGTAAAGTGCGCAGCTTTTAGTAGATTACAGTTAATGCAAGAGTCATTAAGCGATTCCAAAAAAAAAAAAAAAAAAATGGTGTTGAACCGCTAGAGTAAATTTCATCTTATGGCATGCCATTATATTTATTGGGTCAGTAAGTGGATTCCATCTGCTAATTTAATTTTCTATTTTAATGAATGTTATATACTGTCAGGATTTGATCAATGACATGGGTCGACTTTCTTTGCTTTAGGAATTTGATGTCAGTAGTGTACATATTGCAGATTTAGTGCAGGAGAGTTTTTTGCACCAACTCACTCCCCCAACACTAAAATTAAAAATCTAGGGTAATGGCGCAGCACAATGATAATTGCAGCAATTCACTCGTGTAGTGATACAGCAACACTAAAGTAAATAAAATATTTGTGCACTAGCACAGCAAACACCAAATAATAATTGGATTTGTATTTTACACCACATAAGTAATGGCACAAAGCTATATCTTATTGAATTAATTAGTTTTTAGAGATGTCGGTATCTAGAGATAATTCCTATTTGTTTGCAAGTTTTGATGAGGAAAAAGTGTGGTATACAAGTGTAAATTTGTTGATTTCAAATATAAAAACAATATCATACAATGCTTTAGAAAAGATGGATATTTACAGATTACTTTCAACAATGATAAGCACAGAGAAAAGTAGCATCAACCCTGATAGCAATATGGTTACATCAGTGCAGTACGAAGAACTAATAAATTGCGTATTTGATGTGGATACATATACAGATTTATATTCGACTAAATTTACAGTACAAGCTGAAGATCTTGAAAACTGTATAAGGTAAATCTACACCGAATCGACAAAACCAGATATAGAACTTGTGGAAAACAAAGTTAAATTTTCCATAGCACATGGTGAATCGGTATCTGAAGTAGCTGTTTTAAAATCAACCATATGAATGGCAAAATGTGACAAATCTGAAATAATTCACACATTTAACATGATTGAAGAAGCATTGCAAACGATTGCAAATGAAAGTACCTTTTGGTATACGGTCGTCCTGTTGGCTAGTTGATAACGCACGAGGACAATTTATCAGGCACAAGGTATTCTCTTGATGTTGTATAGCGCTTTAAATGACCATCAAGGAACAGTAGTTATGACATCTTTACTCCGATCCTGAAAATCCAGTTGCTTACACAACTATCAATAAACTGTGGACACAAATTAAACGGGACAAAAAGAGAACAAAATACACCGAATTGAAATAATTGTTAACCTGCACGTTACACAAGCAAGCTAAGAAAATATTTCCGTACAGAATAGTCTATGTTAGGCAGGTGAATGACCAGTCACAAACATAGTTGACAAGCATACATGTGAAAAATACAACGATGGATATAAATTCATTTTGATAGTGATATATATATTCTCAATATACTCTCGGGCTGAGAAAGTGAAAACAGGGACGTTGTTAACTAAAACTTCAAAGAGAAACAGCCTGAAAGGTTCAGTTTGATGAGGGAATGAGTTTTATGCCAGGAATGTTAAGGATTTGCTGGAAAAGGAAAACATTGAATACTTCTCAATATACACAGACAAAAAGTATCTATAGCGGAAAGGTATAACAGAACCGTATAGACTAGACTGCGGAAGTATTTGATTTGAAATGAAATCAGAAGATGGTTTGAGGTTTTGCCAAAGCTAATTGAGGGATACAATGGCACACCACAGATCAATAGAAATGACTCCGGTTTAAGCAAGCATGGAAGAAAATAGATGACGGGTACAGTTTATTCGGTTACTTCCCAACTGATACATTTAGAACGCCTAAACTAAAGTGGTCAGAATAGTTAGAATTTCAAAAAAGCAAATAATTTTTGGAAATGACTACCTTCATAAATTTATCGAGGAAATATTTAAAATTAGAAAAGTAATTTTAGGTAATTCAGTCGTTTACAAACTAGAAGACTTGAAAGGACAATATATAGAGGGCATGTTTTAGGAACAAAATTTATCTTATACGATAAACAAGAATGAACGGTAAAAAGTATGTACTCGTGAAATGGAAAGAATAAGTTTAAAAGCTGGGATCCAGCTGAAAACAGAATGCTATTTAAAGTAGAGGCTTCATCGTCGTAGAGAGTAACATGGTTAGAGAAAGCACAGTACGTAGCTAGACGTATTAAGAGCATAAAAGCTTTGTGTTTTTTAAAGATAACAAGTTTCTTGTATGTGACACATGTGGAAAATACAGCGTATTAGAGCATGAACGAGTTAAAACATGCACGGCATGCGAGTTTGTGTTGATCAGAAAGCCAGAGTGAAAGAAAGAAAGTATATCGAAAAACACATCCACTAAGCAACACAATGGCCCACATGAAAAATACCATCATAAAGCGACAACAATGTATACATTGTCATAGAAGGATACAAAATTACATTAATGAAGAACTCGAAAGAGATAACATTAAAGTTGGTTCCAGCTACATCTAAAAATGCCAAAACACAGATACAATGATAAAGACTATAAGCTGGTCTACGACATTTTTGAACAAAATTAAAGGTAATGGAAATCACATACTTGTTGATGGGCTTTAGGCTTCTTTCAAAATTTTTTATAAAGAAGATATAGCAATCATGGCAACTACGCAATCAGCTATGCATGTTTTCTGTACAAAATTTCTACCATGTACAATTTGAAACCAAAAACAGGAAAGAATAACTTCTGTTACAAAGAATTATCATAAAAGTAATCCAAACCAGTTTATTGACAAGAGTTTTTACATCAGATATATGAAGTAAAATCCATGCACTATTAACACTGTGTAGATATACATGTTTTGAAGATGCACTTTTCTGCCAAAATATTATTTGATATTTAGTAGTAGTTGAAATTAAACTACACCAATAAATGGTGGAATCAGTTGTAAAATGTTACAAATGCAATAGAGACAAATTGATAGAGGAAATGGAAAAACGAATACACAATACCAGATATTTAGAGAGTATATTAACCAGATAGATTAAAATGATATTATAGTGTAGAAAATGAAAATAATGGAGATAAAAAATCAACAAGAATTGCATGTGAACGTGGAAGAACAGTCAAGAGGGGCTCAATGTATCTTTCACAAGAAAAGCTAATTTTACATTAAGTTTATGACTCATAAATAAAATGCATCAAGGTCGTGCTGTAAGTAAATATGTTAATAGATGTTACATGCAAATTGAGGGTAGTTTATACAACAAATTGTAAAATTACCACAAGAATGTCTGGTTCATATTGATGGAAAATAGTATGATGCTGTAGATTTTAAATTTGATGATGGTCCAGATGGCACTAAACAACTTTTGGCAGGAAGAGCCAAACTTCTTTGAATTTCGGTAATCACCTCTATTATCTAAATCAATTTCAGCGAAAGTGGATTTTATATTAAAAACATAAACAAAAGCAAAAACAAAAAAAAAGCAACAAGTAGAATACCGTATCCACGACCAGCTATGACGTTGAACTTGGTGTTGCGCACATATTGCAAGATATAAAATTTGCTACACTGACACTCAAATTTTCCAATACAAACCATTGAACATTGTGATAACTAGACTTTAATATTTGATAGTGAAGTTTCACTGAACAGATACAGAGCACAGTGCTACATGAGATTTGGCAGAATCAACTAAACTGCGAAGTGCCAATTGATGGCTACAGCACATTATAGTATGCATATTGGCATTTAACAAATAAACTATTCATGAGCTGGTTAAATCTGTTTACAAATTTCAAATTTCTTTCAGATACGAAAACGGGCATTATAGTGTGCAATATCAGTACCTGGTGAGGATACATTTAATCCAACCAATAATTACATAAATATGAACAATCTAACACAATATATAGCAATTTTAACATTCTATCACATTATGATCGAAGATAGCGTCATAAAAGAATGAAAACTTTAAATCTGATCATGATATAAACAAAGTGTTATTTACATTGATACGAATGGTTGCAGGATCTGCTGCTGTTTCTCCTTCTAAAATTCTTTATGAACGCCTAATGCACCTATTGTGATATTCTTTCAAAGAAAAACCTCAAATGCGAACGACGATCTATCGAATTTCTCCTTCTGTGACGATCTACGCTCCAATGCCCTCACCTTTGGTGATCAGCTTCGCGAGTTCTGCTGCATGTTTTGTTTACACCTCCGATCAACAATGCCAATAATAAACGCACTAATACAAAATCAAGCAAAGAAAGCATTATCACATTTTCGTATTGGAAAGAAACAACACGTCCATCTGTTTTCAAAAGTCAGTTTATCACACGACCAATAATACCATGTAAATATGATGCTGCTTTTCCCGCTAGCTCAAACAAATAATTACCAATTTCTCTCAAGCACTATTTAATTGTGTCAACCTTCCATTGCTCCTTCCCCATCACCTACTAAATTAATTTTTACAAAATTAGCTATAGAGAGAGCAATCGTTGACATACTGCAGCGGCTTATAATAGCTATTGTTCCATCCTTTTTTTTAAACAGTTGTTTCAACCTTTAACCTAATCGTAATTTTCTTTAACTACTAAATTGATTGTTTCAATGTGTTTGCTCTGAAAACCATCTCCAACTGTACTAGATGTCCAACTAATTGCGCTTTTCGTTACTTTCAACACTTTCCAGCTGTTTATACTATACAACATTTTAGTTTGGCTCTGTTTTTTAGAGGTGACCTTTTAATACCATTTATCCTGTTTTTCCTACATTTTAACATCAGATGCTATTTTCGAATTCACATTTTCCACAGCATTCACATAACCTCCAATGCTTTTTCCACTTGTGTAGTGAATAATCTTTTCGCTGCAGGCGGATCCACGGTAATCATTGATACAAGTTTCTGATTTTTGGATCTCTATTTCCTAGGGTACTTCGTACAAATATAGGTTCTAACGGACATTTATATACAATATCCCCAATAGATAACACCAACGTGTCACCTTGTTTTATCCAGCCTTTTGTAACCAGCGACACCTTTCCAGTTTGGCCTGCTATAATGCTTATTTTAGAGTCTCCTTTTCGTGAGATTTAAGCCGTCTTACCGTATGGATTTACATTAAAGGGTGCTTTGTGTTGTATTTTTGAGGTTGATTTTCTCCAAACTGTATTGGAATTTATTCATTCCAAGGCTTTCCGTTGTGTTCTTCTTGTACAAGCCGAGAACTTCGTGTGAAAGTCTTGAATCTCCAGTTGGTTTGACACCTCCGAAAGCAATAGCAAAATTTAAAGTATCTTCGATTGCAGTTTAATTATCCTCTGTATAATGATTATCATCATTTTGACATGCAGAGTTTTTAATAGAATAATCAGAATCACCATCACCACCTTCTGCTATCTATCTGACTCTCAAGTATACGAATTTTTTTCGCTTTTTTAAATAGTGAAGATTTATTTTGTTGTTGAAAATTAACGAAGTCAAACTTGAATAAGAATTCGGATTCATTTAAAACACACAAATAGCAATAACTCTATTTCTGCATAAACTGAAGACTGCAAACAGGAATGAAAATAGCTATTGCAAATGGAACATACATAGAGATAACCGGTACAAATGTAACTGACAAAAACTTGGAAAATATGAATGATAAAGAGACCAAGAAGGCAGATGAAATCTTTTGTTAATGATAGAACTGCTAAAATTCCCAAAATCAATATCAGATGTTGTAATCTACACAGCGACATAATTGATTAGAAGGTTCTTTCAATCGATAATTTAGAGAGTTTACAAGCTGAGCGAAAGATGCTTGCATGACTTCAAATGGTATCAGACACTTCACTAGATCTTTATTATGCAAGCTGGGATTGTCTCTATCTGAATTTTTGCAAGTTTGATTAGATTCAAACACATTTATTCCAAAGGCCAACAGAAAACACGTTGTTGATGTATTTGAGCCTCTGACAAGCATTGATATGACAACTCTAATTTTGGGAATGTCTGTCCACAGTGTAATAACGTCAATAATAAAGACTAAGTAATAATGTTCAAAAGGCAGTGAGCGTTAGCACAATTTTACCAATCATAAAGTTAGTTATGAACAACTCTTTTATATGATTTGCTATTTCATCTTGAGAACGAAGGTTTTTTTATTTTTAACTATTCAAAGTAGCACCGAAATATGACTAGCAAGTTGCCTTTTTAACCTCTTGACACAGTGTTAAGCCAACTTACACAGTTCCGGTGCAAATTAAATGGAAAATGAACAAGACAAAAATAAAAATGAAAACAAGACTAACAAAGAACCTGAATAAGTTATTTCACAAACAAGATTCACATAGAACTTGTCAGACGTTTTGGAAAACAGTCACAAAAATTCGAAAAAGCCAAAGCTGAAATTTTTAAGAATGAACAAGAATACTCTTAAACCTCAAGAGATGCTGAAATAACACACGTGAAATAAACTCTACAAGTTTAAACAAAATATATCATTTGAAAGGTGGTGGTGTAACCGTTTGAGGTATTTTATTCATTTGGTCAAAGAAGCAAAGTTATTTCTGTTTTCCAAGCTGATGAAATGTTAAATCCAAATATAATGTTAGAGACCAAGAAAATCAACACCACTAAAGAAAAACATGGCAAGACTTTGTCTGCATAGAAAAGGTGGAACAGGGACTTTCTCTAAGCCGGTCCCTCCAATACTTGAACGTTTCAGATCATAACTAGCTTTTCTAAAAGCACAGAAAAGCACGGTTTAATAGTTATAAATAGCATAGCTTTTACCTACAGACAAATGTCGACTGAAAGTCAAAAGTAATTAACTCTGTTTACCATCACTAAACTCTGTTCTTACTGTTTCCTTCAGCTTTCGAAGAAGTTGTTTAAGATGTCAATAAGCCCGCCATCAAACAATGATACCATAGAAAATGCAAAACTAATTAGTCGTTTTTCATTAATATCTACTATCTGATAGCGCGTGGACTTTCGCCTGATATAATTGTTAACACCGGTAGGGAAACGTAAAATCATACATTGGTAAATGCTTTTACTCTTTTTGGGTAATAAATAGCAAAACGTTTACATTCAGACAAATGTTGACTGAAACAACATCGTCAACTCAATTTATCATGCAACAATAAACTCTGCTCTTACTGTTGCCAACAACATGCTTTTAAAAAAGGATATTAAGTTTTAAAAAAGGTTCATAGTTAAGCATATATTATTAAAGAAATTGTAAAGCTAATCATTCTAGTTTCTTTTAGTCATTTCACAATTAACTAGTGACAACCAGATAAAATTGCTAATTAGTGATTGTTTTTGCAAAAGCAAACCCGCAACACTCAGTACAATAGCACATAAGTTACCTACAGATAAATGATTGCACCTTCAATGAGCGATTTTCTTCTGTGGGACCTCGATATCTTTGGCCCAACCTTTATTGTGCTTTCCCGACAATAAATGAGTACTTCTAGTCCGAATAATAGTTACTTTTCAGTCTTGAAAAGCAAGCCAAAGAAAAATGTTACAATTTTATAAATCATTCACCTTCGGTTCCTTGCACCTCCGGTGATAAAGACAATGTATACGAGGAGTACAATGCGTCAATAAAACCTGTTACCATTACAAAGTCAAAGCTGTCTCTTTTATGTATGTATGTATGTATGTATGTATGTATGTATGTATGTATGTATGTATGTATGTATGTATGTATGTATGTATGTATGTATGTATGTATGTATGTATGTATGTATGTATGTATGTATGTATGTACATGAAAAAACACCATGAACTCCACTGTTATATTCTTTGTTGCCGTTCCCGCCTCTGGGACAATGCCAACTAACAATTGTATTAATGTTAGGTTGCACAAAATTAAATAGATCAAAAATGATTTCATCAGGGATATCGAACGCTATAGCGGTGTTAAAAAATTCAAAATAAAAATAACAATTCGTAAAGACAACATATAGAGGAATTGAAAAAATAGACGAGGGAAAGAAATTTAAATAAAAGAGGTTTGGGTAGTGTTGGAGAGAAACTCCGTTTTGGAAAAGTTAACTGCAGATGTTACAGATTAAAGAAAAAAAACCACTTTAATAGCGGAAGCCAGTGCCTTAGTCGTGTCCTGCGGCGATGAGCTCTCCCAAAAGGAGATCGGCACAACTCTTGGAGTCTTGGTTTTTTGAATTTCTCCAATACAAAAGGAAAGTTATACTACTGTCGATATACAGAAGAAAAACCTCAAACAATAACTCAAAAAATATTTAAATTATAACGGCATGACCTCAACAGCGATGAAGTTTTAAACTTTGTTAGAGTCTTTCCCTGTTAAAATAGCTTTTTTGTTTCATATAATGTTAATGGTCATTGGATATCATTACAGAAGGGTTCTATTAACAGACTGAATATAAGCATAAAAAATTAAATGAAAGTAATAGAATTCACAGTTTGACTGTAATATATTTTTCACGTTAAGTAAATAGTGAAATGTTGGTGTGCACCGGAGGCGAAGCTTTTATCATTATATAATTGACACTAATTGCGATATCGCTGAGAAGTCCTAAAGAGTACGTTTAACCATTAAGTAGTGAGACAAAACAGAAGAGAAAGATGTAACATCGGAGACTGAACAAATTCAAACACTGGAGTCGAATATTTAACGGTGACTTAAACCTCGACAATAACCGTATTACAAAGTTACATGATCCTGTTAAAAACGCTGATGCGGCTACTAGTCAGATTGTACAAAGATGTGTTGATAATCAGATACGAAAAACATGGTGGATAATAATTTAAAAGATATTAATGCATGGAGGGAACAAGTTGTCAATAAATTAACCACTATTGAACATAGTGTCAATGAAAGAGCTACTAAAATCACAGGCTACCAAAAGCAGATTGAATAGAACAGAAAAAAGATTTTAGATGAACAGAGATTGTCCACACAGAGATTCAGAACCTTATATAGTGTCATACAAACATTGAAGACTGTAAGAGAAAGAGCATACGTACACGAATCAGTGTCTAATTTTCAAGAATATATACAACTAGTTGAAGAGAAGATAAACAGTGAGATATATGCTTTGGAAAACTGAGATGAAAAGTATACAAATCTCTAGACAAACATAACACTTTACAACCTTAACTGGAGCAGTTACAGAGGGATGTGAATAATGACATCAAACATAATGACAACGATATTAAAAATGTAATGAGTGATTTTAGTGCAAAATTTACTTATTTGAATAATAATATAATAGCTAACACTAATATTTTGTCAAAGCTGGAAAAGAAACAGAACATTATTTCACAGAAATAACGAAAATGATAGAAGATAAGAAAATGCAATATAATTGTGTATGAAAGAAAGATACAAGCTATGAACACAACTAACGATTTATCTATAACTATTTTGTGTGATAAGATTAACTCGATAAACGATGTTACATTTACTGAATTCTACGACAAGTGGCAGATTTCAATTTGACTTTCAATATCATAACAGTTTTGGTAAAGTTGGTTTTGTACCCGTGTACTCATTTATCAACGTCTTCTGCAGCCCCGGTTAAATCAATTTCAACACGCATTAATTTCTCTGAAGCAAATGTATTATTCTTGAAATAGTCATGCAGGTGTGATGGATTCTCCAAATCCACTTTAAATGTCAATATCACAGTCATCTGTATTTAAAACAATTTATTGTCTTCTACATATCTAATTTGTTCAATGAGTACCCATCTATTTTTTTCCCCACTCGCATATATTAAATCATGGCCTAGCCATATAGGTTGTAATAAAATAAAGTCAGTGATCTTGACCTTGACCTTGCATACTCGCCATCAGAATTTGTAACTCCACGTTTGTCTAAATAGTATTCAATATTTGCTTCACCGTATCTATGCGGAATCATGCTAATTCTACCTCTAGCCACACTCTCAATCATCAAGACCATTTGCATTTTAGCTTGTCCTCGTGCAGTATAATAGTGAAGACAGTCTAGCTTGCAGTACTTCACGCATACATTAGGGAACCTTTAAAAAATGTCACAACAACACTAAAGTATAGTTCGTGGTATAATAGTCATAGTGTTTGAATTTTAAATATTCCATGTTGTATTTAACGCACTGGTAATTATTAAAAGTGTTCATTTTGATTAATTTAAAGTAAAAATCCAAATCAATATACTTTTAACTACTAATTTTTATATATGTAAAAATTATATTTTAAACCATTGTTAACCGTTAACATTTTATCGTTTGAATTTTCGCTTAAATTTGGACAAAAGCTCAAGCCTGGTAACAGGGTGCTTGGCCCTGTTGATTATTTTACTTACCCAGCAGTTCAAAAATCATTTCCACTGCAATGCTTTTTTGTTCCCCAGCACCGAGGAACTCGCACCCAGTCACTAGCTTAAACTCTAACTGTTTGCCAGATTGGCAAGAATCCTGATTCCTGTGATTTCACAGGTGGCCATTTGACCAGACTACTAGACGTCTATCTGTACATAAGTTTGCAGTTACTTATATACTGTTCTTAAATTTTCACTGGTATGTGGTTCATGTAAATACAAATGTTTTTGTCAAATATCTTTATAAACATAATCCCTTTTTCAGATTCTTTTATGCAAAAGAGATAAAATTCAAAACGTTTTAAAAGCGTTGTCTACTTTTAAATTGTTTTCATTACTTATTTGCCCTTTTTTATAACTCTAAAATTTGTTTTCATTATTTGCTCATTTTTTACAATTCTAAGAAAAAAGAATAAAAAAATCCTACGGTAAATTGCGCTAGAACTCCCAAAATACACTATTGTACTAAGGTATGTAACTCTTAGTTGCACAACAGCACACTAAGAAATTTATTTTCCAAGGCCATTTTGCTTGCTGTATTCTGTCATTAATGTTTTGTTTTTGTGGCGCTGGTGCGCTAGTAATTTTAGATCTTTTTTATTTTAGTGTTGTCATGGGTAGGCATAAAAAAAACGTGTGGTTAAAATATTTTACAGAATTACAGATCTCTCAGATCTGAAGTTTCCAACACAATATAATCTTTCAAATAAGACGCTCTACCAGGAAACTTCACAGTAATGCATCGTCATATATTTACTTTGCCTGTTAGCAACTAAATAAACCGGCGAGTTGAGCTTTGGCAACTAGACTCGCAGATTCTTGTATTCGCATATCCCGTGCAGCTTTGTTTTGTTTTTTTGCAATGATAATAAACCCACCGAACCTCCTTTTCATATACGGATGTGCTTAGAAATGGGGTAATAACTTAGCTGCGTAGTTTCTTGGCAGTTTATATAATTTTAACGATTATATCGAATCGGAAACTTCCACATCTGAGGGATCCTATAAATCTGTTATGGACCTTGGCACTAACGTTAGATGTCCAAACAAGAGGTCTAAAGTCAACGTCGAATGCTAAGGCATCCTGATCGAGCACGATGTAAACTATCATCCAAAGACCTATATAGGAATTAACTTTGAACATAAATTTGCACACATGTTTGAAGACAAGAACACACGAACAGAAATTTTTAATTTTTCTCACGGTAAAGTCGGACTCACATGCCATTTGCATCAATATACCGCTGGTTCTTGGGCTGTCATTGGTCAGAATTCTGTTTTGCTCGGCCAATCAGAGCAAAAGGTCGTCATGGGTTTTCGGAGTTTATGTTTACTTATAAGTAAACAAATGTTTGTAATCAGGAGTTGTCTCTAGGTGGAGATTAAAGGAGCTTTGGTGGCTCGGTGGCTAGCGCTCCGGACTCGTGGGTGCGGGTTCGAATCCTACCAACAGATCAGCCTCTGTCGGATATTAGTGATGTGTCCTTGGGCAAGCCACTTTACTCCAATCGCCTCGGCACTAATTAACCTGATTGTGTCGTAAAACACCAAACCAAACCAGATGGATATTTGCTTGAATAAATCTTTGCAAGTTTTTTGTATTATTCTCTTACACAAACGTTTATAACTTCTCTATCGCAGGAATTAAGTCTATATTTCATTAAGGGATATAAAATGTATAATATACAAAAAAACGACCACTACATTTGAATATATATTCTTCAGCTGCCAATTCCTGGAATATGCAATGAATGGGAATGAGAAAGCTCATCTATGTAAGACTAAAAATGTTAACATTAAACATCCGCATCTTAACTTTATAATGCTTTGAAACATTTTGTGTTGCAAAATGGTAGCTTTAAGAATGAAAAAAGGTCTTTTTAATTACTTATAAGAGAGTGTTTACAAAACAGAAATTTAAACAAGTTCTGCAAAAGATAACAAACATTACAAAATTAAGGTTACTACAAATATACTAGGAAGCAATAGAAACGTAACTAGTAGTTGTGTTTTGCAAGTTCAAGAAACCCGCATGCTTTAATCCCAAACAACTCATTTTCAAAAATATTTTTTAAAAGCAAATAAGGGTTTCCATAACCGACCACCGAGAAAGATCATTTGTAAAGATTTCTTCAGGTTTACAAAACATATCAGGTAACCTTCATAATGAAATTTGTAGTCTTTTTTTCATTTCTTTCAACTTCATTTTAAAAACCTCAGTCATCCAGACAAATTGATAACAAAACACTTGAATTGATTATATATATATATATATATATATATATATATATATATATATATATATATATATATATATATATATATATATATATAAGATCACCTGTTTCTGTGTCTTTTATTCACTGTTTCTAAGTGGTGTTATCATCAATATAAAATTCTTATCGCATACAGTAAAAGTAATCAATGACATCATTACTTCCAGCTTCAAATAACATATCAGTCTGTTGAGATTTATTCATAATCCTCCTACAAGCACATGAGCGCAATTATACACTTCCAATAAATGCGTCTGGGACTTAAAACTATTTGGAAATAAATTGAATTTGGTTAAAAAAAATATTAGATCTTAATGGATAAAGTCGTCACTGATCAATAGTAATCTAGTTATGATTAGTCATAATCATGTCAAACATTGCTTCTTTAATCACATGTGCCTTATTTTGATTGGACAACATTGTACGAATAAAAACTATGAGAACAAAGTGACATAGTGTAGGATGCCATATACGTAATAAAGTAAAAGGAGCGATTGGAACAAGTAAAAAGAAGTAAGCCTATGGTGTTTTTTGAACAAACACGTAGAATGCAAAAAGATATGATATATGATATGATATTAGCAACATGAGGGTTGCCAATGACATATATAACACATTGCTGAAACCTGTTAGCACGTGCTTCTTATGTTGAGACAGTGACAAGTGACCCCGAGATAACCGCACCGAGAAAGAAAAAAAAAATACAAAAAAAAAAAAAAATGTATGATCGTAATTTTGCTAGATGTTTCTGTGACATGGGTAGGAAAAATGATCAATGTCCAGGGGATGGCACATAAAAGGGAGCCATATTCTCGGAGTGACACTATTTGTCTTCTGCTCGGCAGTGCCTGGCAGAAGACAAATAATATAATTTCTCAACTGGGATTTCCTTCTTGCAGAGCCAGGCTCGAATTACGTATAATTATGTGGAATTTTAATATCTGATAGGTCAGTATCAGGAAGAATCGTGGGCAGCGTGTGGTGGTTTTTTACGTTGATCATCATCTCGTCCTACACAGCCAACTTGGCAGCCTTCTTGACGGTGGAAAGGATGCTGACGCCCATCGAGACTGCAGAAGACCTCGCAAAGCAGACAGAAATACAATATGGCACACTCGATTCTGGCAGTACGAAGAACTTCTTCAAGGTAAACAGACATATACCTTTTCGGGGGTTGTTTTCTTTTTTCTTTTTAAAAGGAAAAGCTGGGACCTTCGTTGAGAAGATGTACACACGATTTTCCAATCCTTTCTCTTAAAAGTAACCCCCTACCAACTCTCGAGAGGTAGAATATACCCATTGCACCCCCTTACAAGTCGTAAAAAGCGACAAATCAAAGCAGCTTGGACTTTTTGAGAGAGTGTGAGTAAAATAGTCTATTTGTTCCCTTGGTTTTTATGCCTTTTGGGGGGTGTTTGCAACATCTGTACCTTTTGTCTTTTGCCTCGTGGTGCATATGTACGTTTGGTTAAAGGGATTTGGCTTCCTCGGGATTTAGCAAGGTTTGGGCTTCAACATTTTTTCCACCTAGTTTTTGGTCGGCAAAATATAGTCAGGATTGTGCTTATGTGTCGTTAGACCCTGTACATACATACATACATGCTGTAAGAAACCTAGGGTATATGCTATTTGTATTTACGTCTCCGTTTCTAACTTTGTTAGATTTGAGTGATTATTTGTTTGATTATGGGGAGTTGGTGTTAGGAAGATATTTCTCAAAACCGGGTAATTAAACATTTACTATGCGCAGACGTCATAATGTACAGTATTCGCGATACTTTATGTTAGCATGGATTAGTTCCGTAAGAAGGACCTCCCTAATTTATTAACATAAGGAATTCTCGGGATATTTTCACGTATAAGTGTTTGGTTATTTGAAATAGGAATAATTCTGTGTTAGGAGACTGGTTCATGTTTAGATGTATATGGTATGAAATACCTATCTGCATCTTAGAAAAGCGTACTGATAAGTCATACGAATGTGAAGCAAGGAAACCCATGCAAGTGTGAAATTAGAGTTGTTAGTTGATTAGAGGAAAATTATTTGTGATATTAGCGCATTTAAGATCCCTTCAGCTGACAACGACTGCCAGATACTAGTTTAATGTAATATGTAATTTCTATTTTAATTTCCTATCTTTAGGCGCATTTGCAAATCGTTGCCTTTTATATTTTATCTTCTTGTACTTAATGTTTACATTTATTTGGAAGGTCTGTCTTCCTAAATTCTTTCATTTTACATTTTTTGAACTTGACCATTTAGTTGGCACTACATAGCCACTTTGTACTATTACATACATACATATTAGCCGCAGAAAGAAACAATTGTACATCAGTATTAATTTCAGTGGGTGATAAAGTGTAGGTTCCATAGAATCGGAGGGAGTTTGTTTCCCCAAGTAATTGTGAGGTATTTGTGTTTTCATTTAGCAATCCAAAGTAGCACTTTATGAGAGAATGTGGGCCTATATGCAATCTGCTAGTCCAAGTGTATTTGTAGCGAGAAATGAGGATGGTGTCAGGCGGGTAAGGGAGGGAAACTACGCTTTTTTGATGGAATCCACAACCAATGACTACATAAACATGAGGAAGCCTTGCGACACCATGAAAGTGGGAGCAAATCTGGACTCCAAGGGATACGGGATAGCAACGCCAGTAGGATCGGATTTGAGGTACGGTCTACACGTTCAAATGTAGTGTGTAAAATTCAGGGAATTATTTTTATTACATGCCCATTTAGTCTTACATGGATGATCTGGTATTCGATACGGATGTGCAATCAGTATTTTCGTATTGCACACGCAGCCTGGAAGTATTTAGGTGTTTTGACTTACGTCTACGCATTAATATTCTTAGATGCACCGAATCGCACTTATATAAATCGCAAATTACTTTAGATTGCATTCAGACAACATATAACACAATATTTAGGAAGCGTAATAAAGAGGACATGTAATGAATACAAAATTGCATTCGGGTTATGTTCCGAGTCGCTATGGCGTACGTGCATTGTCTAATCATATCCAAGCCTCTATGCTTTTGGCTTTTCTTTTTGCATTAAGAACATACTTAGTTTGATTACTAGGAATTTCGCTTACTCTGAGCATAAATGTGTTCGAGTTCGAAATTGTCGGCAATATCACACTGCCTTCATTGACTTGTAATGGTCACGTGATACGAGGGGACTGGAGTAGATAGATGGTAGTTCAAGCCCCTTGTCCCTGTTTAGTGTTGGCCTCCACTTTCGTATTTCAATTGCCTCCTTCACCTTCTTTTTTCATAGGTTGTCTTCAGCTGTGATGACCTTGGTCTGATTGGGAATGATGGAATGTCCCATATTGCTGCAGTATTCATGTATTGCAGATGACTCTCTACTGATGTGTTCTTTAATCCTTGTTTCTAACACTCTGCCTGTTTCACCAATATAGTCATTCTCACAATCACTGCATTTGATATGATAAACCACACCACATTTCTTCAAATATTCTGTTTTGTCCTTCACGTGTGTGAGTTGTTGTCTTAAAGAATTGTATGGTTTGTGATATATATTAACCCCATGTTGTTTGAATATTTTGGCTAGGGCGTGCCGCGGATGTAAGGCATTCCGATGTTGGTTCTATTTGGATCACTATTGTTTTTGTCAGGTGTTCTCTTCTTCTTATTTGGTAGTTTGAAAATCCACTCTGGGTAGCCATTTGCTCGTAGTGCTGTTTTTACGTGTTCTACTTCTTTAGTCCGATCTGTCTCATCAGTGACTAGGGAGTTAGCTCGGTGAAGTAAAGATCTCACTAGTTGACCTCTTGTGTTCCAGAAGATGATTGGAAGAAAAGTTAAGGTACTTGTCAGTGTGGGTTAGTTTCCAATACACGGTGACTTTGGTTGATCCGTCATCATTTAAGTGTACACATGTGTCTAAGAATGGTATGTTGCCATCTTCTTCTTGTTCTGTGGTGAACTGAATATGTGGGTCAATGGAGTTGAGATGATCGGAGAACTCCTGCACATGGTACTCATGTAGTTCAGTCAAGGTATCGTTCACATATCTAAACCACATAGATGGTGGGTTCATCGCTGATTCCAAGGCCTTCTTCTCAAAATACTCCATATATAAATTGGCAACTATTGGTGAGACTGGGGACCCCATTGCTGCTCCCTGTTTCTGTTTGTAAAACTGCCCATTATAGGTAAAATATGTGCTATCCAAACACAGTCTCAATAAGGTGCAGATATGTTCAATAGGGAGGTCACATCTGGATTTCAGGGTAATGTCCGCTTATAATCTCTCTCTGATTACACTCATTGCTTTGTCCACTGGGATACTGATGAACAGTGCTGATACGTCATAAGAGACCAGTTTTCTACCTGGCGGTACCTCTAGATCACTGATCATTTTGGCAAAGTGTACACTGTTAATGATATGGTGTTCCGTTTTGCCCACTAGAGGTCCTATGACCGAAGTTAGATATTTGGCTAAAGCATACAGTACACTGCCCGAACTAGATACTATAGGTCGGAGTGTGGCATCCTTCTTGTGGATTTTAGGCAATCCATATAGTTTCGGGATGTTTTCAGCAATAGGGTAGATACGATGGTACAATGTGTCCGATATAATTTGGTTTTTCTTCCCTTGTTTTAACACATTAATCAGTTTATTTTGTACTTAGGTGTCTTTGTAACAATTTAAATCTTGATAACAGGTCCCTTATGTGATGATATATTTGATTATAATACCACCTTAGAGATCTTTGTACAAGTAGTTTCTTAATACCAGGGTCCTTATGTGATGATACATTTGATCCTAATACCAGCTTAGATATCACTGTACAAGCAGCATCTTAAAGCTAGATCCCCAATGTGATGATACAATCGATCCTAATACCAGCTTAGAGATCTTTGCACAAGTAGCTTCTTAATACCAGTCCCCTTATATGATGATACATTTGATCCTAATACCAACTTGGATGTCTTTGTACAAGTAACATCTTAATCCTATCTCCCTAATGCTCGAAGCTCTCTGAGCACAAAGCTCAAGCTCTAGCTCGAAATCCCCGAAATTAAATATGGCAATTGGAGTACGTATACATCCTTGGAATTCAGCAGTATGTTAGCAGCAGCATTGTTTGCAGGATAATCCGTATGCACACATGCAATTTTGACAAAATAGTATTCTTCATTGGGAAAGTCAGAAAAAAAAGGTCATGTAATTATCCTAATTTATCATTTTTAATGGCAAGGAAATGCAGCTTTAAGATTTATGTTCAAATTTATCGACAGAGACCAGTTGACTCTTGCAGTATTACAACTGCGAGAATCTGGCATACTGGAGAATATGAAGAAGGAGTGGTGGGACAAGAAATCAGAATGTCCGCTCGAAGATTCTTCACAGGTATAAATATTATCTCAGATTGGTCTTTTGTTAGAGCGAATCGAGGTATAACGAATTTCTTTCTATATTTCTAGGTTTGGCTTTCTTGCTTTAACGGCACGTTTATTGGCTATATCATCCCGGGGAAATGAGAACTAAGTATCTTTTTCAAGGACACATAGAGGCCTTGGCGGGTATCGAACCCGCAACCCTCGCATTACGAGTCGGACGCTATCCCGACTGAGCTACTGCGGCTCCCTCTTTTACATAGATAGCACACATTTTCATCCTCAGTGACAGAACACCTCATTATGATAAGGAGTAAATCATGCTGACACCGAATTATTTTAAAACATGCAGTGGGTCTGGTGCTTGCGATACCTCTGTACTCAGGTGACTTTTGTTTTAAGATTGGTGGTCTACAAAAAAAAAAAGAAAATTCAAAATAACGCAGGGACCATATATCCCTCCATACGTGCCTATTTGCATCCATGCATGCCTCAAATCCATCAATTCATCCCTGCACACATACATCAATACATGCATGCATGTCAACATAAATACACGGTGGGAAAGAAATACACAAGGTAAAAAAGAAATAAAAAGGTGATATATTGGTATAAAAAAGAGATTTGACGACGGCGAAACCTCGAAATTGCACTAGTTGATTAATCAGTTAATTCATTGTTTTATGAATATGTATTACCTCATAACATTTTGAAGTTAACTAGATATCTGTAGCACAGGTACATATATTCGAACTTTTCTGGCTGAATTTTTATCCCCCCCTCCCCCTCCCCCCCCCCACACAACCCCGAGCCCCGTTTCTGTGAGTGTGTACACATTCTAAAACATTGATGTATATGAAGAGAGCAAAACCAGTTACATCAAGTGGTTTAAAATCTCTATCTTAAACGGCGTAGGAGTAGTAACTTAACATTGTATTATCACATAATCCTCTGCCTTATATTCCAAAATAGCGGTAATCATAATTTATAAGATTTTGCGAGTTGGACAATAAAAGCTAGTTGCATACTAGTGTAGAGTATTCCACCATTTACTGAATTCGTTTTGTTTCCAGAGAATTTTTTTGCCGCTGATTTCAGTTCTTTTCTTTGGTTCTAGGATGGAGGACAAACAGAGCTTACCCTCAAAAACGTTGAAGGGATTTTCTACATTCTGGTTGCTGGTCTAATACTTTCAGTGATAATAGCATTCTGTGAATTTATCTATAAATCGAAGGTGGATTCTGCCAAATCTAAGGTAAAGCGATTATTCAATGCAAACCAAACATAAGAAAACCAGAAAAATAAAAAATATATAGTGACAAACGTGTTGGGTCTCAGTAGAAGGTAAATGAGATTTTGGCAAAGTTTGTTTTTTGTGTGCTTGTTTTGAAAAAATAATATATAAAAAAATGGGTGATTGGTTGTCCAATTGTTGTGTTAACATTTTTTAAAATATTTTTCTTTGACATACTTTCTTTTTTTTTCAAGAAGGGTTGCCTTTCAGGTTTTTTTAACCCATTGTATATTGTTTTACTTTTATAAACCTTTTTATATTTTATTCAAAATGGTTAAAATAAATATAAAATGGCTTAAAAACTAATTATAATACAAAATGAGTTGAAGATTTGCTTTTATTCTAACATTAGTTTATACACATTGTTTAACAGATATTTTAAAGTTGTTTTACTAAGTGCTGACATTTCATGACATTGTAGCCTTGCATTGTCATAAATTACATTTATTTGATTTTTTTAACAATTATTTCATCATATGTTAATAGCTCTTTTTGTTTGGTTTTTATTAATTTTTCTTTCACTTATTTTTAATTTTAATTCTTCTTTTGCTAAGCGTGTTACTTAATTTTCTTCGACACGCGTTTTTGTTTTCTTTCTATAAAAACAATAATGTTATCTTTTATGGTTTTGTTTGTTAAACTTATTTCCGTGTGCATTTTATCAGCTTATTCAGGCGTTAAATTAACTTTCCAGAGAAGTATACAAATTATAATAGATAATTATATATATATTTTTTTCTGTAAGAACAAATTTATATTAGTTAATTTTCGTCATGTCAGGTGACAAATTATCGAAAACAAAAATGAGGTTTGTTAAATATAACCATTCCAGCTTTTACCAGCAAAAATACGCCCATTTTTTAAAATGTCTTCAATACTAATTGTTATATCAAATATAAATAATTTTGGTTTAATTTTCATTTTCCAATTGTTTGCATAAAGCTTCACTTGCAGATGTTACGGATATGCATCTCTTGTTTATAATACGTAAGTGTTTAGCAAATACATTTTTACCAGAACATTCATAAATATCATAAAACGAATATATTTTACAGTTATTTTATACAAAAATATTTTAAATATTTATATTTGTTATAGTTTAGGTGTAGATTTAATAAATTCAACTTTAATTTCCTATTTTATTTCCATATTATTTTATGTTTATCTTCTGTTTCAATCTTATTAAATGTACTTTATATAATATATACAGTTGTTTTTTTTAAACCTTTTTATATTTAATGTTATAATGACCAAAATAATATTTTTTTTTGAAATAATAAAAATTGTCCTATGTATTAGGAGGGAATATATAATCAATTGAATCCCTATTTATATCGCTCTGGTGTATTTAAAGCTGTTTTATTAAAGCCCATAAAAGAATATGGTTCAGTTGTGCATTTATTATAATTATCTGAAAATAGTTATTTAATTATTTCTCCAGAACAATGATCTTCAGATATTTGACGTATATGTTTGTTATCTAACCCATTAAATAATACAAAACATTTAGTATTTCGCCTAAAATACTTTGGCACATTACAATACGATTGACTTAGATAGATGCAATTTGTGTTTTTATTTCTTGATAACGAAAAATATTCTTTATTTTTTTATATTACTATGGTTAATTTTAATACTATCAAACACGATTATTTTGTGTGTATCATTATCTAAATTTTCGACTGGAATAAATTCTTCTGGGGATTAAGATATATAATACTATTTTTTTATTAGTTTCATCTTCTAGTGTGTTGTATACTTCTTCCAACATGGTATAGTTTGGTTGGTCATCACTGATCATTGATAGGATATATGATAAATGCGTCATAATTAAAGGATTTACTTAATACATTAAGCTACAGTTTATTTTTTGCTTGTCTGGTGCTTCCAATAATCATATAATGACAACCAGGTAATAAGACGTGATATTGGTATTGTTGTCTTTTTCATTATCAACCTAATGATTGATTATTTTTTATTATAATACTTAGTTTTATAAAAACTAAGTTTAACTTTCGTTATAGCCATTTAGTTTGGACAATTTTAAAAATATTTTTCCCAGGGTTCTACATACTTTTCACTTGTTTTGAATTTTGTATTTCTTTAGACACAAATTTTATCGTTGGTTATGATCATGAAAAAAGCTGGAATGGTTATATTTAACAAAATTGCCCATGATAATCACAATAGATTAACCATGATATTTGTTTAGGTTCAATGTATAATCATGGCTTTTAAAAAAATAAAATATATTATATTGTGTTAGAATATTCCGTTTTAGATCTTCTCGTACAGGTACTGTTGCCATTTACATTTCAATATCGCTGCATTTTGTACATTCTAACCAAGATATTGTACTTGTTTTTGTTTCTCAAGAAATTATATACTGAACACTTTTGGGAATTAAAAAATGGGGATTTATGCTTGACATGAAATATGTTATCATCAACATATGTGTTATTTGTTAAATCAACATTAATAGTAGCTATATAGCTTGAGGTTATTTTATTTTCAGCCATCTAATGTGACGTCTATTGTATCACCGCATTTTTTATGGAATTTTTATCATTTGATTGCAATAATTGGTAGTAATACTATTCATAAAATGTTTAGTAGGACAATCCTGGGCGTTGGTTGGATCAACCATTTTTGTAATTTTTAATTTATTCATATTAACATTACTATAAAATCTTGTGGAACCACTATCTGTTTCACCAAATCTAACAATTTGCTCACTCCGCATATATTTTGATTAGTAAACCATCAGAATTTAATTTATAAAATTTACATGATTCTTATCATCATCGTATGCTATAATATTTATTTGTTTCCTGGTTTGAATGCAAAAGTCTTTCCAGAAGCAATATTGGAACATCCCAAAGTTTCTTTTTTGTTGTCATCGTCACTGAAGTTGACTCATAAATCTCCTTTCATTATATCACCAGTTTTTGCTAAGAAATTTTATTTAATTTGAGTAATTTTAATATTTCTTAATCAACTTTTTGAATTGATTAACCATTTTGTTACTGCATCACTTTCACTTGTAGGTTGTTCTAATTTTACATTCTTATGATTATTCATGTTTCGATTTTGTAACTGTTCCGATGATGCGGGTTGTAGACCTACTCCACGGTGAAATGATTCATCCAATTCATTTTTAATGCAAATAACTTCTTTTTTGTGTTGCATATTTAGTAGTATCCAAATCTCTATAACTAGTATCAGTCATGTTTCAAAAAAAGTATAACTCATATATAATATATATGGAGTAAATTGGGTATACTCGTAAAGTAAGTTTATCAGAGGTTCAAAAAGAAAGAAACAATATTTGTACAATCCAAAGAGTTATATGATAATCCCCCCACCCCCGAAACCACACAAATAACGTGTCACAAACGGTGGTAATGATAACATGTTACTATCACTTTTAGAAATTACGAAGTTACAAAAAGATGGTGTAATTGATATTGAATATAATAGCGACACATTACGTAAACATGTTGCATGTTATATACCAAAAGAAAGAGTATTTAAAGTATAAAGTTTAGGTTGTATTTTACTCCATATTAAGTCATATTGTTATATTTTCTGTTTTCGTAATTTGTTTTGCATAGGAATTTTACACGTATCAAAAAAATTTTGAAATATGTAAACAGACTTAAGAGTTTTCTTTATTGGAAATTCAGTTTGGATAAGCTCAACCACTTTATAATACATATTAATTCCGTTCTAGTTTTATGATCACTGTAATAATTATTATTTGATTCATAATTAAATAATAATTTAGATAAACACGATAAAAATATGTATGTAATTATAATAATAATTGATAAATTCTTTAGGGTGAGTATAACCATGAGGAGATGAACAATTTATGCATACATAACTAACATCAAATAATTGTATGGTAGGTTTTTGGCAACATTTGTCTTCTGGATCAACATTTTGAACTTTTGAACTTTTCTAAAATCATCTTGTACAAAACAAAAATAACAAATATTCTCGTCTGGTATAAGCTTCACTTTAATAAAATATATTTCGCGTTGTTTTGTATTATAACTAATTATATAATATACGTATATATTTTTTTGGTATTATATATAAAATATAACGTAATAATTAATATGAGATTTGAGAGAATTGACACGAGGAAGAAAAGAAAACAAATAATTGACAAATGGTTGGCAGACCGTGAACATTTAACGAAACAAATATTAGAAGAAAAATAGGCAAAGCAAAAATTTCAAGAAGATATTGCGCGACCTTTAGCAAAGCCCATTTAAAATAAAATATTTTAGAAAATAGTAAACTACAAGAAGATGTAGATAAAAAAACAAGATTAGTTAATTCACAAATTGTAAGAAAAACAAGACCAATTAACAGCAGCATTATCGCAAATAGATTATGCTATATTGCAAGAATTAATGCCAGAAAAAAAGAAAAATTCTAAGAATTAATGCCACCGCAAAAGATGAAAAAATAATGACAATTTTGAACTAGATTAAACACCAGATGATAAAGGATATTATAAAAACTTGGTTTACAGAAACGTAACAAACTCCCAACTGAAGATATAATTACAATTAAGAAATGATGTAGTGAATAAGCTTAAGGAGATATAGATTATGTCAAATCCAATTTAGCTAGATAAAAAGCACTCTAATTCATGAATAGAGGAAGAATGAGAAAAAATAGAAGAATAAATTTCAAATTGAATCATTAAAAAAATACAATAAAATTATTAAAACATAAATACCAGCAATAAAATTTGTTACACTACAAGAAAAAACAACGGAACTAGACGAAAGAGAAACTGCGAAACCAGAAGACAGAGAAACAATGGAACCATTAGATCCAGATCCAAAATCACTTGACAAAATTGCTATCAGATATTTAAATAAGGGTAAAAAAAGGAAAAGAATACATCAGCGGCGAAGAAGAAGCAAAGATAGCAGAAGTATTGTCAGAATTATAAAACAAATCATATTTTGGAAAATTATACACTGGTCCTGAAATATTATTAAAACTAAGATGCTTACCGTGATAATAAGCGTGTGTTAGTGTGTTACCTTGTAAAATAGAAGGTGTACAGAGCTAACTAGAGACATAAGCAAAAACCACATAAATAAAATAAGGAAACAAAGCATGTATTAATCAATGGAAATATCCAAATACAAGATATCTTAGGTGAAACGTTAAAGAAATTATTAAATCTGCATTCTATACAATTCTTGACATCTTTGATGCATGGTAGTGACTTAATGCATGGCAGTGGAATGAAAAAGTGATAATTGTGTACCGTCATAGTATATACATACATGACAAAAGTTGTATCGCCATATTTGAATATTTTGGAAGATGATCCAACTGATGAATCAGTATCGTGATAGTAATAACATGAATAAAGATGGTCAATATATCATAAAAACGATGGATACAGATATGCTTTTACTACCACGTAGTTTTATTGAGATCAGAGGTAGATTACAAAGACAATTAGACTCCACCAGCAAATTATCCTGCGAATGCTGCAATATCATTAGTCAATAACATATTATTCATATTTCCCAATAATAAATGGATAATAATGTGATGGAACAAATTTTCTATATCTCCCACAAGCTAGTACCATAATAGGATTAGTATGTATTCAAATAATTATGGGAGAAATTGGTTATGGCTTAAAGATAGTGACATTGGTAATGGTACTGAGGTAATACCACTAGCAACAGTTAATGCAACACCGCCAATGCCGGCTAACTCGACCGTTTTGTTAATGGAAAAATATTTAGAACAGCGTTTAATGCAGACTTATAACTGGTAATAATGAAGGATTTACAAACAACAGCTTCTACTGCCAACAAACAAGCGTCGTTCTATTTTCTATTATCTAGTATATTTGGTGTAAATATTGTATTTCATGGTGTCAAGCACTCCATAATTTTAGATAGAAAGAGCATATAGAGAAAATGCAGGTAAATTTAACATTAGTCATATTATCTTGTGGATGCCCAGACTTGAATTCAATGACAAGTGTTATTGAAACAAAATTAATGGCTGGCGAGACCAAAAAAAAAAAAAGTACTTTGAACAGACAAAAGTATATTGACAACAATATAATCATAATGATTTAAATCCAACATAGAGCATCACCACAAATGTGTCTGAACCATTGCCAAGACTGTGTTTATAGCATTCAGAGTACAACCAGAACTATTGACCAAGAAGAAAACAAGATGGTATTTGATCATACAAATTTAACACGAATAAATGTTACAATTAATAGTGTTTAATATCCTGAGCGGGCATTACTAGGCAATTATTCAAGAACCTACACGATGTTCCAGAATGCAGTTAATAAATTTTAAAACTCTATATCCCATATTTCATTTTGATGTTGGTAAACATGATGAAAAACTTATAATGAGTACCAGTAATATTGATGTCACGTAGGAGTTAGGTGTTAATTTTCAATGTGGAGATCCTCTAGCAGATACGTCATATCATTGTTATGATTTTATCTTCAGCTAACGTTACCAAACATTAAATGTAAGGAATGGTAAGATGAATGTTGTTGCATAACCATATAGTATAAACAGTTGTACAAAAGTTCCTGTATCATTTTCAAATCAATAAATCGAAATATTAAAAAATACTTATTTTTAAAAATCAACCAATACTAATATTAAAAGCGAATTAAATTAAAGGTGCTTATGCTAAGATTATTCTGACCAAACACAATTACGGAAGTGTATGATTCCAAACAAAATAAAATATTATTTAGAATATAACGTGAAAAAATATGCCAAAACAAGGTGGTTCAATCTTTCCCGTTATTATACGCTTGCTCCAAAGATATTTGCAACATTAGCAAATATACTGTCATCATTAGGTTTGGAAGTAGCCACAGCAGCGGGTCACGGTGTAACATCAAAAGCAACTCCAGATTCTTGTTTATCTAAACGAAGACTCTAATATATATATATATATATATATATATATATATATATATATATATATATGTATATATATATATATATATATATATATATAATTCTATACATATTTTACATAATTGCATTGAGTTCGGATTGAGTTTAAGCAAATACCCCAAAATAAAAGAAAAGAATATGCATAAAAAATGTTTCAAACAATCTCTCATTATAAGACTTGATAAAAGCTAATTACATGGCTCAAATAAATTGATGTTAATGAAAAAGCAAATAAAACGAATTACAAGAGTAAAAGGCCAAGGTCATGATGTAGATATAAAATCTCTACGGACACAATTAAACTAACAAAGTGGGTTCCTTTCTTTGTTACCTTTACTCGCGGGGGCAGCAGGTTCTCATCTACCCGGTCTTTTGGGAACTCTTTTTGGAAATAATTAGCATTGCCAGGAACAAGAAGTAAATGTCTTTTTTTTTTGTTTTTACCGAGAACACCATACATAAAAAAGTGATAAAACCTCTTAGTAATATTCAAATTGAAACGATTATGAAAAAATGAGGTTGTTATAGTAAAGATATGCTCCCAAACAAAATTTAAAAATGAAAGTAGTATAGTTAATTTAGAAGACTTTTTTCAAAGTTAATAGAACAACTAGGGTAGACATTTATAATGATCCCTAAAGCACAAAAATTGAATATTTTTTTATTTATTTGTGTTAATTCCACACGATATTATTAACGAATACAAATATTTTACAACTATTCTCAGTTACCACATGCGGATAGTAGCATGTGCGGTTATTATTGCATGTATTATACCAAAGATAGATACAGAGGTCAAAAGCCAAAAGAAATTTTGCTAGATTTTAAACAAGTCATTTCAATGAGCACCTAATAAAACATTATGCAAATACAATAGAACATAGTTATATAATACATTAAATTATATGTTTTAAGTGTCAAAAATGATACAAATCATGAGTTTATTAGTCATACAAAGAATAATAGAAGGATTATGAAACGTATATGTTCAAAAACAATAGGCAGTAAACTATCTAAAACAACAGGTTCCAAACCATCAACAGCAACAACCAAGTAATTTTAATATGCAAATAGATAATTCATGAAATCATATTGTTTGAAGTGGAAGAAAACAAAAACTGATACAGATTATGTCGCGTTTAGTTAAACAAAGAATATTAAAAGAATTATGAAAGGAGTATATTTAATGTGTGAAACCAAAAAAAGCAAAAAGCTAAATAAATAAATTTTAAGAAATTGCAACAAAAAAAAACAGGTGGTAAAATATATATGCATGAAAAACTGTTACCTTTATTACCAAAACAAGGTTTAACATTACCAGGTTACTGATATTGTGGACCTGGAAACTCCTTAGATAATGGAACCCCGGTTAATATATTAGATGTTATATATGAAAAACGTGGTTATTGTTATAGTAGTAGTACCCCTAAATGTGATAAAGTAATGACTGATGAATTAGATAGACATATAAATAAAACAATATCAGAAAAGCAACCAAAATATATTTGTCAAACCAATCATAAATCTTCAGCATAAGTTAGGTTTAGGCAAATTAGAAAACGAAATGCGTAATAAAATTGTACTCAACGCCTTGTAATAACAGATAAATTAGATTCAATATGGTCAGTCGATTTGGTTGACATGCAGCAATTTAGTAAGAATAACAAATGGTATAAATATTTACCAACTGTGATGGATACAATCAGTAAAAATGCATGCCTAATACCACTTCAGAATTAAAATTGAATTAATATAACAGATGCTTTTAAAGAAATTATACAAACAAACAAAAAACCTCAGAAAAACTCTGGGTTGACCAAGGAACATACTTTTATAATAAAACGTTTGAAAAATGGTTAAATGATAATAGGATTGGACTGTTTCATACGTTTAATGAGGGAAAGACTGTGGTTATTGAACATTTTAATAAAACTCTTAAAAGTATAATGTGGAAGTATTTTACAGCAAACAACACAGATAAATATTTAGATGTTTCCCAAAAATGATAGATAAATATAATAATACAAGACACAAAAGTAATAAAATTACACCTATAGAGGCCACCAAAAATGAAAATGAGCAACCTGTTCATATGAATCTATATGACTGTTATGATTTTAAAGGATAAAAGCGAAAATATAAACTAGGTTATGTGGTCAGAATATCTAACAAAACTATATTATTGAAAAAGGATATACTCCAAATTGACAGAAGACATTTTTTAGATAATAAATATCAGATATATTAACTCCATTGTTTATGGAATAGAAGATTTAAAAGGTGAAATAACTGAGCCTAAATTACACAATAGATCGTTATAACTGAGAAAATATTAGAACATAATTATAAAAATAATAAAGCGTTTGTTAAACGGAAAGTGAATGGCCAGCAATTTAATTCTTTTGTACCCTTGAAAGATATATAAATTCATTTTCAAAAAGTTAGGAGTTATGTTTTTTCATATGCAAATCCTTTGATCCCTTCGTCATAGTTTTGGTGCACACATCACATATAAAAGTTTGTTTATTGTACATTTTTATAGCTATCTTCCTTTCTTCATCATTCTCTTTTTTAAAATCTTATATATTCTATTCTTTCGGTAGTACATTGTAATATTCAAATGTATAAAATAAATCTTTAATTTTGCATTTACCTGACTTACACATATTTTTACTCTCACAACACATTTTTACAATACCAGCATTAATCCCAATATTACACTATACATAATAGAATGATTGCAAATAATCAACTTTTTTGGTTTGGATACAAGTTCATTTTGCAAAATGTTGTTTTAGACCAATTGTTACCTATAAAACAGTCATCACGAAATACTGCTGACTTTTAAAATTTTCCTGCGCAGTCATAAGTTGCAAATTTTCTAGTTTATTACTTAAATTATTATTATCTACATAGTAAATAACTTTACCATCAAGAACATTCCCAAATTAAACGATGTGTTAAATATCTTCAAAAATCACGATTTTTCTCTCTAACACAAACTCGATTATAAGGCTACCTAATCAATATTTGTTGTCAAATAATGTTTTATTTTTAACATGTATAATTAAATCATCTTTATTTGCAGCATATAAGTTATAAATAGAGCGTGTACCCTAGTCTTCTCTCTCTCTCTCTCTCTCTCTCTCTCTCTCTCTCTCTCTCTCTCTCTCTCTCTCTCTCTATATATATATATATATATATATAATATATATATATATATATATATATATATATATAATATATATATGTATATAATTCCTTAGCCCAAAATAAAGCTTGAAGAATGAAATATATGATATTTAATAATGGAAAACTTCCAAAAATTTAATCTAGAAGAATTAACAAAGCAAGTAATAATATAATTCAATCACAACAAGTACAATGTTTGAAAAACTGAAAAAAATGATAATAACAGAATAATTCACTAATTCATTTGCAGTTAATTGTGAGATCATACCATAAAAAACATAAATCAAAGAACAAAAGAACACAAAAACATTTTTAGAAAATGATCAACAAAGTTATACGTGATCTGCTAACAAGAAAGAATTAAAAAAAAACGAGGATCACTAAAATACCACTGAGTTATTAAAATAGAATTAAAAAAAAAGAATGTTGAAATTGAGAGGCATATATCAAGCCCAATAAATGCTATTTTGAATGATAGTGAGATTGATAGTGCTTCGTTTTCAAGTTATCAAATAATTGAAGAGTAATTTCCTGAATATTGTGAAGTGGGTTCTAACTGGACTGTTTCAGGTATTTTTTAAATTTAAATTTAAATATATCAAAATGCTCGCCATTTCGTGGATATTCATGTACACACACACAATTATATATATATATATATATATATATATATATATATATATATATATATATATATATATATATATATATATGTATATATATATATGTATGTATATATATATATATATATATATATATATATATATATATATATATATATATATATATATATATATATATATATATATATAATTAAAGCCTAAAAAAAATCATTCATAAAGGTGATCAATAAATATAATCGTTGTTATGAATGGGCTATTTTATTCGCATTACATCCTCAGGAACAGGGCCCACAAAGAACAACGGGATACAAATAAGTTCGATACAATTCAATTTCCAGTAAATATTAAGGATATTATTAAATTTGAAGAATTAAACAATCTGCATGGTAATAGCCTTGGATATGATAATAATTATATCTATATATTATAATTTATTATTAATATCAGAAGATATTAAAGAATAAATAAACTACTACTATATTTGGATAAACAATATTTCCAGATTATTACATAAAAACTCATCAAGGGAACAAATTGTCTAAATTTGTTTGATGAAAAAGATTACTAGAGAGTCACATGGAAAATTGTAAAGGAATTTATGAAGCAGGTCAAAAAGTGGTATGTCCTGAAGAAGAACATAATTTACTTCATTTTGAAAACGATCAAAACCATATGCCTGTTCCATTTGTAATATATTCTGATTTCGAAGCTCTTAATCAAAAAGAAAAGGAAAATGCAGGTAATACAACAGAAATAACTGCACCATGCCCTTTTAGTTATATATTAGTGCGAAGTGATGGAGAAATAATGTGCATACAAAATAAAGAGGTAAAATGTTATTCAAAGTTAATGAAAAATCTTGAATATACAACACAAACTGTCAATATGATTTTCAAACAACCAGCAAAAAGTTAATGAATGAAAAGGATAAAAAAAACAAGATAAATCTGAAACACATTGTTATATATGTGAAGAAAAAACTAATGGTTAAGTGAGAGATCATTGCCTTATTAGTAGGAAATATTGTGGAGCAGCACACAACAAATACATTGGACAGTTAAAATTCATTGATAGTATGCAATGTATTATGGGTGGACTTGACATTATAAGTAACGCTATGAAAGATGATGATTTTAAGAGAACTAAAACGTTTGCAATAAAAAAGAAAAAAAAATATGATTTTTTTTTATTACGAAAGAAGGGTATTTACCCATATAAATGTATAGACAGTTTGAACAATTTGAAGAAACAAAATTACCTCAACGAAATAAAAAGATTTTTATTCAACTCTAAGAAATTAAAACATGTCTAATACTGATTTTGCACATTGTAAATAAAACATGTCTAATAATGATTCTGCACATTGTAGATATAACATGTCTAATAATGATTCTGCACATTGTAAATAAAACATGTCTAATAATGATTTTGCACATTGTAAATAAAACATGTCAAATAATGATTTTGCACATTGTAAAAAAAACATGTATATTAATGATTTTGCACATTGTAAATTGCTTTGGTATAAATTTGGCTGCAATTATTATTTAGAAACTGACGTAATAGTTCCAGCGTTTTAGAAAAGTTATGATAAAAGAATATAAGCTAAATCCATGTTATTATATTAGCAGCGCATCATTATCATTTGATTGTTTACTGAAATATAATACAGGATAAAATCTTGAACTTCTTATTGATATTGATACGCATTTATCAAAGGTGTATAGCAATGGCTGGAGGAAAAAGATATGCAAAAGCAAATAATATATATATATATATATATATATATATATATGCCAGATCATTATAAAACAAAGCCATCTTCATATATATTATACCTTGATGCAAATACATTATATTCCTGATCCATAACATAAGCTCTTCCATACAAATGATTCTAATGGATTGATCGAGAAAAAATAAACATTGATGAAATATTAAATACTGCTGATGATAACCCTACAGCATACTTTATAGAAGCTGATCTAAGATTTCCAAAATAATTACACGATGCACATAGTGATTATCCATTAAAACCTGAAGCTATCAAAGTAAAGTAGGATTGGTTATCAGATTATCAAAAAAGAGTTGTTTAGGTAAAAATAAATTGGTAGAATACCTAATCTAATGAGCAAAGAAAAATATGTTCTGTATTGTAGAATACTAAAATTGTATGTGCAGCTTGGATTAAAAATAACAAACGTTCACAGAATAATGAAATTATAACAAAAACCATAGATGACATCATATATTAGGCATAATATAAAACTAAGAAATGAGGCAAAACAACAGGGCAGTGGTTATGAGTTTTGTTTATATGAACCAATGAATAGCGCTGTTTTTTAGAAGACAATCGAAAATGTAAGACTCAGAGTAGGTATACAGTTATGTAGAACAGAGGAAACAGATAGAATAAGAAAATTATTTAGCAAGCCATCCCTTTCAGGACGGAAAATATTCAATGACGTTTTTGTTGGTATAAATATGATAAATACAAATAGAATGCTAAATAAACCAATTTATACTGGCAGTGCTATACTTGATCTCTCAAAATTATTAATGTATAGTTTTTATTGTAATCATTTAAAAGTAAAATATGGTGGCACAATTAAATTGTTATATACTGATACAAACTCATTAATACTGGAAATATTTACAGATCATGTATATGAAGATATGAAAAAAGATAGATATACATCTGTATGATACAGCTGAATATCCAAAAGATCATTTTCTAAGGAGTAAAAACAATTTTAATGTATATGCTGAATTTAAAGATGAGGCATATGGTACAATTAGTACTGAATTTATAGGATTATAAGAGATATTGTATTCATTTCTATATTTAAATAATAATAATATTAAAAAAGCAAAAGATGTAAGTTGTAGTGTAGTAAAATCAAATTTAACACATGAGTTGTAATAACATGTTTTATTTGATGGAAACAAACTAACAAGTAAATTGCATGCTATAAGATCCCCAAAACATATGTTGGGTGTTTACGAAACAAACAAAAACATGTTTAAGCGCATAAGTTGATAAAAAGCAAAACATTCATAGAATAAATAAATTCTCTTTTGGTCGTAAATTTTTTTACAATATATAAATATATATATATATATATATATATATATATATATATATATATATATATATATATATATATATATATATATATATATATATATATATATATATATATATATAATCAATTACGTAGTAAAAGTTCCAGTGTGTGTTTATGTTATATGGACATTTTTGGATCTAATACTGAAATACGTATTGAATATCAAAACTGTACGATTAAATGGCTATGTAACCAAATATAGAATAAGCATCTAAAATCATGCGTGAGACCAGTACTAGCGAATTTGGCGCGGCTTTGTTTCTTGTGGGCTTGTTTGCAAAAAGTTATCTGGGTGGTTGGTTTGTAAACCTTTTGGTTAAACATTTTTTATATATATTTCTTTAAACCATTTGATATTTTTTTTAAAAACCATTTTTATATTTTATTTAAAATTGTATAAATAAAATATAAATGGCTTGAAAGTGTTTTTGAATATAAAATGGTCTAAATTCTCCTTAATACATTATATATATATATATATATATATATATATATATATATATATATATATATATATATATATATATATATAACGTTTATTACCTAATGTATGTTTCACAGCTAATTGTATAATTTAAGAAATTGTAAAGTTAGTGTTCGTTCTGTTATGTCCACGCGTTGATATTCTTAAATGCGCCAAATTGAACTTTAACATGTTCCAACATGCTCAAAAGTCTATTTATGCCGTGTATATTTTTAAGAAGCTGCGAGCTGCATGTTTTGGTTCTAGTCGGGGGTAAAGAACACGCTTGATATGGCGTAGGAATACAATTCGGCCCTATGGCGTCAACGTATTCCTACTATATTTAGCTCGTTCTTTCCGCCAGCTCGGAAAAATAAAAAACACACGTACATAGTTTGTATATAACCAATACTTTTGCACGAGTGCATGTGAGAAAGAATACCATAGCCCATCGACATTACTGGATGACTTGTCAATCGCTAAAATGGTATGCTAATTACAACGTTTCATGACTGAGGCTAAGTTTTTAAAGATCATCTTGAACTTCAGTTCCATATGTAATTCACAGAGGGGAATAAAGATGAGAGAAACATAATTCTTCGGCAGAGTACATACCTTTCAACATATAAGTTCGAACAAGCACGAAAGACACGTACACGTCGATTCTAATTGTTGTGATATTGTATTTTCTTAAAATGCATTTTGTTTCTATATATTGTACATTTTATCAAATATCATAGTTTCTTTTCATTTAAAGTGTGAAATGAGAGTTGATTATTCACGGGTTCTTTTTGTAATTTATTTTACAGACATCCTTCGGTTCTGTCCTACGCAAAAAAGCAAGGCTCTCTTTCAGAGGATCTCTAGATGGAGATACTCCAGGGGCGAGCACTCCATTAAGAAAATCTATGTCAACAGTACGTATAAATATTTCCAGTAGTAAGTGCTTAACTTACGACATTCTCTGCCAGATTTCATTGAGTTCTGCCGTCCTTACCTCTGTCAACACCTTGGTATTTTGAAAGAATCTTGCAAAATGCAATCTGAAAGATGTATATTCAAAAATACCCTTTTTTCTGATCTATATAAAGCTTCCCAATTCATATTTGCTTTGGAAATATATTTTTTCAGTTCAACTATATTTTTGACTAAATATTTAACGAACTTATTTTGCGAAGGTGTAACTAGCAGCATTTAAGTCAAATTATTACGCCGTGACGTTTATGTGGTGAAGACTCCAAAGTAACGTGGTCAAACACTACATAATCCCTGGGACATTGACAGAGGTAAATGGAACAGCGTAATGAAATCTGCGTGAGATTGATATCATAGCCTCACCTAACCATTTTAGATGTCACTTACATCATTAACTCTAAGCTAAAGATTAGAGATTACTAATTTGATAATTTAAAGCTAGTGGATGAGGGTCTGTATTTTTAACCAATAGGATGTTAAGATAAACCATCGTATTTATTGTATTCGTCATTTTTGGGATAAACCATATCTCTGTGCAAATTCATACCATTTAGTGACCTACTAAATATTTTTATTGGCGTTTGAACGAACGAAAACTTACAGATTTGGCACCAAATTCAATTTCCACCATCACGCCATTACTGAGTTTTCTTTTTTATGAACTTTTTGACTTTTATTCATAGTCATATAACTTCTAAACCTTGGGTGAATATATTATTATTATTATTATTATTATTATTATTATTATTATTATTATTATTTCTTGGACGCATCAATAGGAGGGCATATTGGAAATATTTATTGAAATTAATAATTTGCATATTCATTATTATCTTAATAAACAGCCACATTCCATACACGAATGTGTATTTAAGGCTCGTCTTGTTTAAGTAGTGATATTACCAAATAACTTTATTTTTCAGTTTGAGGTAGATAGAAACTGAGTTGATGACTTGTTCAAGTTGTATAATGAAATAATCGTCATATAATAATAATAATAATAATAATAATAATAATAATAATAATAATAATAATAATGTGATGATGATGATGATGATTATATTTATTATTATTATTTCAGTATACCTATACAGGCCCTCCACAAATGGTCGGAGCAGATGGCTTTACCGAAAGTAATACACACACTCAGGTGTAACGAAAGGAAGATAACCTTTAATGCCATGTAACTACCTGAGAAAGTTTGTATGAAAAGAAAAACAAACACAACAAAAACAAGATTTTAAAACCAACCATCTGCCTGTTGGTAATACTTAACTTCCAATAGAAGAATGAATGCAAGAGTTTAAAATATTGTTTATTAACCCGTCTGTAAAACATAGGACAAAGAACAACAAGTAAGCTCAAGGGGACCTTTTTTGTGAGAGACTTTGAGCGACATACAATGCAATAAAAAGGGTGTATTACAATATTTTTTTTACAAAAGGACATTGTGAAATACAATTAAATCGACCAGTCAATGGACCAGTTTTTTCATTTTTAACAGGTGTCCTTTTGATAGAGGTTATGCATGAAAGTTATATTAAGAAAAAGATTCTGAAATATTGTTCATGATGAGTATGTGTCCTTCATTTGGAGATGTCCACTAAAGCAAAATTTACTGTATTATATCTCTACAATGAAACAGACAAGAAAGCCAGTAGTAGGCTATAACATATATGATCACTGTCTGTTGTTGTAACAAACCATGCCCTGAGAAACTTTTATTCATCTAATCTGTCTTTATCAAGTTTTTAAGTTGGGCAGATATTAGCATTCAGTCGAGTCCCTCGAGATGCTACCGATTGATTCTAACCTGGTGTGGACCGATATAGAATGCACACGTAAGGAACGATACTGGATACTTCAATTGAAAACTCATAGGGAGTTCGGCCTAAATGAAAAAGTCTAACCTTCCTAATGCAATCTTATCAAAACAACAGCCAGGGATCAATTTATCACACGTACGCAATTTTTGCGATAATATTTACCCAAGTAAATATTCCGTAACCCTTTACATGTATTATTGTTATTGTTTTATTAATTATTATTATTATTATTATTATTATTATTATTATTATTATTATTATTATTAAAAGTCTAACCTTCCTAATGCAGTCTTATCAAAACAACAATCAGGGATCAGTTTCTCACACGTACGCACTTTTTGCGATAATATTTACCTAAGTAAATATTCCGTAACTCTTTATATGTTTTATTATCATTGTTTAATTATCATCATCATCATCATCATTATTATTATTATTATTATTATTATTATTTGAACTCTTGTTCAATATCCCGCTATACCATGCTCTTGACATACTTCCTTAGTACCTCCTTGCAAAACTTTACCGGGATATAATTTCTTTTGCACATTTTGATGATGGTGTTGATTTTTCGCCGCGCATGGTGTCAGTCCTTTGTTCAAAACCTGGAATTAGGTAAAAACAGTTGGTCCTCTGCGTGATAGGCACGATACACACTTCTTTCAATTTTTTTTACACAACTTTGTTAGGCTGATGGCAGCATAATATTAATATGTAATTTACCCGTTTTAGACCGTTTTTAATTGTGTCTTCTTTCTTTCTTCTATTGTTTATCATTTGTTTGTTTATTTCCCAGTCATTGAAACATGTAGGAGTCACGAAGTTTTCTTGGCTTTTGTGTTTAGTGTTTGTTTTGTGGATCAAAATTGTTTCTTCCCATGAGGAAGAGATTGTTAGCTCGAAACGTTGGAAACCTGTTTTATATTTGCGCCGTTATCAATTTGTGTGTCATTACATATATATATATATATATATATATATATATATATATATATATATATATATATATATATATATATATATATATATATATATATCTGTCTATGTGTCGGTTCATATATATTGAAATTTGTAAATTCAACAGGATATTAGTAATATGTTCATCCTATATACATTTTAACTCAAAAACAAGATGAAACTTCCATCATTGTTTTCACAAAAGTGATTGACGAAATATAATGACAACCCAGTATTTTTTAAGCTGAAATATATATTACTTGCATTACTCTTGATCTTGATGAACATACAGTAAGACTTGTCGAATGATTTGAAAAGCATGCGACATTTCGGAAACGACACAACATCTTCAATTTAAAACTGTTATTTTCGTAACAAGATACACAGTACACGAAAACGGCTACTCTGAGTTTTAAGATTTTGTGATTTGAAAAATGAACTAAATTTTGGATTTATACTTTTGTAAACTATAAACAAGATTGAAGGATAGGTAGAATTTCAAAATGAAAGTATAATTTTATGATTGCAACACATATATTGTTCTGTTTTCTTGACTTTGCTGATCATCGTGCCTACAATTACTATTTTAGTTATAGTCACAGAGAACATCCAAAAGAACTTAATTGTCATAAAAGTTAATACAAAGTAATTAATTTTTTTTATTACTTTCTAGCAAATTTGAACTATGAAGCCCTACTCTCTCTCCCCCCCCCCCCTTCTTCTTGTAGTGATAGTTCTTGTGCAGATATAGCTTTGTTTCATACGTCACATAAGTTAAAAATAACCATTCATTGCTTATATACTGGGGATTATTGTTTGTAATGTTACTCTTTTTTCTACATGAATAAATCTGAGCTTGGGAAATTCTGGTTCATTAGTAAAAAAAAAAGCATTCTCCTTATAAGATAACTTGTCTTACCTGGTAGTTGTTCTCAAATTTCGTATGCATCTCTTATGCTATTAGTAGAGATAGTGAATGTTTCCATTTATTTGCCACTATGAGGGACATAACTGCGATTCAATGTTATTGCCCTTTGTTACCTGTTGTCAAATAGGATGCTGAGGTGAAAGTGATACTGACATGCAAGTTATTTATGATGCATTTTCCACACGAGTGCAGCATGTATATGATAATGCATATTTGTATAACGATTATGTTTATCATTCACAAGCGACGAAGATCATGGAACAAGTGAACGCGGAACAAGTGAGTTATTTCATGTTTAACAGGAGTGAATTATTAAACACAATCGCTATAATGTCACGTACTATTATATTTAACGTATTTGTCACAATAAATTTGTACTCGCACTTCTCTGTTTTATAGTGGAAGAAATACAGTAGATGTATACACTGTTTCAAGTTGTTATAACTTGAAACAGTGTATACATTTACTGTATTTCATGATTAGAGACCTTAAATGGACACCCTTCTGTAACTTGAACTCGAGAGTCAGATTTTTTGTTATCTTTTCATTATGAATGAGATTTGTTCTCTGTCTCTCTACATCTGCTATTACTATTAAAACATACACCGATTTACGGATAACAATTCTTCAGTTTTGGAAAACAGTTTTAGTCTGCTCAAGTACCGGAAGGTAGGACTACACAGTTGAAGTCCTGTCGTCTTGTTAATGATCTGCACGAGAACTAATATTATGAAAACATATACATAAAACAATACAGTGATTTGTTCAAATATAAACAATTTGTCGAATAATTTCCCAAGGAAGTGTTGCATATACGTTGATATATATATATATATATATATATATATATATATATATATATATATATATATATATATATATTCAATTTGCAATTAATATATATATATTCAATTTGCAATTAAAAATGGATCCTTCCAACTTTCCAAACAATCTTCAACAGCGACTACATTTATATATAGACTGACATATATCTTTGTTTACAATTTCATATTTTGTACAGCACTGTTTTATTGTTCAAATTTAGATAATCATATATATATATATATATATATATATATATATATATATATATATATATATATATATCCGGAGAAAATATAGGAGTCTCATCTATAATACAGCTGGTATAAAAGTTAAACTACATCACTGAATACGTTTATTTTGATATGCCGTGATTAGCTGTGAAAAGTTGTCTATCTCCCTTATCCAAATCGGCAGGTGTCTTGCATGGAAGGTAGAACGGTGTCCTCCTGGTTTAGTTGCCTGTATTTATAGTTTTACCATAGATTTTAATTTAACGTGCAGATCTTTTTCAAATATTGATTGAAGCGCACCTTCATTATTTAATTATTTGATTTCAATATTTCACAATGTACAGATCTATAAACCACTTTTCAGAATGTTTTATTTTTTCAATAAATGTTGAAATTATAGACATAGTTTGATTTATATTTACGTACCATATAAGACCAGAATCAGAGTTCTCGAAAATAATATTTCAAAATCAAAGCTGACATGCCTTACTTAATGTGCATAGCATTGATGTTATACGTTTAATAAACAATTCACTCACATGAGACAGACAATGACAATTTACAGTAAGTTTCATTTGGGGAACTAGACCCAGCTTTCATAACGTCTCTATCTCCTGCAAAATCTCAGCTCAAATTTTGAATGCTAATTGATAGGATAATTGCATGCAAAAAAAAAGGTTTTGAAGCAAGTGGGTTATTTTAGGCATAGCATTGGAATACTGACCTTAATTTTGACTTTATAGGAATTGTGAAGAGGACAACATTTTGAGTTGAGTACGTACTCAGGTTGAGAAAGTTTTATGAAAACCTGGATAGGTAATACTGTTTAGCAATGTGTGTCTGTGTGTGTGTGTGTTTGTGTTTGCGAGCTCACTCGCTCGCTCGCGAGAGACGTATTCGGCATTGAAAAGCAGTAAACATATTCATTTCCATACATTTTTTTTTATAACTTGTATAAATTATTACGCTTTGTCTGTAGTAATATACAATGTGCTAATGTTGTTGATATAAATGCACAAAACATCATGTATCTTATTTGATCAGCGATTGGAGTCAATGATTGCAAACCTTTGAGTTATTGCTGTTATAATATTTTGTATGCAATTAAAATGATATGTCCTTGGGTAATATACATTCGTTTGATAAAACCATGTATTCTTTTACTGGAGAGAGCATTAATGCATTATACCATCTCGACTGATTCGCAGTGAGAGGTGCTCTCAATTCTGAAAAAGCGATCTCTTATGATAATATCAATATATACATTTTACATAGCGTTTCTTTTGAAAAATCTTAGCCAACCGAAAGTTTATTCAAACTACTTCTCAGATAGTGCTCTCGCTTTACCACAAGTTGCAAACACACTTACAATTGTTTCTAACTCATTTATCAATGAATTCAAAATAAATAACGGAAACTATATACATTTTAAGCCTAAAGCCACATAACCTGGCACTGTTATTGTTAACTCATCATCTTTTTCTTGCCAAACCCTAACGCAAATATAGCCAAAATGACAAAGTGAGTCTGATTCTGGAAGTATATCTAGCTCAACCAGACTCTCGCGTGTCTCAGTGAGTAATCTGTGCCACTTGGAGGACTAACGGGAATTAACATTACACCTGCGCCTTAGGTTTACATGGGGCGGGAGAGGGGCTGCATATGGCCAAGATGAATTTAACATTGAAGGTACATTGTTACATTGTTAGAAGTTGTTGACCTTAATAATATAGTGATAAATGGAAATGTAATGTTAAAGATTAACATGTGATTTTCCATTCTACCTATAAATTGTGGTCTTGACTACAAATTAAATTCTCTGGGTACAATGGAAAATGTAATGTTAAAATTTTTAGATACTATCCAAGATAATACTTTTTTATTAATATCCAACACCTACTTTTTGATTACTATCCAACATCCACTTTTGAGTAATATCCAACAACCACTTTTTGATTACTATCCAACATTCACTTTTTGAGTACTATCCAACACCCACTTCTTGAGTACTATCCAACACCCACTTTTTGAGTACTAACCAATACAC
Organism: Margaritifera margaritifera; assembly: GCA_029931535.1. NCBI lineage: Eukaryota > Metazoa > Mollusca > Bivalvia > Unionida > Margaritiferidae > Margaritifera > Margaritifera margaritifera. The sequence goes on along the minus strand of JAQPZY010001630.1, from coordinate 4,803,462 downwards.
GCTTGTTGAGTGCTATCCCAGACACCACTTTTTGATTACTGTTCAACACGCCGTGTGTAGTGACTACAAAACCCACACCTACTATCCAACGACTAAATGGGTAGGATGTAAAAGAAGGGGGATGAAATCATACACTATCGCACACAAGCAATAGTATGAGTTTTTATACATACACTGTACTTACATACACACAAACATACTATCAAACTCGAAAGCAAAGGGTGATAGTGTTTTTATACACACTATACCCATACACACAAGAAGGGATAAGGGGTTTTTAAGTTTTAGTTCGTTTTGAACATAGACATAGACATAAACATACACAAACATACAAACCTAATACACGTATAGTAGCAATGATTTTGAGTAGTGTCTCTCTTTACGAAGAGATCTGGGTAGTCCTCAAAAGGGCCGTTTGTATTATTTTCAGTCACTACTCTACATAAGTGCCCGTCGCACCTCACGGGTCGGTTCCACATTTAGCATATCTTTGTTTCAATCCATCTCCAACCCAAGGATTGACGGAGACAGTGATCCTATAATCAGACCCATTTGCCTCCATCTCTCAATCTTCTGTTTGCGGAATCAGGTGTGACTCTTCTTACAGTTGTTGTTGTTGTTGTTGATGATGATGATGCTCCTGATCGTCTGCTTCCCTCTGTCGCAGCGTCTCTTGCACCATCATCCACTTTTCATTGAGGAGCGGGTCGTCGTCCTGTTGGTATTGTTCTATGGTAGGAAAGTGCCAAATTTCGTATACTGTTAACAAGCGGTGTCAGCGATTGAGAGCATGAAACAATTCGACACTCACCCACGTTCCTGTCAAGGCTCGTTCTTGATTCTCTCGGCAAAATGATTGGTCCCGATTAGAAGTTTCAGCACACGTACGGCATAAATGAAACATCAGTTTTTCGTGGCAATGATGAGGTAAGATGGGATGGTACAAGTTCGTCGGTGGCAAAACTTCACATTTGATCAAACCTTCATATTGGTTGAATGTGTTCCACGTTTCATGTGTTCTATCATAAAGTCAGGATGACCGGTAGGGAATCGAGTATATTTACACACTCAAGACCACAAGGAACACACATCGATATAATTGATTTACTCTCCTTGAGATTCGTCCATATCGTAAAACAAGCGTGCAAGCATTGGTTCGTCCTCCAACCAAACTGTCGCGTAGATTTAAAAGTTCAATGTCCACCACATTGCAATCTTAACTACGTTGAAATTTTGGATCTGTTTTCAAACGTCGATCGTAGTCGTGTTCCCACATTTATATTACTTGGTATATTTGACTTTCCTTGACTTTCAATACTCTGGCGTCGTTGACATGTTTGGTTTCTTTCATGGTGAATTCTGAGAAAGCATTTTTCATGTCTCGTTCAGGAAAACAAGTAGGGCATCCAGGAAATAAACATCCTTGAAATTCGTAGACCATATTCTGTGTGACACAGAAAGCCGTCTCCGCTTGGCTTCTTCTGGTTTCTCGTTGGAAAGGTTTGATCTTGTCATGCTGATTCAAAATGTGATGTGACTAAGGTACTCACACTCTCCCTATATATAGATAGACCCCTTCACCCTCTGAAATTACACTCATTCAATTTCAGTATGTGAAAAGGAAGAGTCACAACAGATCACACTTCTCGTCAGCGATTTACAGAAAGTCACTCGAAAATACACTTCCAACAAGACTTTGGACAGCTCCTCTCGAGATAAAAGTCAAGATAGCTGCTATGTCTGTCAAGAAAAAGGACATTGGGCTCCAGAATGTCCACAACGTCAAAGAAAAGGAACCACTAGTGCAGGAGAAAAGAGACACAAGTAAAGATACCTGTTATCAATGTCAGGACAAAGGGCAACAAGGTGGAGGAGCGTTATTCGAAAGCAGAAAAAAGCAGAAGAAGAACTCATTACAGTAAAGATATTGAAGAAGGCGAGAGAAGCAGAAGAAGCAGCAGAAGAAAATCCCATCCCAGTAAAGAAATTCAACAGAGAAAGACAGTGAAAGAAAGAAGAAGACAATGAACTTTGGTGATGAGTTATGAAATTTCTTTGTGATTCTTATTCAGAGAGAATATACTAAAAAAAACTTATGTATATCCTTGTCTTGGTTTTTTGTAAGTATGGATAATATAACACACACAAGTACATACATACATACATACATACATACATACATACATACATGTATACATACATACATACATACATACATACATACATACATACATACATACATACATACATACATACTATAATGGAGCGATTTCAGTTTTGTTTGATTTGGCAATCGCTGAATAGTATCTCTTTTCCAAGAGATGTGGGTGACCCTGAAAAAGGGCCGTGGGGTTTTCAAAAGATCATGGACTTTTCAACATCAATTGCAACTGTCATAATCCTCTTTCCAAGTCCAAGTCCTGCTCCTGATAATGCTATGGTAGTGGCAGCAGTGACTGCTGCTGCTGCTGGTGAACGTCGATGTAGTCATAGAAGGTTTAGAAGCCATGGATCGTGAAGGTTCCTGTTTCTTCGATTTGGCTAAAGAAGTTTGATACATTTCTCCCAGGTATTGTAACTCCGCCAAAATGTCTTGTAACATACAGACTGTTTTGTTTTACTCTCTTCCTTCTTTTACCTGTTCAAAATTATCCTCTTCTCCTCTTCTTGCTTTCATGTTTTCTCTTGTCGTTGTTGTTCTTGAACAAATGCTTATTCTTCTTCTTTCTGACGTTGCAGAAAACTCTCCAACTCTTCGTTCTATTTTTTTTGTGTTAACTCATCATAGACTGGTAATGATGGGAAAGGAGGTGAAGGTGGTATTACAGCCGGCAAAAATTCTTGGTAGAAAGATAAGAAATCGCACAAAGTCAAAATGAGGCCATTCTCTTCTGGAATAATACTTGTATTGTACTTGAACTCTCCAGCAATTATAACAATTTAACCAATTACATAAACAAAATGAAATAGTACATAACATTTGAAAGATACACTTCTTTTAGAAATCAATCACCGAATTTCGACAAAATATGTAATTAGCCGATCTGTTTTATCGATAAGACTCAGTTCATCATGGAATCGAGTGAACAATCGAATCAATTGCCCAGATGCCTGCATAACCTTGTTATTTCTGGTCACTCCCAATTCCTCATTGCTGACATGTTAGGGTTGATGTTCTCCCCTTTTGCTTCTCTCTCTCTCTCTCTCTCTCTCTCTCTCTCTCTCTCTCTCTCTCTCTCTCTCTCTCTCTCATCCAGCCTCTTTCGGTCATCAAACTTTGACCAGGATGCCTATTCATTCTACTGTCTAAGTTGATACATATATGTGTATCGATGGATGGGTTGCTAGGTAGGTAGGTAGACAGGTGGGTAGGTCGGTAGATGGAGCTATTTTCCCCCTTTAAATAAACAAGAAGCAACATAAATATTCTGTCGGATTTCCTTCTGGGGAATCGAATATTACCCCACTTTCGTTACGTCAGATATCGTCCTATTGGAATTTAAACAGATACCAAAGGCTAATAACAGGTCTTCTCAGACCAAACCTGACATACGATAAACAAGTCTAGTTTCAGAAGATTAATGTATTTTCTAACGGCTATTCCATCTCTAACTCACCCTAACATCAACGAGACATAACAATTCCGTCTTAATTATACAAATAAATGAATGAAATTCACTTCATGGCTTAACTACATTGGTGGCAGTGAATACTCACTCAACTCTTTGGCATACATATTTCATTTCATCTAAGACAGGTAAATTCACACAGATTCTCGCAACTCATAAAGTAATCCGTGAAATTCTTAAAATACATGATTCCTATAACAATCAGGACGACAAATTCAAACAATTAGTCAAACTGATATAAAGAAAATTGTTGTACGAATTAAGATAAATGAATATAAACAAATAGTTATACTCATATCAAGAAAATTGATGAACAAATTCAAACAAATAATTATATTGACATCAACGAATAGCATGAGATTGATGCAAATACCTTGTGCTTTCAAGACTCACTCGCTTCTACCGCTAGAATAGTGTCCCTCAACCTCCAGACACCTGTCCCTTGAACAATTATTTATACGAGAGAATTTCGTCTTATTCTGCTTGGAGTCAAGATCCTTCCGGCCTTTCGCAGGAAATCTTGAACTGACAAAATTTTACGATGTGGAATATTTAAAACATGAAATTTCGTCTGGGAAACAGAAATTCTTACCTGTGCAGATACATCAGACTGCATTGTATCGCATGTGCCAAATTCCAGTGACCGCTTATCAATCCTATCTAGTTGACTATAAATGGTACATTCTGCTCCAAAGTTACTACTAACTATTGACAAAAGTTGTTTACAGTGACAATTTGTGACAAACGTTGGTTACATATTTGTATATACAGTCATAATATGTGATGGATGTGTTAACATTTGAAATCACCACAGGCAGAAGGTGCATGTAGGGAGAAGCAACTTGCATGTACTTTGCATGTACTCTGCTGACCATTTTTTTTTTTTTTTTTTGCATTTACATGCAGCACAGTTTCCTTAACACTGTTGCATGTATGGTCATAAAACTTGATATGCCACTTTTGCTGGTGCCCATAAAATGAAAATTGCGGTTATAATTTCCTTGCTAAAGTTGCTATGCTAAGTTTTTGGATTATGTACCGACACGTAGTATTTTACAGACTTTCTTGCTGATTTATTCTTAGCACAGACCTTCAAATCTGTTCAGTTATAAGCGTGAAAGAAGAGAACATCTTTAATTTGGATTGATTTTACCGATGGGAAACACAGTGACAATTCTGTTTCATGCAGTTCACTCTCGTCCTCTCTTTCCACTTTTCTAAAGTAGCTATGTTTTTCTTGTTTCTCAGTATTTTGATGATTGGCATTAGAATCAATTGTAACGTAACTGTCATATTCCGTATAATATTAGAATATATTCTTTTCTCATTGGAAAGAGACGAATATGTCCCAAATACAATATAATATAAAAGACCTCATTCCAGCACGTCAGTCGCAAAGGGTTCGTAATATAAGTTGACAGAACCTATTATACAAACGACGTAACTGAATAAAAGTGAAAGCTATGGCTTTTTTTTTTTCTTTTTTTTTTTTTGGTCCATTCGGTTTCAAACTTTCAAACTGCTTTTCTTGACAAGCTCATTTGCAAAGATTATTTCTCAAAGATGAAAAAAGCATATTAACTCAGAGTGTACTTTTAAATGAGTTTCCTCTACATAACTTCATGTCAATAGAGAAACAAAAGTAAGGGTATCATGTAAGATTTTGCCTTTTCAGATGTTTTTGTTTTCTTCAAAAAAGCGAAGCAAAAAGATTTAAAAATTCCACTCGTTAATACCATTGAAAACTATAGAAGACACATGTCTTCAACTACACTGTAGCTAATGGTCACACCACAAACGTGACACAAGCAGCATTTTGTTTTCTCAAAGCGTATCAGCCATAAAATATATCAAAGGGATTTATTTTACATACACTGAATCTAGACATAATCAACTACAGTACTTTTTTGGTTTCTAAAAACTAATTAATTCCTTCCACATTGCTTCCCGAGAATGTGACAGAAAATAACGTCCAACAAGAAATTGTTATCCTGATTATGATTATATGTTGTTGCTGGTAGTGTTGTTGGAGTTTTCTTGCTGTTGATTAAACACCACCTCCACCAATGACAACAAAAGCTATTATTACTAGTACTAGTACTACTGCATCTACTACTAGTACTTATGAATATGATAATTAGTATTAGTGATGCTTTGATTCATTAAAAACATTGCCGTTGTCGCTGCTGTTGGCTTTGGTGCTTGTGGTAGTAAAAAAGGCCAATTAGGTTATAAGTTTTTTTTTTTTTGTTTTTTTTTTGCTGCCTCTTTTATCTCTCAGCCATCTAATATGATTTAAATACCATATTCAGCAAAATAAAAAGGAAGAAAAAGTCAATAACTAGCAACACTTTAATCTTGATTATCGTGGATTTCACTATTTTAGACGTCAGTGATATATTACTCAGCAAATCTTGGAATCGATCTGTTGCTACCAAAGGAGAAGAAAAATCAGTTATTCTATACAAATAAGACTGCTTGTACTTTGGAAAAATCATTTACCGTGTAAGTAGGCAGTATTGTGATTGTACAGGCAAATGGGACTCAATATTGCCAGTATTAGGTCAAAATCTGGCGTAAAAGTTGGCTGGCAAGACTCAGTGTTACATTGAATCGGGAACGATTACAAATTTGTCAAAGCTAGAAGATCCATTGCCCGTTAACTTTAATGTAATCCAACTAAAAAGTCATGTGGGAGACCGTTCTTACTTACAACGTGATTTCTGACAAACGGTATACTCTTAAAGCTTTATTATTGCAGCTTTAGCTTTTGGGGCTGACCGTCTTATAATTATCGGTAATTAAGTGATCGAATATCACCAATAAATTGATTATTCCTACAGAGACGTAAAACCTCGACAAGTCCATAACGAAGCGCTAGTGAAGAAGAAATCTGCATTATGTTGATATTAATGAATCGATTCTCGGAATATGGCTGGATTCTCCTGCGGGCTCGGGTGTGTAGAATCAGCCCGATGCGCCCTCCTGCATGTCCTGATGGACTAATGGAGACATCCTTTCCGACCTGGAATGAGTCCGGCGATGATGTTCATGCTTAAAAAGTTTTGGACTTTAAAAGCATTAGGTTTCTTAACAAAATTTGATTTCGTATTTTAAGGATTTTAGCCTTTTTTGCCGTTAACTTTGTTTTGTTTGCTTTCTTTGGATACCTAAGCTTACTCTGCTCTATATAGCCAGGATTGTACTGATGTGCCGCTAAACTGTATACATATATACATACATACGTACGTACATATATACGTACATGCATACATATTGTAAAATCTGGGGTATGTGCTCTTTGTATTTACATCTCCGTTTATAGCTTTGTTAGATTTTTGTGATTATTTGTCGATTATGGGTAGTCGGTGTTGGGAAGATATTTCTCAAACTGAGCAATTACGCATTTTCTAGGAGCAGACGTCATAATGTACAGTATTCACAAGACTTCATGGTAGCATCGATTAGTTTTGCAAAATGGGCCCTCCCAAATTTGTTAAGATAAGGTATTCTCGGTGTTTGGGTCGTGTATTGAGGTGCATGGCGTAAAATACCAATGTTTGGCTCGGAAAGGATTACTGGTGAGTCATACAAATGTTTAGCAGGAAAATCATGCAAGTGTGAAACAAAAGTTTTGTGTTGTGTGACCATTAGGTTATCAGAGGAAAATTATTTGTAGTATTTTAGCGTTTACGAACCTTTCAGTTGACAACGTTTAAATTGAGTTTGCTTGAGAAAATCCTGATGTGTTTGAATGGACTTGCAACCTGCTATTTATATACGAAAGTTTGCAGTGTTGACAGCTCAGTCAAGAAGTGTCATGTTTGATTGAACTTTATGTAGCTTTTGGTCGTTCTTTATATGTATTTTATGTTTATTCGATAAGTGATTATACTTTAACCTTAGTTTGCTGAAGAGTGGCGGGTCTAGGGAATCAGATCCATTGATTCTGAGTCAGATCTGTAATCATCTTTGGGGATCACGAATCGGGTTCGTGGTTGATTCTAGGGTGAATAATCAATTGTGATTTATGACTACAGGTATAACGGTTGTGATTACTAGGGGACGAGTGTTTTTTTCGAGGACGTTAGTAATGTCATAAACCTAGGGTATATGCTGTTTGTGTTTACGTCTCCGTTTATAGCTTTGTTGCATTTCAGTGATTTTTTTTATTTTTTTATTTTTTTTGCTGTTGTTGTTGTTTTGTTTTTTTTTATTATGGGGAGTTAGTGTTGGGAAGATATTTCTCAAACCGAGTTATTAACCAAATTCTAGCAGCGGACGTCAGACATACAGTATTCACGAGACTTTATGGCAGCATGGATTAGTTTCTTAAATGGGTCCTCTCTAATTTCGTAAATTAAGTAATTCTCGGGATATTCTAATGTACAAGTGTTTAATAATTTGAGATATGAATAATACTTTATATTAGGTGTTTGGGTCGTGTTTTGTGGTGCATGGCTTAAAGTACTAATCTTAGGCTTGGAAAAGTTTACTGATGGATCATACAAATGTAAAGCGAAAGCAAACCCATGCAAGTGTGAAATAAGAGTTTCGTGTTGTGTGGTTATTAGGTAATTAGAGGAAAATATTTGCAGTATTTGTGCGTTTAAGAACCCTTCAGTCGACAATGACTTTTGTTTTGAGGTCCTTGGAAATAGGGGACACGATCTCAAGCCAGACTGACGGTAGTGAGCATTATTCCGTGTTACAATGCAAACATTCTTTTCCTTTTTGGCCGTTAGGTCTCAATCTTGCTGTACAAAACGAACAAGTAAACTTAATCACTTTGCAACACTTAACAGAAGTGCTTTAAAAAAACAGATTTCAGATTAAATGCCGTACTTGGTTCGTCAATAAATTTGAAATAAAACATTTGAGTGCACTAATTTTGCTAGCTTCGTCGCTCTAATTTAGTTTGACCCTCAAAATTCATAATAAGTAAAGGGGTACGCTGAATTATTGAGCGAGTGTATTGATAATTCCTCAAAATTGAACACTAATACGGGATTCTATTGAATTTAAGTAAGAGTGAGTACTTACAGAAAATCATCGTAGAAAGATTGTATATGAAACAAATATATCCAATAAATTAGATTGTGGATTAATAGTGTTGTCTGCTTTCTTTTTCAATTTTTCAAAGCTTTCTGCTTTCAATTTTAATGTCTAATATCTTATGGAAGATTGATATGAGAGAGAGAGAGAGAGAGGGGGGGGGGAGGGAGGGTCGTATTTATGGAAGACATCAGTCTTTCATCCTTTTGAATCTTATTGCAACTAATGCAATGCCACGATTTCTTATATTTTATGACATTTTCTCACAATTGTATCCAAATAAAAGCGTGATATTTTCTTTCTTCTCTTTCTCTCCTTTGCCTTTTGAGTAAAAGTACAATTTATTGTATTAAAAAAACACAGCAAAAATACGTGGTGCAGAAATGAAACACATTATAAAACTCATCCTTCATCGTTTTATCATATTTCTGAATTGTGTAACATTTGACGAATCGTCAGGACCGAGATAACAACTCATTTTCATTAGCATAACATTTTCTTAACTAGAGATGGAGACAATCCCAAATATCAACAATTATTGTACCTCATAAAAAACAGTGTCAATGAATGGAGCACAGAATGTCACGTATCATAAAACAAAACATCGTGTCTCCCTCACGCAATTGTGTCTGCCTCACACGATCGCGTTGCTCGGTGTAATAAGCAATTTATTGCCCTTACTTGCTCTCGTGGAACATGACTTGCCTTGGATGAATAAACCTTCATATATCATCCTCCACCCTCCTACCAACATCCCAATCTCCCACTCTCCCGCCATACCCCCCCCCCTTTTTGTGTGTGCTGGATTCAGGTTTCAAAACTTGCATTGCCATCTACTCATCCTGCTGATACATCATGACAAAAATTACCACTCTCCCTCAATCGGTATAGATGGAGTTCAGGTTACAAAGAAAAGTCTATATTGCTTTGAAAATGTGACCTTTGACCCCCACCCCACCTCACCTGGGGGCTGCATCCAGGATCCGAAACTGTTATTGTCAGCCACTCATCCTCCAAGAGCATCATACCAAATACGAACACTCTCCCTCAATTTATGAAGATGTAGTCCAGGCTGCAAGAAAAACAGAATATTTTCGATCGATATTGAAAGTTTAATGCAAATTGAATGAAAAACAATGCAGTTATTACCAAATGAGTATATACATGTTACGTTGTGCAAACCGTCCTGGTCTCTAACCATTAGGATAGCAGACGTCCCTTTAATCATACAAACTAAGCGCAACAAGCGAAATTACATAACGGATCGCACATTGAACGGGACAAGATTGGATAGCGACCCATGGAAATTTTGAATCAACAGTAATTTACTGGCAGCTGGTGGTAGATAGGTGACGTTTGGGGAATCGTCAATTATGCTTCGAGAGATGGTTTTAATAAGCCAAATTGTTCCTTAACTGTAGACCCAAAATCTCTGCTAAAAACAGTGTACACTCTCATTGTGTTCAAGTTGTTTATGGGCACAAAGCAGTAAGTCGGTTTCTTGCCATAATATGACATTTACAGTATGTGTACAACGAGATGAACAAGAAATAAACAATAACAAATCGCAAAGACCTATCAGTATCTATCTACGATCGATGAAGTATCGCTTTTCTTGTTTCCAGAAAAATAGTAATGTGATGGATGCATTTCAATTATTCCGAATTTTACTGTATTGGACTAAACTATACGTAATGGACACTTTACGTATTTCTTTCTATAACTAGAAATATCCAAAATGTAAGAACTTTCTGCGATGTATCTGACATTTGTTTACTACAAGAGTTGTGACTGCTAGACACTGAGTTAGACTGTCTTTCATTAGTGCATGAAGATTATTAGCACCGATTCAATATTTTAAAGACACACACAGGAAGACCTTACGTGGATGTAGGTGTATTATATCGTAGATCTTTTGAAAGTATTATAGAAGTACAACACCTCGATGATCCCAGATTAATAGGTATTAAAATAAAGACAGATGATTCATTTTTGCTTTTTGTAAATGCCTATTTATCCTTGTGATTTAGTTGAAATTTTAGCGGAATTTGTCGATTACTCTGGTATCTTAATGGTATCATCATTTGCATTATTTAAAACTAGCTTAAAGCAGTATTAAATAAAATAATAAGCAAGGGTGAGAGTCTTACACCCTGCTTGACACCAATCCTGGTGTTCAAAAAGTAGAATATGAATTTAAATATCTGACACAACACTTGACTTTCTCATAAATTTCTTCAAAGCATCTGAACAAATATCACATTTACATCAACTGTCAGTAATATACTCCAATTACCATCGCGATATACCATGTCAAATATTCGCCGAAAGTCTACGAAAGATGCATAACGTTTCGGCTATCACGACAACATCTTAATAATAACAAAACAATATATAACAAGATAGTACCTTATATGAATCGGGAGATGACAAGATGCAAGTATAAATCTTTATTTACTCTGAAATGTGACAGAAATTGAAGTTGAAGTTGAAAGTTAGGGCGAGAAAAATAAAAAAAATAAAAGGCCAATAGGTATTTATACCCAAATGCTCAACATGTTAAAATTGGATGTGGAAGAAAAGAAGGCGAGATGTTTGATAGTGATAAAATGCAAATCAGTACCATAGATTATCTTAACAAAAGTGTTATCTTTGTTGAGTGAGTTCAGTAGGAACATTATAAATACAGTTTTAATGTCTGAATATTTATATGTGCCTACATTTCATGTCAGCAATTACAGTTTACCTACTGGAATTGCCGATACACGCACAAACAATTGATATGGATAATGTTTTTCTTTATATGACTGAAAAATGTGATGACAAACAATAGAAAAAGAACATGTCATCACCGACATAGGCACCGAGTAACAGGTAATTTTTACGTGCTGGTATTTTGTACAAAATTTTACGCGTCTAGTCCTTCCATGAAAAATTAAAACGTAAATATTACTTAGTTCCATAATTCGTAAAAAGTAGCAAGTAATAATCTATTGATCCATTCTACTAAAACTTCGTCAAATTTTAAATCCATAGCAAAATGACGTAGTACGATGAGTACAGACAATCATACATGCAAACATATAATTGGACAGTGATATATGTATGATGTAATCATGTGATGAATTACCGGAAGGAGGTCAGTGTCAAACGTACTAACTTGATGTCTATATTGTGTAACGGTATTATCCTTAAATAGAATTTATTAATTGTACTAATGACAAATTAACTCAACTGTAAAAGTCTCAGGTATAAAGTTATAAAGGTGAAAAATGACATTTAAAAGAAAATGGTTCATATTTAACATGTTTCAAATCTATCACATTTTTTAAAAAAATGTGATTTTAAAGGTGGCTTTCATGTTATATTACAAAAGTATATAGAATGTTGACTATCCGAACTTCGCTTGTCCGAATTTTGGGTTTATCAGGACTAACACCGTGTCCCCAAAATATTTCTAACATAAACAAATACAAACTGAATTATCTGAGCTCCGGATTATCCAAACCAGTCTCATATCAGGCGTGTTTGGTTATTCGATGTTCTACTATATTTTAGTGACCTGGCCTGGAGATGATTACGTTTTTAACGAGTTTTGTTATAAAATTATAACAATGAAAAAATCTAATGTGAATAGAGTTAAAACACTTACATTTACAGAATTACAACAAAATATATCAAACTTTGGCCTGATTTCCCAAAAGAGAGAAAGAAAAAAAAATGTAATCTAACAGAGAGTCTTTGTTTTAGTTATTGCTCAAAAAGCGTTATTACTTTTAGCGCTGCAGAGAGAACGTACTTAGTTTGTACCTCTGAAATCCAGGTTTGATCTTCCGTGGAAGGCATAGTAGTTAATCATCCAAAGTCGGTTTTGTATGCACCGTAACGGATGTGAAAGTGGCATATAGTGTTTTTATATCCGTCCGTCCGCCCATCTCACGTTGTTTACGTTTCTAATTAAACTTATGTGCACATACCTCTTGCGGGTGGAATACAATTCTATTCAAAAGAGATCAATGTGACCTATTTTAAAAAATCACCCTTCCAGCAAAAGTTAAGACATATTTCACACTTCAGTGATTTTTGTAAAGTTTAATATTTAGGTCAGTTTGCAATACTGGCTACATGATCCTACGACTCTGAGCTTGCATGCATTCTTGGTGAGTGCAACATCTTACTCAGAAAAAGGTAGATAAATGTGAGCTATATTTTACTCCTCAGTGACTTCAGGTTTGCATATTGTTACGACTAGGGGTAAATGTAACAAAAGAAAGAATGACTCAAACAAGCTTTCACAATTTCTAAAATACAAATTTAATTTCCTAAAATATAAAATATTTTAAGCAAACAAAGTGAAAGAATTAAAAATAACTAACGGTTTAGAATTTCCTATATTAGTCCTAGATTGTCCTATACACTTCAATAATCCAGAAGTTAATCCAAAATATTCCGAATGAATGAATATTCAGAATGAAAGATTGTTCCGAATTAATGAGTCTGTAATGTTATGATATACCAATGCTTTTCAGTTCTAAATCCAAAATATGAATAATCCCAGGTAAACTCATGTGAATGTAGAATATTATTAAGTTCCTCGAACAATAATACTTAAATCCAAATTGTACTATGTATATAATAGATTTTCCACTAAGCTGAATCTCAAACAATAAATAATTCTCCTCTCTCTTTCTATCTGATGTAGCTGTATAAGAATGAGCGTTAAATCTGGCTACATGGCATTATATAGCCTGTTACTGCGTATGAGAGAATAACCCTTGACTCGGAAACTACGTTCTAGCACTATCCAGTAAACAAGTTATTCTAACCAATCAGAAACTAGCTCGCGCATGACAGCCTAAAAGTACCTTCACACTACAATAACATTATCCTAATCTCAAATCAACAAGATGTTGATCAAGCACGCGCCACCCACGTGACTCAACATGTTATGTTAAGTTGACCGACATAATTATTGATTTTCCCTGGACATAAACACTGACTCATTGCTGATGTACATGTGTACTTTACAATAGCGTAGGCTACTAACTTAGGGAATTATAATACAATGGTTATAAACCCAAATGAAAACTATTATAATTTTAAAGATGATACATAATTCCGTAATACATATATGTCAGCTTCTTGGCACATTTGTCTACTGCATTATACAGCTTTGTGTGTGGATGCCTCTTGGTGTGTGCAACGCCCTTTTAACATAAGCCGTTAAGTATGGGACTATATTTCATGCTTTAGTAACTTTGGATACCACGAGGGTGGCGGGGCATTCGTGTTTAATAACCACATTTTCCGTTTCTTGTAGGCCCTTTCCCCCATATCAGTTTCAACCTCACGCCACTACCTTACCCGTCAAGAGTATTTATTTATATTAGTTTCTTTCAGAGTTATTCTTGTGATTTATGTCAAACAAGAATATCAAGAAGTTGGAATTCAATCATACCATCTCTATTTAATGCTTATTGTTTGTTTCAAACTCACTCAGAGTCATACTAAACAGACCGCTAGATAGTAAGCAAATATTTTTTTCTTCATATATAGCAACAAAATTATGCATAAGGATACAAGGTTTTCTTTCTTAATGATTTTTTTCATCGAGGAAAACACGAAATTAAGAACAAAATTCATTATTCTCCCTTTGCCTATGTTTGTTATGAAAGGCACAGAAAAAAGCAAAGAGTTTGTAAATTATTTTAGGAAGGATATATTTTAATGAGAATTTTCCCAATGATGAATGTTGCCTAGATGCCACAATCCAAACGCGACGGAAACATGTGTCTTCTCAAAGTATGTCCGGCAAAAAAAAACTCAGACGTGAAACATTTACGCCGAAACAATATTGAGATAATCAGTAAAAATATAAATGCAAACTGTTACCTGTTTGGCTGCCAAAAAATAAAACGATGAAGTCACTCAAAGGTTTTCACCCAAGAATGGATAGCTAGATAATTTCAAACAAGTAATTACGTTCGTTTTCTTCTACTTTTTACCATCATCATCTTCTTTTCCTTCTTCCTCTTCTTTTTCTTCTTCTTCTTGTCGCTGATATTGCTCTCATTGTTGTCGTTATTCTGCAAGCAGCAGCTGCTGCTGGTATTTTTGTGGAAAAGGAGTAGGACGGGGTTCTTGCACGTTTCATCTCCCAACGTACTGAATAATCTTTATCACATTCAACGAGATAAAACATGGATGTATAACTGACCCAGTCACAAAGATAACATGTTTATACGTCATGATAAATAATTGGACAACTTATGATAGATGTAAGCAATATTAGTATTAAATAGACGAAAGCGAAACAACGTCGCCGGATTAAAGTCAGCCACAAGTAGCAATGTTGGCGGACAAAATATATTGATGTATTGACTCTGGAAAAATGTGTGTAATCAATTACTGCCCGTTTACTATAATCAAACTCCATTCAAAGCCATAAGAGTTGACCTTGGTGATATCTACGGCGTGATTTCTGATCAAAGATAGAATTCTACGCTTAAGAACAATAGCTGAATTTAGTTTATGATTGGTTATCCCCATATTATTTGCCTGAGATTAAGTTCAAATTTTTTATTGAGTTCCTAATCTCGATGCGACTGAAAACGTTGTCGTCATCAATATCGTGGTGGTAGAGAAGGAGACAATAAATAAATAAATAAATAAATAAATAAATAAATAAATAAATAAATAAATAAATAAATAAAAACATATAAATTAGTAAATTTAAAATAATAATAAAACAAACGACTGAGTTAACAAACAAAGAAAATAAACATAAGAAAGCAAACAAACAAATCCATCTACCGGTCATTCAACCAGTCTAAATGAATGCAACAAGTAAGCAAGAAAAAAGGTAAGAAAGCAAGAAAGCGAGCTTGTATCAAAAGGAAAAGGTTGAATAATGCAAGTTATAAGCAAGCAAATAAGAATGTATAAACGTGACATGTGTAACATTGCTCTGAAGTCAAAGATGAGTTTTACAAAGGTAGCTTTGTTGTGAAGGAATCAGAGCAGAGATTCAACCAAGTGGACCCTGACTACAGTCAGGAGTGGCAAAATGCAACAGGAAAAAGGTGGTGGTATCGTAGGAATTACGAAAATCACGTCAGCGTTGAACAGATGGGCTCTGTCATATAACGCCAGGACCTGCATTGCAACCAAAAACGAGGGCACTGTTCATGGTTGGGCATGAAGACAAACTGATTAAATCACTCCAGCTAGAATGAAACGGAACAATGAAGATTAAAACAACATTATGTTACTTCTACCAAGATTCAACGTGTTTGCACCAGACATATCCTGTGATGTTCTCCAGAATATTGTACTAAATATATGGCAACGAGTGATATTAAATATTCTCTTCTGAATGCTCAGGAGCTCGGCCAAGTACAGCTTGATACTTCTCTGAAAGGAAAGACTGGTCGTCTCTGATGATGGTCATGCACAAGTCAAGCGAAAGGCACTTACCTTTTAATTCCCCTATGAAGTAAAAACAGAAGCCAAGGTAAAATAATCTATTATGAAGACAGACGGGAATATACTTCAGCGCCTCATAACTGTCTACCAGGCTGGTAGGAACGTGGATCTACAAAAGATGTTACCATATGATCTGATGATTGTGCCCGTTGCCCTTGCATACACACAAATGCTGTCTAAGAACGCTGTCTAAGAACTGGTAACAAAGCCATTCAAACCGATGTGATGACCAATGGTGTGACCTGCCTACCAGACGTTTACCCATGATACGTCCTGCCTCATGATTGATGTACAAGCTCTAGTAGCGTCACTTGGAAAACCTGCAGGAGTCACGAACTTTGGTGAACTGGCAGATGAATTTGTCAAGTAGGTCGGACCTGTAGAAAGCGCGCAGGCATCGGCAGCAAACGTGTTCTCGGTGCTAGTATTTGCTAGTGCTGTACTGTATTCGGGAAATATCTTTAATCCATACTTAGTGCTGTTTTTCGACTTTGGTGAGTAGCAACAGGTTTACGGTCTTGTCTAAAACCTTTGCGGAGACACGTATGGGGTAAAGCGCATGGTCCAATCCTAAGACCTTGACAGCGATGTAGAGGTTAAGGCTCTCAAATTTGGCAATGTTTGGCACCTTCATCGGAAACTTAAGATTACCAAAGCGTAGCATTCTCTGATGCCTACTGTACTTGCTGGTGCGCTCGGGGTTGTGATCATGGCATCGGTGGAATCTATGGCGGCCCATTCAAGCATCGGTTGTCCCGGTTTTCAACATTTATGATAGCCCCTTTGGAGATCCACCTGGGCGTGGGAATGTGTTCTTGGTCTCTAAACGGGCGCTACTGCGAAATATGCAGCTATATCGACTCACATCTCACTAGTCGCCAACCTGAATCTTTGCCCTTAAACTTTCTGAGTCGCTCCTAAATATCCGCCATAGCCCCTCGAGGTCATCGGCCCACAGCGGCTTCTAGCAGATGGCTGGGTAGTACAGTAGCAGGGTAATCCACTACGGTTTTGATCTCGCCGGCTTTTCATGTTGGACGCACCTTTTGTACGAGAGGTGGCGGCTTGGCTTTGATTCTGGGGGATCGTCGCACTGGGATGGGGGGTGGGGTGGAATGGCCTTTTTCACCATTCTGGCAGCTTTCCGCTTGGCTTGGCGTCTGCAGGCTTTTGATGGTGGGGTCGGTTCCATCTTTCTTAGGACCGGTGTTAGGCGGCTGCGGCTTTTGTTGCCTAGGAGCCTAGATGGGCGGTAGCTTTTGACGCCTTGGGGCCAGTGTTGGTCGCCCAGAGGGTAATAGCCTTGCTCTGGCGGATGGTACTGGTTCCAGCATACATTCTTATTCACTCTCGGAGATCTGACCCTCCTTAAAAAGAGCGTTCATTCGCTCGATACTAGGCATTTTTATCCCTAGCTTGTATCACTATGGTGTGTCTGACGGTGTCTATGATACACAACCTTTCTCTAAATGGAAAATTGTCTCCAGTTGTTGCTGATGGAGGTCGATCTTTAATGACGACCCTAGTGTTTGCTGTTATGTATCCTATGGTGCCTAGCCTTTCTCTAAATGTAAGTTTATTACCGTCTGCACTCACTGGCGTGAGGCAGGAATATGATTTGGCTCCAGCTCTACTCTAATAATAGAGACGTATGTCGCTTTGAGTGACCTGGGGCTAGAATGAGCTTTGCTATGTAGCTCGATAAGAACCTTCCTAAATTGTCTTCTAGTCTTTACTTCTATGCGTCGCAGCTTGTTCGCCTGATGGCCCCCTCCACATCAGTTGCATATTCTGTCATCTTGTTTGTCATATAGAGATAACGCCTCCTCGTAAAATATCGCGTAAATGTTCTCTTCCTTTAAATCGTCTACTTTATACAGACAACTGGGTCACAAATTATAACGTGCCAATTTTTTAATAGTACCTCCGTAAAATAAGAGAAGTAAAAAACAAATACTCTTATAGTTTGAAATCCTAACCGTCTGACCTATTTTATATTTGGGTGATCCGAAGGTATCATTTATCAGATATCCAATCAATGAATCCAAAGCTTAGATCTATCTAGCTTCAAACAGTCTTATATATCGAAGTATGATATGAGTTTTTATATCCGTCAATTATTCGGTGTATTTTATTTTATTTTTGTTTTTTTTAAATTTGTTACCGTAAATGATTTGTGCTTATGTAAGGAACCTGATTATTTAGTTCGTACTACATAAACCTAAGATACTCTTCCGTGTCAGAAATCGATTTAAATTTAAATAATAATTCCGATTTGAAAAAGAAAAAAAAAACATAATGAGTTCTCTCATGGTAAATTCGTCAGTTTTAAAAAGGTCATAGATGTATTTTTCGATTTCTGCCGTTAGGCAACTACAGGAATGTTTATTTTATTTGGAGAAATTCACGACTGTAGTGCATTGTGTGCGGCTCCTCTGTACGTGCCAGTGATATGACAGTGTTCATGAACTTTCGCATCAGTGAAACTAAAGGCACCACCGCAGTTCCAGCAATCGTTGGCCGCGATAAACTCTCATTAATATCATCACGGGTCATGGTCGTGTTTTCGAGCAAATCGAGCTGTTTGTGGATCCATTTTCTCATAACATCGAGCGGTTTAAGAAGCACCTCAACTGAGTTCTGGCCACGATATAATATTGGTGGCTCCACTGCTCC
The DNA here is from genome assembly GCA_029931535.1 of Margaritifera margaritifera. Lineage (NCBI taxonomy): Eukaryota > Metazoa > Mollusca > Bivalvia > Unionida > Margaritiferidae > Margaritifera > Margaritifera margaritifera. The sequence continues at coordinate 4,784,617 of JAQPZY010001630.1, read as the reverse complement.
GCCGTATCGGACAACAATGTAGCAAAACCCGCTTGGGATTTGTTCCGCAACTTGTGTTGTATTTGTTATAACCTCAGGAGCGTTCACTGGAACATTAAAACATTCACAATCCGCATAAATGATATATGGTACTTTCGTCTTTCGTTGCACCGCGGTGAATTTCAAATTGTTTCTGCCGGGTACTGACATGATTGTAGGCTGAGTCTTTTTACTGATTCCACGACAATAAAAGTCATGATTGTCAAGTAACTGTTGAGAGCTAAATAAATGCAGGCAACGTCTGCACTCAAACTTTTTTTACCGTGGTGCGTACTGTGTCGGTTAAGCAATCGGGAAAGATTCTTTATCCATACGTAATGAGATACGGACTCTGAACCTTTCATGTCGTCTATCAACAGCAGATCAATCTAGGTCCGCCCATGCGGATTTTTGTTTTGCACATGTGGGGATGGCACAAGCGGATAAAAACTTTCGTCACAAGCGAGCACATTAACAGCGATACTGGGGTTAAGTTCTTCAACTTGTTCAGTATCGCCTCGGTAACCTGCACCGGCAATTCAATGTCGCCAAACTTGAGTACCTTCAGATATTGTTCGTATTGTCGCAGCTGATATGAATTGTCACGCGCGAGATGCCTCGTGGCCGTGTGCGGCAAAACATAGTATGGCGTTAGCAAATAACTAGATCCGCGGAATGGTTCGTACGAGCAAATATGCAGCTGAACTTCTGTACATCTGTCAAGAGTCTATCCCGAACCGGTGTTGGTGGAATTTTCCAACGTGTGGAGAATCTTTTCAGTACCTTTGCTTCATTGATAGCCTTGGCGTCTTTGCAGTTCATGATTATAAGTGGACCACCATGAAGCCACTGGGTTTGGGTTTTAAATCTTTTCTTGTCTGGTGACTTGTGATTAAGCAGCATAGTCAAATGCGCATGGACAGCGATATCCGCTTTAACTCTGGAGGTAGCATCGATGCGATTTCCAGGTGCATATTTGATAAAGGTTTTATAATGTCCTTGCTTGGCGCGTACATGTTTGGATTAATCGAACGGTAATCTACATAATTACCCTTACCCTTGTGAAACTTAAACTCACGGGTTTCTTGTTCACGAACATCCGCAGCAACCACCATGTTTATAACAGCCGGGTACGACGGAGGTCTTTTTAATGAACATACCTAACTGCCTCAGCGGCGATAGCAGCTGCGACGCGTCGAGGGTTTTGTTCATCTTGGTCTGTGGCGGTTCGGCTGCGATATCTTATAACGTAAGCATGTTAGTTTTTCTTGCACCTCTCGGTATTGTCTCAGTTTTCGTACCGTTGCTGTTGGGGTAACAGGTTGTTGCACAAACGGTTGTGGTTCAGTTACGAATCCTAATAGCGTAAGTATGTCAGCTTTTCGCATACGGCTTGGTATTCGTATCTAACGTTGTTGCGCGAGTTGTTTTAGTTGAATCATAGTCGGCATACTATTATATAAGGGAAAATCTTTGTTTACTTGTGAATTCCGTCAATACATTTTTTAAAGAATTTTTACATTACCGGGGTTGGAAACCGCAATTGCCTTAATCTTGGCTATTATTTCATTTACTTCTGTATCGTTTTCATACACGTCGCTGGGGATGTTAACGTTGAGTATTTCCGCAATAGGTTGCGCTGGCGGATCTTTGACGATGATACTCGCGAACAGATCCGCATGGTCGGCAAAGTTGATTATGAGACTTTACTCGGATACCACATCGACGACATGGTCGAGCACCCGGGACAACACGTAACGCGAGCTAATGTGATTTACAGTATTCGTAATGGCATGTTCTGCCGCGGAGTTTATGTTTTCCAAGGCATTCACCTTTGCATTGATTTAGTCCTAATGTCATTGAACTTCTATATATTTACAAATTGTAATCTCTAATGGACATAATCATCTGTGTTTTCATAGATATACTGATGCAATTGTGTATTTGACAGGTAGGCAGCAAAGATTGAACAAACTAGGTTTGTTTTCTTATGTACTTTAAAGTCAATTAAGCTCTGATATTTATATATACATTTGGTATGCTTGTAAAAAACAAAAGTTTCATGTCCATGATACTAGTAATAAATCGCCATGGTTATATTGGATGCAATATCCAATATATCTCTCTGCCTTTCTTTATTTTTAATATTTTTCTTTATTCTACTTTTTCTTCCTGCTCTATCGTTCATTTGTATCAATAGTGTGTTTTGATCACCATACAATTTAAACGCCGTTCTGATTGCATGGGTTATGTGCTTAGAAAGATTAAACAAATAATAACCGGAAGTGTTGAGTAGTTAAGGAACGTATTTATTAGTATATATTGTAACTACCTAGACAAATTCAAGTGATGGTAAAAAAACATGTAATCAGAACATCGTTTAAACTGTACGAAGAAAGGACACCAGATTGACAAAAGCATTGTCCAGAGGACCACACCTTCTCATAGAGGGACCAAGGAAGTTTTCGAAATCAAACAATAAAGAAATCAATGAACAGAGTGGGAAGAAACGATCCAGTTTTAATCTATGACACTCTCGTGTTGTTACGGGATTCACCCAGTTATCGCATCAAGAATTACTCCAACAAACAATTAATTTGGATGTTTCATTCTGGATAATCTAGATGAAATATCCCATTTATTAACTTGTCGTACAATTAAGTTTTAAAAGACCATTTCAAGCAATATTAGCGACTAATGCTGATTGTAAAATAAAGAGCAATACAGATGGTTGGTATTTACCATGATAAAGACTAGAGACTTGTATTCCAGATAGACAGGCAGACTTGGTGCTTCTTTAGTCTTCAACGCTGATTTTTGTCCCTATTATACATCTATGCACATCAACGGGTACATTCTTTACTATGCACAATCATACAAGTGCTCACTCTCCCTTTTCTACAGAAGGATCATCTATTTTAACACTATGAAAGAAGATATCAATGGTAGGAAATTTAATTCCTGTTGTCAACCGAGTAATTTCTTTGAAACTTCCATGATTATACAATATTGTGTGGAAATAGGGTATCGATAGATAGCGGTCATTAAGTAAAATAAACCTTTTCTGAACATAACAATCAAACAGTAAGCATCGTAAGCGAGACAATGTAAACCTCAATTAGAGTAAAAATGTTGATACGTTTTCTGCTAAAATAAATTTGGAATACTTTTAAAAATGAACAAATGTAGACACATATGTTTGTATAAATGATAAAAAGTAAATCAATATCCAAATGTAATTGGGTGCAATCTTCGTTCACAGTGTTGTGTCCAAAAATTATTTGATCCATGTAGGGATCGGGTTTGAATTTATTACATTTTCAGCGGGTTTTGTTTATTTTGAAATTGGTTCAGTTCTTCTGAAAGCTACCTGCTAATTGCAGATCAAAATTTTAATTCGTATACATTTTTCTGTAAATTTTCTTTAAGGAACCTTACAAAATCCACAAAAGATAATTTTCAAGGTAGTATCCACCATACTGTGATGCAGGACACTATACCAAAATGTTTCGCATGGGCGCCATGTTGTACTAAAAGTAGCATCAGAAGTTGGAATTCTGGTTTTTGCCACCCAACCAATCGATTTTACAATCAGTTCTCATAGCTTTATATCCTTGGGGACACAGATGGTGACATTACGTAATTTCTGAGTTTGTTTAAGTTGATGAACCATGACAACATAACAGTTAATCAGCGGTGACAACTGATCCTTTCCATCATCTCTGAGGGATATATCGTAGAATTAAAGAGACGCAACACGAATATCTCAATCGATAGTGTATTTAGTACATGGCCTCTACATAACTCTTTGGTCATTGGTAGCGGTGAATTCACATTAAGTGTAAGTTGTTTGTTGTATTGATGGAGGGATGAATTTAGACAAGTCAATCGTTACCAAGTTTATAGCGATTCAACTTCAACATCTAAGATATTTTCAACACATACCACGTGACACTTTCCTTACAAGCTAACAAGGAAGCGTGGAACAGCCATCTCAATCCTTTTCTCCCCACATAATGCTATGTCAAACTTCTGAACCATGATTTGTAGCTGAAACAACTTTATGTTTAATTACCAGCCTTTTTCCTATCTGTTGTACAACAAAGCACCCCCATACTGGTACCCTCGTATCCCAACACTAGAGCGGAAACTTCTGAATTAAGGACCCCCTAAAACCCTAAGCTGGTGCAGATGTGTTGATGACGTGGAGCAAATAGGTAGGAAAAGAGGAGAAACTCCAACAAATCTTTGAAGTTGCTAACAATTTCCATCCCGACATCAGATTCACGTTGAAGCTATTAGACAAACCCAATATGTTCTAGGATACCCGAATAATGTTACAGGATGATAACAGAGAAACAGACATGTGCTGAAAACTGACAGACTCCCACCAATATCTCTTATCTACCAGCTATCATCGTAAACATATAAAAATCATTTGTCCGCTCAGTCTATGTGTTCACATGAAACGTATCTTCTTAAACGACGAGACGCTCAACATAAGATTTAGGAAACTCAAAGGGCACTGTAAAAAAAGGGTTAAATAACAAAACTATGGATTCAATTATAAGAAAAACCAAGGACAATTACCAAAACAAATCTAAGACTGTCAACAACTGTATACATTTCTAATGTTCGTGACATCAAATATTCTCTTCTTTTTCCTTCAGGAAACCAGAAACGATATACCTTTTTCCCTGATTAAGCTCTTTTATCTCATGCACAATTCTTGTTGAATAGTTGACCTTTGGGAGAGGAGTGTAGTGTATGTTTGTGGATAGCATCCAGGTTTTAGTACATTAAAGTTTAATACTATATTCAACCCACGTCTTGATAATGTATCTGTCAGTACGTTCTTCTAACAATCTCTTATCCCTGAAGCCATAGTCATCTTCGTGGTTTGTATAAATCTCTTTAGATATTGTTTTGTAAGTTACTAGATGGCCTCTTATTAAAGCCTTTACATTTAATCACGTTTTCAAGAGTTAAGTGATTATTTACCTTTGTTAATAATAATTAATCATCTCTCTCTATCTCTCTCTCTCCAACCCAAACCCTCTTTAAAAATCATCCGGTTTAACTATCTAGGTCGTGTAAAAAGAACTGTCAGTATTTCTGTCTTGTCTCTCTACGCACACACAACAGACGTTTTACCAATAAAAGACCCAGCATTGATCAAATACTAGGTTTTATTATATATTTCATAATGAGAGACTGAAATATATCAGTGGGAGAAAAATTATATCGCCACTGTGGCGATACCACGTTTATCGCCACAGTGGAGATATAACTTTTGGAACTACTTTCTTTTTAAATTTTATGAAGTAAATCTTCTCTTATGTATAGTATTCAGACCTGTATTTCCATATTTAGACCTATTTAACTTTTCTTCTTATTTTCGTTCTCTGTTTATTTTAACAATAATTAAAATATGTTGGCTAAGGTTGTTTCGCTCTGAAGTCCTTTGGACCGTACAGCTGTTGTCTAATCTGTAAGCAAAAGCTCGTGACTACTACTTTCAAGGATTCACTAACAGGAGTTATGTACAATAATCAAAGGTTAGAGTGTGTCAGCAAAACGTCATGTAGGTCCGGACGTGCAAGATTTGTTCCACCCAATATGTTGGCAAAATAGTTGACTGCAGAATAACAACGAACAATCGCTAAATAGGTATCAGGTCAACTCAACACTCGTCGACATTTCATCTCAGCTGGACACTCTGTCCAATCCCACGAAATGCTTCCTATTGAGTCAGATGACAGATTGACTGATAATGAAAGTAGCCAAAAGGAGAAATATTGGATACTGCTGATGCGAACGTATCGTGAATATGGCTGAGAGGAAAAGGTGTATTATATAAGCGATCTGTTTAACGTTCTGTTTCTCAGTTGTTGTTGTTTTGTTTTTTTAATCAGTTTGTTCAGCCTCACTCTTTTCTAGTAGAATCAATTTATTATTATTATTATTAGTAGCAGTAGTAGTAGTAGCAGTAGTAGTAGCAGTAAATCCTTCCTTTATTATTATTAGTAGTAGTACTTCCTTCCATTATTATTATTCTTATTATGATTACGTCTTTCAAGCACTTTCTGGGAGCCGCGGTAGCTCAATTAGTTTAGCGTAGGACTAGTAATTCAATGGGTCGCGTGTTCTATACCCCCCAGGCCAACCCAAATCTGCTGCCTCGGTGTGTCCTTGGGAAAGGCATTTAGATCCCACTTCCTCCGCATGATATAACCAATCATGTGTTGAAAATACCGTTAAAAGAAACAACAACAACCAACCGTTCAGGACTTCCTCTTGTAATGTAAATACATTCCTATCTTTGTTTCTCGTAGCTGATATAATATCCGGGATATACAACTAGAAACGTCAAACAATCCACCGCACCAGATTGTGCCATTTTGACCAGAATTCCTCATAATGACGCTAAGCAGTTCAGCGCAGTCGTGCTTGTCTCTTACATAAGACATTGTTCTCTTTATTGATATATGCTGTGTCACTGCTTAGACCGTAGTTAATTCTTCTAGTATTTTGTTTAATTTTGATGTTTTCATTATTTTAGATAGTTTTGCATCTCTCTGCCAAAATATAAATATTTATTGTCTGCGTGTTTCACTCTTGGTGTGTAGGTGTCTTTGTGCATATTCTTTATAACAAGATTAAATTATCATGGTTGGGTATTTATAGAAGTATAAATGTTACCTAGTCTCTCAGAAAGTAAAAAAGTCAGAAGGATTAAATGATCGTGGCTGTGGGTATCTATCGAAATGTACATTTTACCTCATCACTCACAAAGTTAACAAAAAGTCCGAAGTGTCAATTTTATCAATCAGTCACAAAGTTAACATAAAGTCTTTCGGACTTTACTTACTTTGTGAGTGATTACTTAAAATGTATACTGCGATAAATACCCAACCATGATCATTTTAATGCTCATAATTCAAATGTTCGTCCTTTAGGTAGCACATGGTTTTCTTTTTATTAGCCTCTTCACATTGGGCCAAAATACCTAGCCCCATCTTTTCTAGTCAAAGGCCGTCAGTCCACTTCATTTATTGTCCATGTTGAACTAGGCGTATCAAATACACTTGACAAGCGAAGATGAACTAGCACTTACAAAATTACAACACAAGAGTTAATGAGAGTCACCATGATTGTTTACTGAGTAAAAAATCTTTTTAAAAAAAATCGTGTTCATTTTTAGTGAGATCAGCTTCTCTTACGTCATGAGATATTGACCCTAAATTACAGCTGATTTGAAACACGATGTCAGCAAACGTAGTCGAATCGTAACAATTATAAGCAGTATTTTATGAAAGTACATTTACCTGCCATATGCTTTGCTTGGCAACAGTGGTGAGTTTTTGGGTGCAGGAAGGACCTGCGATTCAAATGTTGATCGAAAAACTCTGGAAACCGATTGCGAACCGAAAGTAGTCCCCAGGATTTACCAATGTATAAAAAAAATCTAAAACAGTATCAGCTAATCACATGCCAGAAAACGTAGTCGAATCGTAACAATTGGAATTATTATTCGCTGAGGGAGATTTTGTTTGGGTCTAACTAAAGGGAAATTTCGTCCTTTTCCAAGTTTTTCTGTTATGATATAATATTTGTGCTGTTAGTTTGTTACTTTGCATTCCCATTTTGTTTTCTTTCGGCCCTATTGGATATCAGAAGCCTATCGAAACTGAGGTCTTTGGCTAAGTCGGTTTATGTATGTATGTATGTTTGTATGTATGTATGTATGTATATATATATATATATATATATATATATATATATATATATATATATATATTGTTACGACTCTAGGTCTTAAAAAATATGTAACAGAAAGAAAGTGAAACCAACAGTGTAGGTAATAGCAAGCAATTTATTTTCCTATAATACAAAGTGAAACTCAAAAGATACTTATACAATTGTGAATCAAATTTTAAAATTATCCTAAATGTCCTAATGACAAGTCCAAAAATATAGAATTTTCCGAATGAGTTCCAATAGTCTTGAATGTCCTGATATAATACAATGATACAATCCAGAATGTCTTTGAAAATGTTCACAAAAGTTCAAAGTAATGTATTAATTCAAAAGTCAATGAGCACATTAGTAATTCCAATGAATATATATCTTAAATAAATAATTCCTCTCTAATTATATTGATTTCAACGGCACAAACTATAAAATCTGATCACAAATCGATAACCATAGACTGATCTAAAACAAGAATTAATTATTTGTTTACTAAATCCCCATTTAGACACATTTTCACTTGACCTATATCAACAGGATGTGAAGCAATAAAATGGAACAAAACTGTCTAACTGTCAACAGGATTGGCCTTGAATTCAAATTCTTGTAAACATTCTGTTTACAAGTGACCAGAATCTAAAGTGCAACACAAATTATAGATTAAATATACACAACAATATATATATATATATATATATATATATATATATATATATATATATATACATATTTATATAAACCGTGCAATATATTAAACTGACGAATATCCCATCCCCCCCAATTATTAACCTTTGTTGAGGTGAATATAAAGTTTTCTGAAACAATAAACCGCATATTGACCAACGCGCAACCGAGGTCAATATGATGGGTCTACTGCATCAGAAAACTTCATATTTACTGAAACAGAGGTAAAGAATTGTCTTATTACATCCTTTAATTGAAATTTTGCAACTTTAATTTGTGTCAGGCCACGAATATGACACTATGAAGTCATATACTAATCAATAACGTCACGACCATACTATAATGTAGATTTACAGCTTATTGGTTTGATACTGAAAGTCGCGCGCAATTGCCCCCGAGCGGGAGCCCGGGGGGGGGGGGGGGGTAGGGTCGCCGTCATGAGCTTTTTTTCCAGCTGAAATTTTCATAGTATTTCACCTTCATCTTAGTCTAATGGGGGAAATTGTTCACAAAACTTATATTTAGGAGAGGAGAGGGGTGAGGAGAGGAGAGGAGGGAGGTTGGCAACTGACAAAATTTGTTCTCGGTAGCAAAGTAGGGGCGCCACTAAAGAACTTTGCCCCCGGGCGCTTCGAACCATCGCGCCGCCAGTGGTCGCACTATACGTCCAAGAACTAGTTCACAATATTTTTCAGTATGAAATCAATAATCTTTTTATCATATGCTCCAGAAATATACTAACTTTCAACTGAACACAATTTATAGTTCATAAAATAAATTTGTTGTAAAAAAGCAAATTACAACAAGAAAAACCTTACGTAATATGTTTAATACAACCAATATATTGCATTTTATACCGTATTGACATACGTTTACACAAATAGCTAAACCCCGCCCTTTAGAAGTCCACGCCACTAAAAATAGCACTGGCTACGACATCATTAAGACAGGCACGCTATGACAAATTTCTATGATGTTATCACAGATACAGAGACAATACAAGAAAATCAGAACTGCAGCTTGAAACAAGTCACTAATATTCATGTGTAGTTTAAGTTCAGCGTCAGATTATTTATGTAGGCTCTTTGAAATAAACGAGAACATGCGCCAAGGTTGCCTTCGGGTAACTGGCAAGATGGCAGACGCTCATCGTCTTGCCCCGGCGTTATACACACAGCACGCAGCTGAGTGGTATATTCTGGACATTTGTTGTTCCACTATGGATCTATGGATCAAGCTTATATATACCTCCATGGAAACATTCATATGCTGAAAGGAGAGTATGGTTAACGAACTGTACGGTAAGTTGATATAGTGGGCGGGGCTTGTATTCCCTATACGCAAAGTATTTTCCTTATAAGGAAAGTATTTAATATCGAAAATCTACGATATTGAAAGTGTTAAGTATCGCAGGATATTGCATATTTTTAATATAAGGTAAAATAATATGAGGAAAAAGAAGGATTGTTTCTTGAGTATATAATAAACTAATACAGTGTATATCGCCTATCACCTGGCGTCAAGTCATTCTATCACAAAATAGCTCTCACAGTAATTATGTAATACTGTTTGGTAATCTGTCACATTAATATCATTAAGGAACCAGAGTAAACAGACAGATTTATGATAGGGTGAATATCAAATTATGAGATTGGGATTCCAATGGTTGGCCTAAATTAACACAAGTTGGCAGATTTACATGACTACATACAGCGAAATTCTGATTCGGTAACGAAAGCTGGATCCTATTTCATTCACCATACAGTTCTAGGAAATAGGATATTTAATGATTGGTAGCTTACTTGTTTGTATTGTATTCACACGAATAGGGATTCTTGGAGCTGTATGTCAAGTAATCCACTACATGTCTTTAACATTTACTTTAAAAGACAATAAGCCCATTCTTCATCTAATCATTTCCATATTGTAACGACCTAAGTCTGAGATATTTTGTATTTACATCTTCATTTCATTTAATTTCTTTGATGCTTGCATTTCTTTGCGAATGGAGAATACTCGACTTACCAAATTCTATTGTCTGCTATTTTTTAAAACCTGTTATTTTACCTATAGTGTAATAGCTTTACCGTAATCAGTGGCGGATCCAGAAATATCGTGGGGGTGGGGTGCGAAACTAGTAGGCGCCCACCAGAAGCGTTCCTAGGGCATAATTTTAGCCATTTAACTGTAAAAAAAACTTTCACTAATCCAGAAATCCAGAAATTTTAGGATTAAACAAAAAGTACTTTTATTTCAGTTTCACTTGTAATTATTTCATGGACAAAATGTTACATGTGCAGTTGAATTGATTTTCTTGTGTATGACTGAAGTCTGATTACATGTTCAAGTTCGTATCTTTAGACCTTGAAATGTTATTTGAAATAAAAACACAATTAAGCATTTCCCTGACTTGCAGTTTCAGCAACATTTATATTAGGAACAACCGTTTTGCTTTCAGAGTGTGGTCTCTAACAGGTTTACCTTAAGTCAGATCTTATCGGATAATTGTATCCATATTTGGTGAATTAAATGTTTGGGCGCACAAAAGAGGTACTGATGCACATTGAAAACATAATGGTTGTACCCATGTCCAATGTATATTGTCAGTAGGTAATGGCCACATTAATGGTTTTATACGCTGATCTCATGGGAAAGGAATCCATGCCAAATCAAGCTTCGTTTTGCGTTTCAGAAATTATGCATATTTTTTGCTGAAATACGTACAAGAAAGAGTTTTTTTTCTAATTATTTATAGTACATTATTGGAAAATGTACACTTGTAAAAAAAAGCGGACGCTTTTTCAACTCGCATTTTCCACAATTATCCCGCATTTCGGGAGAAGGCGAATGTAAAATTAGAGCCTTGCATATTTGAGAAATACTTGTGATTATTTGTTTAAATATAGGCTTCCGGTATTTAACAATATTTATCAGATCTAATCATTAGCCAATCATTAAGTATCAGTGGCCATACTAAGCCATTCTCACAAGACTCGCTATGCATATAGAAAGGGAAACTAGCTCAAGGGAGATAATTGTTAAATTGGCTGTTCGCTCACTGTGATCCTTTCAAAACTTTGCTAGGGAATTGTGTCGAGCCTTTTGCCAAAGAAGTCCATGTCTAGTTCTACGTTAGATAAAATAAGATACTGCAGTAAGTGTAGTTATATTTGTACATATATGTTGCATTTATAGTTTTAATATTCTATTTTTGAGGACTACATGTAATATTGGTTGATAGATTCAGAACCAAATGTATTATCCACAGAAATGAAAGTTATTATTATTATTATTATTAATATTATTATTATTATTATTAATATTATTATTATTATTATTAATCCACTTTACTTTCATTGCCCAGCAAACGTTAAGCAAAGCCAGTGGCAAAAGTCCTTAAATCTGGTGTAGTCAAAGCAAACCAGAAATGTTGTTGTGCGTCTCTGATGCACAATATTTTTTGGAAAAAGAAAAGAAGGAAAAAAAAATTAAAGCGGGCTTAGCCCAACCAGACAAATATTTATTTTGCGTTTCTGATGCACGCTAATATTATTTTTAAGCCTCCAAAAACCAAATCAAGATACTGTTTCGCTTCTCTGATGCACACTAATAAATAGAGGTTTTATCCCAGCGGGGCGCTGTAGCGAAGTGGTTAGCGTGCTGGACTTCGAGGACTCCGACGCAGTAGTGGCGGGTTCGATTCCCAGACCAGGCCGAGTCGGCTGCCGTGTTGTGTCCTTATTCAACACACTTAACTCTTTTTGCCAAATAAAAAACTAAGCAAAACCACTAGGCAAAACACTTTAAAGTTTAGTCCAACCACACAAGAAATAGTGTGCGTCTCGAATGCGATCCAATCATTGACTCCACGGCCAGAAACTAATCAAAGCCTCTAGGCAAAAAACGTTTGAAGCGGACTGAGCCCAACCAAGGCAAAAAAAACTTGCATCGCTGCACACCAATCATTTCAGTTTTAGAAACGCGGTAGTTCATTTGCCAACGTGATGGACTACAACGCAGGATTATCGGGTTCGATTCCTAGACTAGGCAGGGTCGGCTGCCGTATTATGTCCATGGGCATGACACTTTACCCTCACTGCCTAAGAAGGCCAACGATATCCTCAATACAAAACGCTATAAGTCCAATTTAACCAAAATGTGTTTGTGCTTCTCTGATGCACACCAATATATTGTATCGTCGGTAAGGTGAAGCACACGTACCGACAACCAAGGCTATTTGTTCTTGAGACGCATCCTTGTGGCTCATTCGAGTGCAGTTCCTGTCTTTAAATTTACACACACACACACATACAGAGAGAGAGAGAGAGAGAGAGAGAGAGAGAGAGAGAGAGAGAGAGAGAGAGAGAGTATTCATTTTCCTTTATGCATTCAGAGAAAACTTATTGCCGTGGTAAAGACTGGGCATCATAGATGCGCGGTCACCGTTTTAGTAAACCATCTCTGATTTTCATTTATCTGATCGGGATAATATCGAACATAGACATTTAATATATAACTTCCCGGCATAGTAGGAAGAACTATTTGCAACGATGAACTGGATAAAATCAGCTAATTAACGAGATCATGCACCTAACACATAATTTTTCATGTCATTTAATTCACCTGGTCACGAGCAAATTATCTCAAATATTTCAGAAAAGTTTCTGTCAAACTTTTTTTGAACAAAAATATATAACAGTATTTGCTGACAAAATATTTTTTCATGTTAGCGTGCCAGGCTACCGACCAGAAAGGGGCGAGTTCGAATCCTTTTTGGTGTGTCTTTGGGGAAGACATTTTACTCCATTGCCTCGTCACGACAAAATCTTCCATGTGTTGATGTTCGTTAAAACATTAAACAATCAATTAATTCACGTTACACATTATCGGAAGAATTTTGGTTGGAGTATTGATATGATATTGGTATCTGTATGCTGTTTAATATGTCCGTATGACATTTTGTGCTATTTTGTGCTATTGCGTGTTATGAAACTGACAAACAACAACGCGTGGAATTTTATTCAATTTTTAGGAATCCTTAATCATTTTAAAAACGCTTCCTGACTTGTTTAATTCGTGACTATTACAACCATTTTTCATCATACAAGTTCTAGTTTCATCCAGTGTAAGCTACTGATTTGTATTTCTCCCACAAGAACAAACTTTCCTGGCACAAATTCCTGTAGTATCCATAAAATCTTACAGGAAGTTCGTTGAAATGACCAGTAGAAAAGTTATTATAAAGGTAACCAACATTAAAATCGAAACCGCTTCCTTGAAATTGGCAGTTCAAACTGAATTACATGCAAGAGAAGTATGTATGTATAAATGTATGCATGCAGCAAGGTATGTAGGTACGTATGTAGGTTGCGTACTTCGCTTACGCCGTATGGCAACTGATAATGAGTTATATTCATTATTTTGGGGGTTTTTTTAAATAAAAATTTCATACATTTAACTATAGATCAATCGTCACTGCTTTTTCCTCTGTATGACTGTTCCTTCACCATTAACTAACCTAAACCCACATCTATCCGAAAAGAGAGTTGGTCATAGTATATATTTTAGATAATACATGTAATAGATAAAATAGATGTACCGTTGATTGATTGATTGATCAACCTTCTTATCTTCTTTTCTCACTACCTACCTATATTTCCTTCTTTCTCTATTATTCTATCTTCCCTCCTACGTGCCTACGTATCTATCTATCGATCTATTCACCAACATCCTCTCTATGTATGTATGTATGTATGTATGTATGTATGTATGTATGTATGTATGTATGTATGTATGTATGTATGTACTTATCTGAAAGTCGTTCCTATAGGCTCGAGATGTTGAATAGGCCTGATGAGCTCTCCTGGATGAGGAAAGAGGCGCCTAATGGAAGTAGGAGACGCAATGGCTCAGTGTTTTAGCTTGCCAGACTCGCGATCGAAACGGGTGCGGGTTCGAATGTTACCATGGCGTGTCCTTGTGCAAGGCACTATACTCTAATTGATTCGACACTAAAAAAGCATGTGTTGCTGTGCCGTAAAACACACACGCACACACACGCACACACACACACACACACGTATCTGAGAGTAGACTACTGGCATTCATAGGACCGAGGTCATCGTCCTAACAACTGGCTTCCTACTTAAGAATCAATAACCACTCAGGGCTCACCCTCCTATTTATCCCGAAACGAAGGAGAATATGTCTGAAAGAACAGCCCATAGTTCTCATAGACCTAGGTGGTTGTAGACCATATATGTGACTACTTTCCTATTTCCGTAACAAAAATAAATAATAATGTATAATATCTATCTATCAATCTTATCGAGCCCTAAAGAACAATGATCCCGTAGTCAGCTTCTTAAATAGGAATCTGACCCCAAACAGAGTCTGGCAGAGTTCTTAATTTAAATCCGTAACACCGGCCAGAAAACGGATTATTTTTTTTATTAAAAAAAAAGAAACATTTCACAGTTAACCTTTTCATGGGAGTGAGAGGGTTAATGTGGTAAGGTCATTTCCTGGAAACAGATTATGTTTGAAACACGATAGGACACGATATATATCAACAGGCCGGTGCAGAAAGAAAGAGAAGAATATTTTGTTTGTGCAAGAATTAATTAAATTTTAACAAGCACAATGTTTTCATTTTTTAAAAATATAAATATTTTAAGTACTTTGCTTTGGTGTTTACGGCACAGCAACACAAGTAGATTATTTAGTGCCGAGGAGTAAAGTGTATTGCCCAAGGACATACCACAGTAGCCGACCCATCTAATCCGATGGTAGGTTTCGAACCCACGCCTTTTTAGTCATGTGTCCGGCACGCTAACCACCGATCAACCGCGGCTGCTAATAACTACCTTGTAAACGATGTATGTTTGTAGAAAGATACATTGTTAAGATATCCAAGAAATAGAAGAACTATATGTGCCTCCTTATATACCTATTGCATGGCACTAAGGAAGTCACAGAACCTTTCAAGTCACAAAATTGGCCAGTCCGTGACTAACTTGTACGGTTTCACATTTATAATACAACGATTGGATTGTGTGTGCCTAAATGGAGCTCTCCTGCTGTCGAGAATACAATGTGCTAGTTGGTTTTTAGATAAAGGGAGGGAGATTACATTCTTTTTCGCAAGGTTAATGACTAGCTTTCCGTTTAAATATGATCAGTGAATTTTTCTCCTCAGATACTCATAAACGTTTTGAAATCAAATCTTCTCGCTGTTTTAATAATAATAACGATTCACTTGATACAAACATACATAATGGATTCAATAATTTCTTTTTCATTGTCCAATAGCGTCATTCTGAGGCGCAGGTGTTTAATTACTTCATACAATTAAAGAAACAGTAATAAAATAGTTGTTTGGCATCCAAAGCAATATAAACCTAATTTTGCTTTTTTTGTTATAGCAAATAGTTTTTTTCTCCGTCAAATAATTATTCTATATTTATGTCATATTTTGATCAGAATCGGGCAACTGGAAATGCCTATAAATACCCCTCTCATGCGCATGATTTACGATCATATTCATATAATAAGCATTGATAACAATACATAGGAACTTATTGCATACAATTATATATATATTAATAAAAACTTACTAATTTTTACGGTATGAAATGAAGAGAAAGTAAATAAACAGGATAAAACAAGGGAAGAGGTGGAAATCATTTACATCGTCCAGACATTTCAGTATATTATACTATTATAATAATGTTTAATTTAACTACAAAAGACTGGAGAAAACGCATATTTTTGATTGATCTTAACCAAAATATATTAAATTTGCATAATGTAATATGATGAAATGACATTCCACAATTTGGATACGCCAAAAAACAACAGGATAAATCTGGATAAATTCATTCCTCTTTTAAATTTATTTCCCTTTGGTTAGTTAATAGGGAATTTCTCAGACACTTAGATAATGCTCTTTTAAAAGCAATAAGAGGCAATGCTTTTGATATATAAGTATTAAAAGATCAAATATAGCAACGATTCATAATTCGTTAATCATAAACATCTTTTATTTTTGTTTGTCTTATTGTTTCAAGCTATTTATTCCCCACGACGACAGAGGTAGAATTCATAGTGTTATCCTTTTTCGTACGTCCACCCCTCACACCTTGGTTAAGTTTGCAGTTAGGTCGTTTCAGGAACTGTGGTAGGGTATTTCGTGTTCAATGAATACATTTCAAGTTCTCTTTTTGTACTAACCCAATAAAGGAATATAATAAGTTATTTTGATTGGAAAGAAGAGATTATATATATATATATATATATATATATATATATATATATATATATATATATATATATATATATCAAGGTCAGACACCTTATCAAAAATGAAATCAAAACTCAGCAGGCAAGCACAATATATCTTCAAGAATAATTGATGATTCGCTGAACTAGTGAACTATCAACGCACCAGTAGTTCATTAATTTTCTACTGTTATGTCGATAAGTCATGGCGCACTATTTGTTTAAATGTAATTAACAAGAGGTATACTTTATGAAGGCTTGAATCTAAGCGCATATGTTAGTGTTAGTCATTGTGTAATTTGTAACTACACTCACTAATAATCCTAAACTTAGATGATTGTAATCAAACAATAACCATGTACAAATTCACATGATAATATTTACTCCGGTCTTAATTTTAGTCACTGAAAATGTGACGTTTGCATTTAGGTAACAGCAGATGGACTTTCAGAGTTAGCAGTAAACACTATAGCAGATTACTTTTCAAACAGAAAATAGTGCGTCAAGCTAGGAAACACAACTATTTCATATGCAAATTTCCATTTCTCTAGGATCAATTCTCGACCCATGCTTTTTAATATCTTATTTAATGACATCGTCGTCTGTTTCATAAAAAGTCTGATATATATATATATATATATATATATATATATATATATATATATATATATATATATATATATATATATATATATATATATATAACTATGCCGATGACAATACACTTGGCTACGCTAACCACGACTTTAATATTGTGAAATCTACTTCGGAAATGGGGTGCACTATTTTGATTAGGTGGTTTACAACAACGAAATTATCCTGATAAGTTCTGGGCCATTGCACTTGGAAAGAAAACTAACGAACAGTTTGAGACTTTTTCCTCTAGCGAGACTAATATATGTTGTGAAGACTTGGTAAAGCTACTGAGAGTTACATAGGTCTTTATGCTAAACTTAAATCAGCAAATCACCGAAATTTGTCAAAAAGCATCTAAACAATTTAATGTACTCGAATGAATTGGAAAATATCTCACAAATGAAGGACGACTGGCCGTGTACTACTCTTTCATCATGGCAGACTTCAACTACTATCGCCTAACCTGGCATTTCAGCTACTACTGTGAACAAACTTGATAAACTCCATGAAAGAGATATGAGATTTGTCTTTAGTGATTTCATGAAGCCTAACTCTGAACTCTTGGATTTGGCAATTGTATCAACTCTCCACATCCGATGGATGAAGACCAAGGCACTTGAGATTTTCAAAATTTTAAACAAGAACTGTCCAACATACTTAAATGATCTGGTAGTTTTAAATAAATCTTCTTACTCTTTTAGCTATGTAAACACCGCGAGGATTCCAAACTTAAGGACATCCAGGTATGGGCTACAATCTGTGAGGTATGCAGCAGCTAAACGCTGGAATTCTACTTAATAATGTTCGAACGACATCAGATTTTTAGCAATTTTAAATCCCTCCTAAAGACCTGGTCTAGAACATATTTTGTAATTGCTCCATATCTAAACACAAGTAAGCTACCACCAAACACGGCTATATGTTTAGTTTTTAGTTTCTGTCTTGTATATTTGCTAATAGTTTTTACTTAACCTAAATGTTGGCTTATGTTGGCTACGCATTGTTTTAGATGGAATTTCCTCCCTTTGAGATGATAGATTTATTATTATTATTATTATTTCTCTCTGCCGCATGTGTGATGTTTTTAGTTTTAGTCTTTCGTCTTGCTTATAACTTTTAGTTGCTTTTAGTTCTGCAGTTAGCTTGCAGCTTTCAGTTACTTTTGATTTCTGCTCACTGTTCGCGTGTCTTTCTTTGTATATGTTATTAGTTGCTCGTCTTGTGATATATATATATATATATATATATATATATATATATATATATATGTGTGTGTGTGTGTGTGTGGTTCCAATGCATTAACACTTTTCGTGTATGCGTGCGTTCTGTACGTTTTGCATAGTCTTGTCCAGCTGCATTACATTTTTAAAAGAAATTAAAAAATGGGGGGTAGGGGTGGGGACAGGAGTGGGTGGCTATCATAGTGTGTATTGGCCAGCCATAACGCGTGTATATTTTAACACTGCGTGTAATTGTAGAGTAGAATCTATTTATGTAAATTGATTTATCTGCATTTAATTTTTGTAAAATAGAAATTATAAATTGGGAGTGAGTGTGGGTGTGGGTGAGTATGTATTTTTAGCATTGAAACATGGGTTTTATAACTAGTTACCAAAACAAATGTTTGTATGTCCGCTTGTTTAAGTTAATTGTTATATTATTGTTTATAGTCGGTAAAATAGCCCAAACGAGCTAATGTTTCTTATTATATAAATGCAATTCCGACTCGAAATAAAATTTATCTATGTCTGTGTGTTTATGTCTATCTGTCATTCAATTTTCAAGAAGTATTTAGTATGTTGTAAGATTTGTAATTACCTAATATGTTACAATTACCAAAGGATCAACTAATTTTAAATAAAATCCTATGCTAATATGTATTGGAAGCTATCTCCGCTCTGCAGATTAGTCTATGGAACAGTCTTTACAATATTTAAATGAAAAAGAAGTTAAAACTTCGATTTTCTTACACAATTACACAGTGATTGTCTAGAAGGGTATTATGAATTGGACACTCGATACAGCAACGATTCGTTGATCACATTTAAACATTCATTATTTGTGAGAAAGAAATGGGTAGACACAGTGTTATCATGCTGGTAGAATATTATAAGAGTCTTTCCTTTTTTCTGGCAGTCAGCAGAGACAAATAAGACAGAGAAAAAGGCTAGCATATATAAATATATACCGACTCAGACAAATGACTGTATGAAAATGTCAAAAGTTTAGCCATACAAATCTTTCTATCTGTTTGTTTACCATTAAACTCTGTAGCGCGTGTATCTGTGCTGGATTGCCTTCATAACAAAGGCACAATTTGTTAGTTAGGAAACTCATTCCTAGCTTTTGACATGGGTGTTTGTCCCAGAGAGAGAGATAGAGAGACAGACAGACAGACGGAGAATTGTCTTGATGGAGAAAATTAACCTCTAAAAAACCGAAGATTTTACATGTAGAGGATGTATGCAACGTTATTTTCAGAACGAGATTCGAGAGGTCTGGTTCGACGAATGGAATAAATGTGCATCAGAGAAATAAATCTGCGATGTTTAGGTAGCAATGCATATTGAGCTAAACTTCTCTTTAATGCACATTTCCCAAGGTAATAAAATCCATTTAGTTTCTGCTATCACATGAAAAATAACAAATCCCTCTGCGGGAAATATGTTTAGACAATTTTAGATTCATCAGCGGAAATCTCACTTTTAACAAAGAGAAGTACAACATATGCGAGTCTGGAAAGCTAGCAATTCATATCGAGCTCTAAACTGCATTCTCAAAAAATAAAAAATTATTAAAACTCATGGGGCCAAGATAGTGTACGAGAGGAAATGGAAATTGGAATAAATAGTTTATTTATGGAACGACACAATACAAGAAAACAAAAAACAATAATAAACGAAACAGTGTATAAATTTAAGAGGTTTAATTTAAACATATTATATTTCCATATTAATGAAGCAATTTGGGTCGGGCAAAAAAAGTTTTCCAACTTAGGTACAGCCCTTCCCCTACATGAAATCACTAATCATAATGAGAGAGAGAGAGAGAGATTATGTGAATATGCGTGATACCAATATGAATAATTACATAGCTATGGTAACTAATCATTTACAAACATATCAAGAGAATCACGAAAATTTTAAAATCTTAAACTGCTCTAAGAAGGAGTTACCCAGACTATATTGCATTTAAAAAAAATTAAAAAATTGCTGTTCAATAAACTGAATAGTTCATGCTAACGACTACCTTAGTTAAGCAAATATATTTGTTTGACAACTATAAATCATTATCATAATTTGATTAAAGGGCAAAAAGGTGCTACTTTGCAACATAAAACTTAGTATTTACATCTAAAATGTCATTCTTTAGTGCAGACTATGAATTGTGTCCTCAAATTCAATATCAAATTCATACTGATTATATATAGAATTCTTAGTAAACCAGACCAAGTACTAGCCGCATGCAGCTAATAGAACAAACAATTCTTAAGGAACTTAAGGATGCGTGATGTTATTAAATCAAAGTTTACTGCGTAGATCAAAATGGCGTAATCATTTATTACATACTTACGTTATACTTATGACGTTACTTATTACCTCACTGTACCATAACGCTTTCAACTCTGGTATAATGGAATTGCGACTTCTGTCTTTTTAAATAATTAAAAGCAAAAACGTTTGTTGCACTTTTATAATGAAAAAAAGTGCTGTACAAGAAAATGAAGAAAAATAATTATGAAAGTTATAGGATGCTTTGAAAAATTATTGTCAATTTATGATCTGCCGTAAATCGTCATCCCGTGCATGCTGTTTTACAATTCTGATATGATATGATCTAAATAAATGGGTCATTGACAAAAAAGAAATGAGTTAGCAACATACATATATCTAGATGCACTTCGTAAGATAAATTTAGCATCTAAGTGAAAATTTTATGAGTTTCTAAATATTCATTCAGCTGTCATTTTATGAACGTTTGGTAAGAAGATGCTGTTATCTCTGCTTTTCTATGTTAATGGACGTTTGGTAAGAAGGTCCTGTTATCTATGCTTTTCTGTGTTAATGGCCGTTATTTTGGCATAGAGATTTAGCTTAGTCTAGCGCAACAAAATGCACAACAACATGTATATTTTTTTAGTGTATTTCGATTGATCCGAATCTTGATTATAAAAACGTATCCCATTCCAAAAAGTAAAACACTCGGACTTGCTTTATAAATCTCATTTATCTACTGAATACTCATCTTAGATCTCTATTTCTGTGGCGTTATTTCCGCAAGCTTTATTTGACTGGCAGAACACATTATAATGGCAAAATGATAGCACACATGTTGATGAAAAGTTGCAACTTCCTGCCCTTGGAACTCGCCTATCACTATTGTTTGTTGTTTGATGGCGCGAGTGTACTACGGAAGAGTAACATGAGGATGAATTCAACTATACACTGCAATGACATTTAAAGAATAGAACTTCATTTTTACAGGATTCGTAAAGTCATGAAGCTTAAAAATCGAATACTCATAGCATTTGTGGCCGTAGCGAAACGTAGTCAAAGCCTGTAGCGTACTAACGGGGGGGGGGGAGGGGGGGGCGGACGGGGCGATTGCCCCGGGCGCCAGAGGTCTTGGGGCGCCAAAACAGCTGATAAAAATTCGGGCCTCGTATTCTGGCTCTTTGGGCCATCATAGTCGCCCTGGGCGCCATTTACCCTTAGGACGCCACTAGTCAAAGCGCACAAGAAGGGCATATGCATAGATAAGTAGTATCCTTTCTGGTATTATGAACTAATAACTTCTGCGTCACATGATTCAGTTTTTACCAGTCTAAACTCTTGTTACAAAGGCTTTGTAAACGTTGTAATTATTTCAAGAAGACCATTTAAAATAAAAAAGCTACAACAATGAAATTATTTTAAAAAATCAGATAGGAGAATTAAGGATTATGAGATAATGGAAGGAGGTGACTTACAGGATGTTATGTCTAATATAATATAGACCTTTGAGAAAATATTGTATACTACTCTTTTGGTCATAAATGTAGTCATATGACTTTAAATACATCTGCTACATACATAATTTTCAAGACTGCTTACTTAATATGTTGTCCTATCATATTATTTTCGATTTGAATAATATGAATTACATCTAGTTTGTAAGTCCTCTATATGACTCTCAGAATGTATTGAACATCGCTTTACATTTTATCTTATGAATGTTTGCATTGTTACTTATATCTATATCGATAGTATTAAAAAAAATCAAGGATTAAACTCAAGCAGCATTGATATAGACGGTGTAATGATGTTTCATGCGTTTCTTTTAGTCAGTTTTAGTGGGAACGCCGGAATGCTTTTCAGAAAGTAAACCTGTATATCTTACTACAAATAAGGGCGCTTTTAAACGATTTCTTTTTAGATAACTAAACCATAATGATAAAATCCTTGCCAAATGGAAAACACATGTTTTGACTTTGTTGATATTTATTGCTGAATATCAATTTGGTTTTATTATGAACACTTCATGTTAGATACCGTTTGATAAAACGTCAACCTTCCTGTCGAGTTTAGCTATAAAAACAAAGGTTCTGCGAAAGTGATTCAGTATTTGTATATGTGGAAGACTTGTTCAAAGGAAATGAAAAATTAAACTTTTTTATTGTATATTTTTCTTTTGTTTTAGTTTTCTGATTTAATGTTTATATTTTATGAATCTGCAATACAGAGTAACTGGCAAATAATAACTAATTTATACATTGTCTATCTCGAAGGACCATGGAAATACAACAGCACTTCGAAAACTCGAAGGGCTGCGGGATCCAAATTTTTGTTTGAGGTTTTCATGGTCGCAGACTAGAGAATATTCTAAATGTTCTACATGGAAACCGAGTGAGTCATTCAAGTTATCTCTAGCATTCGAGTGATCAAATATTAGAACTGTCAAAGTTTAACCATATACCATTTTACTTAGATTAAAAAGACTCACCTGTGATTTTCCATACTTTGAACACAAGCTTATCATTTCGCATCTCTCTCAGCAATTCAGAATGAAATACTGGAGAAAAATATCCACACAATGTTTGGTTACTTTTTCTTTTTGGATAGATACTTAAAAATAAAATAGAAGCATTTACAGGGACATCGATCAGAAGGTACTCTTTTATTGTCACTTTATAATGCTTAAACTTAATAACAATTTACGACTACAATACAGAAGGCCCAACTCTACATGTTTTCTTTGGAGAAAACAAAACTTGAAAACATAAGTATAAGTATATTATATATGGCGTAGCAAGAAATTCTACCCCCGCCCCCCCCCCCCCCGGAAAAACATAATTCTGGGGCCCCATCCCAATAAAAAAAGTTGCTTGATGGGAATTTTGTGCTCCCAATAGACCTGAGCCCCATCTACGCCACTGAGTATATTATACAGACCGAATTGTAATTATCAACCGCATTCACACACAATTTAAAAGTTGCCACATATGTACAATATATGTTTGGATTTAAATACGAAAAAACAAACGACAACATATTTTTTACATATAAACCTTACCACATATGCAAACATGTTTCATTTCCTTTGTCAATCATTACATATGTTAAATACAGTGTATTTATTTTCGCGTTCTTATTCTAGGACTGCTTAAACGCACAAATTTCTCCAATACTAAAAATTAACGCTATACGGTTTATGTTTGATTCCTATATTTGAAAATGTAAATGTAAGCTTGTCAGTTTGAAAGTTAGCATATATGTGTTTTGGGTATTTTCATAGACGTTGCACATGTTATAAATCTATGTTTAACATATGTGGGGACTTTTATCTGTTTACAAGTACAGCTGTATATTGAACATATGTCCAAAAAGGACCAACATACTAGTATGTTGTGTAATGTGTGGTAACTTTGCCTGTTTATTAAATTTCTTGCTTTCTTTATTTTTTATTCTCAAGTAAAAAAACAACTGCAGATGTACAGCAGTTTTAGAATAACATTCTTTGGCACGTGGTAAAACTCCCTGATTTGCTTAAAATGCTGCACTATTGGTACGAAGTTTTAAATCAATTTTAGAAGGCTTACACGTGCATGAAAATATGTTGCGTTCTCTCAGATGTTGAAAGTATGCCGCATATGAATATTCATCAAATGATACATTTTTAAAAATATAAAAACAGGCGGAATAATAAAACGAGAATCAACATCAAGTCTATGTATTGGCTCCAAGAAATATGTTGAAGATCACTGCAACGTCTCAATGCATACAAACCCAATAAAGATTATGGAAAGATCTTGAGGGGTTGCAGTAGTACTGTTACTCGAATTTAATACAACTATCTAGAAGTATTAACCTCGTGTACAAGAAAAGCCAAAGATTGAAGGATCTAAGAAAAGCTATTTACCATGACTACTGTGTAATATATTTAGGTTAATAACCCCATCTCGTATTTCATAAATATTACACAGGTATAATGATACATCACGACCTCACAGATGACATTATAACGTCATATGAGGTAAAGGCTAATGTTCGAGGCATCCGAATGCATTTCAAAATCATTTCCCTCCATTATTTTTAACGTTGAAATTATTTATCTGGTGTAATAAATTTCATATGAATTGAACATCCATTTAAGATCCTGTGTGTATGTACAGTAATATCATATCAACTGAATATTCATGTAAGATCTTCTGGTTATATACAGTAATATCATATGAACTGAACATCCAAGTAAGATCCTCTGTGTATGTACATTAATATCATAGGAGCTGAACATTCATGTAAGATCCTGTGTATATACAGTAATATCATAGGAACTGAATATTCATGTAAGATCTTCTGTGTTTGTACAGTAATATCATAGGAACTGAACATTCATGTAAGATCCTCTGTGTATATACAGTAATATCATAGGAACTTGAACATCCATGCAAGATCCTCTGTGTATATACAGTAATATCATAGGAACTTGAACATCCATGCAAGATCCTCTGTGAATATACAGTAATAATATAGGAACTTGAACACCCATGCAAGATCCTCTGTGTATATACAGTAATATCATAGGAACTTGAACATCCATGCAAGATCCTCTGTGTATATACAGTAATATCATAGGAACTGAATATTCATGTAAGATCCTCTGTGTATATACAGTAATATCATAGGAACTTGAACATCCATGCAAGATCCTCTGTGTATATACAGCAATATCATAGGAACTGAATATTCATGTAAGATCCTCTGTGTTTGCACAGTATTATCATATCAACTGAACATTAATGTAAGATCCTCTGTGTATGTACAGTAATATCATATCATATAGAGCTACGACAATATTGTTACAATTGAGGATCGTAAGCTATTTGAAAGGGTTGGATAGCAGATATTAGTACAGTTTTGCATACTGAAAGTGCTGAAATTTTCAGGAAGCGAGAGGATCATTTTTGTTGTTTAAACTTTATTCAATTTTGACACACGTTTCAGTTACACGAGGTTGTCTTTCGTGAATCGTTATTGTTAACACTGTGAGGTAGTTCAGCCTGTTAAAGGTATGAAACATAATGGTCGCGTATCTACGCGAAATTGTTGGTTATCAGGTTATTTTTGATTAATAAAGAAGACATACATTAATGAAAGCGGTTAACAAATTCATTCTCAGAAAATGATTTGTAGAATCTTTGCTTAGTATGGCCGCACAGCGGGTCCAATAGCCTACGAAAAACAAAAAACAATGATAACTGATGTCATCTACGTTGAACTAATCAACAAACAAGAGATGTTCGATTGCAATAGACAATGACGTATGTCAACAGCTTGGTCACTTAAAGGTGTTGGTTGGTTGGTTTTTAACGGAAGTTTGAGCACACGATTGCCTACATCATGCCAAGGAAACGGGAGTTAAGTGCCTTTCAAAAAGACACACCGCGGCAACCGACACAGGCTGGCGTGGGCGGATATCAGCCACCCATTGATTATGAGTCTGAATCTGTTAAATGAGCCACCGCGGCTCCTCAGGTCACTTAAACAACCTGCTCACCCCCCGCGTTTTAATGTTTTTTGTCCAACTGACTGCCTTTCTGGATGTCTAAACGGCAGGTAAAATCTTGGTTCACCCCAATCTCTGGAAATATTCTAATCCTGAATATGATTTATTGCATCGGCCATTATAATTGTGAATACACAAAATGGAGGTCTGTACAGTTCATTTAAAGAATAGACATTGATGTTTTCAATAAAAAGATGGAAAAACGCCGGCAATGGCCTGTATCGCTTGTACCATATAGCTTTGTCTAAGACTTTAAAGACTGCTAGGTAGAAAATCGGCGTGAGTGTGTAAACTGAGACATCGTTTAATTATGTAAAATCTAAGAAAGCTTCGAAATTCCAAGGACATCGTAATACATCATGAAGATAGAATGATGTAATATCTTACTTTTAGAGATGAGCCGGTGGTTATCACTAATATCCGGCGTCACCTCTCAAAAGAACTGCACTTTGTGCAGGGCGTCAAACTGTTGCTCAGCAAACTTCAAGACGTTACTGGCATTAGAGTTTGCATCCATAATTACACCTGCAATGATAATAATGAGAAGAAGAATGATAAATCATGATTTTTGAAAATCAATAAAATAAAATATTCACTATAAAATCACTATAAAATATAATAATACCATAAGGTTTTACATGATGCTGCACTTTATAGGTAGAGTTTTGAACGTCTTGCATTTGTAGGAGAAGGAATCGGAAGGTAACAAAGCATCAGATGTTTCTGTTGCGAACCCCCATTTGCGGAATATATATATATATATATATATATATATATATATATATATATATATATATATATATATATATATGTGTGTGTGTGTGTGTGTGTGTGTGTGTGTGTGTGTTGAAATCCATTTATTCATCATCCATCCTCCCAAAACTCCACCCCTCCTATCGAGCCTTCATGCCAGCCATTCATTCATTTATGCATGCATCAATGCATTCAAATGACTCTTGATTATTAAAGATCCTTTCAATTTTATAACATCCATCCATTACTTATTCATCCATCCATCGATCCATTTAATTATGCATGCATCAATTCACCCAAATGCCTTTCGATTTTCAAAATTCCTTCCAATTATCACCTAAATTGCTCCCTTACAACCAATATTTGGCGGCATATCAAAACATCGCACTCTTTGTAATCAAATTATTAAACGCGTCACTTGTTCCCCAATTTTAATTATATAATCAATCCCAATATTGTATTATCCTTTATTTTTCACCACAATGCTTGCTACTAAATCGACAAAATCTAGCCGCAATACAAGATGTCAATAGTAGGATGAATAACTCTCAAATAACGGTATAGTTATTTGCTCTTGATATACTTCAAGCGGCTAATGATATAAAATTACCACTCTCGCAAAATGGCGAACATCCCGAGACATCTTTTAAAAAGCTTTTTGCCATTAATGTAGGGCATACAAGCCTAGAAGCTCGGTTTGCCGTCTAAATTAGAGCCGCTGTTTGTTGTTAGGAATTGACCCTAAGTCAGTGCTGAAACATCTTTGTGAAATAATTTCATTTGCAGTAATCTGCCAATCGATACGACGGCAGACTTTCTCAGGCTTGGCTTAACCGTTTTACAGCCTTCTTCATAGCAATGACAAGATGTTGTGACAACAGATAAAGCGATAAAAGATGGAATAGATAATTTTATCAGCTAGATATTCATACGGAAGAAGAAGATCAAGATGATGAAAAAGAAAACATTATTCAGCCTTTCTCATTGCGGCAACGAGATGTTTTTAAACCATAGTTTAGGAATTAAAGAGATGAACTAATTATTCCAAAGCAAAGAAAAAGAAGATGATGATGACGACGACGACATTTTTCAGCCTCTGTCTTTGTGGTGATTAGGCGTTTTGACAATACTTTAGCGACTAAAGAACTGAACATATTAATCCAAAATCAAGAAGAAGAAGAAGACGGCGATGCTGCTGCTGATGATGATGCTGACATTTTTCATCCTCAATCTTTGCGGTGATGAGGTGTTTTAACAATAGTTTTATGTTTAAGGAACTAAAGTTATTAATCCAAAATCAAGAAGAAAAAGATGACGGTGATGGCGACATTTTAACAGCTTCAATTAATGCGGTGGCGAGGCGTTTTGACAATAATTTAACGAATAAAGACCTGAACTTGTTAACCCAATAAGCAAGAAGAAGGAAAATATGATGATGATGATGATGATGATGATGATGATGACGACGTTTTTCAGCCCCCATCTTTGTGGTGATCATGCGTTTTGACAATAGTTTAGCAATTAAAGAACTGATCGTATTAATCCAAAATCAAGAAGAAGCAGAAGAAAAAGATGATGATTATGAAAACATTTTACAGCTTCAACTATTGCGGTGGAAGAAAAAGAAGAAGAAGATGATGATCATGATCATGGTGAAGACATTTTACGGCCTCAATCATTGCAGTGACAAGGCGTTTTGAGAATAGTTTCGCGATTAAAGAACTGAACTTATTAATTCAAAAGCAAGAAGAAGACAACAAAGATGATAATTATATTGATGAAGACATTATTCAGCCTCAATAATTGTGGTGACGACGTGTTGTTTTTTTCTTCACAATAGTGAAGAGATTAAAGAAATGAATGTATTAATACAAAAGCAAGTAAAGGGAGGAAGAAGAGAGAGAGAGAGATTGTGTGTGTGTGTGTGTGTGTATGATGTACAATGTCGCTTATAGCCACTCACAAGGAAAGTGCATTAGTTAGGACCGCAGTATATGTGATTACTGTTGGTAATACCCACCACCACAATTTTGAAAAACTTATTTAGAGGACAACGAGTTTTAAAAAATGCATGGTCTCAGGGTAGACAATCTGAGATACAAACAGATGATGACTCAGCAAGATGTTTTAAACCGGTAACATCGGCTATTCTAGGTGAAAAATCACAGGATACTACAATGGATCCTGCAGATCATAAAAAAATAATTCAACAGGGGCTTAAAGGTTTTATAGATGAAAAGCAACAGGCGATAGATAGAAAACAAAATGCTGTACTGAGAAAACAAGATGCTTTATGAAAAACACAAGAAGATCTTGAGGAAATAAAATATCAACTTGAAAAAACTGATATAGATATTATCGATGTTATTAATGATTCTAAGGTAACTCTTAATATAGATACTGGGAAAAGTATTTAAAAAAATGATATTGGTGTTTCAGAAGATACATACAGATTGATGGAACAAAAAATTGAAACATTAAAAGATTACGAACCAGAAGGGTATAATGATCAATATGAAGAATATAAAAAATCTCTTTTAAAAAATATACATAAAACAAGAAAAAGAGACGAGGCCAAAGAAATTACACAAAATTTTGTTGTATCAGATATTTTCAAAATATCATAAATAATTATAATGTGTCTGTGGAAATAGTAAAAACAGGAAAAACAAAAAAATCGAAATTTACTGGAAAATCAATGATACAGCTATTTGGAGACAAATTTGATGTATACAGCAAAACGTTGCATGAAAATTTTTATGATAAATAAAAGAAAAATCATGTACGGGTATAAAATACTTTAAAAATCAATCTGAGCTTATTGACAGGCTTATTCTTCTTATTTCTTCAAAAGAAGCTGGTAACACTAGTGAAGAAATAGATGCTGAATTGTTGGACCTTATTGACACATTAAAATCAAGTGGTAGTATAACCACAGATGAGTACAGTGTTCTCTATGGTGATTTAATAAAAACTAAATAAATAATATGGAAAATCAAGAGATATTAAAAAAACTTAGCGATAGACAACGTGTTTTAAAACAAGTCTGGTTTGATGCTAGACTAGATAAAGTGAAAAACAAATTGAGGAAGATTTAACAAAAAATTTTAAGCCTGTTACAACAGCTATTTTTGGTGATAAATCTAAAGATGACACAGACCCCGACGCTTTGTTACGTATCAGACAATTAGGACTACGAGATATTTTTGGTGATGTAACGAGTAAAAAACAAGATGCTGTTATAACAAAGATACTTGATGAATAAAAAAAATGCAAGCTGGGATTCAATTTATTAAAAATAAGCTTGATACTATTGCAATGCCTGAAACATACATGGACAGAATATTTAATTTAGATGAGGATAAAAAAAGAAATCGCTTTAGAAAAAGCTACAGAAGAAATAGAAAGATTACGCAATCAATTGGAAGAAATTGAAAATAAACTTTACACAGCAAGACCAGAAGGTTATTTTGATTGAATACTACCTGATCTTTATGAGTCTTCGTCTCAAACGGATATTGTTCCAACTGATGATATGGGTGTTCAAGCAGTTCCAGATTGGAGATCAATACTTGGTATAACACCAGATCCTGGTATAGTCGAGATTGCTCCTGTACCAAAACAGGATGCATCTATACAAGTAGTTCCAGAGCGGAAATCAAGAAGAGTACAAGCATTTAGTCCTGGCATAACAGAATCTTCTCAAACAGATGTTATTCCAACTGATGTTATACTTAGTATGACATCATCTTCTCAAACAGATGTTGCTCCAACTGATGATTCAACTTCACAAACAGGTCAAAGTAAAATTCCACATCATGTCTTACTATTGTCATCTGCCCGTAAGTATAGAGAAAAAGCAACGACTGAAGTAGCTAAGCTGTCATCTGACGCTTTAGTTATACCAGGATTTAAACGAGAAAAAAAAACAAAAACACCAGAGCAGTTATATCAAGAGCTTAAAGCAATGCCGGAGGAGAAAGAAGCTGAGGCCGCCGCAGCACCACCTGAACTTACACAACAACAAGAACAAAAACCTGCTATACCTGAATCTGTAGAAATTTAAAAAAAAAAAAAGTTCATTAAGTATATCAGCTGTTGATATTACAAAGGATCAAGCACCAAAATTTATTTCAGGCAAATTTAATAATGACTATATTGAATTTATTACAAACATAACTTAACAAAACCGACAATGAAAGCTTAGTTATACTTAAAAATTTACTTTCTGAGCTAATGCATGATTTTATTGAAAAAATATTTGCAAATCATTCTGACATCGCAAAAAAAGAACATATGAAAGAATTTATCGTGTTCGGAACACTGACTGATATAGATAGTACTTTTATAACGAAAAACTTAATAAAGAACAAGGAAAACAAACAAAAATACCGTAAGGAATTACAATTTTTGATTATTTTAACAAACATTTTTATAGATTAAAATATCATTCTTTACGTGAGATGCGAAAACTAATAAACGATAACATAGAAAACCAGGACAATTTACAGGAATACAATTTTATAAATCTAATACAGATCTTATAGATCGTTTAATATCTCTTATTTCACTAAAACAAGATGGAACTGGTGGTGTACAAACAGACAACGAGATAGTTGAGATATTAGATCGCTTACGGGAAAACGGAAGCTTAACAACAGATGAATATAAAATTCTACATCGGGAGTTAGTTACAATTTTATAAATTAAATATTATAATGCAAGCAGCAACATTGTTTTTTGATGCAAAACAATCGCCAGGTACAAGCTCAAATTGTTCTGTAAACTATATACCTCCAATACAATTGGATACGAACGAACAGTATGAAATAGGACTTATTTCAGCTACACTATGGTCTTCAATATTTAACGTTAAAACAGGAGTAAACGATAATTTTACGTATTCAACAGGTGCTTGGTCCTCTGTCACAGTTCCAGCTGGCGCCTACAACATCACAGATTTAAATACTGCGATAAAAGAATTAATTTCATCACAAGGAACGGAATCAAAAAAGTTTGTAATTGAGAAAATTATAACACACTGCGAGCAATGATAACTCTAAAAAATAATTTTCTAGTAGACTTTTCTGCAAACATAACAAATAGGATTTTAACTAGGATTTAATAGATCCAGATACGGATCAACTACTAGTACATTAGTTTCATATGAAGGTGAAGAACAAGTTGATATCACTGATGTTGGTTCAATTCTTATTAACTGATCGATAAGCAAACGGATCCTATACATCAGATGGTGGCAGAGGACAGACAATATACAGTTTTTCTCCTAATGTTCCACCAGGTTCTCTAATGCAAATTCAACTCGCGACAGATGATATATTACCCGATTAATGTTAAGGAAAAGATAGCTAACATTACAATGATATTACAGACCAATCTGGAAACCAAATAGACCTTAACAACGAACAGGTTACATATTATTTACAGTTGCGAAAAATCACGTAGAGATTCTGTGTTACAGAGAATTTCATTGTAAACTCAAAAGATTGTATAAAATTAATAACATAATGAAGCAGAGAAGGATTTACCGAAGAAAAATTGGAGGAGGATTCTTTGGAAATATATTTACAAAGCTAAATGGAATTTTACCCGGAATTGCTAGAAAGATAGCACCAATTGCTTTTGATGCATCAAAGGCGCTTGCTACAGGAGCAATATCTGCAACAGGAACAGCCGTTGGTCAAAAAATTGGTGATAAAAATTAGGGAAACACCACCACAACTACCACCAACAACTACTGCAGAGATAAAAGAGATTATAAGAAAAAAAGCACCAACACCAGAGACAGTTACTGCTATGATATCAACTACAAAAAAACGTTTGTCTACTCGTGGTGAAGATAAAATAAGAAAACTAAAACAAAATACTTCTGCAGCGAATATGTATGACCTAAGCTTAATAAGGTTTTAATAACATAGTTTTATACAAGAGCATAGAATCTTAACACAATTGTATGTAAAATAAAATAATAAGATGTCAACAAGAGACTATTTAAATTTTTCTGAACTAGATGACTTAGATAACACAACAACAGAATTTGAGTATATGGAATATCTCGATGATTGGAATATCTCGATGATTATTCAAATAACTCAAATCAATCAGGTCAAAGAATAATAAACACACGAGATGAAGATTTATATCTACTGCCACACAAATCCTTTATGAAGTACGAGGAAGAGTACAGTCTATTCCTCCAGCAGCAGCACTTGCGGCCAATGCTATGACAACATTACAAAACAATGGATGGATTTTTTTTAAACAATCAAACAATTGAAGATCTTACAGATCACATGCCTACAGCAAGAACAATATTAAATTTAATTTCGTTTTCAGATGATTATTCCAAAAGCGCTGCAACAAATATGTTTTGGTTTAAAGATACTAATCTTGGCAGACCAGTAGCAGGTGAATTTAAAACAGGACTTGCAGCTGATGATGATCCATTAAACAGATTAATATTAACACCTACTGGTGCTGACATTGCTGCACAGTGTACTGTTGGTGCATTAACAGCAGACGCTGCTGGTGATGCACCATTGTAGCAGCAGCAATAAGGTCTGCTGTTTCAAATATTAGAAGACCAACATACAACGAGGGTTTTATGGCAAGAAGAAAGATTACATCAGATGGTTAAACCGTTTGTATGTTTCTGCCGTTGTCATCAATATTTGGATTTTGTCGTGATGTGAATAAAGCTTTTAGAGGTATGAAGCACACAATTATTTTTAACAGGGCCGATCCAAATAAATATATGAACAAAGCAGACGGTGTTGCTAACGGCAATTTTGTTATATCACACTTGTCCTTAAGGATCCAAAAATAGTACCTTCAATAACCACGCAGCTCAGTTTGGTTAACTTGCTCGAAACATTTACAAGACAAATTCATTTCGAACAAAATAAAATTTACCAAATAACTATGGAAAATATGACAAGCCATACATGGAGAATAACAAGCACGCCAAGCGAACAATTACCGCGACATATTTTTGTTTGTTTTAAAAGGTTACCTGATGCAGCATACCCACAAGCATCAAATAAAACGATATTTAGAAATCTTGATTTAAGAAGAATACACGCGAGAATAAATTCCAGAAGGTATCCTAACAGAGAATTTGAATGTGACTTTAACATAGCAACATTAAATATCTCTCGTGTTTACACAGCACTTTTAGAATCTATGCAAAAATACCAAGATGTTGGTGATGGACTCTCGAAGAATTTAGATCGTTGTTTCCAATATTTCATTTTCATGTTTCTAAGCATTCTGAAAATATA
Source organism: Margaritifera margaritifera (assembly GCA_029931535.1). Lineage (NCBI taxonomy): Eukaryota > Metazoa > Mollusca > Bivalvia > Unionida > Margaritiferidae > Margaritifera > Margaritifera margaritifera. The sequence goes on along the minus strand of JAQPZY010001630.1, from coordinate 4,750,148 downwards.
TCTAATTCCCCAGCAGAAATTGAAATAAATTTTACTCTAGGAGCACTTCCTGCTGAACAATTTAATGCCTACGCACTTGTTACATCTGATAGATATCTTACATTTGATGCGATTATAGGAAAGATGACTGTACATGTATAAAATATTTAGTATAAAAGTAAATAAATAACGAGAATAAGTTACTTAAAAGCAGGGGGTTAATTTGTCAGACGGACAAATAAAAAAACTAACAAGCGCAGTGTCATCTGAAAAATCCATATCATTAAGAATAAAACCAAAATTGACAACTGGAAAAACAAAAAATCTAATGCTTACAAAAAACCAAATAAAAATAATTAATCCTGGCGTTCTTTGCATACTTAATATATCTGCAACGCAAACAAAAGCTATGAAAAAACATGGTGGTTTCTTTGGTCCTGCTATTTCAAAGATAATAAGAACAATAGCACTGCCAATATTAGGTACATTGGGAATCACAGCAGCATCTGGGGCAATATCTGGTGCTACAAAGAAAGCTGTAGAAGGAAGCGGTGTAAAATGAAGATCAAGAATTGGCATGGGAATAAAATCAACTGCGTGCCAAAATTTTGGGTAAATAATTACAATAAAATGCCACAGAATAGAAAAGGCGGAAGTAAAACAAATCGGGAACAAAGAGAAAAACGACGAGAAGAAATATGAGAGGAGGATTTCTAGGTCCTCTGTTGGCGGGAATAGCGGAAAGTCTACTTCCAAATCTATTAGGACGAGGACTGACGCCTCCTGGAACAATGAGACGGTAACCACAGAATCACCAAGCGTTACGCCGCTATCTAATTTTGATATTGAAAGCAAGTTAAAGAACATAACATCATTTATTGGAGTGTTTAGTAAGGATCAATTACCAAAAAAAACAAAAACCATGTTCTTGTTGCATTGTCAATATACAAGATTTTAATGATGGGTCTGGTACCCATTGGGTTACATTATACAGTAACAACTACTTCGATTCATTTGGTCTGCCACCATCCGATAAAGTAAAAGAATACGCTAACAAAAAAACTATATTATTCTTCAAACCAGTTGCAACCGGTTGGATATTCGGCATGTGGACACTATTGTATAATGTTTGTTAAGGAAATTAGTAACAAAAAATCTATGTTAGATTTTATTACTCAATTTGAACCAAACCCCATCAACTGAAAACGATAAGATAGCTGTAAATTTTGTGTGAAAATATAAGTATAAATATAATTATGAATACGTACTGTCTAAAATGCAGAAAACCAACAGAAAATATTGATCCTGAAACGGTTACAACAAGAAATGGAAGAAAAATGATAAAATCTATATGCGCTGCTTGTAAAAAAAAAGAAAAATGTATTTATAAAAAAGAGCAGCCGCTACTTACTGACATGGAAAAGATTGGTGAGTCTTTAATAGATGTAATTGTTGGACAAGCTCTGCTTGCCTACACACAATTGCTAAGCAATTTTGCGGTAAGACCAGATTCTCCTTGCTAAAAAATAATTAAAAAAAATAAAAATAAATGTGTAATTGTAATAAGGACTATCATCTTTGCGGTGAAGGAGATAAAATTGTTGGTTACTACAAGGGATGCAACAGACGAGAACTAGTTGGTGGAAGTCATGTACTTTCGCCTTTGGTTAAAAAAATAACAGGCGGAGCTATAGATGTACATAAGTTTATCGGAAAATTACCACGACCAAAAGGAGGCTGGATACTACCTAAGCATAAATATACCGGACCATGGAATCCGTTAGATGAACAACTTGATGAAAACGATAACCCTCTTCCTGGCCAAGAACCTTACAATGATGTTGATGCTATTGCAATCAGACACGATATCTGCTACAGGGATAATCCAAGTGATAAGCACGGTTGTGATAAGATAATGTTAGATGAGTTGTCAGCTGTAAAACCAAAAAACTTCCGCAAAAGATTTGATAGGGGACTTGTTAAAGAAATAATAGGAATCAAATATAAACTTGGTGTAGGAATTGATGGACAGTCTACTATTCATCCACCTCCGTTTGTTGGTTTAGCTAGTGAACTTCATAGACCAAAAAAAAATGTTCTACGGAGAAAGGTCGTTGCGAATGCGGTAGATGATATATGGGCCGTTGATCTTTCTGATATGACACAGCTAGCTGATTACAACGATGAAAATAAATATTTGTTAAACATAATTGATGTGTTCTCACGTTACGGATTTAGTGTTCCTATAAATAATAAAATGGGGAGTACAATAACAACAGCATTTAGAAATGTGATGGATAAGTTTGAAAGACGACTAAATAGAATTTGGACAGACCACGGCGCTGAGTTTTTTTAATAAGAAGTTTGAAGATTTTTTAAAACGACACAACATAGAAAAATATGTTACAGGAAACGAGGGCAAGAGCGTTGTAGTTGAAAGATTGAATAGGACATTAAAGGAAAAATTGTACAGAAACATGACAGCAAATAATACGAACAATTATACTGATACATTACAGGAAACAGTGGACAAGCACAATAACACAGTACATAAAATGATTAAGATGACGCCTAATGAAGCTATAAAAGATCCTGTACAAGCAAGCAAAAATCAATACGAAAAATATCAAAGAGATATAAAAAAAATGTAAACTTGTATCATAAATTTAACGAGCACGATAGAGTTCGAATTAGTTTTGTAAAAAAAAAGTGTTCGACAAGGGCTATACAAAACATTGGTCTGAAGAGATATTTACAGTTGATACAATTTTAAAAACAATACCTGTTACCTATAAACTAAAAGATCTTAACGATGAAGAAATAATAGGATCGTTCTACGAACAAGAGTTACAAAAAACTAAACAAGATGTTTTTGTAATAGATAAAGTACTTGCTACTAAAGGAAATAAAAGCTTAGTATCGTGGAGAGGTTATCCGAGTTCATTTAACAGTTGGATCAGCACAAGTACAATTAAAGATTCTGAATAATGTTTTTATAAATTTTTTCTTAATTTATTAACACGTGACGACACATCACAGGCTTACATAATGAAATTAAATGAGCTGCTCGCTCTGATGAAATAATATTTGTATCTCGCATTAAACAAAAATTTTTAGAAAAAATATAATCAAATTTAAATAGTTTTCTGTCTCCCAGGTATTGTGATATTCATGAAAAATTTAAATCTATAATAAAAAAAATTCTTTTTCATCAGATATAAAATTAATTTTTTTTTTTTTGCCAGATGATACTTAACATTGTAGCTTCCTGTTGTTGATTTTCCATAATATTTTTTATTTTTCGGAAGTGTCTTCTTCAATAACTTCTCCATGTTCGTATACGTATTCATCTTGTTTAATAATATCAGAAATATTATTTTTAATAGGTTTTTCTGTTTTTATTCGTGTTGTATTACAGGAGCTTGATAAACACTATCAAGAAATTATAACAAATTCATTATTCTTTTAATGATTTTGTTTAAATGAAAGTAATAATAATAAAAGATTGATTTAAATAAATAAAAATTAATTTTATCGTTGTTAAAGTTTTTTGATATAGCTGACTTTGTTAGTCGATCTGCCACATATTTATCGACATTGGAAAAATATCTAAATATATTCCTGCTTCTGACATTGAGGTCCATTTTCGCTCTTCGTTTGTTTCTAAATTAACTTACAACACAGGTCTTGCTGGTCTTTTCAAGTTTTTACCAACATTTCCTCTTAAGTTATTTTCTCCTTGTGTCACAGATTCAAGATTTTCAATTCTGTTATCAGTCCTAATACTATTAAAATGATCAATAACTTGTCCTGCTTGAATATTGCCGTAAAATGTTTCACAAATAAACCGATGAGAATAATAATTTTTTTGCCCTTCATTGTTTGAAATATGAATCATTAGATATCCCATATTATTAATTTTCCCAAGTGCTTTCTTGTTCTTTTTGTGTCTGATTATACCTCTGTCGTTTGCTTCATAATTTTCAAATTTGGGATGAGTCTTGTAATCATAATCCAAATGTAGATTGTGCAATCTGCAGTTATTGTTGTCACCGTCTACATGACAAACTCTTTTTCCTTTTGGTATTTCTCCGTTAAATATTGTCCAGATGAAATTACACAACAATATCTCAGTAGGCCTGTCATCACGAGATCCTCTTACATAAACATTAAAACCAGCTGATGTGTGCTGGCCAAACCCACTATAAGATTTCATATTTATAACTTTCCCGAGTTTGTTTCCGGCATACAAATCATACATCTCATGTTGAAAATAATTTTTGTTTTCATTTTTAATAGCTGCATTAAATACAGTAAAATAGCTATCAATTTGATCCATCATTGTATATTAATATATTCCTCTAATTAAGAAATTATCAATTGAATAAAATAATATAGTATAATGGCCACACAAGTAAAAACTATAAGGTCTGCGTTTGCAAGATATGATAAGACCTTTGCGTTTGATGATACAGATATTTTAAAGTTTGGAATCAACATCAATCAGCTTGTAAAAATAATAAAACCTGTGTTACTTCAGGAACTAAAACAATATAGCGGTCTAAAATTCATACTGCAATACCATGTAATATTTTCAAAAATTAATGTTTCGGAGGAAACTTTTTCTGAAGATGTTGTAGATCCATATATCACAGCAAAATCAAGGATAATCTTGCGAGGAACTGATGTTGGAGCCGTTTTACAACAAGCTGATGATGAAATCTGAAAAAAAGTAGATGAATATACTGAAGGAGGTTCTGGTTGGAAATTTGAAAAAATAAATGAAATAATTTTTCATACAATGAGATATTCTCCATTACGAGGTTCGAGTTATGTTGAATTGCCAGACAAAATAAGAAACAGCAGATGCTGTATTAACATAAAAATAATGACAATTTGTGATATTTGCTAGATATCCGGCTGAGAAAAATGCTGGAAGAACTTCTTAATACATAAGTTATGCAAAAAATCTAGATTTCATTTTCCAGTAGAAGAAAAACAGATACCAAAGTTTGAGAAACAAAATGATATCTCAGTCAACGTGTTTGGTTTAGATGAAAACGAAAAATTATATCCGCGGTTGATAAGTAAACATTCTGATCAGAACACAATAAATCTACTGTTCTATAAAAATCATTACGTATGGATTAAAAATTGTAATGGACTTGCTGGAGGACAATATAATAAACACAAAGAAAACAAATATTTTTGCTATAGATGTCTTCACGGTTGTAAGAGCCAAAATGTACTTGACAATCACGTACAATATTGCAAAGATGTTCAAAAATAAGTTTACCACAAGAGGACAAGAAAATATTGAAATTTAAATTTGTTAAAGCCACATTAAGATTCCTTTTGTAATTTAAGCAGATTTTGAGGCCATACTTGAAACCATAGAAACAACAAAAATAATCCTGATGTTTCCTCAACAACAAAGGTTTAAAATCATTTGCCATGTGGAGTAGCTTATAAAGTAGTATGTTCTGTTGATGACAGCTTATCTAAACCAATTAAACTATTCAGAGGTGAAACTCCTGCCAAATGGCTACTTAAAAACTTGATTAATGAAGTTGAAAAAATAAAAAGTATTTTTAAAACAATCAAAAAAATTCTGCCATTAACCGATGAAGAACATACAAATTATAATAGTGCGGTTAACTGTTCGATATGCGGTGATGTATTAGAAAATGACAAGGTTAAGGACCATTGCCATATTACAGGAAAATATAGAGGAGCAGCTCAAGACAAGTTTAATCTACATTTTAAACAACCAAAATTTATACCTGTCGTTTTTCATAATTTGAAAGGCTATGACTCAAATATAATCGCAGAAACCTTTGGTGATGAAGATGTGATAGCTGCTACAAAGATCACTGCAAAAAATAAAATAAAATGCATACCGAACAATATTGAGAAGTACATGTCGTTTTCATTGGGCAAGCTGAGATTTATTGACAGCTATCAATTTTTGCTTGCATCATTGGAAGAGCTTGTTAAAGTCTGTGATAAGTTTGATAATTTGGATAAACATTTTAATGATAAAGTAAGTATATTAAAACAGAAAGAAATATATCCGTACGAGTACATGAATAACTGGTCTAAATTTGATGAGACTGAACTTCCAACAAAAGAAAGTTTTTACAGTAAATTAAATTTAGAAAAAATAACAGATGAAGAATATAAGTACGCGAATATGATTTGGAAAATCTTTGATTGAAAAATTATAGGAGACTATCATGATCTGTACTTAACTACTGATGTGTTGTTACTAGCTGATGTTTTTGAAGAATTTAAAAGAGTTTGTATAAAAAAAAACTATGGGGCCTTGATCCTGCTTGGTACTACTCATCACCTGGACTTTCTTGGGACGCAGCTTTTACATTAAGTAAGGTAGAGTTGGACCTGTTGACAGACCCTGACATGTTTTGTTTTATTGAAAAAGGTATACGAGGCGGGATTAGTGTTATAACACAAAAATATGCAAAAGCAAACAATACGTACTTGAAAGAATATAATAAAGATGAAGAGTCTAGTTACATAATTTACTTATACAATAATAATCTTTATGGTCATGCAATGTCACAAAAATTGCAATACAAAGACTTTACATGGATCACAGCTATGCAATTTCTTAAAGAGATTGACAAAAAGATACCTGATGTTATATGCTATTTCGCTGATTGTTGATTTGGATTATCCCGGAGAATTACATAAACTACACAATGAATATCCATTTTGTGCTGAATCGATGTTGATACCAGACAGTTTAATTTCTAAACAACAACTAAAACTAAAACATGAAAATAACATTGGAGAAAGTAAAATGTAAAAGTTAGTTCCAAATTTGCTTGACAAAAAAAATTATGTATTACACATAGAGACATTAAAGCAAGCGTCAAATCATGGACTTGTTTTAAGAAAAGTTCACAGAGTATTAACGTTTAAGCAGGTGTGTTGGCTCAAGAGCTACATAGATTTAAATACGACAAAGAGAACAGAAGCAACGAGTAATCTTGAAAACAAATTCTTTAAACAAATGAACAATAGTGTGTATGGCAAGACCATGGAAAATATAAGAAAACGGGTTAAGGTTGAAATAATAAATAATGTTGAGAGACGTAATAACGTTGTTGCAGATGCTTGTTTTGTTTCCATGAATATTTTAAATGAAAACCTCGTTGCTGTACACAAGAGAAAAACATATTTATTACTCAACAAACCAATTTACGTTGGAGCAGCTGTTTTAGATTTATCAAAAATATTAATGTATTATTTTCATTATAATTTTATTAAGAAAGAGTTTAAACAAGCTGAATTATTGTTTAGTGACACGGATAGCTTGTGTTATAACATAATAACAGACGATGTTTATGAAAATCTGTATACAAATGAAAATCTATTTGATTTATCTGATTATCCAAAGGACTGTAAGTTTTGCTGTGATGAAAATAAAAAAAAATTATTGGAAAATTTAAAGATGAAATAGGGTTTATTCCAATTTCAAAGTTTATTGGTTTAAGACGTAAGATGTATTGTATAGAATTAGATGACGGAAAGTTAGAAAAGAAAAGCAAAGGGACTAAAAAGAAAAGTTGTAAACAAATATTTTCATTTGAGGACTATGAAGATGCTTTGTTTGGAAAGCAATCTCACGTTGAGATGACTGTAATAAGGTCTCATTTACACAAGATTGAGACAGATGTTGTTAATAAAAAAGGATTGTGCAATTTTGATGACAAGAGATACTGTTCAGATGGAACTAATACACTAGCACATGCATTTGAATCAACAAGAAAATAATATTGGAAGATGAATATGATGCACTTGATGAGATGTTATAAAAGTATATTTAAGTATAAATTTTGTGTGAAATAATAAAATAAACAAAATTAAAACAAATAAATGATGGTGGAACAAATATAAAATTTCATCTAAAATAATAAAATAAATAATACAAAAATTTTATCTAACAATTTAAAATAAACAGTATAAAATTTTATCTAACAATTTAAAATAAACAATATAGATCTCTTGATAGTAGTTAACAGCCCAACTACATCGCCTCTTAAAGGTGTTAAAGAGCTGCGAGTCTATTAAATCTGAAAAGATTTATCTAGATCTGAACCGTGCATATACGGCTACCTTCATCAGATTAATCCCCAGTCCCTTACCTCGAATCTACTGATTATAGTAGTAGTAAGGTAAAAGGGGCATTTAAAGATTTTTTTAAATAGATTTTATTAATTTTAATTTTTAGTGAAGAACAAGGATCATTTGGTCGACTTAATCAACGACCGGGTTGGGAGTTGATCGAATTGATCAAATTATGCTGTTTCTGAACTAAAATCTAATAAAATCAAAAAAGTTCTCAAAACTCCCTTTTACCTTACTACTCGCTTTTCTTCAGGAAGCTCAAAGCCAGTTTAATCGCAGTTATTTTTAAATCAAATGCTTTTCATAGTGTACAATTTAACGTCACATTACAGGCGATATTTTCGTAGGATATACATCAAGGTATTTTTTATTATTGTTGTTTTTGGTAATACTTGAAAGTTTCACCTATAATTGTTAAAATTCGTACGATGCAAGAAATCGCTTACTGAATTCACGCTGCATACGCATGAAAATCAACTCTAGCATAATAATAATAATAATAATAATAATAATAATAATAATAATAATAATAATAATAATGAGGAGTTACTACAGCGCTTAATTTTAAAAAGCTCCAAGCGCTTTACAATATTAATTAACTCATAAGTGTCAGAAGAAGAGCGTAAGTTTCTAGAAGGAGAGTACACATTGGTGAGGTGAGATAGGTATTTCGGACTGTTAACAAACAACTAAATGTTGCAACGAGAGATTTTGTGTTTGTTTTTGGGGCAAACGGGTAGCCACTAGAGGGTACGGAGCAAGGGAAGGGAGGAGGAAATGAGTGCTCGGTTCGTGGTACTCTATTTACGATCTGAGCAGCGGTGTTTTGAACGTTTTGAAGTTTCTATAGTAGGTATTGAGATAAACCAGATAGAAGAGAATTACAATATTCAAGTCTTGAAAGTACGAAGGAACACACAAGTGTTTTAGTAGCATCAACAGAAAGAAAGTTGCTAATGGAGCTGATGCGTTTCAGATCCAGATATGCAGCCTTGCATGTGTTCATGACGTGTTAGTGCAATGAGAGAGAAATGTCAAGAGTGACACCTAGTTTTCGTACTGATTGTTTGAATTTAATGTTGGTGTTGTTGATACTTATTGTATGAGATAAATGATGAGAATGAGAAAGTCTTTGTGAGGTAATCAGAATGGCTTCAGTTTTATCGTCATTCATCTACATCTGATATGCACTTCTGTATGCCTCGGATGGGAGAATCGACCTCAGTTGGGTGATTAGATTTGTTAATTTGGGTGTCATCAGCATACAAATGGTGAGGCACTATCACGATGTATGACACTTGAAAGGTGCTAAGTGTACAGAATGAAGAGAACGGGTCCGAGAACAGAACCCTGTGGAACGTCAAAACAAAGATTATGTTTTTCATTTTACGTAGACAATTTGTGTCCTTTCGGCTGAGTATAGCTTTAACCATATTAAGACTGTATCACGAAAACCATTTACATGGTGGAGTCGTTAAAGTAATATATCATGGTATATTGTGTCAAATGCTGCAGATAAGTCGAGAAGGGTGAGAACTGAAATCTTTTCATCATCCAAAGCAGAGAGAAGGTCATTAACTACTTTAAGAAGGTCAGTTTCAGTACTGTGACAAGGTCGGTACGCGGACTGAAAATTACTGAAAGACTATTTAAATTCAGATGAGATACGAGTTGGGACAAAACAACTTTTTCTAGGATTTTTTTAATAAATGGGAGGTTCGAAACAGCGCGGTAGTTTTTTGAATCGTTAGGGTCAAGCGTTGGTTTTTTCAACTGAGACTGTACAATTACAGTTTTGAAAAATTATGCGATTACCCCAGATAAGAAAGATGTGTTCATAACATCACTTTGTGAAGGCAATATAGAATCTAAGCACTCAAGTAGCAGTGATGTAGGAATAGGATCAAGTTCACATGACTTTGGGGCACTCTTCACCAGGATTGTACTTAAGAAATCCGTAGAGGCAGGCTCACGTGCTGTTAAAAGGAGCCTTATGGTGATGATGAGTCAATCGAAATTGTGTTGTCAAGTTGATCTCTGATGGTTTGCACTTTATCACAAAAGAAATTTGCCAACAGGTCTGGAAGGTTGACTGGAGAGAAGATTGTTGGAAGTGGTGTACATTTGTTTCTTCACAGTAAATTGTTAGTAATACCAAAGAGCTCTTTGCAGTTGGAACTTTGAGTAATCTTAGTACTAAACAGTGCTAAAAGGAAATCTTTTTTCAGACACAGGCCCAGGGCTAGTGTCTTTAAAAAATCACAAGCCCAAAAGGGCCCTATTGTTTTACTATTATTTGTCACTCAACATTGCAATTGCCGTACTTTAAATAAAATATGAAAAGAAATAAACAAAAACATACTAAATTGACGTGTGTGTTTAATCAGATCTCAAAATATTTCACGTAAAGCAATTTTTTCCTGCAGCTCCTGATGTCAATCATTGTTCAATTGCTCTAACAATGTCCTCCTTACTCATTGGATCAGCAGTGTTGATGTTCATTAGCATCTGAAACGTGTCTTGCTTTATACAGTTTTCCTTTACACTTTTGATGTTGTTCATAGGCGGCGCTAAATATGTTTAACCAGTGTTGCATTACTTACTCAAGTGTTTCTGACGAAATCTTTTTTGGGTAGGTCTTCCCTTTTTATCTCACCTCCACCAAAGAACGGCTAATTTTTAAACAAAGACTCAAAAGACATCATGGACCACCTTTGATCCCTTTATTACTTATAACAAAAAACATCCCGCATTTGGACTCAGCTGTCCAGATTACAACAATAAGGTCATCAGTTAACAGCTTGTTGTATACACGTATTAGCTTTAATCCGTTTACTCAGCCACCCATCATTGCATCGGGCGCAAGGACTGCTGGAACAGTTCTGGTCCCCAGTAGACTCGTTCTGGCTGGTTTCTGTAATGCGTAGATAGAACGCGTAAAAATACCGTTTTTCTTTTTTTCTTTCTTTTTTAAATTTTTTATTTTTAAAATCTGCTCATTTTCAAAAGCGATATATTTCAACTATAAAACGGTATGTGCGGTATACGACCTTAAAAGCGGTATATTTGTTCTACCGCCGATAGAATCACATGTATGTTAAAGCCAAGTGAGCACTAATTATAGGTCACCCAGGCAATATGTTCCCCATTTATACGTCACATGCTTCGCTTTATACATAAAGTTTACAGCTTTCGATAATAGTACGGTAATTAGACGATCTCTATAAGGTTAAGGGGCATACATGGGGATAAATATTAATAATGTACTAGTCTTTTAACAACATGAAAATACAATTCAACATTTTGTCAGCGCGACTGAAGTTTTCTCAGGCATATTATAGTTTTGTTTTTCGACAAACCCGAGGGGCACTTCACTTAGAATACATGAGGGGCCCGATCTGAAATTAGAGGGGACACGGGCATTGGGCTATTGGACTTTTTGAGTCCTGCTAAAGTAGATGGATTTCGCATAAGTGTTATCAGAGATAATTACACACCGTCCTTCTAAATGCAGTCTCAATTTATATCCCCATTTGGCATGAAATAGTAGCAACCTTGGAGCCTTAATTTTATTTTTCATCATACCAGCTTTAATGCTAAACTCAATAGTATCTTGTTTCCAAAATCATGAAAAGGATTTAATTTGGTGTATTTAAATCTATATCGTATTACGCCATAATTGATGTCAACTATAGACTGGTACACGAACTCACAATAAATACCAAGCCGTTTAACTCACAATAAATACCAAGCCGACCTGCCCTTCATGTTTTATAACTATGAACCCGTCTAATAGCTTGCTTTGAAGTAGTGAAAGACATTAAGTGCCTCTGAGCATTTAGTTCCCTAACTAATATTCCAGTAATGCATCGAAACAAATTAATGACTGTTATATTATCGTTCACGAACGTAAACATACAGTGGAATGTATTGAGATTAAATGTGTCAATCATGATTTCCTCTGAGATCCGAAAGTGTGGTGATACAGTCTGAGCTGGCTCTGAGTGTGCGCACGTGCAGATCCGTGAATAAATTAAAAATTTCACTCCTTGTGCCGATCTTAAATATTTGTAAAGTGTTCCATACATTGAAAGCTTGTAAATATGCGCAGTGAAGAATTGGTCTGAGTACTGAATGTGTTTTTGACGTAAAAGATTCGAAAACTTGTTACATGAATCTTTAATGTGAGCTTATACCTATGTATCTGTAAATCGACTGACCATAATAACCGCAAGTAGCTCTAAAACACAGGACAACATATATGATTATATTATAATTTTTCTTTTGTCTCCGAGTGGTTAAAAGCGAAGTAGCATGTTCTTTTCTGCCAGTGTTTGAAACCTTTGCAAATACAGTCATAAAACACGTATCAATAAATCAAATGTGGCACTTGGGAGTTGAGAACAAGATCAATATGCGTGTTTTTTCTTAATTTCAGTTTTAAGCAAAGGTTTCAACATTAAAATCTCAGATTTGAACATAACTGCAGATCGATCCACAAATAGTTTGTTTTCTGCAAGCATCTGTATACAGGAGATATGTGATGCTAATTTCAGCGGAAAATATCTAATTTACCTCATATCCTATCTGTTAAAATACATGTAGTACTAATGATTGTAAGAAAACTCAATCATTACTACTTAACGATAGAGCCGATGTTTTAGGCATATACTAATAAATGTATTTGAAGCGCGGGAGAAGCACATATTTCAAAATGTTATCAGTTTCTTTACCATTGTCCTTTTTATGATCTTATCAGAAGTAAACTATTTTTAATATTGCATCATTTTATTTCTCGATGAATAGGATGAATAGGATATTGTTCCCTCAAGCTGCTTTTCATACTTTTGCAAAATTTAAACCATTAAATTTAAAAAGAAAATATGGAATTCAAAATTCATTTTTTTTCCTTTTAGTTTACATTTATTTCATACCTGAAGAATAAATTTTGTTCAGTACACATAATAATGATTCCATCGATCTTTGTTCAAATCCCATAATTTTGATACCATAGATCTTTGGTCTGATGTAAAGTTATTACATTTACAGGTTTGTTCATGTTACGACTCGAGGTATTAAAAATAAGTAACAGAAAGAAAGTGAAACCAACAATGTGTGTAAAGTCAACATGCAATTTATTTCCATATAAGACAAAGTTAAATCCAAAAGATGCTTACAATATTATGAGTCAAATTCCAAATAATCCTAAATGACCTAATCACAAGTCCGTAATTATAGAATGTTCCGAATGAATGAAGGTTCCGAATGAATGGATAATCTAGAATGTCCTGATATATCAATAGTCTCGAATGTCCTGATTTACCAATAGTCTTGAATGTCCTGATATACCAACAGTCTTTGAGAATGTCCACAGATATCAAATAAATGTTCAAATAAATAATTCCTTTCGAATTATGTCAACAGCACAAATATAAACTATGATCATAAACTGATTTTAAAACAGGAATGAATAAATGCGAATCAAGTAGCTATTATATACAAATATTCTAATGACCCACAATGCAAACAGAACGCGCGTCGTTTTATGTGGAAAAAATCCTAAACTAGTTTTGAATAATTGTCAACAAGACTGGCCTCGAAATCAAATTCGAGTCAAGATCCTGGTGACAAGTAACCAGAACTTAAAGTTAAACTCGCAGAAAGAAAAAGAAAGATTTATGCAATAAAGCTTTCTTTTACATACTTGTCAAATATGCATATGATACTATAATAATCAAAATGACATAGGAAGATGTCTTATGAATTACACAAAATAAAGCAATATAGTACATCTATACACGTGACAGTGCGTCTGGAATCAGATTATCTTTTACCCTGATGTGTCTAATGTCAATGTTGTATTCTTGCAGCATTAAACTCCACCTTATCAATCTTTGATTTTTATTGTTCATTTTGTTAATGAAAGTCAGGGGATTGTGATCACTGAATAAGACCATTCGGAGAAAGAGCTGAAGTAATATACACTTCAAAATGTTGCAAAGCCAATATCAAAGCTAAAATTCCTTTTCAATTGTGGGATAATTATTCTGGTGCCTATTTAGTTTTTTTAGAAAAATAGCACACTGGATGGTTTACACCATTTTTATCCTCTTGAATCAATACTCCACCAAACCCTATATCACTTGCATCAACAGACATTTTAAATGATTGGCTGAAATTTGGTGCTGAAAAACGGTGCGCTTCTAAGTATGGCCTTTAATTTGCCAAAAGATTCCTGACATTTGTCAGACCAATGAAACTTGGATTTCTTACTCAACAAATTTGTCAAAGGTTCAGCAATAATGAAAACATTTTAGCACAATTTCTGATAATATCCAGCTATACCCAAGAATCGCATCAGTTGCTTTTTACTATCAAGCACCGGGAATTCAGAGCTAACCTTTACTTTAGCTTCTTTAGGTTTAAGTTGACCTTGTCCCACAATGTGTCCTAAAAATGTGACACAAGCATGCAAAACTCACTGTTTGCATAAATTAATCATCAGACTTGCATCACTGAGTCGATCGAAGGATTTCCGAATGGTTTCCAAGTGATCTTGCCATGTGTCGATGTAAATGATGACGTCATCGATGTACGCGGCACAATTTTCTAGATCGGATATTATCATGTTCATAAAACGCTGGAATATTGACGAGAATTTTCACACAAAAAGTCATTACTTTATATTGATAAAGCCCATCTGGAGTTACAAATGCTGAAATTTCTTTTGTTCTTTCCGTTAGTGAAATTTGCCAGGATCCTTTTAAAAGGTCAAACTTGGTGACATATTTCGCATTTCCAATTTGTTCGATGCAATCGTCTATTCTTGGCACTGGAAATGAATCCGTTTTGGTGACACTGTTGACTTTTTTTATTGTCAGTACACATTATGGTCAACAAGTATTGCTGCCTAACTTGGTTTTAGGTAAGCGGCTGACACAATCTACCATTATTCTACTAAATGGTTCGTCAGACGCAGGAATAGGTTGCAGATGAACCTTAGGTATCTTCTAATTGGGTTTTCATACCATTCGACAAGTGTCACACGATCTACAATATTTAGAAACATCACTTTTAATTTTTGGCCACTAAAAATGATTCAGGATCTTGTGATAAGTCATATTGACTCCTAAATGACCAGCCAAGGGAGTTTCAAAGGCTAGACTAAGAATTTCCTGTCGATATGACCTCGGAACGAGAATTTGATAGCTTAGTGACCGATCGTCACTAGCGGGTACCTCAGGTGGTCTCCATATTCTTATAAGGACGCCATTTATCACAAAATAGCAATCTGGGACTTGTGTGGCTTAAGTTTCACTAATAGCCCTCTGAAACAAACAGAAGATCTCAGGATCTTGCTCCTGTTCGACAACGAGCGGTTGTCTTTTGTCACCCTGATTAGAATAGAGAGAATGAGTAGTAAAGAGAGGATCACTGTCATCCATACCTATTGGTTGTTCAATACCAGGAGAAAAGGTGACCTCATGAAAAGTCTAAACAATAAATGTGTCAGCTAAAGGAATAATTTTCTGATCAACATCATTCTCAAGAGCTCTTTGTCATAGCTCTGGTAACTGCACAAGCAAGATACAAATCAGAGACTTCAATCTCAATAGGATCAACTTTTTGATCCAAACAAGGGTTGTCAGTTACAAGTGGATTAAACATGACCTTATCTCCAGCCAGGCCATTGCCTAATGGATACTTTCTATAGGTAAAGAAGTCACTGCCCCGACAGTCACAGGTCCGGAAACTAAGTCTGATGCCAAATTGACACAATGGAAAGGAACATTTACAATGCCGCACTCTACTCCCTGAATAAGTACACTTTTACTAAAGGAAGACTTCTCAGACAAAGGCAAAGTACCTGATAAAAAAAGACTCTGAAAAGCTCCTGTGTTCCTTAATATCTTAATAGGGATAGGTTTGGCAGAATCACCAATAAGTGATATAGAACGTTCTGACATGAATGGTTCATAAGTCTCCAAAACAGAATCAGACTGGGGTTTATTGGACCCCACAAATGTATTGCTTTCAATACAAGACCTTCACCTTGACCTCTTTGAAATAATAGCATTTTGAATAGCTCCGTCTTTATTCTGTTGCTTATTTTTCAACCTGTAACAATCAGAAATAACGTACCCTTTCTTTTAAGAATAAGTGCACGTAGGAATAAATAAGGATTTCTGATCAGTCTCATCAGATGTTTGGTTTCTAAATGTTGTTCCGTATTGAAATTTGGAAGTACTCGTTTGAGACTAATACGTTTTTTTTACCAAAACCATGTTGAGAGGTAGACTTATTGACAAATGAAACTTTGTGAGTTAAGGATTAATCATCAGCCATTCGAGCAGTATGCTCCAAAGTTTCCAATTTCTGCTCATCAAGATAGGTCTTGACATCGCTATGGATGCACTTCTTGAACTCCTCAATTAATACGAGTTGTATGAGGTTATCGTAATCTTGATCAACCTTCTTGGCTGAGCACCACCTATCAAATAGTTGTTCTTTTTCCCTTGCAAATTCGACATGAGTTTGTCCAATAAAGAGGCCTATTTGGACAATTAAAGAAAATCAAGATACGACAAGCTATTTGCATCTTACGGATCTGTGCCCACCCACTTCGGACAGAAACACGCAGTTATACCAACAAGAATTAATACTTAGATTGATCAAATAGAAGATAGACTTTTTGTACCTTGGGGAGGGTGGAAGACGGATGTAGTTTTCTTCTAGAATGAGTATGCTATTATAATTTAAGAGATGCAGTTTTATAAAAAGTAAATAAGTATTCTCATCAGTTCGTGAAATTGAATGTAGAAGCGCAGTTTAGTTGCTTATTTACCCAGGAAAATATTAAACGTTTGGAAATATGGACAGTTTTGTTTTAGACTGCTTTAAACTTAGAAAATGCAAAATGTTGCCTACTGTCTGCGAACCTATTGAATCAACCCTGTTGTGTGGACATGATGAGCGTATTTGACCTATCTACCTAATGCTTGATCAACTAAATGTTGGTACAAGCAGATGCAATTTGTATAAATATAATCATTTACGTGTGTATGGGAATATATATATATATATATATATATATATATATATATATATATATATATATATATGTGTGTGTGTGTGTGTGTGTGTCTGTGTGTGTGTGTGTGTGTGTGTGTGTGTGCGTGTGTGTTTAGGGGGCGTACTTCATCTGCATGCCACATGCTGTATAACACTTGTAGTTGATTGTTTTTTTCTGTCAGCCATTGCATTGTTTCTTGAATTTAATTGTCTGCTTTGCCCCTTCTGACCCATTATTGGAGACAAACAACGTCTTCTGTGGTCGTTATAATTTTATTTCTGTTGATGTGCATTTTAGTTTATCCATTTTTCCATAACTCATTGTATTTGGAAAATTTCTTAAAAACAATCGATAAGAGGAGTATTTAAAAAAAGTTAGGTTTTAGAATGAAGCTTTTCGTCTCTCCTTTTCTAAGCTGCTCAAAGGATTTTATTTTAACTTTGTAGGCAAAATATGTGATTTGTGTAAAAAAAATCTTTTATGTTTCTATGTAATAATGTGTAATATAAGATGTGTAATAGGGATTTAATATCTTCCTCTAGCTCATAATGTGGTTAATGTTTTGAAAAATTGAAAAAAAATTGTATTTTAAGGAGTCAAGTCGTTGTCATAATTTCTTTCCTAAACGTCAGGAAGGAGTGGTTGTGAAGATGTGCAATAAGTGTTTACGTTTTTCACGTGACTCTTTCTTTAGTAAATATTCAAAACAAAATTCTCAAAATAGAGCACTTTAAAAAATAGAATTTTCAATGGAATATTGTTGTTACTTCTACTGGGCTATATGGAAGAGTTTACGAACACAGTGTAGGCTACATAAGGGGACAACCCTATATATACAACATAGATGTGCAGTTAGGACAACTCACATAACAGAAGTGCAGAAGTGCATGTCTGTAACTGCATCTACATCTAGGTATTCACACACTTCTGTGATGAGCAGGGATATTGTTATTGCCCCATTGCGTCAGTTTGTCCGTCCGTCTGTCTCTCGGTCACAAACCTTGTCATTGCTTCTCCTCTTAAACTGCTGGAATGACTTTATTGATATTTTGAATGCTAATTAAGTTTTTAGTGTAAAATGCGTAATATGGTTCTACATTGTTCTTCTGGCTCGTCGTTTTTTTCTTCCATGCTGCCTGAAGGATTTTTTTGAAATAATAAGGTTTTATCAGGGATATTTTTGCAATTTTCATGAAAATGCGTTTTCTGAGAAGTCAAGGTTTAGAGAGACATTGCTTTCTTGAATTATTGCAAAAAGTAGGTATTTTGAGAAGTTTAGTGGTTGATATAAATTTAATTCTGACAGGTCTGGAAGGATTGCACTGAATTTGGACACAGGAAATTCGGTCTAAATGTTGCTAAGGTTGTAAAATTCCTCCGTCAAAACTTATTCGTCTGTTACTGCGTGAAAGTTCAAGACAGAAAATTGTATAGATAGATACAATTTTAAGACATAGAAAATTCACCTAAATGTTCCTATGGTCGTAGAGCAATAGTCTTTAAACTATTCTTATATATGCCCAAAGAGAATAATTAATTGTTTATTAGTTCTACAAAGTATTTATACAATTTTGTATATATAACTGTAATAACGATATATCTCAATATATTGAACACCGTCCTTGCAGTAATATTTATTGTAAATACAACTTTTGATTCTTCTATCGACATATTCCTTATACATTTATCTTAATTGCTGCTCCACCCCTCCCTATTATGTGCTGGTGACTATATAACGGAGATTAATATTTTCAATTTGCATCAAAACTGAAACAAACATTTCCCGCGTTTCATCTATTTTTCGTGTTTTAATGAATTTAAATAATTTGTGCAAATATAATTGTAAGAGCTCAATGAAATCGTAGGGTATAGGGAATACAATATTATCAATTTGGTGGACATAAAAGACTTTGATTTTGCAATTTTTGCACGAAGAAATATGATGTGACACCTATTATTCAATATCTACACATGATTCTACTTAATATAACTGTATATATTTCGATTATTTGATACATTTGAAACACATACCTATTTACACCGCGGGAATGTCCATGAACTTTACACGTTGGTTGTCATATACGAAGATCAAGGGCTGAAGAAAAATTATAACTGCAAAAGAATCCATCCTTCCGGTGTCATTTTGATTTGAAAATTTAACAAGGTCTTTCAGAAGATATGGATAATGTTTATGCTTGCAAGTTCATTGCAACATGCCGCGGTATCTCAGAAGATGCGACGGTTCATGGGTTAGTATGTCTAAAAAGCTAAGATCCAGTGAAATGGTGCATATACAGCTTCCAAATATGGATAGCGTATTGAACCCACTTTGCCAATATTCAGCTTCTACTCATACTAATCGTTGCACAATGAAAGTCAGCACACTAATATTTCGCTTGCTCCAACACCGCCAAGTTGTTCTGGAGCTTGAAGAATAACTGGTATTGGTTCAGTTCTACGCAGTGCTCCGGCAATAATCAATTTAGCCCAGTGGAGACCTTACATTTTCTCGCTTATCGAAGCCTTTACCAAGAGGTCGATTCGCACGAGGCCAAACGGATTTGCAAAACAAATTGTAATCCGACAAGGTCTTAAACTTGTGACTTATAACAAGAAAAGGGATTCTAAAAGTCTTGTCTAGACAATCCCAGAATTCATTAAAGCCCCGACTTACTTCTTTTATTAGAAGCAGCTGACTTTGGTTGTAGCGCGTGAAGATTCTAAGCAAGGACAATTCTGTGTAATGCAGAGCCATATATTACTTATGTAAGCAACGAATGAATACAGTCGACTAATTCATTTGATAATGCATTGACAATTTTCTTACACCATGTATATTACGAGTTTTATGGTCAAATATGGAAACTTCAAGAACATGTGCAATACAAAATAAATATTTAATCATTGCACGAATATTGTATTTATATAATTTTCGAGGTAGCTAGTTACATTTTGTAGTTTGATGTATTTACAGTCGCTAACTGACTGTTTTGATTGGTGACTAAATTGATTTTATATCTATTTGTCTGGAGAATTGTAGCATGATGATCCTGCGCGCCCATGCATATGCATGCGTACATTAGTGCGCGCGTATATATTGTCGCATAACGTCCCTTACACCATTACAAATAGACAATGAACAACTGGGTTGGGGTTGGATGGGGGGCTGGTTTATCATTATCGGCTGTGATCTTAGAAGTTTCGTTCCCCCATTTAAAACGGGACTAGCTTGGTTAGTCCGGGGGCACGGTATATTAATTGATAAATGAGAAAATAGTAAGGACAATGCTGCTTATATGAGGAAATTTTTGTTCTTTTTTCAGTAAATATGTGATCTAAATCTCGAAATGAAATCCCCTAATCATGAGACTTGATCACAACGTCGTTGTTTCTGCCGTCGTTGGTGCGAATACTACACTGTCATTATCGTTCTGATTATTAGATATTCAGTCTGTAATATTTATCATTACATACCACAAGCATTATCCACAGTTTAAACGCAAACAAAGTCTCGTTACATGCGACACTCATTGTCAAGGAGACATAAATGTCTGATGGTATAATGTTGCATCTGCGATTTTCTGCAAACCCATGGTAAGAAAAAGAAATCAATATAATCTTCTGTTTCATATAATATTCGTCTTTCTTTTCATAGATGATTAAGACATCATGCAACAAGTATCAATTAATTTATCCATCTATCCATCCATATATCTGTCTGTCTGTCTATCTATTTATCTATCTATCCGTCTGTCTGTCTCTCTCTGTCTATCCCTCCATCCATCCATCCATCTATCTGTATATCTCTATATCTATCAACCTATTCATCCATCTATCTATCTATCCATCTTATGAATGGATGCAGTCAAGTCCATCAAATCGAATATACAGACATTTTAATATAAAAGGTTGTCGTCAGTCGCTTTCTTACTTCTTATTACTTTTGCACGTATGTGTGAAACTATTATGATATCATGAGCTAAAAGTCTTTGAGCCATTTAAATGTCACACGCAGCTCCCTAGTTTTAGGTTTGTAAACTATTTTTTTTTTTTTTTTTTTTTTTTAGTTTTTAAACACTAATATAAACTGAGAAAGGTATGCCAGAGGTAAAATTCTTTTTCAACATGCAAATTGTGCTTTTGAGAGCCAAATATGGAAGTTCTTTATTACATGCATTAAAAACTGGACATTTATCAATTTTTAAACTAAATTTGTAGGGATCAATCATCTTTAAAACAAATATCATGTGCATATTTAGTTCATCGGATACGTCATGTACAAAAATTAGATAATAACCGCAAATACGTCAATTGTACAGCGATACCAACTGCTGTTGCACGCAGAAGATCCTATATCATTACCACACCAGAACGGGTTCATTCTATTTCCTATTCCCACTGAGTATATTTCGAACGAGTCGGTCCGCCAACCAATATTTTCAATTTGAGACACGTCTATGTCATTGTGGGGGATCGCTTTCCGTTTTATTTGAGCCTTATTTGATTACGCTCAAAACTGAATCACAAAATTGGCGCGCGCATGCGTCAAGTGTAGAAAACCTGTCTCGTCGAGTGACGGTACAGCGCAGTGCAACGTAATGGCGTGTTTTCGTCTTGAAGTGCAGATATGAAAACTTTCTTTTCCTCTGTACAGAAACGGTTGGATTCAACATGAAGACGTTTTTATATTTTATTGTGTTAATATATAGCATTGATTATCAACGACATTCATATTGCTATGCCGTATACGCTATTGGTAAGTCCGTTTTCTTTACTCCTTCTTTGTCCTTTTCATTTCTATCTCTTCGTTTTGTAATATATCAGCTGATGTCTGTAAACATTAATTAAATAAAAATGTATACCATATTGTAGCTTGTATGAAAATATTATTATTAAACTGAATGAAAATGTTTCATTACGGAGAGAACTTAAATCAGGTTAAAGATCTCGATGGAAATTGAGCACAAATAAATATTTCATTCTCTATTGCACACCATGCCGAAAAGTACTTTTATTTCATAATGAATGAAGATACGGTTATATGCTTTTACTACTAATCCGAATTTTTTTAAGGATTTATAAACAAATTCCTTGACTGCTACAAGAAGCGCAGAAGGCTTGTTCCTTTTTGTATGTAAGGAAAAAATCGATACGCATTTTCCCCTTGGGAAGAAAATGATAAATGCCTATGCAAGGTTCGGCTCCTCCCACCAAATAAATACTGACACATATTTTCCAGCAGACTACGAATAATTATTTAATGGAGAAAGCTTTTGATCGCCCCGAGGTCACTGTACATTATATTAGGCAAGACAACGGAATCTTACGCGTGGCAAGGCAAACAACACAGGGGTCCATTCGTACGGCCTAGGTCTTTTATGGACGAAAATGATCTCAGATATTGTCAATCGTTTCCATTAAGCTAAAACCAAGTAATGATGCTTTGATATCGAATTGCAAATTCCTCAAGGTTTGTATGGCTCTTACGTTAAAAATAGTTAAATAAATCGTTTCGAAAATATGGCGAAAGATATGATCTGATCAACACTATGCTCAAATCCGATGGATAGTTTTTGAAATTGCAATAAATCGTGAGGAGACATTTGGTGTCAAAAGAAGAAAACTAACAAGAGTATGAATAAACCTTGTATCCTTATTACAACGTGTACAATTGTATATGCTTCATTCAAAATTACAAATACATGTACTATTAACTATCAAACATATAACCAAATGTATAAGATTTAGAGGTGAATCTTCGACACCATTTAGTTGAAATTGTACTGTTAAAGTATTAACTGTAAAGAGATTCTTTGCAGAGAATTATCCATTTTTATAACATATCAGCCTGTTGTGTGCTTATTTTACATGGTTATTTACCTGATGTATTTTAACCTACTTGTTAAATTAAGCCATATTTTCTTACTCTGAGTATTATTAATATACGCAAGAATTGAAAACATTTAAAAACCCATGCACCCTTCTTTACGCCTATATATTATTGCGTAAATAATATACCGTTGTATTACGTAAATATACCGTTGTCTATGTTTTTTTTATTGTGTTTTTCTCTTTAGGGAGAAGGGCTGTTTCTAAGTTGCGTTAACTTGTTGCACAATGCCTTTTTGCATCCAGTTAAGCTATTATGGTTTTTTTTTTAAACAAAACAAAAATGTTGACATTTTAGCACAGGCTATATTTTATTTAGATTCGTGCACATTCGATGAATATTGGTTAATTTTGATGCATGCTTTTTCCTAATAATTGATTCATTTTCATATATTCGCATGTCATATTGAAAAGTCACTAATAACACTAGCCATAAAAGCTGTTAAATATAAGTAACGGACATCGCTTATATATGTGTTAATAAAAAATCTCCATAGACGTAGATAACGCACATAGGTTTTAATTCAAGTTATTAAATTCAATATAGTGCTGCCCATCGGAGCCAAAGAGTTTACCGCCTTATTGTAAGACTTCCTTATAATGAAGTGCATTATATATATATATATATATATATATATATATATATATATATATATATATATATATATATATAATTTTACTACCACTTAATGAAATGGGATCCATTACCATACTCACTTTATAACATGAACCCTGTTATAATAATGGGATTTATAGCGAGGGAGTGTTTGAATTTTCTATCTACAACTTTCGACTGAAAAAATAGTATTTATTAATAAATAACACAACAATCTCTAACACTTTTCGCATCTACGGACTATGATGTATTTCACATGATTACTAGAATTATAAATGCATGTTTGATTTATGTAACAATTATCATTAAAGTTGCAATTAGTTTCTCTCGCTCCACGTTTAATCTTTTAATACAACATCTTCAGCACAAAGACAAAAGCCAACAATTAACACATAAAGTATATGTACACAATTTTCTAAATATTACGTAATACTACTAGTGGTTTCAATTAGGTACAAAAATATTGTCGTGTATTTTTGAAAGGACTAATATTTGTTGTGTTTGAAACACTCAATACGTCTTGATCGATTCATAAAACTGTAAGAAATGTAGATCATTCATTTCAAAAGATTAGGAAAGAAAGCACTCCAAGCACAGTGTCACACTGTTGTGCCATCTATGATGAGAACTGAGTAGTCCTTTTGTGAATTTTATCCGTTACGTGTTATTGGCATAGCAATCTTTTCTTTATGTAATCTTCTCTGTACAACAGCAGCAGCAGCAGCAACAACTACTACCACTACTACTACTAATAATAATAATAATAAAATTATAAATAATAGTATTAATAAATGTGCATGATTCAAGCAGCTGTTTGAATGTCGTTAGTCGGCGGATCTAGTGCACACGTGAAAATAAGACAAGTTGCAATTCGTTTTAATAGATTAGGCTATCCCAAGTCAACCTTTCTTTTCATATCGCTGATTTTTGTCTGTTACAGGCATCTTGTTCAGTCCAGACGATTAACCATTACAGTAGTTGTTAAGTCACTCACGGTGAAGGTGGAAAAAAGCTAGCAAAATGTATTCCTTTTGAGATAATAACGTACCAATTGCATCATGTGGTATAACAAGTAAAATTTCGCTATTATATATATATATATATATATATATATATATATATATATATATATATATAGATAGATAGAGAGAGAGAGAGAGAGAGAGAGAGAGAGAGAGAGAGAGATAACTGAAACCACAATAATATATTATGCATTCAACTTACTCTCATCTACTGATTGACGTGACGGTATTACAATGATAATTTTATTTTGTGTTTTCTTTATTTACGTCAATTTTTCAGTTTCATGAGAAATGAGTAAATATAAATTAAGGTACAATATATATATATATATATATATATATATATATATATATATATATATATATATATATATATATATATGAACATTTGTATATTTAATTTTAATTGTTTGAAAATATTTAGCTCCGATCAACCCTACCTGTTGTTTTAGGAAATGTTGTCATTTTCGTAAAACTATTCACATGAATCATGAAGTAAAAATGTTTTAATAATTTGTCAGTCAATTAACCATTCAATTAACCAGTCAATCTACCTGTCAATCAACCAGTCAATCTACATCATGGAATAGAAACCTGTATGTATGTATTCCACGATTGTTAGTTTACTTCTTTTGTTTATGTGTTTTGTCCTCACTGTTATTAAAATGTGCGTGTTGTGAGTATATATAGAATTAGAGGAGACTTAGTGTCAGAAAAAAATGTTGAGAAGTAGAGTCCGAAAATATACATTTCAACTGTTAGAGTTGCAGGATACAATAGCAAATAGACTATACCTGGAAATCTGAACATGTTAGAGAAGATTGGAAAACGATACACATCACTTTTGTGATGCAAATCAACCTGAAAAAAAGTTTGTAATTAGAATAAAAACGTTTAATTTTAAAAAAAAATATATACGTATTCTACGATCAGCGATATAAACAAATAAGCCAACCAATACGTAACTTTCGAGAATAAATACAATCTTTTCCAAAAAACGATCCATACAAAAATTACTGAAGGCATCATCAGAAGATGAAATTGATTTTTAGTAGATAAAGAAAGAAAATACTCATTTCTGAGGAATACAATCTAAAGATGTGTTCAAGTTTCTGGACGGATTACAAAACAATTCGGGCTTATGGATTGATGATGTCTGTCTGGAAGTTCATCTGTCCGTCTGGCATCAACAGTGAGGTTATGGTTTGCATTTAGGACACTACTGCTTGTAGATTCACATGACTTGGTATGTAAATGTTTCACGAGCACTAAAGCCGTGAATGAAAACTATGGATCAGTTTTACCATATTTCATGGATTGCGAACCAGCCATACCGCCATTGGAGGTTTTATTGTGTATAGTAGATACATGTATATTTAAGAATCCATTTTTCCAAACCACCACATTGGACTCTTTCTCAATTGGTTCATTTGCTTTTCAAACATCGTAAAGTTTCTATTTTCGAGATTCGGATGGTATGTTTAAAATCCCTCATCATTCATGTTATGCAAACATCCTGGCTAAGCCAGTTTACACAAATAAAACATTTTTAGGTGCAATCTCTGAAGAAGTAGCTGTTTTATAAGTATATAAACTACAAAAGCTATTATAAAGATGTTATATTTCTTCTGACGATATCAATGGTTTAATTAATGACAAAAAGACAAATAGAGGCAGCTTATTTAATAAAACAAACATAAACTTCGTACATATGTTATTGTAGTTATCGTTTTCTCTTCGTGATTCTAGAATTATTGGTGACAAACGAAAACTTCATTTATCAAAAAATAAGAAAGAATATAATTGACACATATATAGATACGATCACCTATATATGTATGCATGCATGCACATATGTATGTATGTATGTATGGTATGTATGTATGCATGCATGCTTGTTTGTTTGCTTGCATACATGTATGTATGTATGTATGTATGTATGTATGTATGTATGCACACAGGGCCAGCCCAAGGGTTTTTGGCGCCTCGGCGAACTATGTAAAAAAAATCACTTCCCCTTGATATCCAAAATTCGAAAACCATGGAAAGATGCTATCAAAAACCATTGAATACATAATAATTTTGACAAGCAGGAGGATGATAATGAACTCGTAAAAACAAAATTCACTGAAGTTTGTTTACAAAGATCTTTTTAAAAAAGGCAATGCACTGCTAAGCGGGAAACTTGGATGCAAGTATTAAATAAAAATATAAGTAGTGAGGAGTGGTCTGAGATTTATAGCCGGGCGAAATTTTGTACTAAGGATACCAAGTTGATCTCTTTGATTTTAATTAATTCATAGAATAATTGTTACTAATAATTTTTGTAAAAAAGAATTAACATATTAGACAACAACAAATGTACTTTCTGTAAGATTGAGAACGAAAGAAAATATTGAACATATCTTTTATAATTGCAATGTTACTTCAAAGTTTTGGTACCGTTTTGTTAAACATTTTGCACCTTCTTGCCCAAATCTTGTACATTTATCCCAAAAAGAAATATTTTTAGGAAGTGAACAATTGGACAGTTTGTGTAATTTCTTGTTTATTTTGGATAAATATTATATTTATATTTGCAGATTCAATATGCAAAATCGTCCCATTTATGCTTTTAAGCAAATAGTTGAAATGCATAAGAACATTGAAAAATACACTGCTAAGTTAAATACAAAAGATGACCAATTTCTTCAAAATTGGACCTCAATCATGAATATGTAACTTGTGTAAGAATCCTTTCTCTTCTTGCAATTCGTTATATGTATTTGGGTCTGATTTGATTGTATACAGAATCAAAATACTGTAATATCACAAAGTCTATGTCACATAAACGCTGTATTCGCTGTGTTCGTCTATTTAAATTGTGTATCTAAAGAGATTACGTTCTATATGCGTGTGTGCATGCGCGCGTGTGTTTTCTTTTCTTTTTCTGTTCATTATATTTATTGCCCCTAGATTATCTGATAACCAGAAGTGTTTGATTATAAGGTGACCTTGGGATGGTGTTGCCCGACCCAGTGGTCAACCTATTATGGTGATTTTAAAAAAAAATCACTTCCGTCTAATTTGGCGAACCTGAACGATCTAATTTGGCGCCTCTTAAAGCTTTGCGCCCTAGCTGACCCGCCTAGTTCGCCTATATGGTCGGCCGACCCTGTATGTATCTATGTATGTATGTATGTATGTATGTATGTATGTATGTATGTATGTATGTATGTATGTATGTATGTATGTATGTATCTCTTTGTCTGTTTGCCATTCTGCATATCTGTCCATCATATTGTTTTGGACCTTTTTGTTTTTTACTTAGTCATGTAGCTTTTCTTCTTTCCGATTACTTCGTCATCTACACGTATATTTTTCCGTATTTTAAACTACATCCAGTTCTCGTACTTAACAACATTCTAAAAGTAATCAACCAAGGTAACAGCCATACATTTTGTTTCAAGGCCTTTCTTTCGGCGTAGAATTGTTATGCTCGCCTTGCTTTACTGTGGATTTGGAAGGCATGTGTATAAATATATTCACTCTTTCTTAAATAGTTCATGCTGAAACTGAGGAGGCTGCCATGGTCTGCAAGAACAGAAAGATATCATTTTTCAGTCTGCATTTTTTTAGATTCACTGTAATGTGTTTGTCTGCACAAATAAAAGATGTTTCGTGTTATTTCTTTCTTCCTTCAGTCATATACACAGTATAACTAAGAAATTTACAAGTAACAACTTGTTAAAGAGGCTTGAAGTTCAAATTTACCACATCAAAAAGTAAACACCTAGAATTATTTTTTTTAAATCCTAGAAGGCAAAATGTATTTCGTCAATATACACTTCACGCTTTTTACTGAAAAGGTATGATGATCTTTTTCATTAATGTACTGTTGTTGTCATTTAACAAGTACAAGGATAACAAAAATGAATCTACTACTACAGAAATAAAGCGACCCAACAGTGAGTATAATTTTTAACTAAACCTATTAATCATATCGCTTAGTTAATTTCGATATTTTAAAACCCATATCCGGTGCTGGTGTGATCAAATACACTTGACAGCCATATATTAATCTTTAAATTGTCCATTGTTTTCACGCTAGTCGAGTAATACTGTTTAAATACGATTTTCGTGTATTAGATGCCGACGATCAGATAGTAGATCAATTCGTATGTATTCGGTTTCACATTGTACTGCTCTTTTATTATTATTATTTTAATATATTGATTTTCTTTTCAGTATAAATTATGAAACTTATACATATGTTGTGATACAAGATGCTACTTAATAAACTCTTTTGAAATGAACAATCAGCAAAAACACGTTGCTATAATGTGTCATTTTTAATTGTTTATAGCAAATCAGTAACAAATAGTTATATTCGAAATCATATAGTAATGCATTGGTTTTGATTCAGAGCTTTATGGGGATGTAGTTAGTAAGTAAGATTTTAGTTATGGCACACAGTCTTCTTAATCGAATGAATTTGGAAATTAAGCGCTTTCAGAGAAAAAAAAAATGTTTGATAGGAACTCATTTCTTGCATGTTCTCTGAATTTCCTACATTCTTGCCATCCTTAAATTCAAACATTACACAAACGCTGTGGCAAGTGATTTACGATGTAACCCAATAACGGGATCGACTGTAGACGTGTAATGCATTCTAGACTGTAAACAATCGCCCGCAGCGCCTAGGCTTGTTACATTTGTTGTTTCACAACTTTATCGATTATATATATATATATATATATATATATATATATATATATATATATATATATATATATATATATATATATATATATATATATATATATATATATATATATATATATATATGATATGTACGTTTCTGAGTAGATATAAGGAAATATTTCACGAGTGAAGTGGAAACATTGTATTGTCACGACTGGCGAAGCCACGTGTGTCAATACAAATTGTTTCCACTTCACAAGTGAAATATAAACTTATATCAATTCTAAATATGTAGATTTTCTTTCCATTATATATTTTTTTAAGGCAACAAACCGTTGATTTGCTCGGACTTTTTTTCTCCATCATGTGCCAGTGCGATTAACGGCTGCATTACTGCAGGAAGTTCCAAACTTTTGCAATAATTTTACAAAATTAGATTATACATATAATGCTTCAAACTGTGTATTTTGTCAAATTAATGACTGTTTCACATGAAAATGATGATATTTCTATTTTTCGAAAACACATTTCTTGGGCGGATTTATACAGTTAACATTGCTGGGGTGGGGATACTGTAGAAACACGGCTGAACGGTCGAATCCGACAGACTACAGAGTGTACCATCATTAAACAATAGATTTTAATGATTGTGAGTTTACTTGTAAGGATTTTGGTTTATCTTTTTGTTTACTTCTGCATTCAAGCATGAATTTTTGTATGGCCTTGGCAAACTTACAGTTTATTTTGGTAACAGACTCTGCACCCAAAATGTCGATTGTCACTTAATTTCAGTTTGCGATCAACACTCATCAAGGCCTGATTTCTCCATAGTTTCCAGACATGATTATGATTGTGATGACAGTTAAAATTGCTACTTAAATAATGTAATTACTATATTTATTCAAGAGTTTTACTTAAAAATGTGTACCGTTTGTCATAGAGCGAACATGTATACTGTATAAGTGACACAGAATACTGAATAGCAACAGGTCATGTAAGTTCAGTCACTGACAATTTGCATGGTTCGTGTGGAAAACTAATTGTTAAAAAAAATGTTAATACTTAAAGCCTACTTTTATTTGTTTTGAGGTTCAGGTTTAGGCATTCTTGATGGCGCCTCCTCATTTCCCATCATGCCATGCAACGCTTGAATATATATATATATATATATATATATATATATATATATATATATATATATATATATATTCATTCAGGAGTTATAATAGCAAGAAGAAACCTGAGCATATTGTGACCAAAAGCAATAATAAAAATTGAATTATTTACCCAAGACAGCAACATGAAATGTTAAATCTTATTGACACAATAACAATCTAGACAAATCTTGAATTAATCTGTAAATACATATAATTTGTCTAACACCTATACATGAATGAAAGAAGAATAAATAATAAGACAATAATGATACAATACCAAATATTAGTGCAGTATCCATGGTTATCCAAGCGATCTCTTTGACAAGGCAATATGTTTTGTGCCTACCACTTCTAGTTGTGCATTAATTTTTCTAAGACCTTATAGTGACGACACTCGTTGTTTTATCATATATAATGTGCAATTTTAAATTTACGATGTAAGTTTCTGGCTTCTCAAAAGAGTTTAATAACAGAAATAAAATATCCACAACATATAAATTTTTTAATTTTATCGTTAAACTTATAAAACAAATCAGACTCGCTATGAAATAATTCTGTTGTGTCTGACCTTGCTGTGTCTCCTCTGTAAATTAGCATCAGGGCCGGATCCAGGAATATAGTTTAAGGGGTGGTGGTGTTGGTGCGGTGTAAACAAGTAGGCAAGGAGTCTCTGTGATTTAACCCCTGATGGAGGCCCAGGGAGCGAAGCTCATGCATTTTGAGCGTTTCCATTGCATACTGTTAACTGTAAAGAAAACTTAATTTAGGAAACGTTCCGGTTGTTTCGCTCCGACCCTCCCCCCCCCCCCCCATGTATGAATGTAAACATCTATGTACACAGGCCGGTGTCTATTGGACAGGTAGTTATGTTTTCATGTGTATATGTATTCTTGTATGTATGACACCTTTGATAACGAAATTTTCACGACTGTCATCAGTCCTTTAGCCCTTTGAAACTTTTAATGTTATCTTTTGAAACGTTCTTTGAGGCACCAACGCTCCCAGAAAAACCACATTTGTTTGTTCGGTTTAAACACGATAATACTAAACAAGAGTGTTTTATTAATGATTGATTGAAGAAGAAAAATGTTTTCCTCAAATTAATTTCCCAGGGGTCTGATCTTAAAGAACTTCAGCAGCTCACTATTTGAAGAGGATATCTATAAAGGAATGACATAGGAACATACCTAGTGTCTTTTCGATTATTTAAACCACAAGTAGGACGAATAAGGGAGTAAACTGTAAAGAAACTAAAGAGTCCAAAGAAGGTATGTAGATAGCACTGAATAGTCTAAGTCTGTAAAGTTGAAAATTTATTGTTAGTTTACTCTCTGAATCGATGTCATGAGATAACACACAGGCTGCGTGTTGGGAATTTGACTTATAACAGCAAAGACAAGGAGAGAATGGGCGGTAATTTCATTTAAGGGCTGGCAGATGTTTGAAATAACAGCATTAATGACTATTTCTCGGGCTTGAAAATGTTTTTTTGGATGCTTTTAAAGCTGCAGTCACCATTACTGGAATTTATAAGGAAAGAGGCACTATGTTTAAATACATGTATTAACTTACGAGCTCGAAACTTCTGTGACATTTAACAGTACTTGTATCACAGACTACCAACAAAATTACATAAGATTGAAATGGATGCACAGAAATAAATGTATTCTCAGATTCTTCAATAGCTATAGAAAAAACAATTTGTTTAAAGAACTAAACTTAACGTTTACTTCCCCATCTAATAACCACAGTGAGTGGGTTTTTCAGGCAGTTCTACAGTTTCTTATCTGAATTTACAAATACCGATCTCTAACTGTATATTGTATGTTTGCAACGAAAACTTATTTGGTCAGAGAAAGTTGTAAGCCCGCCCTCCCCAAGAATAGCGAACGTGTTACATATTCCCAGCCGTTTGAATTGTGTTTATTAATACTAAGACCTTTTATACAGTACTTAACTGGTCTCCGGCGTCTTGTGTTGAGAACCTGTTATATCATGGATATTTGGGTTTCGCTGTAAACAGTGCCGGCGCGAGTGGGGTGTCGGGGTGGGGTGGGTGGGGGTCAATTGGCCCCAGGTGTTAGGCGAAGGGGGACGCCGTCAGGATTTATTTTTTTTATTTTTTTTTTGCAGTTGAAATTTTCAGATTATTACATCTCACCTAAGTGTAACGGGGGCAATTCTTCACAAAAGGTATATTTAGGAGGGGGGAGGGGACAGAAAGGTAACAACTGACATAAAAGCTCTTCTCTGTGGCAAAGTAGGGGCGCCACTAAAGAACATTGCCCCTGGGCGCCTCAAACCCTCGCGCCGCCACTGGCTGTAAGCAGTACGGACTTGATATTATGACATAAAGTTTGCTATTGGACTAAGATGTTTGGAAATATGTCTTTTTTCCATGCTTCCTGCAGCAAGCGGGGTATCAGAATAACCAAAATTTATTTACACCTTTATCTCATCGCGACAACACACTAACACAATGATTATACACAGAATAAATCGTCTTTGGATACAAACAAAAAAGCGCTTGTGGTTTTTAATTAAATCTATACTTTAGACACAGGGAAGGCTTTCTGAGACTCGTACAGAAATATCAAAATACTGAAAAATTACTCCATATTTTTCTAGCACACCCGCGAATGTCACAGGCTTCTCACTGGTCGAACGTTACATTACAGTAAAATAAATGGTATAATGTCACAATCTTTTACGTCATCATGACATCATAACTGTCACTATGTATATTTACTCATAGAGTGGTGGAGTATAATTAACAATCAAAGATCATGTTTAATTACATAACACTGATATAAGCGCGAAAACTTGATTGTACACGGAAAATATAAAGATGCTGAACGCAGTGTTCATTTTAAATCTTATATCCGAAACTTCCCGCAACCTGAAGTTAACATAAAACATAATTGTCTTGCTTTGTTCTGGAGTATGTGTGAGTAACTGTCATTTAACTACTAAAAATACTGAAACTCTACTTGTAAAATTTGTGATCAAATATTTGATTTGTTTATGCAATCGATTTCACGAGGAACAATTTGCACGATGGTGGTTTTTTTTTATTCAAAGGAGCATATTGTCCAGTAAATACTTTTAATGCTGATATTACAAATTGTTTTCCTCAGGCGCAATCTTTGATAGGAATGCCCAAGACATCATTACCGCCTTTGAATACAAAACCAAGCGCCTTAAGGAGGAGAGGACCAATGGTTCGGTCGCACTGGATTTCGAGGTGTTCGTTAAATATGACCTAGACGCTACTGACAGTTTTGCGGTCAGCAACGAAAGTAAGTAACGTTTTCTTGTATGTAATTTTTAAATCTTTATTTCTAGACAGCGTGCATTGTTCATCCTCGTTTATATTCTGTTATCCAGGACGTAGTTGTAGATGATTTTTGCCATCATATTTGTCGTTTTAACCGCTGATGTTATTGCTTCGTCAATGTTGTTATTTTATTTATTTTCGTTGTTGTTGTTCCGATCAGGAATTCAGAAAGTTTTTTGAAACGTGAGTAATTGATTATTTTAATGGAAACAATATTCTATATGTGTTTTTTTTGTGTTTTGAGAAAGCACTAGATGTAGATTATAATGAGTTACAATATGCATTAAAATATCTATGTTGCGTCCTCTTGAATCCTAACAGTTTTCTTACTTACAAAATGCTTTCGTGCAAAATAAGCATTTCTTATCAAATACACTGCAGTCTGAGGAACTAGTGCAAAACTTGATTAGTAGTTGCAGACGAAAGGAATAAACGTTCAAGCTCTTGCTTCCTTTATACAACTGGGTAGCGGAACTACATTTTTTCAGGTCAACTACAATCTTTAGGAGTTCTTAGACTCTTTCGCAATGGTGTATCTCAATCGGAACACCTCGTGGATTTTCTTCAAAAAATACATATCGGAAATACATTGATGGAGTAATACATGGTAAATAGGCGTAAGACGCCGTTAGATGGCGGAGAACTCAGTCACACACTTAAGTACGCAAGGCAAAATAGAACTATGTCAAAAGTACTTTGATACCATTATGGAATTATTTCACATGTTGAGTAAAGGAAAGTTCTCCTTTGAGTTCATGCTTGAAAGAAGAAATCTGGGAATGTTTCGGCCAAGAATAAGTTCTCGCAGTCGAGTCGTCCGTAATGAACGCTATGATGGTGTGTGATGTGCTCATGACGTTATTTGTTTTAAAAGGTACATGCATATGCAATGGCGGCTAACGTTTTTTTTTTTTTGTTGCAATTCTTTATCTTTACTTTCTTAGAACTTAATTTTCAATCGACACTATATAGCCAGTATTGTGATGACGTGCCGTTAAACTCCATACATATATACATACATACACGCAAAGATTTTCTTATAAATCTATAAATTAGTTGTGTTTTGGAAAGAGAAGGTCTCCAAATACCTCCATCCTTTACTCTCACAATGCTAGTTACGACGACACAAAAGTGATCCGTTCCCGCTTGTTGTAAATAAGATGTTTGAAGATAAATAGTCTCTTATTTTTATAGCAATTTTTTGCAATTAAAAATCTTGTATTTGGCCCTTTTCTATAATCGATGCCATTTTTTTGTATTATCTGCTACCGACCGTTTTAGCCCTCTGGTGTAGTCGTCAATACAGAACTGTACAATGCTGCCTTTAGTGGTTGTCAGTATTGCTCTATATAAGTTCTTCGAAATCAGAATATCAGTCTCAGCTCGCCCCCAAAACTCAATCCATTGGCACTATCACTGTCGCTTGTGTTATTATATTGATTTTATAATTTCCATGTGTTTCTGTTGCCATGGTAATGACATGTATCCTTAACTTGGTGTTCGGCTTGACATCCCCGCAGTCGAATTAAAACCTTTGTGTAAGATTACCAACGTCTGGATGGGAGTTATTTGAGGTCTCAAACATGTTAATTTTTGTTGACCTTTGAAAGAAGGTTCACTTTATTGCAAATACGCCCGGCCTTTGTCAGAAACAAAATTCTGCAGTGAAAATAGGACTATATCGTACAAAGTTAATTGTTTCCAAATAATTTCTAAAGATAGTCTGAAAACTGAAATTCTCTTAATACAATCTTTTCGTGTTTAAGTATCTGTTAAATATAATTAAACAAAGACGCATCAGGTTGGCAGGATTTGTTGTTAAAATTTACTGTAACCACAGCAAAATGTACAAGAAATTAATTTTACAAGAGAATGGTGCCTTGTGTAATTTTCGACCTTCTATAGCTTCCAAATTTGTTACAAAAATAGAACGAAGGAATACCAAACTTTACAATCAGACGACCATATTAAACAACAACACACATAAAAACAACAACAAGAAGCACCCCCCCCCCCCAACAAAAACAGTAATGGAATAAAAGAAAAACAACCTCACTGGTGTCTCCAACATATTACTCTAATAAGATCAAATGATTGAGTCTTGTAAAATATATATATATATATATATATATATATATATATATATGTATATATATATATATATATATATATATATATATATATATATATATATATATATATATGTGTGTGTGTGTGTGTGTGTGTGTGTGTGTTCTTCTCGGTTTTCATGTTAAGGGATTGTTTTGCTGATGTAAGCTATTTATGGATATCCATCGATAGATGGATGGAATGATGGAAGACGGGAATTTTGTAAAGGTGAATTGAGGGACACATATATAAACTAAATAAATTTTTATATGTACATAAATACATACATAAAATGCATTAGCTTATGATCGTAATATACTTTCAAATGCAAATATAGACTCTTTATTTTACATGTTAAATTTTTTGTTTTTGTTTTCAGTATGCTTACTGTTACAGAAAGGAGTGTACGGGATATTGGGTGTATCAAACGCCTCTGCCTTATCTACCATACAGTCCTACAGCAACACCTTTAGGGTCCCGTTTCTGGCACTTAGTATGCCCCAGAATGGGACCAGTCATGGTCCCTTCCAGCTCTTTATGAGGCCCCTGTATATAAACGGTCTTCTTGGCATCATTCTCAAGTATCAATGGTCAAACATCTTGTACCTTTACGACTCAGACGAAGGTAAGTTTTCATAAAAGAAATAGATGGACACTTTATCCATGCATAAATGCATTATATATACAACGTGTGAATTAACATTAACTAATCCATATATAATTTGTATTAACAATTTAGTGTTTATCATCAGGATCATTTTGAGGCTGTCACCAGAAACTTGGTTTAACTTAAATTTTTTGTTCAGATGTGTTGGTAACTTTAGCTGTGATTAAAGGAAACATAGTTATGTTTCAGATGAACCAAAGTCACAAAAAGATATGAGTACCCATGTTTACGTTTGGTAATTGGGCATATTATATTTTATGCCACATGGTTCCTGCTAAATAAAGTGAAAAATAACATGCACATTATTGTATTACTACTAGATAATGTTACTGGGATTTCTTGAATTTTAACGAAATTAGGTATACGGCATTGAGGTTGAGACCTCAAAAGAGCTCGATTTTCAGCCTTCTCTGTCATAATTTACAGGAGTGGTGTACCCTGATTGTCTCTCTTCCTAACTTTCGTTTCCGCAACTTAACTTTGCCACAGATTGTTGGACTTAAACCAAATTTGGCATGAAGCTCTATATTGATGAGACCTTGAAAGAAATCGATTATCAGATATCTACGATATCATTTACAGCAGTTATTCTCCCTTATTGCCTATCATTCTCACTTTGTTATCCGCAGCATAACTTTACCAGGGTTTGTTCGATTTCGATGAAATTTGGCATGCAGCTGTATACTGATGCGGCCATGAATGAGTTTGATTTTCAGCGTTCCACATTATCATTTAGAAGAGTTATGGCACCTGATTACCCGTCATTCTTTGGTTTCCGCAGCACAACTTTACTGTTGGATTTGAGCCAATTTAGAATGCACCTTTAGTTCCGCTCAGAAGTTTCACACTTTTGCACAGGTTTTAAAACTTAAAGAAAATGGTATTCCCCGTATATTGCTTAGTAGTAATCCTAGTTTTGTGATATTTTAAAATTTCACAAGTGTATTATCAGAAAATAAAAATCTCGAACAGGCAAAGTTAATGCAATTTGACTATTTCAAGTACGTTGCCTAAGTATACATGAGCAGTAATTTTCATCAGCTGTTTTCTTCAGACAGCACATGATTTTTCTTATAGCGATAAAAAAAATCAACGTCAGTCCAAATTGGTGAAAAATATACGCAAGTGAATGTTAATTTTCTTTACATCGTGAGAGCGGTAGAGCCAATAGCTTCGTTCTATACTTTCCACTCAGTGTGCTCCAACACCTCCTCAGAGTGGAACCATTATATTGGTGAGGCCTAGAATTTTTTAACATTTTTTTTTTATAGGTTTCCAGCATTCCAAGTCATCGTTTAAAAGAGTTATATCCCCTGATTACCCATTTTCCAAGCTTGAGTTTTCCAAGGTTCTGTTGTCTAAAGCCGTGCCAAGCAAATTGTGATGAGCTGGGCTCTTTGCGATGCGCCCGTGGCTACTAGCTCTAGTTCATGTGTTAAATAGAATTTCGCATTTGTGTTCATGTGTAGCAAACGACTGAAACTATTCAACACGTTATACGTATTTCATTTGAACCGAGCACTCATGCGAGATTTCCAATATTAATGATCTATCCATTATTGGTCGTAAATACTTACGTACTCAGACCAGTATAAATCAAATTACAGCGCCATTAGCCGTTCTGCGGATAATGTAGTACTGTATTGTGAACGTGGATAGAAAATTGCTCATTTTGAGACATTGATGAGGATGAATGGCCGGTGTATATGTTTTAAGTGTCTTAGATAATTATTTGGGATTACTTCTTTCCTGTTTGGGATTTATTTTGTAGTGAGATGATAAAGAGTGGATCGCCATAAAATTACTTAAAATTTCTTAAAGCTACTTCAATATATAAAATATTATTTTGTTATAATGATTTAGGTTTTACAGAAAAATCTGACTAATAATGAGTCCAGAAAAAACATTTAAAAAAATATAGGGTCTTACATGTGTACTCATTTGATAAGAAATGTATGAAACGAGACGAATATTATTACATGTGACGAAATGTGCTTAAATTTAATATCTAACGAAGACGAGTACGAAATTTTTTATCACATAATATAAGGATTATGCATTGGTCTATAACTTTGCTAACTTGGCATTTCTAAGTTTTATGTCACAGTCTAATATGACGTATCGCCTTGATGCAGATAAGAAGGAAACGTTATGTAATAAAAAGGTATATATAATTACAGGCATCGGTATCGTTCACCTTACGTATAAATCACATGTTTTAGCATTAAGTACAGGTATATATATATATATATATATATATATATATATATATATATATATATATATATATATATATATATATGTGTGTATATGTGTGTGTGTGTGTGTGTGTGTTACTGATGTTATTCAACTTACAAAATACCAATTTAATGATAAATATGGTAAATGAAATATAATTGCAATACTGTAATTTTATAATAATTTTTTTTATTCGTAAAGTACTTTTTTTTATGAAATGGTTGTGTCTTACAAATAGATGGCACACAAATACGGAGAATCAATAAAATGGGAGCCATGCTCCACTAATATTACTGTTGATTTCTTGCAGTTGCAGTATTCCAGATAGCCGTTTAGATGTTGACTGAGCTATTACAAATTATTGAATTAGCTGTGTCGTTAAATTAAATTACCGTCTCTCTTCATAGGGCTGATTCGCCTGCAACAACTATTCCAGGCCCTCAACCAACGAGAATTTGCTCTTGATATTGACGTTAAGAGGGTGACCGATCCACTCGACTGCCATACAATATTGAAGGAAATACATGTGAGGGATGACAGCAAGGAAATCCGAGTATTTCTTGATCTACCAATGAAAAGGGCCGAAGAAACTATTCTCTTAGTGGTAAATGCATTTTACATTTTATTTTGAGATCGTAATTTATTGAAATGTAAATCTTACAAATGGATCGTAAGTATTATATTTTCTACATTCGTAATAGACTAAATATTTATGTGTATAGACGCATGGGCGTCCGCGGGGGTGGGGACAAGGGGGCGGAGGCAGTTGCTGCCCTGCCCCCCAATTTTTAAAAAATCCATTGTGCAGTATATAAACATATCCATTTGATTTTGGCTTTGCCCTCCTCCCCGGCCCGGATTATGGCTTACCACTTTCCTGGAAAATTCCTTCGAACGTCCATGTGTAGATGTCTTCTGTAAAATGTTATATTTTTTTCTATTCCATTCTTCTATCTCTCTGTTCGTCTTTTGTAAGGAAAGGAGTATAATCCATTGAACTAGTTAAATATAGCAATAATAAGCTAGAAACGAAATTTTGTTGATTTAGATATACAATATTTCGTATAAAATGATCGGTGGAAAAGGACTTACTGATATTAAAGAGCCATTAGCTGCAAATTTCGGCATCTCAAAATGGATATTTTTCAATTGGATCATTCAGTCAACGATACAAATTTAAGAACTTTTAATTAGTTTTACAGAAAAAAAATCAAACACAAACAAAAATGAAGTTTCAGTAGAAAGAAGTGGATGAAAAGTCTTTAAACAATTTCTACGGGTCGTAAAAGTATTTGTTTCTACCGCCACTTGCTCTGGGGACTCCAGTACGCGCCTGCGCAGTAAGCATTTCTGTTATCGAAAGACATGACTATATGTGAGTGAGCGATGGGTAGACATGCTAAATACGAACCGTCTGAGAGTAGACAAAAGAGTACAGTGTGAAAAAGATACAGAATTAGTAAGGAAGCGCTCTACAGATAGTATGTACTTCTGAGAGAGTGACAGGTGTAAGGTGAAGTTGTTTGAAATTGCTAGGATAACCAGTGAGGAAAACCTGGGAAATTCTTTTTCTTTAAAAATCTAACCTTATGCAAAATACGAAACTGTAGAGCCCCACCTTAAAACAAAATATGAAAATTGGTGCAATTGCTTTTTTCTTTTTCGTATCATCATGTATGATTTTCAAAACAAAATGGTATATTAACATTGATGTTATGCATGAAAATAAGCTAATTATGCCTATTTTGCTCTTGCTTACACAGTATGCCTTGTGGCAGTATTGTGAGTGCAATGACCTTAAATATGGGGACATTAGAAGTCTTAGAACACAGGAGTAAAGTTAAGTTAAATTTAAAGCTGTTGCATTAAGTGAAAGAAACATATAGCAAAAAAGTTTCTTTTCATTCATTTGTAATTAAATTAAGGAAAAAAATGACGATAAAGCAGATTCGCTTTCTTCCATATACTAGTGTTAGAAGAATTAGCAAACTTGTTACTCTTTGACCTTTGACCTATCTGAAGCTGATCTGTTCCATCCCTGTTCAAACTGTAAATTTTATTAGTGACATCTCATAAATAATTGTGGCAAGTTTCATGTTCCTGTCTTTTAACATAGCATTGTTGCTATTTTTGAGAAAATGCAATGTGCATTTTTAAAATAGCTCACTTCTCATCATGTGTGTGTGTGTGTGGGGGGGGGCTGGGTTTGTGTAGGACTAATTAATACTATTTTGTGGACAAAATACATGAGAATTATTCAAGAGGACTGTTTAGATGCTTGCGACTTAAATGTTTCAGCTATACAACCAAAAGTCAATCATATAATAATAACACATATGTGGTCTTTAAGGAGGCGCTCTACAGATAGTATGTACTTTTGAGAGAGTGGCAGGTGTAAGGTGAAGTTGTTTGAATTTGCAACATGCACAATGAAGAGAGTGTTGGCATACCTCTATGCAATTTTCATATACTGTGTCTGAAATTTCTTTACATATTGTACTTGTAGAAATTGAACATGATCTAAGTACACAACTGACAAAAATGTATGCTCCCATGTACTCGAAAAATCAGTCTGAATAAGCTCAAAGTACACTCTTTTTAGCAGTTATTAAAATAGGGAAAACGAATTTTGCCAGAGTAGGCAATACCAGTTCTGAAAGTACAATGAATTTAAAATTAAACAAAGTTATCTTCTCTTTTTTTACTATTTGCCTTTGAAGTCCAAGAAGTGAAAATCACCAAGCAGAGCTAGCAGTTTTTTGATAGGTGCACATCTGAAGTAAGA
Organism: Margaritifera margaritifera; assembly: GCA_029931535.1. NCBI lineage: Eukaryota > Metazoa > Mollusca > Bivalvia > Unionida > Margaritiferidae > Margaritifera > Margaritifera margaritifera. Next base: position 4,708,439 of record JAQPZY010001630.1, on the reverse strand, counting down.
CCAAGCTGTATACTCTAAAACCCAAATTGCACTCATACACCAAAATAAAGTGAATTAAAAGTCCTTTTAATAATACCTAAGATATGCAAGGTCTTTTTAATAGCCAGGATAACCAGTGAAGAAAACCTGAGAAATTCTTTTTTTTTTTTTTTAAATCTAACCCTATGCAAAATACGAACCTGTAGAGCGCCACTTAAAATACAGAATACATTTGAACGATCAACTGGATCGTTGGAATTCTCTAAAATAGATCAACTGGATTGTTGGAATTCTCTAAAATAGATCAACTGGATCGTTCGAATGCTCTAAAATAGAAGATTATGTCATAATGTATGAGGGATATTTGAAAAGTTCTAAATATTTTGTTATAACTCTTTTTGTTGCCAAAAGTTGAGGAGCAGATGATTTTGAAAGTCGCCATGCGGTTGGAAGTGTAATTTTACAGTGTATGAAGAACATATCAAAAAACGAATACAAACGGGCATTTAATAATTGGATAATCAGACTGAGAAAGTGTTTACAGGTGCATGGGGAGTATTTTGAGGGGATGTACTGTTTACTAATAAAGAACTTTGCTTTACAGCACAATAATATTCAGTGCTTTCTAAATACCCCTCGTAACAATTAAGTGATTAAATGTTGTCTCTATTTGAAAGTGTTTGTTTATTTACGTAACCGCCTGCTTGTGTTGACACTTTACTTTGAATACCTAAAATGACTTAAAAGCAATGAACAATATAACAATTGTTGAACTGTCTATTACTGACTGGATGGAAATGCCAACTTTTTCTTCAGTAATTAGGATTTTCATGGGCAATTTTTGTTTACCAGTTCCACATGTCAAATAAAGTACATGTAGTTTTTTCTCAATGTCACCTGGGATGATAGTTTTGTTGAGGATACAATTATTACGCGCGGAATACGCTCCATACAAGTGCCTCAACGCCCATCGAAGCAAAGTAGTGTATCCCACAGAACCCAATACTTAATCTGGTCTCCGAAAAGTCCACTACTTGTGAATTTAATTAGAATTCCGTACTGCATCAAATTTCTTTCATAATAGACATGAAGAACTAATTTTTACAATCATAATTAAAGGCAGATCAGACATACAAAGAATATTTTTAGGTGTTTGTGCTGGGAAGGAGGGGGGGGGCATAGTCTAAAAGAATCGTATAATTATGTCAAAAAGTTTGATCGTACTCGAACGCAATTTTTAATTATAAAAAGATAATGAGTAGCGGAGTCGATTGACTACAAGCCACACGCATCTCAGGCATCACTATTGAAACATGTCCTATAGATTGACATCAAACCACACTCGTCTCAGGCATCAATATTGAAACATGTCCTATAGCATTTACTTTTTAATAATACGGTATTTACGTAAAAAGGCGATGCCTTGAATTCGGTTAATGCAATTTATAATGTGTAACAAAGACTACTCAAATCGTCTGTCTGTTGTCCTTTGGTCCATATAGCACTGCTTGGTTTTTATTGGTCCATATTTCACTGCTTTGTGTTTATTTGTTCATATAATACTTTTATGTGAAGCGATTGACGACGGCATATAAATGTTGTAAATGTAATACAACTTTCTGAGGTCTATAGTCTAAATTAATACAAGTGTATTTGATAAAGGTTATTCAGGAGTTTGGAAGCACTACAGAGTGTCTGAAATTTAATAAAACCAGGAAATCACTATTTAACCATATTCTCAGTATATATGGAACATATTACCCAGAATAATTGAACAAATTAGTAAACGGCAATGAAACTTCCAAAAAAACGTTTAAAATACTCTTGTCAGGTTTGATCTACCTACAAAACTTTTGACAGCGATGCGTTTGTGTATATTAATATAGGAATGTATTGAAACAAGGAATATAAATTAAATTCTATCGTATTCTAACGGCACAAAGTGTCGGCGTTATTTTGAAAACCACAATGTATTTATCACATATAATGGATTTTTCGGAGACCAGAGAGTCTGTATTGTTCCATTATGTACAACGTTTCTAGAAAGTATGCAGCTAAAAGGAGACCTACCTCGCATGAGAATTAACCGCGTAATTGGAGCGTATTCCGCGCACAACTCAAGCGTATTCAGGACGTTGTTATTGTAATAATAACATCATTGTTATTCCCGGTGAATATGGGTGATAGTTCGACCAACATACCTTTTCGTTTGGCCTTTCATTGGAATAGTTATTAAGGCTTGGTCTACCCGATAAATAGTTATGGCGTTGTGCATGTACTGTGCATGAGCGAGATAATTTTGCCATACTATAACATGCCTGATGGATGCACTGCAATACTTTTCTATCGAGTGGACTAGGCCTCTTATGAGTATTCCACGGAAAGGCCAAACCTATCTGGTCCACCTCTAACTTCGTTTTTTCCCTTGCATATAATTAAGGAGTGAATGCAAATTAATATTAAGAAAAGGCCACAAAAATCACCTCGCTATTTTGTCCTTACTGGAATTTCTAATATAGTTGGCATGTGCTCAGCCTAAAAACTGTCAAAATACAAGAGATATGACTTTAAGCATCATTTGCGTAAAATTGAAATATATAGCTAATGGCTCTTTAAGTTTTGACATGAAATATATAGCTAATGGCTCTTTAAGTTTTGACATGAAATATATAGCTAATGGCTCTTTAAGTTTTGACATGAAATATATAGCTAATGGCTTTTTAAGTTTTTACATGAAATATATAGCTAATGGCTCTTTAAGTTTTGACATGAAATATATAGCTAATGGCTTTTTAAGTTTTTACATGAAATATATAGCTAATGGCTCGTCAAGTTTTGACATGAAATAGACGAAACCAGATGATGTTAATACACAATTATCATTAGAAACAATTCGAAAAATGTGATTATTGTTATTTATACTTATACATTTATATTATACAATTACTTACCTTTGTTTTGGTGAATATGAAACATGAAGCAGTAAACCTCATATTGACCGACGAGAAGTTCAATATGATAAGTTTACTAGTTCATTAAACTTCATATTTACCGAAACAAAGGTCAATAATTGTTTTAATACGTGATTTAATGCACATCTTTGAGACTAAAGTTGTTTCAGCAAAGTAATAATGCCATTTCAACTTCTGGACGCAATACAAAACTGGACAGCGCAATATTATGAATTCTCACAAATCATATAAAGCCGTGTCAGCCGATGAAAAAGCGTCTTTCAAGGATATCATATAATTATAGAAAGTTGTTAAAATGTCATAATTACGAATAATTTCAACAGTAAATGATTTATATAAACACACACACACACACACACACACACACACACACACACACACACAAAACCACGGGTATAAAAAAAACAATATAAAGCAGTTTTCAGTTTTTTTTTTACAAATATAATAATATTTCCAAAATAAATGTATGGCGTTGATTTCGATGTTCGTCGTCGTTTTTTGAATAGTAATTAAAGTAATCAAGCAAACAGTACTAAGTTTGGAATATTCAGATAAATTAAGTTATAAAAATACAGTTATCCATACAGCTATCCATCCATTTACCTATCTATTTATCTACCTACCTATCTATATATCTGTCTATCTATGTATCTGAATAAGTCAAACTACTGATTTAAAAAGAGAGATATACACACAGAGATTCCTTCCTACTAAAGAATTTATTAATTGATAAAAGTCACGTTGTGGTGCCTTGTTTCAAACCACCGACAGTAAGGGTTTACGTGCAGACCGCGTAATAGTGATGATAATGCAGATCATCAGAGCAATACATGTTGTTCAAGAAAACACCGTGATGTATATACAAATCTATATACGTGCTTTGTTTAGATCCGGCGGAAAGAATGAGTTTCATATAGAATGTATCGATGCCCTTTGGCAGTAATGGTAAAAGAGCCTGTTGGGCCAACTCTTAAAATCCGAAAAGCTCCTAGTAGTTGCAAAAGACGTTTTATGACCCAACCCCCCCCCCCTTAAAATCAGAAAAGCCCCTTGTGGTAGTAAAAAGGGCTTTCTGACCCACACCTAAAATCTAAAAAGCCACTAAATTTTAACAAGCATCCCAAACCTCAAAATTGAAATTTCAAATTAAAATTAAAATAAAAATTAAAAATCAAACCTTTTAATACAAAAATATAATATTTCTGACCCTTCCTTAAAATTAAACTCCCCCTAAAATTTGTAAAGCCTCAAAAACCCAAAAATTGAAATACTAAATGGAAGTTAAAACTTATAAATCAAAAACTAAAATAATTAAAACATTTGATACCATAATATAATAATAATACAGTACAGGAATTAAAAACTTTGTATATATTTTCAATTGTAGACGGTATTAGACAGTATTATTTTTTCCTGAACCTAATCTATGACGAACATTTCCCGATATCTGACAAATTTTTATTACTGCATCACCATTTGGAATAATTTTTTGCGGAGCTAACGTTCAATATAAGTCTAAATATACTGAGTGTACACATATTGTTTCCTTTGCCCACAGATAGTATTAATTGTTAAATTACATTAGGCATCATCAAAGTTTGGAGCTGGTTCTGCAGCAATTAACTGCATTTTATCATTTAAAATGCAGTTATGTGCGAATAGTAACTGTTTCATTAGAATCATGCTAGATATATTTTGTATTGCATCAATATTAGCTTTTAGAGTTTTAAGAGTAAAATCTTCATATTTTTATTCTTAATATATTTATTGTGTAATCAGTTATCTGTTTTGATTTGATTTGTTTTATGAATGTAAATGTAAATGTTGATAACATCATTTTTGTTTTGGACTTATCGTACACTAACTTTTTGTGTAATTATTTTAAACCTTTTTTAACCAGCAGGAAAATCATCACAAGGAAAAATTACATGTATTTCAAATTCCATGCAGAAATATGTGAGCCTTACTATGGTCAATTAAAATTTATTGATAACTTACAATTTTCTAATGCTAGTTTGGAAACTGAATTACTAAAGAAAGAGGCATTTTTTTAATTACAAAATGAAAAATTGAAACTATATCATATAATAAATATAAACATGTACAAACAATTTTTGGGAAAGATTTAATGCAATAATTTAGGAGATTACCATGATCTATACCTCAAGACAGCTGTGTTATTACTAGCTCATGTATTTGAAAACTATTAAACACTGTGGATTAGACCTTGCTCATTATTAGAATTCACCTGGCATGTGATGGGATACATTGCTAAAAATAACCAAAACTAAATTTGAACTATTAACTAACATTGACATGCACTTGTTTATTGAGAAAAGATAAAGAAGTAGTATTTTGGTGGAATCGAAACGATTTGCTAAAGCCAATAATCCAATGCTTCATGGTTATGTTAGTATTAAACAAACAACTAGATCATCTACCTAAATAATAATAATGTATATGGCCATGCTAAGATCTAAGTTTTACCAGTATCAGAATTTAAATTAGCGTCAGCAAATAAAGTACCAAATCATATACCAGAAGGTTTCAAAATAGGATATATCTTGGAGGTTGATTTAGAATATCCTACACACTTGCACAGATCTTATAATGATCAACCACTTGCACCTGAATTCTGAACTGGTAAGAAAAATGATTAATGGAATCTCAAGCTAATTTCGCCAAAGAACTAGATAGCAAATGTATTGATTGTGATAAACCAGTACTAAATTTGATGAATAAGAAAAAAATATATCGTTCACTATACAAACTTGCAATTATATACTGATCTAGGTATGACGGTCTCAAAAATCCACATGGTATTATAATTTAATCAAGAGAAATGGATGCCGAATATATTCAGCTGAATAGCGAATTAAGAGCACAATCTAAAAATAAATCAGACAGGATTTTTAACACGTATGATTAACACTGTTTTTGCGCAAAACAATGGAAAATCTAGGAAAACATGTTAATTTTGAACATGTAAGATCATCTGAGGATAATAGACTCATAGCTAACCCTGAATTTATTTCAAGAGAGATATTTAATGAAGACTTAGTAGCAAGACACGGCGTTAAAACAACAACAACAACAAAATATTAAACTGACCTATATACATTGGTCAAGTTCTATTGGTTGTATCTAAATATTATATTGTATGATTTATGGGAGCAAAATGAATTTGTTATACAGAAATACTGATAGTCTATTATTGGAAATTACAACAGAAAACATCTATAAGGATATTAAAAAAATATATCACTTTATGATACATCAAATTATCCTATAAATCACTCATTACATAACACAGCCAATAAAAAAGTAGAGTTTATTTAAGGATGAAACTAATAGGTTAAATAGTATGTATATATATATATATATATATATATATATATATATATATATATATATATATATATATATATATATATATATATATATATATATATATGAAAAAGCACATATATTATATAAGCAATCCGCGCGTAAAACCTAAGAAATTTGTTATCATTTTTGTATAATGCAGAAAAAAATATTGGTATAGATAGTAATATCATAAAATCCATATTTAATTTAAAAAGTGTAAAAATCAATATACGTAAAATCATATGCCAATGGTTCAACTTATATATTTGACTGCATAGACAAGTTACCTGATAATTATACCATGAAAGAGGTAAAATATTTTAATTTAAGAAAAGAATTGTTTTTAAAGAATTCAAAAAAATATATAACAAAAAACATGTACATTTGTATGGAAAAACTTAACACTTGGTGCAAAAATGAAGAGACCAAATAGTCATCTTAAACCAAAGAAGATTTTAAAAGAATTAAATAAAGATGAAATTAGAATTAGGAATTATTGTTTTGAAATATGCTTGTACCTTATGCAATAAAACTTTTCTAATGGGTCAAATATCAACATAATAAAAGACACAAAAAAGATAACCAAAAAGGTTAACTTATCCAATGTATTAATATATGAATTTATCTATAAAGACAAAACCAGAAAGAAAACAATTAGCAAATAACGTATTATATCTTATTGTATCCAATATATTAATATATGAATTTATTTGAAAAATATTTTGTGAAAGCAAATGTATACCAAAACAATTTATGTAACTACTATTATTCAGTTTACTCAGCAAAGCGTAATTTTGGTATTAAATAATGTTGTTTCGAAATATATTAATTTATCTATAAAAAGTGTTTTGTAAAAAGCAACAAATGACTTTAGTTATTATCATTCATTTTACTCAGCAGAGCGCAATCTTGGTATTAATAATGTTGTAGCAAAAATTAGGTACGAATATATTTATAAAAAAAAGAGATAACCAGAAAAGTTATTACAAAATTAGATAACCAAACAATTAAATAAGAATTAGATAACTAGAAACATTTATGTAAACATGTTAAAAGAAAAAATATATAAAAATTAAATAAAAAAGTTAAATTATATAATATATTATTTTAATAATCATGATGACTAAATAATTGGCTTAAGAGAACCTTTGCTAGAAGAGGTAAATAGGAAAAAATAACTGATTTAAAAATGGCAAACTTTAAGAATTTAATCACACAATAAAAATAGATATTTAATCACAAACATAATTATTATAATAACATTTTTGAAACAGCAATATCAGGATTGATAAAAGGATTTAAAAGTTTAGAAAGTGCAGTTAATAATTTAAATACAGTTCCGCCTTCACGTCCACCAAATAAGAATTGAAAAAACCTATATAAAATCATAGTCTAAACTAATAACCAAAATTAAAAGCCAAAATTTAAAAAAGGCTACACAATAAAAGGATTGGACAATGGGAACCAACAAATATAACCAAATTGATACCTTTTATACTCATAAATTTATTTACAAATATTTGTATTTTCTATAATTTTAGCATGACCATATAAGTTATAAGTATCCAGGTAGATGATCCAGTTCTTGGCTGAATAGTATCATAATGATGAACCAATGGGTTATTGGCTTTAAGCAAATCGCTTTGATACCATTGAAATAAAACCTCTTTATCCTTTCTCAATAAACAAGTGCATGTCGATGTTTGTTAATATTTCTAATTTAGTTTTGATTATTTTTGGTAATGCGTTCCATCACATGCCAGGTGAATTGTAATAATGAGCAAGGTCTTATCCATAATGTTTAATAGAAGTGTTTCTAATGTTTTAAAATACACAAGCTAGTAATAACACAGCTCTCTTGAGATATAGATCGTGGTAATCTCCTAAATTATTGCAATTAAATCTTTACCAAATTGTTTGTGCATGTGTATAATCATCATCTGACATATTTTAATTTTTTTTAGTAAAGAACAAATTGCATCTTTCTTTGGTAATTTTGTTTCTTCAAATTTTCCAAAATTGCCTGTGTTGTCATAGGATCAAATATATTTTCTTGTAACAAAGTTTAAATGTTCAAAAATATTTGCTGGTTATTTTTAAATCCTCTTTTTGTAGATTAAATGCTAAAGTTTCCAAACTGACATTAAGAAAGCTATCAATAAATCTTAATTAACCAATAGTAAAGCTAAGATATTACTTCATGCTTTGTTTTGAATACATGTAATTTTTCCTTGTGATGATTTTCCTGCTGATGACATCAAAGATCCAGCATAACCAATAAGATTGTGAAATACAACGGGTGTTATAGTTTTATAAGATTTTACAGTTTTGTTTGACAATGAATGTGAATTGCACCTCGATATTTTCCAGTAATAGTGCAGTAATCTTTAATTTTATCTTTATGTAAGTTATAATTATAAATGTGACAAGTGCTTTCATGTTTAAAATTGTTTTTATCTTTAATTATCCTTTTCAAAGTATCTGGTTTTTTTAAAAATTAAATTTATTGTTCCTTCTTCATCTGGTAAGCTAGTAAGAAATTTGTCAACGACATTCTAACTTCTTTATAATTCTGTATTTATTTTGTTATCATTGCAAGAGTAGCTGGATGGTGGTTGTTCCGTAATTTAATGTGTGCTATTGCCTTTATTAATGTAACGTTTTAATTGAACGTTTCAAATCAGCATAGATAATAAATGATACTTTGATTTTATTTTTGTAATTTGTAAAATATAATATATTTTCACCTGGTTTTGGTAATATTGTACGTTGACATTTGGAACCAATTCACGAAAAATCAGTTTCATGTTTATCTAGTAGTCCTTTTTAAGTAAACATGTGTATACATCTCGTGCAAACATATTTGGTATCATGATGATTATTTTTGTTTCTAAGTAATCTTGAAATTTTTTTTAATTCAAATATAATGAGTTTTTGTTTCATCATTAATTATTATTTCTGAAATTCTGAGAGGATATAAACGATTATCACAGCCAGAAACATTAATTTATATTTCATTATTTATTTGTTCAAAATTTTAAAGTATCTTTTCCTGTAATTGGAAATTTTATATTACAAAAATTAAGCTCTTTAGCAAAACATTGATTGTATTTTTGTTGTTCTTTGCGAGTGTTTTTCTCTGCGGTTTTAATGCTGATAAAACTGCGGTCTCGAATCGTCTGTTGTCTTTATTTTTAATATTAATACAAGTTTTCTTCAGTTCTAAATCTTTGGATAATAGGATATAATTATTTCCTTTGATATGCATGTATTTTGATACCCAAATTTTATTATACAACATTTTACCAAAGACCCAATTAGAACCTAAATTGTGAAAATCCTGAACTCTTGTTTTTTTAAAACAGCAAAAACTGATAATAAACTATGATTGACATCATTTGGCTCAAGTATAACAACTTGATTATTAGACAAATATGCTTCAGTTTCTTTTTATAATCTTCTTTGAAAATGTGTGCAAATGTGAGATTGTATTTTGTTCCTTTGTTAATATATATATTTCTTTATTGAGAATATCTATAATTTGTTGCTCCGTAATTGTTAAAAAAATATATTCCAAATTTTGTTAATTTATTTATAGCGACAAAGGGTTTTATAATCAGTTACTTGTTTTGATTTGATTTGTTTTATGAATGTAAATGTAGGTGTTGATAAGCTTATTATTGTTTCGTACATTTCGAACACTATCCTTTTGTGTACATTTTTATTTTCTACTTTTCTTGATTTTCATTGTTTTACTTTTCTTTGTTGCTTTAGCTTTTTGACTAATCATTTGATTTATATTATTCATGTACATCAATGTAAACTAAAACAAAAATGTAAAATAATAATAATAATAATAATAATAATAATAATAAAATAACTATTATTTTAGTAATAATAAATATTAATTTAAAGATGACAATGAGCTAGACGACCTGTTTTACCACTAATACGAGCTGTCATTTATTTTAATTTAATTTTTTTATTTTTTATTTACCATTTTAATTAAAAAAATTTAATTGTAATCTTTTTAGTTTTGTTACTTTCATTTTTGTTTTATTTTGATTTTTAATTGTATTTTAATTTTTTATTTCTTGGTTAAAATAAAAGCTATGCTAAGTCGCTTGTAACATTTTTATATTTATAATTGTATTTATTTTTTAATTAGTGATATTATTAGGTTATACAGAAAATACTATTTCTTATAAATATATTTTAATTTCTGTTATTTTATTATATATATTATTTTAATTTATTATAATATTAAAACAAACTCTGAACATTGTTCTCTTGAATCATTGAAAACTAATATTGAAGTAATACAAAATGTATCAACAAAGATTTCTAATGATACTGTTAATATTGGCACAGTGATGACCAATAAAATAATTTGAAATGTTAAAATACAGTTAACTGCTGCAGAACCAACTTCAAACTTTGATGATAACCAATATAATTTAACAACTATTAATATGATGTTGGCAAAGGCACCAGTATGTGTACACTCAGTATATTTAGACTCATATTGAAAGTTAGCATTACAAACATGATTCCAAATGGTGATGCAGTAGTAAAAGTTTATCAGGCATTGTGATTGTCTGTAGTATTTAAATGTAATCATAGATTAGATTCAGGAAAAAAGCATGTCTCTTATTGGCTATATATACAAGTATTTAATTGTTGTTGTGTGCTATTATTATATTATATTATAGTCTTAAATGTTGTAATTTTTTTAATTTTTGATTTTCAATTTTGAACTTCAATTTGGGATTTCAACTTTTGGGTATTCAAGGCTTTTTATGTGCTAGGAGCTTTTTGGATTTTAAGAGTAGGTATGAAATATTATATTGTGCTATTAAAAGGTTTGATTTTAGGTTTTTATTTTACTTTTTAATTTGAGATTTCAATTTTTGAGTTTTCGAGGCTTTTTATAATTTTATGGGCATTTTGGAGTTAGCGGCGAGTCACATAGCCCTTTTTACCACTACTAAAAGCTTTTTGGATTTTTAAGGGTGGGCCAGAGAGACCTTTTTATCACTACTTTGTTGCTGAAACATATTCTACCCCATAACAAATGGGATCTATACAAAACACGCACACGGTTTTTCGTATCGAAACCCATATCAAGGGTGCTTACGATCCAGTTTATATGTAATGAGCTCGTCTTGTACTTTAATTGGTGGATACAGGGTATGAAATCGCAGTTCCTTAAATTTAAACAGATAGCATTTTAAATATTAGCTTGTATTTTTAAAAAAATCATCATATAGTTTTTCCTCACAAAAAGTTTATGTGCATTGTATCTCGACTTTACATTGACAAATTTTAATCACCAGTGTGCAGATTATTATATGCATGAAATTTTGCTTCGTGTGTTTCTTTAAACTCTCTCTCTCTCTCTCTCTCTCTCTCTTACTGTTTTCATCAATGGCTTCAGAGTAAGGTCCTTTGTGATCCTTGGATTCTCCTACTTTACAAATTCGATTCATGAAGTTACGCCATTTTTGTGAAAATAAAAGTCTTTCTGTACAATCTCACGAGTTTAATCCAATAAAACTTAATCATTGAATAAAATATCTAATATTTTCTTTTTCAGAAAAATGACTCTGACATTAAAATCTATAAATTCCACTTCTTACTTGGAGAACCGGTGAGTTGTTGCCTTATGTATTTATGCAAGACAGTTATAATGAATGGCCGACTGATTCTATGTACAATACATTATATCATGTGCAGATTCAATCAAGTGATGTGTGGATTATGGATTTTTTAAAAATAGATTTGTTTGCTGGCAATGCAGAAACAGCCGTGTAAATGATGTAAAGTTTTAAATAATTAATTTCGTCTAATAGAATGTCATCTGAATCCTAATACATATCTGTCTCTATGTACGTACAGTATGTATGTATGTATGTATGTATGTATGTATGTATGTATGTATGTATGTACATATGTCTATATGTATGTACATACGTACGTATTTTGTATGTATGTATGTAGTAATGCGTATTATCCTTCCGATTTCCTTAGTTTAAACCATGTTTATTTGGGAAACTTTGTCCAATGCAATTACAACATATGATTTGGGGGATTCAGTAGAAAGCATGAGCTTATTAGAGCAGTTTCCTTAACAGTAAAAAAAATAACATAACAGCAGAAATCAGGATGCTGGTACAAGTGGTTATAAAGGAAAAGTACAAATACACATCCGTACAAAAACAAAACAAAGAACAAGAACCAAATAAATATGATTAAAAAAGTTGTGACTTAAGTACATTACGTAAATCTGTTAGTCATCCTAATGAAATTTTGCACAGACAAAAATATTTGCATGTTATTTTCTATTGAGAAAATAGGGTTGCTAAATAATAAAGTGGCAATTGTGTGAGCAAAAGGGAATGTGTATAAGATACGATCTCTAAGAATGGAATATTTTGGACAGTCTAGAAGAAAGTGTTTTGCATTCTCTATTTCACCGCAGGAGCAATACTTCTAATTAGATACATAATTTGTATATAAATCGTAATTTAAACTACTTCACTTTATTCTTAGACTAGTATGCATAACCTGTAACATTATATCACCAACATAATAATAACATGGAGTGATTTCTTTTTCTCGATTAAAGTAATCTTTGAAATGATGTAATGAAGGATTGTTTTTTGCTTCTACGGGTTCAATATTCAAATCGTAGGGGGTAAAAACGAATTATGGAACAATATTGTTCTACATTTTCCTTGTGGTGTGCCTTTCAATTTAAGCTTGTAAAACTGACAAATGCACGATGTCTCAACTTAGTTTGGATTTTTTTGTTTTGATTTATGTCCCGTCTTGAATGTGTTGGAGCAGATAGCGTAACCATTGTCCGTTCGTCTATTTGCAATCATAATTGGAATAAGTTAGGTCCAGGTTAGTTCAGATGCATTTTTGGTTGAGGGAGTCTTACAACATTGTGTATGGATGCATCACGTAAGTCAAACCCCAAAAGAAGATTAGTGTGACCTATTATCCACGTTTTAGAGACTTTGGTGTTTCGTGTTTATGTCAGTTTCTCTTTTACTGTCCTATCAAACATTTGTCATTGTGATCTATAATTTTGTGCTTCATTGACTTTTGTTAAGTTATATGTTTCAGTATGTATGACAGAAAATTTATAAACTGCAAAAGACAGATTGAAGGGGCATTTGTGTTCTATAAACACATTTCTAGTTATTTCTATTTTATTTAGGGTATTGAAGAGATGAATATGCAAAATTTCGGCACGGGAGGCGTGAATGTCACAGGCTTCCAGCTAGTAAACATGACTAGTATTAGTGACCGGAATTACACACAGGTGAGGAGGCATTATGAAAACATGAAACCAAATATCAGGGTCGGGGATACTGTAGTGAAAGGATTTTTAAAATCCAGTTAAGAAGCGTATCCAGATATGTTCCATTTAAATCAAATTTTATCGGAATCGTGACCGAAGAAGATTCGTAAGGAAATATACACATGAGATTATTTGTTTCTTGTAAATAACCTTAAAACAATCATTATCATTTTTCCTTTATATTCCTATATCACGCACAGAAACATGCCACACTTATGTGTATAAATAGTTTTCAATATTGCCTTAGGCCTGCTTGTCCTTTCAATATTGGACAGTATACCTTGGTGTATTTTTAAATCTCCCCCCCCCCCCCGCCCGTAGGCTTGGGGGTGTAGAATAGCCCCTGTGGATGTGGGGATGTAGATGGAGGAAATCTTTTGACCTGGGAAACGCTTCGTGTTCACGTTCATCCTGCGAAGGTCTTTGACTTTTTAAAAGAGGTTTATATAAATAAATACAAAAATTGTATTTTAAGGATTTTACCCTCTTTTGGCTATATCTTTGTTTTGCATGCATTTATGAGATGCCTAAACTTACTCTGGCTATATAGCCAATACTTTGCTGATGTGTCGTTAAACTCGATACATACATACATGCTCTTAATTTTGATTCTCTAAACATTTGTGATGGTATAGACACGTCACAGATAAACGAGATTTTAGACCTTTCTACAGTGAGATTAGCAAAGTTGTTGAAACTTTAGATCCTGCAACAACAAATAAACAAAACAAAAAACAAATTTATATAAAGGATAGTGCTCTGTGTCATTCAACTTCAAAGAACAGCTAAGATTTGTTTTTAAAAAATCTTGTAATTACGGGTTGGGAAAATGTGATACACAGACTATACATGGACGGTAACAGTAGCGCCATTCGTACTAGTACTACTTCTACTACCACCATCACAAGTCATACTAGACTAGTACACAGTTACTTATCGCTTCGTATTTTCAGTTTGAGGAAGCCTTAGTTATAGATGCTCTCAGCGTCTTCCATAGAGCATTACGTATCAGCACCGAATCTGGTAGAAGGAAGAACTTACAAGACAGGATAATGAAATGTACTGATGACAGCAATGTCAGTCCTCACAACGGGTCAGACACGATGGAAATACTTAAGAAGGTAACACATAGGCAACTTTATATTGCTTTGTATGTTGGCATAAATATCTCATTCTACCCGCTTGATCCCACTTATCTATCTATTACTACTACTACTAGTACTACTACAGTAGTACAAGCATAATAGGACTTTGAGGCCAGCTGACCGACCCCGGTTCCCAACCCCTAAACTCCTTCTATGATTACATGACCTTTTTCCCACTGAGAAATATTCACATACGCGTGTATCTGCGATTGTAACCCGTGGGAGCTCCGTCGCAGGGATCAGAGGCCGCTACGTACTCGAAGTTTTCCAACCCGTAAAAGGCGTGGGCTCCCTAACCCGCGCGCGTGACTGCCCCGCTTCGATTTTTACCTGTTTTGGGTTCCGTATCTGTGCACGTAGATGTCAGAAGTTTTCCATTTCGGTCAGCACCGTCTCGAACTCGGCCGTGGTAATCGTTTTTATCTTCGATAGACACATATTACAGCTTGGTAATTGTGCTGAGACTGCTTTGGGCGACCGCGAGAATTTGACACGTATTCGTTTATGCAAGCGTAACGAAATTATTTTTCCAACGCCGCAGCTACACCAGTTGCTATCGATATAGCCCCCGACAATAATTCCGATCGGCGTGTTTGTGATAGGTTGCCGTAGTCGCAATTCTTGTTACTTGATCAGTTATGCAGACAATGCAGATCTGTCCGCGAGTATCATTGCGCGTGACGGGCCGCCAAAACCATTTCGCTTTACTTCACCTTCGTACGTAAGTCGTAAATTCAATACAAAAATTATGTACGTATATGCCACTAGGACGCAATCGATGTATCGGCGTATGCCTTGGTAAACGCGAACTTTGTGGCCAAACATGGAATGGCGAATACTGTAAAAACACACTTGCACATGTTACGTAGGGCGCCAGTGCTCAACCATCCCTGCGATGCGGTATCGGAGTCAGAACGAGTATTCAGCTCTGCCGACCTTGCAGATATAAGGCCGAGTATCTGCGCATGCGGCGGGCCGCCGCCAACGCATTGCTGATGCTCGAACGAAGCGAAGCTTCACAAGTCTTGTCAATACACGCTGAAGACCGAATTTTGGATCGCACGCGCGGAAAAAATATACTGGGATTGTATGATCTCGTCGGACACGCGGCGGCTGATCATCGCGAAGGCAGGCAGCGACAGCCACGCCAGTCGGTGCCACGCTCGTGAATACTTGCTACGCATGTGCCATCGATGATCCGAGTGGCACGGTATGTCCGGCACATATATGCTTGCGACAATACATGAAGCCATGATCACGTGGCCGCGATGGCATATTTTTTTGTGTCGAATCAAAGGCGTGCGTGTACACGCGCATGTATAGAAAAAAGAATTATACATAAGATGGCGGTGGGACGCAACAAGTGTAAAGGTGTATGCCTTGGGAAACGTAGACGCTGTGGCCGAACATACCGTGAAGAATGCTACGGATCACACTTGCTCACAATCCGTAGGTGCTCAACTATGTCTGCAATGCGGCACAGGCGTCAAATCGCGTAACCAGTTCTGACGATCATGCGGATCTGTCAAGCGAGTATGCTCGAGAGCGATGGGCAAAGCCGTTTCAGAGACTGTCTATACCAGATAGTACCTAGATATTACAATGGTGAAAATACTATAGAAAATACTATAGAAAATGCGATAGAAATCCGGGTCATGAAAATAATTAATCTGCACCAGTTTCTGAATCCATATACGAGTATCTAGCGTGATTGTAAACAGCAACAACAATGTCATTGGCGATATGCACGTACGAGCAAATCGTGACATGTGCGTCAATTACAATCGTGTCATCGCAGGCGTATTTGTGCACGCGATTGGTGGTTACGCGCTGTTGTGTGTCCGAAGCTTTGTGTGTGAATCAGTCATCGATCCCGCACGTACAAAGCAAAGCTTCACGCGGTTGTCAATGAATATTGTTTTATGCAATATCAATGTGGGCAGTTCATGCGAATCGTCCAGTGCAAATCTGATTAAGAGTTATGTCACCGTAATATATCGTTACATGTGCGGAGTCGTCCACGAGCTGTCACACGCATGAATATTAATTCGCGACTGTTCATTAATGTGTGTTGACGACTTTGTCATCGGACGACTTCGTCGTCTCGAGTACTCGGGTGTGATTGTGAAACAGCATAACAATATCATTGACGATTCCGCACACGTACGTACGATGCAAAGCCTCGTAGCAAAGCTTCGCACATTCGTGACCGTCTGACATCGACACAATATGAATCTGCTGAGGTAGGCATGAATTCTTGATCTGATCCGCGCCGGGACGATCACAAATATTGTTGCATCAACGAGACTGTTATCACGGACGTCACGCATTGATATTGCATGATATGCATATCATGGAAGCGTATACGCGACGATCTGCTGAGGTGGGCACGAATTCTTGGTCAGATCCGTGACGGGATCATCACAAATAGTGTTGTATGGACGCGGCAGATGTCACGCATTGATATTTTATGTCGTAGAAAGCGTAGATGAGACAATCGGCAAATGCGGACATAAATTCTTGGTCAGATCCGTGCCGGGACGATCACAAATATTAATGTGTGGAAGACTTCATCGTGTCGAGTACTGGAGCGTAATTGCACACAGTGATGTCATTGATGAAGCTCGCACACGAGCAATCGGGTCATGCATGAGCGGTGCCGGGCGGCCATATCATGTATAGCAGTGTGCCGGTCGTCGAATGTGTATGAGAATCTTCATTGATGTGAATCAGGCATCGCCAGCACCTGCCCGCAGCGCTTGGCAATATCGTTTCAGTCGAGGAGGCGCAACGGTAGTGCTATAATCGGTATCGTTGTTGACCCGTTCTAGTGGAAAATATATTCCGTGTACGTCGTACAAGTCAGCCACCAGTACTTGATGGTCCGGTCATCGACAATTACTCCGCAGGATGTCTTGACAAACGGTCGTGTAACATTTACTCCGTGCTCGTCCTTAAGCATTGTGCAGTATCCAGATTTAAACCAGCACACGGTGCAAACTCTATCCAAACACGACACCCGAACCCATTCCACGTCAGTGCAATCACTGACGATGTCATCACGGTGTGTGCCATCACTGAACGACGATGTTTCCAGCAACGATGTTGTCGCTGGTGGTATTTTTTTTTACAAGCGATGCAGTTTATTCCACGTGCACAACAAAGTCGCCTGTTATGTTTGTATAACTGATTGTGAGATTTAACTCGATGCAGCACGGTAGAGCGCCTGTTTCCCTACCTGATAAACGCAAGTATAATCTACAATATTTGCCAAGATATGGACGATTGCAACGTTTGATTTCTTCCATGCCTACCCAATGGCACTGATTGCATATGCATGTTTCTGATGATTTAATTCAAGCACGCGGCAGTATCACGTATTAGTCCTGTGTGTGTCGACAACAATCAGTCGTTGATTATCATGCGCGGGCCAATAACAATCAGTCGTTTATACTCATGCGCGGGCGTGCGTTCGCTCGGCCGTCCGTGGCACCGTCGCAGAGCGGCGATGCTTCCCGCGGAGATGCTGTCGCTTCAATCAGCGATGTAGCTGCTTCCATCGACACGTCCCGCCACGCGCGATGATACTTGCGGGCAGATCCGCATTGTCTGCTCCATTAGTCGAGCGCCCATGCCAGTACGCAACACATGGTCGGCCACACAGTTTAAGTTTGCCAAGACAAACGGTGCTGCATCTATCGTATCCCACTGGTTGCATGGGTGAATACGCGACTTGACTCCGATGCCGAAGCGCAGCATGGTCGAACACCAGTGCCACGGCGTAACAAACGCAAATGTTCGCTTCTGTATTCGCCATAGCATGATTTGTTGCACAGTTCACGTTTTCCAAGATGTTCGACGTTGCATTTATTGTGTTCCAACTAACTACCTGTATGTACGCTGATTGTGTACTTCAATTATATAAATGGTCCGGTGATGACCGAAATGGAAAACTTTCGACGACTCCGTGCACATATACAGAACCCGAAACAGGTAATTGATTTGCATTCAGTAAAAATCGAGTAAACCTATCGCTGGAAGCAGTTCATTCACGCACGGGGTCGGGGGTAACGCGTGTTTACGAGTTCGGTACCTTCGAGTCCGCGGCGGTCTCGGATCCTTGCGACGGGGTTCACGCATGTTACAATCGCAAATGCACGCATGTGCAAAAATTCTCAATGGGAAAAAGGTCATGGAATGATAGAAGGTGTTTAGGGGTTGGGAGCCGGGATCGATCAGCTGGCTTTAAATTCCTATTATACTCCTACTACAGTCGTTTTACCAGTTCCGGAGTTTTGCAGTTCCAGAGTGACGTTGAAATCAGCCTCGGTTTGGACGGCAGCAGCCGCTATTTTTAACAAAACATCGTTTTCAGTACATCACGCGCGTTTCCATCTTCGCAGAAATTTGGTAAGTTTTAATATCCATAACGTCTGTAAGCACAGGACCCTTATTTAGAAAAGCTATATACATACAAGCTACGTAATGTTTCGTATCAGGAATATTCATGTACCTAAAATTCCCCTCTGCAGAGCTCAGATGAAAAAGGGAAGAGGAACGTTTAAAAGATATCAAAACTGATGCTGCTTGTGTTATTTATAAAGTAATAAACCCATGCATGCAAGTTTGCAAGTTCTGGATCAGGCATGATAAGTGTAGGAAAACTACAAGTCTTAGTTGATTCAAGCAATTATTAACAATAATATTAGTAATCCATCAATATATGCTTTAAGCACTGTAATTGCACTAAAATTAAATTGAAAAGCTTAAAAATACTAAATAATGGTAAGCATCACTCAGTCAAACCTGTTTATGAGGACACTTTCATAATAAACATGGTCCTTAAGTGTCAACTCCAGCAAATCGTAAGAACAGCAGACGGCAGCTGTTATACAAAGGGGCAAGTATTGGATGGATATGGTTAAATTCACTTGTATCTAGAATTAATCAGACTTTTAAACTGATTTAAATAGTAATTATATTAGCTGGCACCTGTTATAATCTGTTGTAATATCATAATAGTAATGTGTCCACTTATTACCTTGTGTGTGTGTATATATATATATATATATATATATATATATATATGTATACAATAAATACGAATAAATAATATTATCATACATGGTAGAGAATTTTAATTCGTACTCTACGGAGATTCAAACCCGAGGCCGCGGGTTATCGCCTATGGCAACGAATCCATATATAATATGTGTGTGTTTGTGTGTGTGCGCGCGCGCCCAGGCTAATGAGTTCATATTCCATTTGATGGGTTGAATTTAAAAAGCCATCTTTTTTATTTGGATTTTGACAAAATTTAGTACATAGGCTAATATAATAAAAATCTAATATGAGATGGATTATCAAGGATAGCCATGCCTATGAATAAGGTTATCTTGAATCTGATTGACTGAGTTACTTACAGCTATATAGTCTACATTTATGTTGGAATTGTTGGAATTTAGCAAAATTATAAATATTGGCCAATTAATATCATCAAAATCTCAAAAAAGTTTGAGAATGAGGAAGGTTCATTTTCATAAATGAGGTCACTGTGCATCAAATTATCTTAGGTTGTTACCATTCTAGCAGTCACATTATGATTGAAATTCGACCAAATTGCACTTCAAAATCATTATATAGTGTAATTGTTGGGCTTGCTTCTTAAGTTAGTTCAATGAATTATATAAGATAGGTGAGCAATATCTTGCCCATTTAGTGAAAACATATTCTGGAAATTGTCTTGATGTAGTCATGTCAAAATGCCATTATTACAGATTTTGTCTTAATCTAGTCATGTACAAAATACCATTTATTAATATTATTAATTTTACCCAAAGGTTATACATGTGTTTTGGTTTTATTGTAGTTTATGTTTTACATTTTTTTTTTTTTTTTTTTTTTGTTGTTGTTGGTCATCTTGTGATGTATTCATTGATCTTTGCTATTAACTGAACAATGAGAGAGAGAGAGAGAGAGAGGGGCGGGGGTGATCTCCCATATGTCTTGCCTTTTTTCGTTTACATTTTAATGTCTTTTTTAAAATTTATTTTAAGTTATTTTTAAATCTTTTATTTTAATTAACGTTATCTGACATTATTTTTTCTGCCAATATTTTATGTTTTAATTTCTTTTAAGTGATTACATGGCATCAATAAGTGCAATAATAATACTCTCTCTGTTTTGTCTCTTTCATGCGTTTTCTTGAGAAGTTTAATCCCTGTTGCTGTGTAAGTAAACTGCATGCACTGCTTCGTTTGTGCGTGTATCCTTATGTATTTTATTATATGGATAAATAGTAATGCTACTAATATTTTTTGCAAAAAAATAAAATAAAAATAATAATAATCTTATATCATTCGTCTTTTGTGTAATCAAAATAATTTTCCAGACTGATTTTGTTGGAGTGACGGGAAGAGTCGCTTTCGATGAATACGGCTTTCGGAAAGATTTCACATTACAGCTTATGGAGATAACAATGAATATGGGACTTGCGACGGTATTGCTCATCTATCTATCTCTCTCTCTATCTATCTCTCTCTTTTTCTACCTACCTACCTACATATCTATCTATCTATCTATCTATCTATCTATCACCCTAAAATAAGTCTTCTAGAAGGATCCATTCAAGAGGCGAAATAACACAAAAGAATTTTAACAAATAAACACAAAGTAAGAAGTCAATTCTTTTTATGGAATTGAATAAAGGACGGAACTGATGTGAAAAATGAAAAGTGGATTTTATTTTGTAGAAAGTTATTCTCAGTCAGAACGCACTGAGGCTTTTCTACCGTTTACCGGCGGAGAAGACCGAGCGTACTCTAATGATATTCTTTGGATGTATAAATTACTCGAACAAAAAGCAAGTAAAAGGAATTTTGTATGACTGGTAATTCAGACTCTAGTGCTTTAGCAAATTTGTATGACTAGTACTTCAGACTTTATTGCTTTAGCAAATTTGTATGACTAGTAATTCAGACTTTATTGCTTTAGCAAATTTGTATGACTAGTAATTCAGATACTAGAGCAATTGCAAATATTGTATACTTTTGTACAATATATTTTATAAACAGAGAAATATTCCATCTACGCAAACATTTCGGTATTCATCAGCAGTGATTTATTATTTCTTAGAAATCAATAGTAAATTTATTCAATGGTGGTATTTTAAGACAACTAGCAAATTGGGTACGAAAGTTGGACTGTATGTCAGTAAGGTTCTAAATAACCTATTTCGTGTTATTATTTTATTTTTTTTTGTTATTTGTTTCACATGAACTGTGAACGCAAAAAATGAACTGCGCTTAAAATGAACACATAATTTTGTGTATGTTAAGCATTTTTGTTCTCAAAAATGTATTTACTATTACAGATTGGAAGCTGGACACCGGGGAAGCAACTAGAACATCACGATCCTAGGAGAAAACTGATTAACAATCCAGGGGGTTCCCTTAGAAACCAAACACGAAAGGTCACTACAATATTGGTAATATGATTTGTTTTCCACATAAAGTTATTTAAATCAGCAAATAATGGCCAAAGTAGATACAACCATCATTCTGTGTGTCGTAATAGTTTTTCAAGTATACATATTAAAAGTTCTGGTGTAGTCATGTTTTTTTTGCATATCCGTCTCAAGTACACTAAAAATGAAATTACTAACACAGTCAGACTTGGTAATACTAATTTTTACAAATTAAACAAAATCATTTGATCAGTCAGACTGAGAAAGAAAGTAGCAAAGCGAATACACAATCAAATTTTCACTTAATTGTACACATAAATAATGACACAATGATACATTAATTGCATTCAACAGTTTTTAGAGAGATGATAAAACATTTCACGAGTGCAACATGAAATAAACAATCTCAGTATCTAGAGATCATGCCTATTTGTTTCAGAGTTTGGAAGTGATAAAATTGTGGTCAAAGCTAATTTAGTCGTTGAAGAACATTCAAGAGGATACACGTTTTAATTTGTTCATTTCAAACATAAAACAATATATACTCAAATGTTTTGAAAAAAGCTGCAGATTTACAGATTACATAAGTAACATCAACCCTGATAAAAAGATGGTAAAAACAATGTGGTATGAAGAAGGAATAAATTACGTATTCGATGTGGGTATATACATAAATTTGTATTCGGCTAAATTTACAATCCACATTGAAGATCTCGTAAACTACAATCTCAATTAACAGCCAGTCGACAAAAACAGTTATAATTTAATGAAAACAAAGTTCGATTTAAAATAACACTTGGAGACTCAGTACATGAAATAGATGTTTTAGAATCAGCCATAGGAATTTCAAAATTGACCTAAATCTAAAATCATTCACATGTTTCAAAGGGATGAATAAACGTTGCAAATTCGTATCTGCTCCTTCAATTCGTCAACAAGTTGCAGTGAAACGTTTGTCGGACCATCTACTGTGGTTTCAGCTACACGTGGTGCGGATTGACACAAATTATTTGCGAGATTTACAGTATCATGAACTTTTTTTTTCAACCTGTGTATCTATCATATTCATACAAAGGAAGTTTAATTGAAGATTTTGGCCTTAATAAATGGACAATCGTCAGCATAAAAAAGAATTTGAAAATTTTTGATGTTGCAAAGAACCTCACTTACCTGTCACAAAACACGTAACAAATCGATCATAGACATAATTTGTAGAAGAAATTGAACATAGTGATTGCAATGTAACTTGCAAAGAAAAAGGTTAAAGTTTTAACTGAAAAAGAGTTGGACAGAATGAATGAGAAACATATCTAGAAGAAATACAAAATCTTTGGCAATATTAGTACTGTCAATCTACACTGTGACCTCATTATTTAGCAGATTTCTTCCAAAGTAGAATTTAGACAGTTTTCAGAATGAATTGAAAGATGATTTCAACTTGAATTAGGTACTTCACTCAATTGCTGTCATTCAAGTTGCGATTACTTACATCTGCACTGAGTGCTAGTTTAATATCTTTCAAACATATTGATTTGGAAAGACCAACCACAAAGCCTTGCCAATGGCAACGTGCATCGGAGGTGCAGCCTCGGCAAACAAGAATGGAAAGCAAGAAGGAAACAGAAATAACGGGAAACTACTTAATAATAAATATGTACTGGTTTTCCTTTACTGATGCATTTGTACCTTTAAGAACAACTGTTACAATAGGTATTATTACAGGAGTCTCTGTCTATTAGGCAATAAAGCTGATCCTTAAAAACAGACTGTACCTACGGTACACGTGCAAAGTGCGCCTTTGGCATACGGACAGTCTTTGTCAAGCACAACTAGGGAATACTGATCATAATTTGTTTACCTGTTTTTCGCTGGCTTTCATGTAAATGTTGTACATGGTATGATATTACCTATGTCTAAAACATCTTCATCAACACCTTTAGATTTTTTCAGATTTAGTTACCTTCAGTAAAATTCTGTATATATAGAACGCATTTAATTTTCAAGTTTGTATCTGAGTTTCGGTTTGCGTCAATGCTTTTAATATTGTTGTTTTTTTGTTTGTTTTTTGTTTGTTTTTTTTGTATTGTGCATTGATCTGAAGTTTACATTGTTGTGGCATCTTTTTCATGTACTTTTGTTGTATTTCTTGAGATGTTTTCTGTTTTCTGTTTTCTACTCTTTATTTTTTCTTGTAATCCTTTTTAGCTTTTGAGATAAAACATTTCTTTGTATCCAGCGCTTTTATTTACTAAATTAGATTTCTCATAATATTTCACTATTTGGAGTAATTTTTAAAGATTGTACTTTCGGTACACATTGTCTTGGCATGACAACTAACCTTTTTATCATCTTAATATCATGTAGATCGAACCTTCCACATTTTCTTTTGAAACAAATCGAAGGTGAACCAGACAAACATGAAAATGAAAACAAGAATGACAAATAATGTCAAAAGAAGTGTGTGCCATAGATGCGTAACACTCAATCACCAAAGAAAGTAAATTCATAGAGCCAAAAGATCTATTTAGAGTTGAACTCGGTAAAAAACTTAGAAAACGTTCACAGGAATTCGACAGAATAAAAGAAGGAAGATTGCAGGCTGAATAACCAGTCTAAAACGCCAAAAGATGAAGAAAATACACACCTTGGGCACATATGCAAAACATTATCTATTACCTGATTGTTGTTGGCATAGCTGTTTTAGGTATCTCTGTTTTAGGTATCTTGTTTAGTTGTTTCTGGTTTTTAAGCTGACGAAAACCCGTAAAAAAAAAACAGTTTGAGACCAATAAAATCAAAACCAATAGAGAACAACAGCGAATCCCGTGCAAAGTTTATACATATCATAACTTTGTCTACATACACCCAATTTCAGAGATGCTTGAATTTATTTTCAGATAATTAATAACATAGCTTTTACCTACATACACATGGCAAGAGAAAGAAAAACAGTCATTAAATTTGCTTACTATTTAGAATAAAATTCTGCTCTTACAGTTGCCCAGATCATGCTTTTGGAAGAAATTGTTTAAGATGTTAATATTGTCAATTGTTTAAGATGGTGGACCACCATCAAACATGGATATTGGAGAAATTGTTAAACTAATTATTCCATTTTCACTTTGTCAATAGACTATCTGATATCAAATGGACGTTTGCAATAAAAGTTGTTAACACCGTGGAAGCAAAAGGAAAATCAGACTTATATTGCTAAATGCTAAAACACTTCTGTCTAATAAATGACGTAGCTTTTACCTGCAGATAAATGTCGGCTGAAGCAAAAAAGCATTATCAACACAACTTACCATGCGACATTAAAGTCTGTTCTTATTGTTGCATACAGTATGCTTTTGAAATAGCAATTGAGGTTTACAATTGGATATTAAAATAAGATGTCAAGCTAATTATTCAAGTTTCTTATTGTCAGTTCACACTTGACTACCTAAATAGCAAATGAATCTTACCTGACAAAACTGTTACTTAATAAATCCTATACCAAAGCAAACCTTTAACTATAGGTTGAAGATCGTACCTAAGGTACAACCTTTATTATGCAGAAAATTATTATTTCTGGTCCAAAGGATAGTTCCTTTTTTGGTTTGAACATCAAGCAAAAGTTCAATGCTAAAAGCATACATAATACCGGTGAATAATAACGTTGCATTTTCCCTCTGGTGATAAAGGGAATGTGTACCTGAGGTACGTTATAACAGTTCAATCATCAAAAGAGGCAATTAATATTGTGTACCACTCCTAAGAATAAGCCGTCTCTTTCATTTTAAGGAAATAAGCAAAAAATATCAGTCCTCTACCCTTATGTCTTTTTCTGCCGATTGACAATAATGACATTAATTTCAGGATTAAAAAAATTATCGAGATTATTTTTTATAGAGATCGAACACTATTGGGGTGTTGGACAAAAATGCAAAGTAGCATACATAACTTTCAATTGTGTGGAGGCTTGCCTGGCTACAGTTTCAGATGGTATAGGAATAACAACAGCTGATTAGGTGTTGTACAAATAGCTACAAGTGTTGTTGTTGCTTTTAATTTTAGTGGGTGTTTTGCAGCACTGTTAAAATTTTTACAAAAGTCTAAAAGGAAACATTTATATACAACAAAGTTTTAAAACATGCTGGAAAAGTAACTTCTGAGGTCACAAGTTAAACAGCATTGACGACATGATAAACATTACAGTAAGTGACAATGAAACCATGCACGATGAATTTATTTTAATATCATCGAGTACAAACAGGAGCAAGAAGATCAAAAGGCGATCAGAAAAAAGTAAGAATATAAATAACACAGAAAGACTGTGCCTCACTGAGTGTGAACGCAGAAGAATTGAAAAAGAAAGATTTGGGAAGCATTCGGACGAAGTTAAATCTTGGGTAAGCTTGCAAAAAACGATACAAATTAAATGGAAATACTTTAATAGCGAAGGCCTATGCCTCCAGCACAGCTCTTGCTGAGAGAACATCACATTTTGTGTCACTTCGGGTATAAAAAAATAGAGAGCTATATTAAAATAGACAGTCTTCATAAGAAAGAAATATATTCTACCAATCCATTTGATGACATAAATGGTAAACTATTTCATTGCAAAGATTCAATTTTGTTGTTGTGCTAGCATAATAGTTCCGATGCACTCAAAAACAATATCTTCTACTTCATAAACGACAAGAATGAAACAAAGGTTTTACAACTGTGAAATGTACATGAAATAGGTCAAAGAGAGAATGACTGCTAATAATGATACAATCTAGATGTAGAATGTTTGAAACACAATTCTAAAGTTCTCGTCACTTAAATCAATAATTAGACAGTGTGCACAACCAACTACCACTTTAAATAATTAGGATTCAGTAGCCATAAATATATACAGTCTTCAACTAAATCAGATACAATTTGTATTTTTTAAACCTAGTAATTTAGACAATTTCCTCAATCAGACCAATAACATAAAACTATTCTATTATTAGATTTTGCTAGTCTCTACCTGTTAAAACTTTTTTTTCACTGAGACTTTGTTTCATACTGTTTTATTGCTCATTACAAGCAAATTACAGACTGGCAATGAAAGATACAACAATATCTCAGAACTAAAGAAACTGATTGACGAGAACACAACATATATTTCAGATGCACAGGATTTGTTGAAACAAAGATTCAGAACCTTGTATAGTGTCGTACAAATATTGCAAACCATAAGGGAAAGAATACACTTTCACGGAGTCAGTGACTAAAATTCACCAATATCTAATCGTGCAGAGAAATAACACGCGAAATATGCCTTAGAAATTTATATGAAGAGAATAAAGAAATCACTGGAAGCCTATGGCACTTTACAATCTCAACTGGAACAATTATATATAGATTTGAATATAGAAATCCAATAAAACGGACAGCACACTAAAAACCTAGCGAGTGATTTTACCACGAACATTATTGACTTGAAGAAAAAGATAATTGCTAACAGTCCGAGTTACAGAAAAATGATAATTTAACAGAGATAACTAAAGCGATAGAGGACAACAAGAAAAAGATAAATGTGAATGACAGCATGATAAAAGCTCTGACGACAAACCTTACGATTTACCTGTCACATTTTCGAGTGAAAAGACTAAATCGATAAAGGATATCATATTTATCGAATTTTACAAGTTCCATTTTGATGTTGAACAGTTAAAAACCGAGATATCAGAATATGTTGATCGAGAAATGGTTAATAATATCGATGTGGTTCAATATTGACAAATAGAAAGAAAGAAAAAACGTGTGAAAAAGATTATCTCATTTGAAATAAGAGTTTACAACACAGACAGTGAAGCGATTGATTCCAAACTTGAACAGACTCTACTCTAGCATTAAGTTGTAGAATTGGTGCAGTTGAAACCGAAATAGATGAAAACAGAGAGGCATTTTAAACTGAATTAAACACATTAATGGGCATAAAGAATCCTGCATTAGGTGCAAGAAAGGATGAATTAAAAAAGGAAATCTACAATAACAAATGTAACAAACTAATGAAAAAGCAAACAAACTAATAATGTAGGATATGTATTTTGTTACGATTTTTGCATAGCTCCAACTTTGGAGTATACGGATGCTATTTATTTAATTGGTAATATAGCTGATGTAGTTTCCACTATTAAAAAGATACATACATCCAAAGCAGCTGCTTTTAAACACAAAACAAGCAATTTAGAATATGTAACTACACCCCGGACAGGAGTTAACAATTACGGATTGCTGAATAAAACTCAGCACAGTGTAATCGGTATAGCAATATGGCATTTCAATACAATAGTCTGTTTCCATATTTCTTGAACTTGTTTAATGATTCTATAAAATTATTTCGACATTATATTGAAGTTTACATTGCATTCGAGATAGGCAACCAAAGATTTGCTTACACATTAGACCTTTAAATGGGTATGAGTATACCTCTGTTACTCATGCAGATCACTAACCTAAAGTGTATAACAATTACGTGCATACTGTTTAGAAGAGAACAGAACAATATTTTAATAATTGTATTGAAATACGAAGAGGGACCTACTAAATCAGGATGTAAAATAAAAACTGGCAACAGTATCAAAAATGTGTAACTCTTAAATAACAAAATAACGTAGCCTTTATCGATATATAAATAGTAAAATGACTGAAGCATCAGTTATGATTTGAGGAACGATAGTTAACGGTCTAGCACTAGTTATTAAATTCAGCAATATAACAAGCATATGTGACTATAGGTCTGCCAGATATGATTTATTCCTATGGTTTTCAATTGAGGCAACGGAGAGGTTTGCAGATAAGCTAACACAAAATAATAGGAACACACTTTTAATACGATTTGAATATCCGTTTGACTATAGAGGCGTGCTGCAATCAACTTGCATCGTAGGTACAGTACTTTTTCGTCTTCGTAAGGAAATACATGTATGTTGTCTACCAGAAATACTTGTCGACCATGATCTACTTTGTATTTTTTCACAAAGACATTCCTAAACTATTAAAAAATTTCATACAACATTAATGCATTTTGAATTACATAATAGCCATACAGATGGCCAAGTTTTTGAAGGTTCTATAGCATCTTTAACGTATTGGTAATCATCTTTTTATATGTCTGAATCGTTCAATGATAAAAAACAACTTTTCTTTAGGTGCTATAGTCGTTTCATTGATCTTTCCAAGCTATCCGTGTATTCATACAGATAAATGTCTTTCCTGCGATATTTAGGTGTAATATTTTTTAACGGTTTTGGTGTTTTTGTAATTCTGTGATCGTTATGATTTTTTAATTGTTCTATAACTTGCTTCATGAATCTAAAGCTATTTACAAATATAACGGTCCCCTTAATGGTTATTACTTTTTCATCTTTTATTAATCTACCAGCTATGAGATTCTCGCTAAATGATGCTTTTTGTTCGTCGTTGCTCGGTATGATTCTTATTTTGAAAAATAATGTCATGATTATTAAATGTCTGTCATAACGACAACAAATATTCATTCTCTTTGCACAGGACCACTATATTTGTCATGGTCTCTAAATGTATCTTGAACTATTTTGTTCTCACAGATATGGCACGCATGTGTTGAATTAAAATGTTGTTCAAATTCATCTGTGAACACCAAAGGTCTTGCATTGTTCTTTCTTAATGTTTGGCTGTTGTCATTAACCATGATAATATATTGACAGCTCTGTCGTTGTGAGTCAATTTCACTTTTGGAAAATAACAACAAATATCTTGCGGAATATAAACTTAATGTTAATAGTTTTTAAATTTTACAACTGAGTTTTCTCCAGGCGTTATATCTATCGAGTTTTCTATGTTGTAACATAGCCTTTTTTGTTCTGATATTTTGTTTTTACATAGATAGAAGAAAGTTATATTTCTGTCATTCATATCTATTGTCAGTGATGATGTTAATGTTAAAAAATATTGTTTTCAACTCAGTGGTACCTTCCAGTTTTGTAGTGATTAGGACCGGACCATTGAAATATGGTTAACATGCCAATCTGTCTTTTCTTCATGTCAATTCTTCTAATATGTTTGAAATAGCATGGTTCAACTATTTAACACACATTTACGGATATATAAACTTCATTTTCAAATTTCCAATATGTCACCTATTTGTACCACTTATCTATTAAACCAATTATTATATCTATCAAAACTTCATGTTGATGATGTCTGGATATCATTTACTGGAGTGTATAAAATTGATTCAACAGCATAAGAAAACATCTACTGTCTTTATTTGTCACATTGAAACAAGCTTTTTTTGTTTTTACACCATTCATGCAAATCTGTATAATATCTTCCTCTTAGCGATTGGCATCTATTTATGTGCAGTTTTAGATATTCCATCTTGTCAAACATCCATCTTACACTTTCGCTTATTTCCTGTTCAAATTTTGTCATGTAAAATGTCGAATGAACATTCAATGACATTATTCGTTTCAGCTAAGTGCAATATTATGTTAACAGTTCTGGTTCTTT
This sequence comes from Margaritifera margaritifera, assembly GCA_029931535.1. Lineage (NCBI taxonomy): Eukaryota > Metazoa > Mollusca > Bivalvia > Unionida > Margaritiferidae > Margaritifera > Margaritifera margaritifera. Next base: position 4,677,626 of record JAQPZY010001630.1, on the reverse strand, counting down.
GGTAAAAATTATCTATTCAACTGTTTCTCCTTCTTGAGAAGCTTGTTTTATAAGCTTGATAGTCAAGTCTCAATGACAAATTGTCAAATTTTTCTACTGATCCTCTTCTTCAAATATAGTTCAATTCCTTTGAAAAATGCATAAAATTATTGATTGTCGATACCGTAAAATCTACGCATTGACGTTTCTTGTAAATGACTCTCTCAGTCTTTTAGCTATGATTCTATTTAAAGTTACTTCTTTTCCTGTTTTTAAACCTTTATTAAAGGGGCTTGTTATCCTTATTGCACGTTTTCTTGGTAATAGCTTGTCAAGTATCGAAATGTTCGTTTTGATTTACTTAACTGAAAATTTTTGTAAATATATATTTAACTATTATGCCGGTGTATAAGTTTCAGTGTTTTACGTCATTGATGATTGTATATCCTGCACTTCTAGATTTATTTGACACATCTAATGATTCAGACTTAATGAAACATTTCCGGATATATCTGACAAGCTTATTTATGTACTAAAATATGTATTCGCCGATGTTTAGTTTCAAACCACAGACCTTTTTACCTGAATTCCTTTGATCTATACCTACATCGGACGACCTTACTTACTATCCCATGTTCGATTGCAACATTTATTTATCTGTAATTTATTAGATGTACTGCGTTTATAGTAGGGCTTTACCGAATAGGTGATTATCACTATTCGACCGAATACGAATAATTGGACCAACTATTCGGCCGAATACGAATACGAATACGAATAGTGTACACAATAGGTCTACCGACAACATTCAAAATTTCAAATGTAAGCAAGAGTTTCAGTTCAGTAAATTTAATACATAAACTAAAACTAATCAGTTACCTGCATGTAATTTTTGCATCCTTCTGCCAGTCTGTGTAAACTAGGAATGGAACTAATTTAATTAAACTTAGAAATTGTCACTTACAGTTCAGTTAACGCATGAATGCTGCGTTAGCTTTCAAAAACACCAATCGTTCCATGTTGTCAGCATTAAGGCAGCTTCTCGTTTCACTGAAGATATCAACAGCTGTACTAAAGAGACTTTCGCTTGGTTCGCTCGTAGGTGGTGCAGAAAGGTAGCGCTTTGCAGTGTGACACAAGGTGGGAAATCTTGACATGTTTATTTTCCACCAATCCAATGGGTCAGTGTCTCTATTAATACACGGTTCTGCCAGGTAGTTGTTCACTTCTGTTTCTATGGTGACAGACATGTCGTTGTTCTGTGCCTCAACAGGCTGCAACTGATCCCATGAGGTCCAAAAGTCGTCCTTTTTCTGTTTTTTTTTTTTTTTTGGCAGTTGTTCGTCAGCTGCAGGAAAAACTTCGGACGGCTGGACTGTAGCTGTAGATGACGTTGGCTGGCATAGTCATAATGTCTGTCTTGGCTTGTACTTGCTGCACAGTGGTCAAAAAACGTAGCTTGAAGCGTAAATCCAAGCGAGCTGACACAGCATACATGCTGTTTTCATACAAGCCCGAAAATCTCCTCGTTAATGATGTTATCAGTTCGCTGACTGTCTTCTTGATGCTTCATCAAAATCATCTTTCTGAAGATACAACAAGATAGCCTGAACAGCTGGTAGGGTCATTGAAAAACAGAAATTGCTGCAGCTTATTTCATGGGTCAGTTGTTCAAACGGCTGCAGAATTGCAACAATTTTTGTTGCTAAAGCCCACTGGCTTGTTGTCATGGATACTGCCCTGTTGTACTTCGCGTCACATTCAGCGACATACACAGACACAGCTCTTTTTTGCTCTATCAAACGATCCAGCATCTGGTACGTCGAATTCCATCTGGTCACTACATCCTGATGCAACCGTTGGTTTGGAACTCCGAGTTGCTCTTGAATGGCATGAAGGCTCGAGGTAGCACTTGAAGAATGTCGAAAATGTCCCACAATCTTTCGTGAGAGTGTTATCAAGTCAGCAACAGATGGCTGTGTCAGAACGGCGTCATGCAGAGCCAGCTGCAGTGTGTGGGCAAAACAACTGACGGTGGGAAGATCTGCATCAACGATCGTTTTCACCATGTTGGCGCCTCCATCATGTATGACCAAGCGGACACGTTGTTTTTCAATATTCCAGCGATTCATGATGTCCAGCAGAGCATCAGCTAGTCGAGTTCCAGTGTGCTGTCCATCAAACTTTTGACAATGAAGGACAGCAGCTTGGCGTGCAAATTTGTCATCGATCCAATGTGCCGTTAAGCTCATGAAAGATGTTGTCGTTGTCTGCGCTGTCCAAGTATCTGTAGTTAGACACAAAAATTTTGCTTCGCTGATGGTAGCCTGGACACGACCCCTCACTGTATCGTACATCTCCGGTATCTTGATTCAAGTACATCAATCAGTTCTTTAAAGCCACTATCATCAACAATTAAGTATGGCTGGATGTCAACGGCAATCATTTTTTCGCCTCTGGGCTGTCGATAGACCACGTTTTTTTTCTTGTTAATGATGTCGCTTAGTGTTTGCTGAGTCCTTCCCGTCTGCTGAATGCCAGATGTCGAACTTGCCGAGACTGATGCTGCTGCTTTCTGGTTTATGACCTGTTTGTACTCGTCCGGGTGTTTGTACGACAAATTTTTATTCAGTGGAGTTGTTGTGAATGACTTCGCTGAACTACCGCCACGAGAAATGACTGCGTTGCACAACTGGCACATTGCTTTTGTTTCATCGTCGCAAATTTTGAAAAAATTCCAAATTGGACTTCGCTTATCCATTGAATTTAATGTAAAATTAACTAATAAGTTTAACTAACAATTGACTTGCTCAAGCCTCAAACGCTGAACGTTAACGTTCAGTCACTGTACACAAAGAATGAGACTAATGACACTGCGATACCGCGGTCCAGGCAGTAGGCAACGCCTGGTTGATCCACAGCATATATTATGTTAATGAGAGAGTTACTTCATTCAGTCCACTCGCTATAGCAGCCGCATATGCAGAAACAGATGTCACGTGACAACTATTCGTATTCAGTCCGACCGCTACTATTCGGCCGAATACCGAATAGCTAATTGGCCCACTATTCGGCCCCGAAGCGAATGTTCGCTACAGCACTAGTTTAATAGTTTTCAATTTTTAACAATTTCAGTGCTCTCGAATCCTTATATGAATTGGTGATAAACAAAATATAACTGTCCAGAAATATCAATATGTATACTACTACCAATAAGATGAATTTTGCAGATGTACGTTACAAAAAGTAAAAGCTTTATGAAAACAGAGATATATCTATCTATCAATCGCTCTCTCTCTCTCTCTCTCTCTCTCTCTCTCTCTCTCTCTATATATATATATATATATATATATATATATATACCAGTGTAATGGTATCTCGACATCAGGCCTTGCATCCGCTGGCGGAATGGAAAAGCTTTTTTGTGAAGGTAATCATTTTAAAGAGAAATTACTGTCAAATGCACAAGTCTCTGTCTAATACACTGAAAGAAAATTATACTTTCATCCACCTAGAAACTGGTTCAGCGTAATAGATACGTTGTGTATTAAGTCTTCTTTTGCCATGTCTCTTGGCATGAACGACATGTTTAATCTTCACATCGATATGCGCATTCTCCTGAATATTATTTATTTAGGTCACATACAACTAATTTTTTTACGAGCTACGAAATTATCATTTGTCTGATGGAATCATGCATATCTTATTTAAGAGAATGAAGGTCACTGATTGGTCGAAAATAATTACTGGAATTTCAAACGTATTTTTTCTCGGAAGAAGCCTATGTATGGCTTTGAACCTAGGAACACTTTCATTTTATCGCTGTATCCTCATTGGCACTTCCGGATGCAAATTGGGAGATCTCAACTGTCACGATTTGGATAGTGGGCCCTTATAACAGAATATTTATAAAACACTAGCCGCGCAGCACATCATTTTCATCGTTTTAAGTTTTGCTATTGGATAGATCATGCATAGGATATAATCGTGTTTTGTCGATCTTACCACGAAAATATAAAACAAATTCCAAAACATTAACATTATGGTCTATGGTTATTAAATTAGTTGTCTGTGTCCATGATTCCTATTATATTATAGGTTAATGGTAATTTTCCTGAACTATGTGCCATACTTTGGGTACGAAGACCATTTCCCTGCATAAAATTCATTACAGAACGATCCTTATGTACAAAGACGAGAAAACTAAAAGCAGCACCAAGATGAGGGAAGGAAAATTGTGTAGGATAATGTTTCGATTTGGTCAAAGCAATCGCCGAGAATGTGAACTTCACCTATGATATTTGATCCGGACAGAGCGTATGGTGAACACGTAAAAAACGGTACATGGAACCGGATGATTGGTCAATTAACTCGGCATATAAGTCCCTTTGAACTAGCTGTTCATGTAAAAACTCACTGTCATTTCTCTTTCATGTTTATCTTTGTCTTTCATTCAGGAACGACCATATGTAATGTATAAAGATGCAGAGACGGAGAAAATTCACCCTAAATGTGGAAACGATCATTTCGTTGGATTTTGTGTTGATTTAGCACGAGAGGTGGCGAGAATTGTAAATTTTACCTACGAGATTTGTCTTGTCAAAGATGGAAAGTATGGAGAAATATTACCTAACGGCACCTGGAACGGAATGGTGGGTGAACTGACGAGAAATGTAAGTGACTGTGTGCAATTGGCACGTGATAATGTATATATTAGTGTAACCAGATTGTTGTGATATAAATGAAACCCTGACTGTCAAATATTTTAGTAATTATTCATTTTTTTGTTTTATGGTGTATCTGTCATTCATCTCTCCGGTTTTGTCGAAGATCTCGCATTGTGACGATCTAGCAAGATTGAAATCGAAAGCTCAAATAATGTAGTTTTTAAATTAGATTTTCCTGATTAATTCGAGTATGGACATATGATTGGGAAATGCCAATTAAATTATCAGGAAGAGTAGAGAAATATCTCGTAGCATATTTCATTCGGTGCGTAAGCGGATAACATTTGCTGTGTGACTTTAAATTTTGACAAAATATTCGATCCTTAAACTCTAGAAATGACAATTTGACAGATTTTAGATAAAGATTCAAGAAGTATAACTTGCAGAACCTTGTAATAATTGTACTATTCCGGAATTTGTTGATCCTCTAAATCAAACTGATTATCGCCTCATAAGAAAGCATTACCACCCCAACCCCCAAAAGCCCGGAAAAAAAACAAAAAAAAAAAACGTGTGCACATATTGAAAGGCGATTGTCGCTGGCGATATTAGATATCTTTATTCAACGTAAGATCGAAACGGAGTATGAAATCAATTAAAATAACAACACAATAATTTATCATCGTAAAAACCAAAGAATACTTACGGGACGAATTATGCATTAATAGATAGTTTAAACAACTAGTCGATCATATTATATTGAGTAATTTTTTATATACCCCCCCCCCCCCCGCCCAAAAAAAAAAAACAAACTTTTTTTAATTGGTCGTACTCGTTCGTACAATAAGTTGTGACAACCTATACTTGCTTAAAATAAAAAAAACTTTCGACAAATCGTGATATACAGACGAGAATAAGTGGGTATTCTTCGTTTGCTGTACAATAGCTGTAAGATCTAAGATTCACTAAATCTAATAAATACCACTGGTTAAATCTGGAAAATGTAAAAATATTCATGCTTTCTGCTTGAATATTTTTACATTTTCCAGATTTAACCATTTCATTTCAGTGAACCGATATAGTAATTGATGAGCTGTTAGTTATAATGCACCGTTGTTTTGTAAATCGTTGATCTAAAGATCAAAAATGCCATTGTAAACTAAGAAATTTGACATGCAGGGGTAGATTTGTCTATTGCAGCCAATAGCTCAGTATTTGATAGTGTAGAGTTTATGTCCCAGCCCATTAGCAAATGTGTTTGATCAACCCGTGATCAAGAAATGATTTAATGCATTTGTCGCAACTATTATGCCATTCCTATATCAGATGCATAATGCTTCCAGGTTCCAAATCAAGCCCCACCACTTGGATTGTAAATTACTCCCCCACGCCATCCCTCTCCACAATCACAACACCCTGGGAACTTTGTTTCATTGTGTTTAATTTCAACACTTTTTTGTGCCAATGATGCAGAAGACCTAACCATTAGATGACGAAAAACTCCTTTCTTAAATGCCATTTTAGTTCAAATATTTTTAATCATCGGTACAGTTTGACATATACTGTAAGCAGATTTGTGCTGTAAAGATGAACTTCTTTCAAGAGGAAACGACGAAAAATGTACAATTTTTTTTAAAAAAAATGACAAAACAAAAAATTTAATTTTTATTTTACTTGCATATCTTCATTGTCATTAGAAATATAACTGTCTGATAAGGAAGTTCAATTCATTAAGTATCAACATTATAAATTGTTTGTGAAGGACTGGAAAAGGTTTTGCTTGAACCCACTATGGTTTTTAATCTTAAACTGTCAACAACAACAACAACAACAACAACCCAAGATAAGTCTACCAGTAGAATATTGCATGAATGTACACCCCATAAAGCTGACAAAATAAGGATATGTTTGGAATGAGTACAAAGGCATTTGCAAGTTTGGGGGACAGTCGAAAGCTGAACAGCTTAAAGTATATCAGTGACATAAATTACTGTCAATTTATCGTTGTCTTTATATAACACTTATTGTTCTTGCACCACAATTTAATATATCAAATTGTCTTGTATTTTTTGGCATAGCGTTTGATTGTATATCTTTGTTGATGTTACCAGCTTACTTTTACGTTACTAACATTCTTGAAGAGTAAGTTTATATTTCCGTTGAGGAAAAGTCAATAATTAGATCTAAAGCATGAGAAGCATATATCCACTGACTTCTACAAGATTTATTACCATAAAAAAGTAACATAGAAACGTGAAATAAAATTCTGAACATAGTCGAAAAGAGCTACACAGATAGAGAGAGAGAGAGAGAGAGAGAGAGAGTGAGAGACTTTGTCTGATAGGTTACTAAAATTAAAAATTAAAAAATATCGGTGCCTGTCAGATCTCCGTTATATCGGAGAATTCAATTTTAATCAGATTTTCTTTTGAACGTGTGTGTGTAGAATATGTAACAAGAACATTGATTTCTCATTTTTAATTAAAATATTTACCAAAAAATGTAATTTTGATTTAACATGCAAAACGATTTGTGTCCAAGAATTTACCTAAAATTACAATAGAAATAAACAAGAGAACCTTTCTAAAATCACCTTTAAAAAAATTTCTGCATAGAATTTCATCTTACATTTTTTTAATTAAATTTTTTTTAAATTTCTGTTCTTTGAAAGAGGATATTTCTCTCCGTCGGTCAACGGAGTTCAGTACTTTGAATAAAAGTAATACGTTATACTAATTTGGCAGAAATTTAAACGGAAAATATTTTCCAGAGTACAAACGTGTACATTATTAATTTTTTTTTTTTAGCATGGCCAAAATTTAATTATTTATTATGTAGTTATCTTGCTGTTGAAAACTGATAATTCATCACTTATTTATAAGGTCTCGAGAAATTATACGAATCATGAACAGATATAGGATTGTGAAGGCAACATAATGCGTCAGATATTTTCACAAATCCCTTCTAGTTTGGAATAATGCAACGTAAGTAAAAAAAATATAGCTGTGTTTCAAAGTCATCTTTCTCAGACATGCTGAAAGATAGGACTTATATAATTGAAATAGCTATCAGCGCACCCTTCCGATTTCACTTTAATTTATTGTATAAAAACCAATCCCAAATGCCAGCAGGCAATGTGATTTGAAAGGGCATTCCGTTCATCTATTTTTGAAAGAAAGATTAAATTATTCCCTTGTCAATTGTCTCACTGATTGATATTGAACAAGATATAACTGACCATTATATATTAGTGACGAACAGAAGTAAGTCTCAGTAGACGTAGAGCAACGAAACCCTCTATTTGACTACACGTGCTTATCGATAGCTCTTTTATTATAATGTATCCTTTATTATTGTAATCTTCTCGAATTTTAATAGATTCTACATCATATGAATAACACATGAAAGGTGCATTTAAATTATTAAAAGCTTATTTTTATCTTGCAGAGTGCAGAAAACACACAGATATATGTATCTATCTATCTATCTATTTATATATACTTTGCATATTACAAGTAATGGGATCTTAAATAGATTTTTCATATATTACGAAACCTATCAAAGCTTTTAATATACAGAATCAGTTTATATTATAATTCCTGAGTTTGTATATTTTCTGTCTGAAGATTCTTTAAATAGAATTGGTCATTTCATTATATAAAGCTTAGTAACAAATTAGATTAGAGGTGCAACTCGTACATGTATTATACCTTTAAATACTCCTTCATACAACTTGTTCAGGTCACAAATATTACTATTTCACTGACATTTTTACGTATTTTCAAATCCTTCAACATTTACACATTTATACCAGTAGACCTATTTTGTGGACTTAGAGATACGTAATGAATGATATTGCCGGATAACTTTTAATTATTTATTTTACTTCATGATCTCAGGAAGTGGATATGGCCATAGCCCCAATAAGTATATCCTCTCAGAGGGAGAGGGTAGTGGATTTTACTAAGCCATACATGAGCCTAGGGATAAGTATAATGATCAAGAAGACGGCGGTGAAGGAGACGAATAACTTCTCCTTCATGGATCCGCTTTCCTATGAAATATGGATGTGCATTCTCTTCGCCTACATCGGCGTCAGCGTGGTGCTTTTCCTTGTGAGTCGCTTCAGCCCCACAGAATGGCACGTTGAAGATGGAGCGAGCATCACCAATGACTTCACTATCGCCAATAGTCTCTGGTACTCTCTTGGAGCCTTTATGCAACAGGGGTGTGATATTTCACCTAGGTATGTAACAGAGTGAGTGATGCTAAACTAAAGAGTAAACGGGGAGGTTCAAAGTCATTAAGTATTCGACCATTTAAATTAGAACCAACATGTGTATGTTTGTGTGAACGGTGTGGGATGTATCAAATGATTTGTGCAGTAATGTCAGAACGTATTGGGCACAAAATAAATTCTCAAGAAAAAAATGCAAACTTTAATTTTCATATTTTAATGAATGTTATATAGTTGTCAGGATTTCATCAATGACATGGGTCGACTTTCTTCTCTTTTGGAATTTGATGTCGGTAGTGTACATATTGCAGATTTTAGTGCAGGAGAGGGTTTTTTTTGCACCAACTGATTCCCGTAGGGATACGACAACACTATAATTGAAAATATAGAGTAATGGCGCAGCATAATGTAAATTGCTGCAATTCACTCGTGTAGTGATACAGCTACACTAAAATAAGAAATAACAAATATTTGTGCACTAACACAGCAAACATAAAATAATAATTTGAATTGTATTTTACATAACATAACTAATGTCACAAAGCTATATCTTCTTGAATTCATTAGTTTTTAGAGATGTCGGTATCTAGAGATAATTCCTATTTGTTTGCAAGTTTTGATGAGATAAAAGTGTGGAATACAAGTGTAAATTTGTTGATTTCAAATATAAAAACAATATTATGCAATGCTTTAGAAAAGATGGAGATTTACAGATTACTTTCAACAATGATAAGCACAGAGAAAAGTTGCATCAATCCTGATAGCAATATGGTTACACTGTTGTAACCATATTGCTATCAGGATTGATGCAACTTTTCTCTGTGCAGTACGAAGAACTAATAGATGGCGTATTTGATGTGGATACGTACACAAATTTGTATTCGACTAAATTTACAGTCCAAGCTGAAGACCCTGAAAACTGTACAAGGTAAAATCTAAACCGAATCGACAAAAACAAATACAGAACTTTGTGGAAAACAAAGTTCGGTTTGCCATAGCACCTGGTGAATAGGTATATAAAGTTGCTTTTTTAGAATCAACCATATGAATGTCTAAATGTGACATAAATCTGAAATCATTCACACGTTTAACATGATTGCAAACTATTGCAAATAAAAGTACCCTTTGGTATACGGTCATCCTTTTAGTTAGTTGATAACACGCGAAGACAATTTATCAGACACAAAGTATTCTCTTGATGTTGTATAGCGCTTTAAATGACCATCAAGGAACAGTAGTTAAGACATTGTTACTCCGATCCTGAAAATCCAAACGCTTCCACAAATAGCAATAAACTGTGGGCATAAATTAAACAGGACAAAAAGAGAACAAAATACACTGACTTTGAAATAATTGTTAACCTACACGTTACACAAGCTAAGAAAAGATTTCCGTACAGAATAGTCTATATTAGGCAGGTGAATGGCCAGTCACAAACAGACATAGTTGACAAGCATACATATGAAAAATATAACGATGGATATAAATACATTTTGACAGTGATATCTATTTCTCTAAGTACTCTCGGGGTGAGAATATGAAACCAAAACAAAGGGATGTCATTAAATAAACCCTTCAAGAGAAACAACCTGAAAGGAACAGTTTGATGATTGAAAGAGTTTTACACCAGGAAAGTTAATGATTTGCTGGAAAGGAAAACATTGAATACTTCTCAATATACACAGACAAAAAGTATCTGCAGCGGAAAGGTATAACAGAACCGTATAGACTAGACTGCGGAAGTATTTGATTTGATATGAAACCATAAAATTGTTTGAGATTTTATCAAGTTAATGAGGGATACAATAACACATCACAGATCAACAGAAATGACTCCGGTTTAAGCAAGTATGCAAGAAAATAGATGAAGGGTACAGTTTATTCGGTTACTTTGCAACTGATACATTTTGAACGTCTAAACAAAAATAGTTAAAATTTAAAAAAAAAAAATAATTTATGGAAAGGACTACCTTCACAAATTTATCGAGGAAATATTAAAACTTAGAAAAGTAATTTTAGGTGATTAAGTCGTTTACAAACTTGAAGACTTAAAGTGACAATATATAGAGGGCATGTTTTACGAACAAAATTTATCTTATAGATAAACAAGAATGAACAGTAAAAAGTATGTACTCGTGAAATGGAAAGAATAAGACGAATCATTTAAAAGCTGTGATCCAGCTTGAAAACGGTATGCTATTTAAAGCAGAGGCTGCACCGCCGTGGAGAGTAACATAGCTAGGGGATAGGGGAAGTATAGTACATAGCTAGACGTATTAAGAGCATAAAAGCTTTGTGTTTTTCAAAGATAACAAGTTTTTTGTATGACACATGTCGAAAATACAGCGCATTAGAGCATGAAAGAGTTAAAACATGCACGGCATGCGAGATTGTGTTGATCAGAAAACCAGAGGGAAAAAAGAAATTACATTGAAACACACATCTGACTAAGCAACACAATGGCACATATAAAAAAGTACCCTGACAAGGCGACAACAATGTAGACATTGTCATAAAATGGTACAAAATGACATTAATGAAGAACTCGAAAGAGATGACATTAAAAAATATGAAGGTGGTTCCAACTACATCTAACAAATTGCTAAAACACAGATACAGTGAAAAGACTACAAGCTGGTCTACGACATTTGAACAAAATTAAAGGTAATTAAAATCACATAAATGTTAATGGGCTTTAGGCTGGTTTGAATATTTTATATAAAGAAGGTATAGCAATCATGGCAACTATGTAAATCAGATATGCATGTTTTCTGTACAAAATATCTATCATGTACAATTTTAAAAAGAAAGAAAAAAGATGGGAAATAATAACTTCTGTTGCAAAATATTATCATAAAAGTAATCCAAACCACTAGATAGATGAAGTAAAATCCATACAGTTTTAACACATACATGTTTTGAAGATGCACTTTTCTGCAGAAATATTATTCGTTAGTTAGTAGTAATTGAAATTAAACTACACAAATGAATGCTGAAATCAGTTGCAAAATGTTACAAATGCAACAGAGACAAACGAAAACACAATACCATATATTTGAGAGAACATTGACCAGAGAGATTAAAATAATATTGCAGTGGCGGAAATGAAAATACTAGATAGAGAAATCCTCAAAGAATTGCATGTGAATGTAGAAAAACAGACAAGAGGGGCTCAAAGTATTTGACACAATAAAACCAATTTCACATAATTTATGACATAAAAAAAAATGCGTCATGGTCATGCTGTAGGTAAGTATGTTCATAGATGTTACATGCAAATTGAGGGTAGTTTATACAACAGAATTGTAAAATCACCACAAGAATGTCAGGTTCATAATGATGTATAATAATGTGATGCTGCAGATCTCAAATTTGAAGAAGTTCCAGATGGCACTAAACTTTTGGCGGGAAAAGCCAAACTTCTTGAATTTCGGTAATCACCTCTATCATCAAAACCAATTTCAGCTGAAGTGGGTTTTATATTAAAATCAAAAACAAAAGCAAAAAAAAAAAAAAAAAAAACAGCTACGATGTTGATCCTGGTGTTGCACACATATTGCAAGATATAAAATCTACTACACAGAAACTCTAAATTTTCTCATCAAACCATTGAATATTGGGATAACTAGACTAATATTTTATAGTGAAATTTCACTGAACACACAGAGCTCAGTAATACATGAGATTTGGCATAATCAACTAAACTGCGAAGTGCCAATCGATGGCAACAGCACATTATAGTATGCATATTGGCATTTAACAAATGAAAGTATTCATGAGCTGGTTAAATCTGTTTACAAATTTCATATTTCCTTTCAGATACGAAAACTCATAATAGTGTGCAATATCAGTACCTGGTGTGGATAAATTTAATTTAGCCAATAGTTACATAAATCAGAAACAATCTAACATAATATATCACAATTTTAACATTCCACCACATCATGATCGAAGATACCTTCAGGAAAGAATGAAAACGTTATAGATGATAGTATGTACTATTGTAGACTATATAAAGAGTTACCTGATTTTGAAAAAAAATTAACCAGGAAAACATAAATTCGTGGATTTAGTTGGTGATACTGGAAAACAAATCAATGAGAAAGTTGATGCAGATGAATCAACATGTAGGACTTACTATTTTTCAGGCAAAAATGGATTAGCAAACGGTGTAACAAAGTTAAATCTCATATGTGATTTGCGTTCAAAACTGAACATCTATTGCACAGTCTATCAACACAGTATTATAAACTATTGAAAAGTTAATAGAGCCATTACAACAGGTTACAACACGAATACAAATATTAGGACAATGTTTCAAAACCAATAACACATTCATAAGTGAAATTGGACTATGCGGATGGTGATCGCTGTATCATGGTTATGAAATATACAGAGATCAAACGACTCCTTTAAACTATATCATTAATACTGACGTGCTAAAGGTTAACAAACACTATTTAGCAATACGAAAACAAATTGTAGAGAAGACAAAGAAGACAAATTAGTAAAAAATGATGAAGAGAAGATGAACTATGATGATGGCAGTTTTGCCTAACATTTTATAATGCAATTCACTTTTTGGACGTTCAGATGGAGATTTAGAATGGTAAAAAACGATATTGACCGCCGAGTCTTGGCGACCGAGCCCCAGTGCAACAATCAAGATCTGACCATGATATAACCAAAGTGTCATTTATATTGATACGACTGGTTGCAGGATCTGTTATTGTTTCCCCTTCTAAAATACTTTATGAACTTCTTATGTGACGATCTTCGCTCCAATGCCCTCACCTTTGGTGATCAGCTTCGCGAGTCTGGTTGTATTTTTAGCTTACACCTCCAATCAAAATTGCCAATAACAAACCCACTCCACTAATACCAAAGAAGGCATTTTCGTACCGGAAGGAAACAACAGATCCATCTGTTCTCAAAAGCCGGCTTATCACACGACCAATAATACCATATAGATATGATATTGCTTTTCCCGCTAGCTCAAACAAATAATTACCAATTTCACTAAAGCCCTTTTAAATTGTGTCAACCTTCCCTTGCTCCTTCGAAATCACCTACTAAACTTATTTACAAAGTTAGCTGTAGACAGAGCAACCATTGACATAATAAGGTAACCTACTGCAGCGGTTATCATACCTATTGTTCCACCATTTTCTGTAAACAGTTGTTTCAACCTTTAACCTAATCGTAATTTTCTTTAACTTCTGAATTGATTGTTTCAATGTTATCGCTCTGAAAACTCTCTCCAACTGTACTAGATGGTCCAACTAATTGCGTTTTTTGTTACTTTCAACACTTTCCAACACTATACAACTTTTTTGTTTGGCTCTGTTTCTTAGAGATGTCCTTTATCCTGTTTTTCCTACATTTTAACATCAGATCTCGTGGATGCAATTTTCGGATTTACATTATCCACAGCATTCACATAAACCCCAATGCTTTTCCCACTCGTGTAGTGAATAATCTTTTCGCTGCAGGGGGATCTACGGTAATCTGATTTTCGTATCTCTATTTCTTATGGTACTTTTATTGGTTGGCTTCGTACAAATATAGGTACTAACGGATATTTATATACAATATTCTCAATAGATAACACCATTGTGTCACCTTGTTTTATCCAGCCTTTTGTTACCAGCAACACCTTTCCAGTTTGGCCTGCTATAATGCTTGTTTTAATGTCTCTTTCCGTGAGATTTAAGCTGTTTTGCCGTATGGATTTATATTAAATAGTGCTTTGTGTTTTATTTTTAAGGTTGTTTTTCTCCGAACTGTACTGGAATTTATTTATTCCAAGGCTTTCCTTTATGTCCTTCTTGTACAAGTCGAGAACTTCGTGTGAAAATCTTGAATCTCCAATTGGTTTGACAACTCCGAAATCGCTAGCAAATTTAAAGTATCGTCGATTGCAGTATCATTATCTTCTATATAATCGTTATCATCATTTTGACATGCAAGGTTTTCAATAGAATAATCAAAATCACCATCGCCACCTTCTGCTATCTCTCTAATTATCAAGTAAACGAATTTTTTTTCGCTTATTTAAATAGTGAATATTTATTTTGTCGCTGATAAATGAACGGAGTAAAACTGGAATAAGAATTCGGATTCATTTAAAACACAACTAGCAATAACTCTATTTCTTCATAAACTGAAGACTACAAACATGAATGAAAATAACTATCGCAAATGGAACATACATAGAGATAACCTGAACAAATTTAACTGACAAAAAGTAGGAAAATATTAATGAAAAAGAGAGCAAGAAGACCTATAAAATCTTTGTTAATGATAGAACTCTAAATTTCCCAAAATCAGTGTCAGATGTTGTACAATACAGCAACAGCATTGATTAGAAGGTTCTTTCAATAGGTAATTTAGACAGTTTACAAACTGACTTCAAATGTTATCAGACACTTCACTAGATTTTTTATTATTCAAATTCGGATTGTCTGTTGATGTATTTGAGCCTCTGACAAGCATTGATATTGACAACTCTAATTTTGGGAATGTCTGTCCACCATGTAATAAGGTCAATGATATAGAGATTAAGTAATAATGTTCAAAAGGCAGTGAGTGTTAGCACAATTTTACCAATGATGAAGTTAGTTATGAATCAACTCTTTTATCTGATTTGCTATTTCATCTTGAAAAAGAAGTTTTTTTTAAAATATTTTTAACTATTCAAAGTAGCACCAAAATTAACTAGCAAGTTGCCTTTTTAACCTCTTGACACAGTGTTAAGCCAACTTACACAGTTCTGGTGCAAATTAAATGGAAAATGAACAAGACAAAAATGAAAATGAAAACAAGACTAACAAAGAACCTGAATAGATTATTTCGCAAACAAGATTCACATAGAACTTGTCAGACGTCTTGGAAAACAGTCACAAAAATTCGAAAAAGCCAAAGCTGAAAGTTTAAAGAATGAACAAGAAGTCTCTTAAACGTAACGAGATGCTACAATCACACTACGTGAAAGAAACTCTACAAGTTTAAACAAAATATATCATTTGAAAGGTGGCGGTGTAACCGTTTGAGGTATTTTATTCATTTGGTCAAAGAAGCAAAGTTATTTCTGTTTTCCAAGCTGATGAAATGTTAAATCCAAATATAATGTTGGAGATCAAGAAAATCAACACTACTAAAGAAAAACATGGCAAGACTTTGTCTGCATAGAGAGGTGGAACCTGGGCTTTGTCTTAGCCGACCCCTCAAATACTTTAAAGTTTCTTATCATAACTAGCTTTTCCAAATGTACGGTTTTATTGTTAGATAAATAGCATAGCTTTTACCTACAGACAAATGTTGACTGAAAGTCAAATATAATTAACTCTGTTTACCATCTCTAAACTCTGTTCTTGCTTTTGAAGAAGTTGTTTAAGATGTCAACAAGTCCGCCATCAAACATGGGTATGAGAGAAAATACAAAACTAGTGAATAACTAATAACTTTTTCATTTAAATCTGCAACCTGATAGCACATGGAATTTCGCATGACAAAATTGTTAACACCGTGTAAGGAACCGTAAAATCATACATTGGTAAATGCTTTCAGTCTTTTCGGCTAATAAATAAGCATAGCATTATTATTATTGTATTGACTGAAACAACATTGTCAATTCAATTTATCATGCAACAATCAACTATGCTCTTACTGTTGCCAATAAAATGCTTAAAAAAAAGAGACTAAGGTCTAAAAAAAGGTTTATCGTTACGCATGTATTATATTATATTATATTATATATATATATATATATATATATATATATATATATATATATATATATATATATATATATATATATATATATATATATATATATATATATATATATATTAAACAAATTGTAAGATAATCATTCTAGTTTCTTTTAGCCATTTCACCATTAACTAGTTACGACCAGATAAAACTGTTACTAGTGATTGTTTTTGCAAAAGCAGACTCGTAAAACTCAGTAAAAAAAAACACATAATTTACCTACACATATATGATTGCACCTTCCATGAGTCATTTACTTCTGTCGGGCCTCGATATCTTTGGCGCAGCCTTTATAATGCTTTCCTGACAATAAATGAGTACTTCTAGTCCGAATAATAGTTGCTTTTCAGTCTTAAATAGCATGCCAAAAAGGAAAAATTTTACAATTATATAGATCATACCGTTTCACCTTCCGTTCATCGCACCTCCGGTGATAAAGACAATGTATACCCGGGCTACAATGCAGGTGCGCAAAGAACGGCAAACATTTACAGAGTCAATAAAACCTGTTACCACTACAAAGTAAAAGCTGTCTCTTTCGTGTAATATATATGTCTGAATTAAAGGAACCAAGAGCTCCACTGTTATATCCTTCGCTGCCGTTCCCGCTTAGCGACAAGGCTCTGGGACAATGCCAACTGTCAATTGTATTAATTTTAGGTTGCAAAAAATTAACGAGGTCAAAATGATTTTATCAGGGAAATCGAACGCTATAGGGGTTTTTAAAAATTCAATCAGAAAGAAGAAAAAAATTCAGAAAGATAATATATAGAGAAATTAACAAAATTAGATGATGGAAAAGTTAACTGCAAATGTTACAGATGGATGCACTGATGTTGAATTGTACGTGAATATAGGTGCAGAGGGAATGATTGCAAATGGTTATGTTGAATGTTTTTAACACAACTCCAAAGTTCAATTCACTCCGAGTAGAGTGTATGTCACCAACAATAATACTAAATGTAACGGATTCAATATGCAGGCATCATCTACTAAATCTGATAGAATCTGTGAATTTTTCAAGCCTTAAAATTTATACATTTTCCTCGATCAAACAATGACATAAAAAATATTTAAATTATAACGGCATGACCTCAACAGAGCCTGTTAAAAATAGTTTCCACGGTGACCCTTTGTTTCATAGAATGTTAGTGGTCATTACATGCAATTATTCCTCAATTCCTCAAATGGGATTTCCCTCTTGCAAGAGCCAAGCCCGAATTCAGTATAATTATGTGGAATTTTAATATCTGATAGGTCAGTATCAGGAAGAATCGTGGGCAGCGTGTGGTGGTTTTTTACGTTGATCATCATCTCGTCCTACACAGCCAACTTGGCAGCCTTCTTGACGGTGGAGAGGATGCTGACGCCCATCGAGACTGCAGAAGACCTCGCAAAGCAGACAGAAATACAATATGGCACGCTTGATTCTGGCAGTACGAAGAACTTCTTCAAGGTAAACAGATACCTTTTCGGGGGTTGTTTTCTATTTGATTTTTTCAAAGGAAAAACTGGGACCTTATGGTCCATCCATCTACTCGTTGAGATTTTCCATTCCTTTCTCTTAAACAACCCCCCCCCCCCCCCATCCCCAGAATTAGCCAGTTACAAGGAGCAGACGTCATAATGTATAGTATTCGCGAACTTCATCGTGGATTAATTTCGTAAAAAGGACCCTCCCTAATTTCTTAACATAAGGAACTCTCGGGGATATTTTCACGTTTATATAAGTGTTTGGTTATTTGAGATAGGAATAATTCTGTTAAGGGACTGGGTTATGTCTAGAGATGTATATGGTATGAAATACCTATCTACAGCTTAGCAAAGCGTACTGATAAGTCATACAAATGTGAAGCAAGGAAACCCATGCAAGTGTGAAATTAGAGTTGATTAGAAGAAAATTATTTGTGGTATTAGCGCATTTAAGATCCCTTCAGCTGACAAAGACTGCAAAATACCAGTTTAATGTAATATGTAATTGATATTTTAATTTCCTATCTTTAGGCGCATTTGCAAATCGTTACGTTTTATCTTTTATCTTCTTGTACTTAATGTTTACATTTATTTGGAAGGGTGTATCTCCCTAAATTCTTGAGGAATTCATTTTCACATTTTTTTAACTTCACCTTTTTCTTGGCACTACATAGCCACTTTTGTGTTGAGGTATTAGCCGCAGAAAGAAACAATTGTACATCAGTATTAATTTCAGTGGGTGATAAAGTGTAGGTTCCATAGAATCGGAGGGAGTTTGTTTCTCCAAATAATTGTGAGGTATTTGTGTTTTCATTTAGCAATCCAAAGTAGCACTTTATGAGAGAATGTGGGCCTATATGCAATCTGCTAGTCCAAGTGTATTTGTAGCGAGAAATGAGGATGGTGTCAGGCGGGTAAGGGAGGGAAACTACGCTTTTTTGATAGAATCCACAACCAATGACTACATAAACATGAGGAAGCCTTGCGACACCATGAAAGTGGGAGCAAATCTGGACTCCAAGGGATACGGGATAGCAACGCCAGTAGGATCGGATTTGAGGTACGGTCTACACGTTCAAATGTAGTGTGTAAAATTCAGGGAATTATTTGTATTACATGCCCATTTAGTCTTACATGGATGATCTGGTATTCGATACGGATGTGCAATCAGTATTTTCGTATTGCACACGCATCCTGGAAGTATTTAGGTATTTTCACTTACGTCTGCTCATTGATATTCTTAGATACACCGAATTGCACTTTTATAAATCGCAAATTACTTTAGCTTTCATTCAGATAACATATAACAATATTTAGGAAGCGTAATAGAGAGTACATGTAATGAATACAAAACCGTATTCGGGTTTTGTTCAGAGTCGCTATGGCGTACGTGCATTGTCGAATCAGATCCACGCCTCTATGCTTTGGGCATTTCTTTCTCTATTAAAAACGTACTTAGCTTGAATTCCTCATTTTTCTAAGATATTTAGATTTTAATGACATACCCTTCACATATATGTTTCAATTGGTGTAACTGTTTTCTTCAGCGTGTGATCTTAATAATTGCAGACTAGGCAAGCTATATTGTTTACCAATAACATTAGCATCATATATATTCTGTACATGTAAATGTAAAGTAGTGGTAATTGATTTAATATTGATTAAATACCCATTCAATTTTAAATTGTTGATCTGGTTTTCGATATTAAACGTCAGGTTCAAGTCCTATTTTCTTATTGCACAGCTAGCCTGGTTTTTTATGGGTTTTCAATAACGTCCGCGCGTCGATATGGTTCGATGCACCAGATCAACTTAAAAATCTCAATTTGTTTTCAGTTCCATTTACGCTGTATAGTTAAAAATGTGGTCAGCGTAAAAGAGGTAGGTTCGTAATAAATACAACACTGCATTAGTATTTAGTTCTGAGTCAGGAAAAGAACGCGTTCGATATTGTATAAGAATACGTCTCGGTCGGACGACCTTGACATATACATACACCATATCAAACTCATTCTTTCCGACAGCTCGGACCAAAGAACTTATGCAGTTTTGTGTTTTGCCATGCCGAGGATGCATCAGATCTTAATACCAGCTTAGACGTCTTTGTACTAATAGCATATTGCCTTCAGGTCCCTTATGCAGTGATATATTTGATCTTAATCGACTTCGACGTCTTTGTAACAAGTAACATCTTATGCCATTCGCCTTATGTCAGAATACATTTGATCCTAATACCAACTTGGATGTCTTTGTACAAGTAACATCTTAATCATATCGCCCTAATGCTCGAAGTTCTCTTAGCACAACGCTCAAGCTCTAGCTCGAAATCCCCGAAAAAATTCAGCAGTATCTTTGCAGCAGCATTGTTTGCAAGGTAATCCGTATGCACACATGCAATTTTGACAAAATAGTATTCTTCATTGGGAAAGTCAAAAAATCAGGTCATGTAATTATCCTAATTTATTTTTTTTTATGGCAAGGAAATGCAGCTTTAAGATTTATGTTCAAATTTATCGACAGAGACCAGTTGACTCTTGCAGTATTACAACTGCGGGAATCTGGAATACTGGAGAATATGAAGAAGGAGTGGTGGGACAAGAAATCAGAATGTCCACTGGAAGATTCTTCACAGGTATAAACATTACCTCAGATTGGCTATATCATCCCGAGGAAATGGGAGCTAAGTGTCTATCTCAAAGACACATTGATTCCTTGGCGGGTATCGTACTCGCAATCCTCGGATTACGAGTCAGACGCTAAAGAGACTGAGCTACTGCGGCTCCCTCTTTCCCTGCACGCATACATCAATACATGGATGCATGTCAACATGAATACACTGTGGGAGAGAAATACACAATGTAAAAAAGAAATAAAAAGGCGATATATAGGTAGAAAAAAGGGACTTGGCTCTGGCCAAACCGAGAAATTAAACTATTTGATTGATCAGTTAATACATTGTTTTATGAATGTGTATTATCTCATAACATTTTGAAGTTAACTAGATGTATGTAGCACAGGTACATATATTCGAACTTTTCTGGGTGATTTTGTATCCCCCCCCCCCTTCCCAAGACCCAACCCCGAGTCTCTTTTCTGTGAGTGTGTACACATTTTAAAACATTTAGGTAGATGAAGAGAACAAAACCAGTTACATGAAAAGGTTTGAAATCTCTGTCTTGAACGGCGTACGAGTAGTAACTTGACATTGTAGTATCACATAATCCTTCGCCTTGTATTCCAAAACAGCGAGAATCGTAATTTAGATTTTGCTAGTTTGACAACGAAACCTTGTTGCATACTAGTGTAGAGTATTCCGCCATTTACTGATTTCATTTTGTTTCCAGAAAATTTTGCTTCCGCTGATTTCAGTTCTTTTCTTTGGTTCTAGGATGGAGGTCAAACAGAGCTTACCCTCATAAACGTTGCCGGGATTTTCTACATTCTGGTTGCTGGTCTAATACTTTCAGTGATAATAGCATTCTGTGAATTTATCTATAAATCGAAGGTGGATTCTGCCAAATCTAAGGTAAAGCGATTATTCAATGCAAACCAAACATAAGAAAACCAGAAAAATAAAAAATATATAGTGACAAACGTGTTGGGTCTCAGTAGAAGGTAAATGAGATTTTGGCGGAGTTTGTTTTTTGTGTGCTTGTTTTGTAAAAATAAAAAACGTTTTAAAAAATGGGTGATTGGCTTATAAAATTGTTGATTTACATTTTTAAAAACTTTTTTCTTTAACCTATTTTCTATTTTTTCCATGAAGGGATGACTTTCAATTTTTTTGCATATTATTTTACTTTTATAAAGCTCTTTATATTTTGTTTAAAATGGTTAAAGTAAAATATAAAATGGCTTGAAAAGTAATTATAATACAAAATGAGTTGAAGATTTGCTTTTATTCTAACATTAGTTTAACACATTGTTTAACAGATATTTTAAAGTTGTTTTACTAAGTGCTGACATTTCACGACATTATACATTATATTTATTTCATTTTTTTAACAATTATTTCATCATATGTTAATAGTAATTTTTGTTTTGTTTCTGATATATTTTTTTCACTTATTTTTAAGTTTAATTCTTCTTTTGCTAAGCTTTGTATTAAATGTTACTATTTTGTGATATCAAATATAATAATGTTTGGTTTAATTTTCATTTTTTAATTGTTTGCATAAAACTTCACTTGCAGATGTTACAGATATACATCTCTTGTTTTATAATACGTAAGTGTTTAACAAATACATTTTTTCCAGAACATTCATTAATATGAAACCAATGTATTTTACAGTTATATTATAAGAATTTTTTTAAAAAATATTTATATTTGTTATCGTTTAGGAGTGCATTTAATAAATTCATCTTCAATTTCCTCTTTCATTTCCATGTTATTTTATGTTTAGCTTCTGTTTCAATCTTATTAAATGTACTTTCTATAATATATATAGTTATTTTTAAAAACTTGTTATATTAAATTTTATAATGACCAAAAGAATAAGTTTTCTTGGTAATAACAAAAATTGTGCTATGTATTAGTAGGGAAAAAAGAATCGATTGAATTCCTTTCTATATCCATCTGGTGTATTTAAAGTTGTTTTATTATAGAGCATAAAAGAATATGGTTCATTGTGCATTTATTATAAATATCTGCAAATAGTTATTTTTTGATGTCTTTAGAACAATGATCATAAGATATTTGGCGTATATAATTTTTTTTAACGCATTAAACAATAATAAACATTTAGTATTTCGCCTAAAATACTTTGGCACGTTATATACGATTGACGTAGATAGATGCAACTTGTGTTTTTATTCCTTGATAACGACCAGCATTCTTTACTATTTTTCATATTAATGTGGTTAATTTTAATACTATCAACCTCGACTTCTATTGTGTAGTATAATTTTTCCAACCTGGTATAGTTTGGTTGGTCATCATCGATAGGATATATAATAAATTTCATCATAATTAAAGTATTTACTTATTTACTTCATAAATTAAGCAAAAGTTGTTGGGGGTTTTTTTTTGGGGGGGGGGGGCTTTTTTGCTTGGTGCTTCCAATAATCATATAATGGCAATCAGGTAATAAGAAGTGATATTTTGTATCTTTTTCTTTTTATTATCAACATAAAAATTGATTATTTCCATTATAATTCTTAGTTAAATAAAAACTAAGTTTGATTTTTTTCATCGGCATTTTAGGTTGTAATTTTTTTAAAATATTTCTCTTAGGGCTCTACATAATTTTCACTTGTTTTGAATTTTTTGTCTCTTCAAACACATTTTTTAATGTTGGTTATTATCACTATCAAAATTAGATTGTTCATGCATTAATAATCCCTTTAAAAAATCGGCGATTAAATTTTAGTTGGTATATTGTATCATCCAATTTCAATACGCTATTTATTGATGTTACAATTACAGGAATAACACTCAATATTACGAGAAAAAATTGGAATTACTGGCATCACCGCTATACTTGTAGTACCACCTGTGAGTGTTGCTATCAGCATAGGTTAACTCTTTCTATAAGCTTAACACAATCGCTTTAAATAATCATGTAATTCTTTAATGTAATTTTTTTTAAAGTAACATTTAGAACGTTATATTACGTTAGTTTGCAAAGCCAAATACAGATAATGATGCAAAAAGCTCAAATTCACCATTATACACAATTTTAATTTTTGTTCTTTTATCAAAAGAACCCGTCCAGACATTCTTTACTAATGATGATTCAGACAAGACTTTCCACATATCAGTATTATATAATTTTAAAACACTAAAATCATGCCCATGATAATCACAATAGATTAACCAGATTTTGTTTAGGTTCAATGTTAACTTATTGCTTTTTTGAAGAAAAAAAAATATTCTATTGTGTTAGAATATCCCGTTTTTAGATCTTCTTGTACAGGTATTGTTTGCCATTTGCATTTCAATATTGCTGCTTTTTGTGCGTTCTAACCAAGATATTGTTCTTAGGGGTTTTTTTTGTTTTTTTTCTCAACCAAATTATATACTGAATATATTTGGGTTATGCTTGAAATGAAATATTTTATCACCAACATATTTTTTATTTGTTAAATCAACATTAACAGTAGCTATATAACTTGAGGTTATTTTATTTCCAGCCATATGTAATGTGACGCCCATTGTATCACCGCATTTTTTAAATAGATTTTTTATCATTTGATCGCAAAAATTATTAGTAATATTATTGATAAAACGTTTAGTAGGAAAACCGTGGGCATTGGTTGGATCAACCATATTTATAATTTTTGATTTATTCCAATTAACATTACTATAAAATCTTGTACAACCACTACCAGTTTCATCAAATCTAACAATTTGCTCCACATTTTTTTTGATTAGTAAACCATCAGAAATTGTGAAATTGACATGATTCTTATCATCATCGTATGCTCTTATATTTATTTGTTTCCTGGATTGAACGCAAAAGTCTTTCCAGAAGCAATATTGGAACATCCCAAAGTTCCTATTTTGTAGTCATCGTCACTGAAGTTGACATAAATCTCATTTCATTATATCCCCCGTTTTTTTCAAAGAATTTTTTTTAATTCGAGTAATTTGTCATCTAATTTTAATATTTCTTAATCAACTTTTTGAAATGATTATCCATAAAACCTGTTATAACAGTACTGAAATTAGCATCATTATATTATTTTGTTACTGCATTACTTTCACCTGTAGGTTGTACAGATTTTACAGTCTTATGATTATTCATTTTTAGATTTTGTAACATTTCCGATGATGCTGGTTGTAGTGAATGGATTCATCCAATTAATTTTTAATAGCAATAACTTCTTTTTTGTGTTGCATATTTAGTAGTATCCAAATCTCTATCACTAGTATCAGTCATGTTTCAAAAATAGTATAACTCGTATATAATATATATGGAAGAAATTGTGTATACTCGTAAAGTAAGGTTATCAGATGTTCAAAAAGAAAGAAACAATATTTGTACAATCCAAAAGAGTTATATGATAATCATTCTACCCCCCCCCCCATACCCCCACGAAATCACACTCAAATGATGTGTCACAAACGATGGTAATGATAATATATTATTATCACTTTTAGAAATTACGAAGTTAAAAAAGATGGTATAATTGATATTGAATATAATAATGATGAATTACGTCAACATGTTGCATCTTATATACCAAAAAGAAAGAGAATTTTAATTATAAAGTTTAGGTTGTATTTTACTACATATTAAGTCATATTGTCGTATTACTTTTATGTTTTCATTAATTTTTGTTTTCATAGGAATTTTAAAGGTATCAAATAATTTTTGGAATATTTAAACAGACCTAAGAGTTTTATTTCTTGGAAATTCAGTATGGATAAGCTCAACCACTATATAATACATATTAATTCTGTTCTAGTTTTATGATCAACGTAATAATTATTATTTGATTCATAATGAAATAATAATTTAGTTATGTAATATTTGCTATGATAAACACCTTTTAAATGTTTGTGTACTTATGATAATAATTGTTAAATTCTTTATTGTGAGTATAACCATGAGGAGATGCACAATTTATGCATACATAAACAACATCAAATAATCACGTTAGGTTTTTGTCAATATTTTTCTAAAATCATCTTTTACAAAACAAAAATAACAAATATTTTTGTCTGGTACAGGCGTCACTTCATTAGAACATATTTCACGTTGTTTTTTGTTTTTTTGGTATTGTAACTCATTAAATAATATACCTATATATTTATTTAGCATTATATATAAAATACAACGTAATAATTATTATGAGCTTTGAGAGAATTGATACGAGGTGAAAAGAAAACAAATAATTGAGAAATGGTTGGCAGACCGTGAAATTTTAAAGAAACAAAATATTCGAAGAAAACTTAGCAAAACAAAAATGTCAAGTAGATAGTACCCAGCGTTTAGCAAAGCCCATTTAAAAAGATATTTGAAAAAATAGGAAAACTGCAAGAAGATGTAGATAAATTAAAAATTAAGATCAGTTCATTCACAAATTTGAAGAAAAACGAGACCAATTATTAGCAGTATTACAGGAAATATATTGCAAGAATTAATGCCACCACAAAAGATGAAAATATAATTTACAATTTTGAACTAAATTTAACACCAGATGATAAAGGATATTATTAAGAAATTGGTTTACAAAAACTTAACACATTTCCAACGGAAGATATTATTACAATAAGTTTATTAAAAAACGATGTTGTGAATAAGCTTAAGGATATATGGGCTATGCCAAATCCAATTTAGCTAGAAAACAAAACCAAACTAAATTATGAACAGAGGAAGAAACAAAAAATAGAAGAATACATTTTCAAATTGAATCATTACGAAAATATAATAAAATTATTAAAACATTAATACCAGGTATAAATTTTAGTTACAATACAAGAAAAAACAACGGAACCAGAACAAAGAGAATCAGGGGAACAAGAAGAAAAGAAAAAATGAAACCATTAGATCCAGATCCAATATCACTTGAAAAATTTGCTGTTAGATTAAATATAATTTAAAAAAAAGGGTAAAAAGAAAACAAAAAGAAAAGAAAAAATCGGCGGGGAAGATGAAACAAAGATAGTAGAAGAAAGTATTGTCTCACTATAAGACTTGATAAAAACTAATTACACGGTTCAAATAAATTGATTGGGCTCATTCCTTTCTTACCTCTACTCGCGGGGGCAGCAGGTTCTCCTCTACCCGTTCTTTTGGGAAATCATTTTGGAAAAAGATTAGCATTGCCACGAACAAGAGGAAAATGTCTTATTTTTTACCAAGAACACCATACATAAAGCAATAAAATCTCTTAGTAATATTCAAATTGAAACGATTCTGAAAAAGAGGTTGTTTTAGAAAAGATATCCTTCCAAACAAAAATTTAAAAAATGAAAGTAGTATAGTTAATTTAGAGGACTTTTTCTTAAAGGTAATAGAACACATTGGGTAGATAATCATTTCAAAAGCACAGAAATTGAATATTTTGATTCCTTTGGGCTAATTCCAACCTATATTATTAACAAATATATAAGTGGAAGCAAATTGTTCACAACTCTTCTCAATTACAACATGCGGATAGTATTATGTGCGGTTATTATTGCACGTATAAAACGCCGCGTAATAAACAGATACATTAGATTCAATATGGTCACCCGATTTGGTTGACATGCAGCAATTTAGTAAGGATAATAAATGGTATACAGTTTTACCATCTGTGATGGATACATTCAGTAAATATGCATGGCTAATACCACTTCCGAATAAAACTGGAATTAATATAACAGATGCTTTTAAAGAAACAAGAAAACCAGAGAAACTCTGGGTTGACCAAGGAACATACTTTTATAATAAAAGTTTTGAGAACTGGTTAAACGATAATAGGATTAAACTGTATCATACATTTAATGAGGGAAAGACTGTGGTTATTGAACATTTTAATAGAACTCTTAAAAGTATAATGTGGAAGTATTTTATTGCAAACAACACAAATAAATATTTAGACGTTTTCCCAAAAATGATAGATAAATATAATAAAACCAAAAACAAAAATGAGCAACCTGTTCATATGAATCTATATGGCGATTATGATTTTAAAGGATAAAAGCCACAATACAAACTAGCTGATATGGTGTCAGAATATCTAAGAAAAAATATAAAATTGAGAAAGGATATGCTCCAAATTGGACAGCAGAAATTTTTTACATAATAAATCTAAGATATATTAACCCCATGGTTTATGAAATAGAAAATTTGAAAAGTGAGAAAATTGAGCCTGAATTAGAGAAAATTAAAACAAGAGATCTTTAGAACTGACAAAATGTTAGAACACGATTATAAAAAGATGCAAACGTTTCTTAAATGGAAAGGGTATGGACAGCGATTTAATTCTTGGTTACCCTTGAAAGAGATATAAAGATATATAAAATTTATTTTGAAAATGTCAGGAGTTATGTTTTCTCCATATGCAAATCCTTAAAACCTCATATATTCTATTCCTTCGGTAGTACATTATAATATTCAAATGTATAAAATAAATCTTTAATTTTGTATTTACCTGACTTGTACCTATTTTTACTCTCACAACACCTTTTTACAATCCCAACATTAATCCCAAGATTACACTGCACAGAATAGAGTGAATAAAAATAATCAACTTTATTGGTTTCGATACAAATTGCTTTTACAAAATGTTGTTTTAGACTAATTGTTACTTACAAAAGAGTCACTGCTGATTTTTTACAATTTTCCTGTTCAGTCATAAGTTGCAAATTTTCCAGTTTATTATTTAAATTATTATTATCTACATAGTAAATAACTTTGCCATCAGAAACATTTCCAAATAAAACGATGTTAAATATCGTCAAAAATCACCATCTTTCTATCTAATATAAATTCCATAATAAGGCCAGCTACCAAATATTTTTAAGAATTAAATCTAGAAGAATTAACAAAGCAACAATTAATAAATATCATTCAATCACAACAAGGAAAATGTTTGCAAAAACCGAACAAAAATGATAATAACAGAATAATTCACTAATAAATTTGCAGTTAATTGTGAGACCATACCATCATACCATCAAAAACATATATAAGAAGAATAAAGAGCACAAACATATTCTAAGAAAATGATAAAAAAAAAAAGTTATACGTGATCTGCTAAAACAAAAAGGAATTATATGAACGAGTATCACTAAAATACCACCTAGTTATTAAAATAGAATTTAAAAAAGAGAATGGTGAAATTAAGAGGCATATATCAAGCCCAGTGATCGCTATTTTGAATGAATGTGAGATTGATAATGTGAACTAGGTTACTATTTCAGGTATTTTATATTCAGATTGAAATATATCAAAATACGTGCCATTTCGTGAATATTGATATATATCATTAGAGCTATAAAAAAGGAAAATCATTTATAAATGTAATGAATAAGATACTCGTTGTTTTGAATGGACTATTTTATTTCCATTATATTCTCGGGGAAAAGATCCACAAAGAACAACGAAATACAAACAAAATTCGATACAATGAATTTCAATTAAAGACCAAGGATATTATTAAATTTGAAGAATTACCAATCTAAATGTTAATAGTCTTGTATATGATAATGACATATCCATTATATATATTTTTAAAAAATATGAAACTGAAAATGTACAAATCATTAATTTATTATCAATATCAAAATTAATTCAAAAATAAATAAACTGCCACTATGTTTCGATAAACAATATTTCCAGATTATTACGTAAAAACACATCGAGGGAACACATTGTCAAAATTTGTTTGGTGAAAAAGATTACTAGATAGTCATATCGAAAATTTTAAAGGAATTTATGAACAGGTCAAAAAAATGGTACGTCCTGAAGAGGAACATAATTTACTTCATTTTGAATATGATCAAAACCATATGCCTGTTCCATATGTAATATATGCTGTTTTCAAATGCTCTTAACTGAAAAGAAAAAGAAAATGCAATTAATACAACAGAAATAATTGCATCATGCTCTTATTAGTGTCAAGTGATGGAAAAATAACGTGCATACAAAATATGGAGGTAAAATGTTATTTAAAGTTAATGAAAAATCTGAAATATACAAAAGAAACTATCAATATGTTTTTCAAAGATCCAGCAAAAATGGTAATGAGTGAAAGGGATAAAAATAAAAACAAGATAAATCTGAAACACATTCTTATATATGTGAAGATAAAACTAATGGTAAAGTGAGAGATCATTGTCATATAAGTAGGAAATATCGTTGAGCAGCACACAAAAATGTAATTTAAAATTAAATATTATTCTATATAAAGCGAAAATACCTGTTCTTTTCCATAATTTGCGCTGATACGATGAGCATCTTATTATAAATGAAATTACAGAAGCGTCAAATAAAAAATAAACTGCATAGCTGAAATATGGAACATAATATGACTTTAGTATTGGACAGTTAAAATTCATTGATAGTATGCAATGTATTATGGGTGGACTTGACATTATAAGTAACGCTATGAAAGATCATAATTTTAAGAGACTCTAAAATGCTTGCAATAAAAACAAAAAAAAATATTTTTTTTTATTATGACGAAAGAAAGGTATTTACCCATGTGAGTTTTGAAAAATTTGAAGAAACAATATTACCTGAAGAAAATAAAAAGATCTGTATTCAACGCTAAGAAATGAAAACATTTCTGATAACGGTTTTGCACATTGTAAATAAAACATGTCTAAAAATGATTTTTTGGACATTGTAAATAAAATGTCTAATATTGATTTTGCACCTTATAAATTGGTATAAATTTTGCTGCAATGAGTGAGAATAGTATTATGATTTAGATTTATAAAATGACGTATTAATTGTTGATAATATGATTTAAGTGTTTTAGAGAAGTTATGATAAAAGAATATAAGGTAAATCCATGTTATTATATAAGCAGTGCATCATTATTATTTGCTTGTTTACTGAAATATAACACAGAATAAAATCTTGAACTTCTTACTGATATTGATATGCATTTATCAAAGGTGGTATATTAATGGTTGGAGGAAAAAGATATGCAAAAGCAAATACTAAATATATGCCAGACCATGATAAAACAAAACCATCTTCATATATTTTATACCTTGATGCAAATGCATTATATTCCTGATCCATAACAAAACTTCTCCCATACAAATGATTCTAATGGTTTGATTGATGAAATATTAAATACTGCTGAAGATAACCCTACAGGATACTTTATAGAAGTTTATCTAAAATATCCAAAATAATTACGCTATGCAGATAGAGATTATCCATTAGCACCTAAAGCTTTCGAAATAAAGTAGGATTGGTCATCAGATTATCAAAAAGAGTTGTTTAGGTAAAAAGAAATTGGCAGATTACCTAATCAAGTGAATAAAGAAAAATTTGTTTTTCATTGTAAAATACTAAAATGTTATGAACAGCTTGGATTAAAAATAATGAAATTATAACAAAAACCATAAATGATATCATATTAAGCATAATATAAAACTGAGGAAGAACAACAGGGTGTTGATTATGAGTTTTATTTATATGAACCAATGAATAGCACTGCTTTTGAAAAGACAGTCGAAAATGTAGGACACAAAGTAGGTATACAGTTATGTAGAATAGAGGAAACAGATAGAATAAGAAAATTATTTAGCAAGCCATCACTTTCAGGACGGAAAATATTCAATGACGTTTTTGTTGGTATAAATATGATAAATACAAATAGAATGCTAAATAAACCAATTTATACTGGCAGTGCTATACTTGATCTCTCAAAATTATTAATGTATAGTTTTTATTGTAATCATTTAAAAGTAAAATATGGTGGCTCAAATTAAATTGTTATATACTGATACAAACCCATTGATATTGTATTTATTTTCAGATGATGTATATAAAGATATGGAAAAGATAGATATAGATCTTTATGATACAGCTGAATATCCAAAAATCATTTTCTAAAGAGGACAAACAACATTTTCTTAAGAGTACAAATATGCTAAATTTAAAGATGAGGCATATGGTACAATTATTACTGAATTTATAGGATTAAAAGCAAAATTGTATTCAATTCTATTTTTAAATAATGATATTAAAAAAGCAAAATGTCTAGCTTATAGTGCAGTAAAATCATATTTACAATACAATGTTTTATTTGATGGAAAAGAAATAAGTAAATTGCATGCTATAAGATCCCCAAAACATAAGTTGGATGTTTATGAAACAAACAAAAAACAAGTGTATTCACGTTAGATGATAAAAAGTATAACATTCATAGCATAAATCAGTTCTCTTTAGGTCGTAAAATTTATATATATATATATATATATATATATATATATATATATATATATATATATATATATATATATATATATATATATAAAATCAATAATATAATATATATATAATCAATTACGTAATAAAAGTTCCAGTGTGTGTGTATATGTTATATTTATATTTTTGAATTCAATACTGAAATATGTATTGTATATCAAAACTGTAAGATTAAATGATTAGGTAAAACAAATATAGAATACACCTCTAAAATCACGCGCCAGACGAGAAGTGGTTAATTTTGCCGCGGCTTTGTTTTTTGTGTGCTTGTTTGTAAAAAAATTATTTGTGGTGGGTTTGTAAACTTATTGGTTAAAACTGTGTTTTATATATATACCATTTTATATTTTTTATTTTTTAAAAATCATTCTTATATTTTATATAAAATGGTTTAAATAAAATATTAATAGCTTAAAAGTCGTTTTTTTAAAGTATAAAATGGTTTTAATTCTCCTTAATACATTATATATATATATATATATATATAAATATATATATATATATATATATATATATATATATATATATATATATATATATATATATATAGATCCGATTTAGTAAATAATGTATGTTTCACTGCTAATTGTATAATTTAAGAAATTGTAAAGTTTGTGTTCGTTATGTTACGTCCACGCATAGATATTCTTAAATGCACCGAAATAAACTTTAACATGTCCCAACATGCTATAAATTCTATTTATGCCGTATATAATTTTAAGAAGCTGCGAACAGTATACAAGCGGGTAATTACAGAACCGCATACATGTTTTGGTCCTAGTAAAGAACACGTTTGATATGGCGTAGGAATACATCTCGGCCCTATGGCATCAACGTATTTTTACTTATATCACGCTCGTTCTTTCCGCCAGCTCGGAAAAACAAGTTTGTATATAACCAATACTTTTGCACGACTGCCTGTGAGAAAGAATACCATAGCCCATCGACATTATTAGATAACTTGTCAATCGCTACATTTTATCAAATGTCAGAGTGTCACGGGTTCTTTTCTTAATGTATTTTACAGACATCGTTCGGTTCTGTCTTACGCAAGAAAGCAAGGCTCTCTTTCAGAGGATCTCTAGATGGAGACACCCCAGGGACGAGCACTCCATTAAGAAAATCTATGTCAACAGTACGTATAAATATTTCCAGTAGTAAGTGCTTATCTTACGACATTCTCTACCAGATTTTATTGAATTCTGATCTTACCTCTGCCAACACCTTGGTAATTTGAAAGAATCTTCCAAAATGCAAGCTGAAAGATGTACATTCACACACCATTTTTCTGATCTATTTAAACCTATTTTTGACTAAATATTTCATGAACTTATTTTGCGAAGGCATAACTAGCATCATTATTATTTTGGCATATTGTTTATGTGGTGATGACTTTAAAGTAACGTGGTCAAACACTATATAATCCCTGGGACAGTCACAGAGGTAAAATGGCGTAGGAATACATCTCGGCCCTATGACTTCAACGTATTCTTACTATATTACGCTCGTTCTGTCTGAGACTGATATCATAGCCTCACCTAACCATTTTAGATGTCACTTATATCATTAACTCTCAGCTAAAGATTAGAGATTACTAATTTGATAATTTAAAGCTAGTGGATGAAGGTCTATGTTTTTAACCAATAGGATGTTCTGATAAACCATCGTATTTATTGTATTCGTCATTTTTAGGTAAACCATATCTCTGTGCACATTTATACCATTTAGTGAGATATTAAATATTTTTATCGGCGTTTGAATTAACGAACATTTACAGATTTGGCACCAAACTCCATCTCCACTATCACGTCATTAATGAGTTTTCTTGTTTATCAACTTTTGGCTTTAATTCATAGTCATATATTTTCTAAACCTTGTGTGAAGATATTATTATTATTATTATTATTATTATCACTTATTTCTTGAACGTATCATATAATATTCATTGTTATCTTAATAAACAGCCATATTCCATACACGAATGTGTATTTAAGGCTCGTCTTATTTAAGTAGTAATAGTACCAAATAACTTTATTTGTTCAGTTTGAGGTAGACAGAAAGTGTGTTGATGACTTGTTTAAGTTGAATACTGAACTAATCGTCATCTAATAATAATAATAATAATGATGATGATGATGATTATTATTATTATTATTATTATTTCAGTATACCTATACAGGCCCTCCACAAATGGTCGGAGCAGATGGTTTTACCGAAAGTAATACACACACTCAGGTTTAACGAAAGGGAAGATAACCTTTAACGCCATGTAACTACCAGAGAAAGTTTGTATAAAACGAAAAACAACAACAACTAAACCAAAACTATAAAACGAATCATCTGCCTTAAAAAATGCTAAATTGTTGGGCATGCTTAACTTCCAGTAGAAGAATGAATGCAAGAGTTTATACTATTGTTGATTAACCCGCCTGTAAAAGATAAGACAATGAACAACAAGCAAGCTCAAGAGTACATTATAAAAATTCTTTACAAAAGGACATTTTGAAATACAGTTAAATCGACCAGTCAATGGACCATTTTTTTACGTTTTAAGCAGGTGTCCTTCTGATTGTGGTTATGCATGTAAGTTATATTAAAATAAGAGATTCTGAAATATTGTTCATGATGAGTATGTGTCCTTTCCACTAAAGCAAAATTTAATGTATTATATCTCAACAATGAAACAGACAAGAAAGCCAGATGTAGGCTAAACATATATGCTCACAGTGTGTTGTTGTATATGTGTGTGTGTGTGTGGGTGTGGGTCCATGTGTTGTTGCAGATAAAGAGAAATTTGTAAATTTAACAGGATATTAGTAATATGTTCATCTTATACATATTCATCTCACAAACAAGATGAAACTTCCACCATTGTTTTGACCAAGCGATAACTTCGATGGAACTTGTGATTAACAAAATATAATGACAACCCAGTGTTGTTTAATTAAAATACATATTACGTATATTGCTCTTGATCTTGATGAACATGCAATAAGTATAATTGTGTACATGTTTTATTTCCATGTCAATCCAACTTTTTTTCAAAATGAAAGTATAATTTTACGATTGCAATTTCTATTTTAGTTATAGTCACAGAGAAGATCCAAAAGAACTTAATTGTTATAAAAATTATTGCAAATTAATTCGTTTTTAATTACTTTTTAGCAAATTTGAATTATGAAGCCCTACTCCCACCCTACCCCCCTCTTCTTCTTGTAGTGATTGTTCTTGTGCAGACATAGCTTTGTTTCATACGTCACATAATTTAAAAATAACCATTCATTGCTTATATACTGGGGATTATTGTTTCTAATGTTACTCTTTTTTCTACATGAATAAATCTGAGTTTGGGAAATTCTGGTTCATTAGTAAAAAAGAAAAATGGCATTCTCCTTATAAGATAACTTGTCTTACCTGGTAGTTGTTCTCAGATTTCGTATGCATCTCTTATGCTAGTAGTAGAGATAGTGAATGTTTCCATTTATTTGCCACTATGAGGGACATAACTGCGATTCAATGTTATTGCTCTTTGTTACCTGTTGTCAAATAGGATGCTGAGGTGAAAGTGATACTGACATGCAAGTTATTTATGATGCATTTTCCACACGAGTGCAGCTTGTATATGATAATGCATATTTGTATAACGATTATGTTTATCATTCACAAGCGACGAAGATCATGAAACAAGTGAACGCGGAACAAGTGAGTTATTTCGTGTTTAACTGGAGTGAATTATTAAACACATTCGCTATAATGTCACCTACTATTATATTCAACGTATTTGTCACAATAAATTTGTACTCGCACTTCTCTGTTTTATATTGGAAGAAATACAGTCGATGTATATACACTGTTTCAAGTTATAGCCTTCATGTCACTTGAGCTCGAAGTCTGAATATTTGTTATCTTTCATAATTATTGAGATATGTTCTCTGTCTCTCTTCATCTGTTATTACTATTAAAACATACGCCGATTTACGGATAACAAATCTTCAGTTTTGGAAAACAGTTTTAGTCTGCTCAGGTACCGGAAGAAAGGACTACATAGTTGATGTCATGTCGTATTATACATGAATCTAGCTGTTAATTAATTTAGACTCGGTATTTGTATTGGAAGGCATCTCTTTCTACGCAAAAACTATTGAATAAACTTTCATCAATCTAAAAAAGAAAGAAAGAAAGGAAGAAAAAAACGCTATTCATAACTTCCGTTTCTCAATACACCACTGATAAAAGTCACACGTCATACATGGATCTTTTTCCAGTTTACAGAAATTTCGTTAAATTGAATAAAAATCGATGGCAAAACTATAAATACAGGCACATAAACCAGAAGGACACGGTGTCCTGCATGCATGACACCGGCCGATTTGGGTAAGTGAGATATATAAATTTTCACAGCTAACAACGGCGTCTAAAAAGAAACGTATTCAGTGATGTAGTTCAAATTTTATACCAGCTGTATTATAGATGAGACTGATATATATATATATATATATATATATATATATATATATATATATATATATATATATATATATATATATATATGATTATCTAAATTGTGAACAATAAACCAATGATTGTACAAAATATGAAATTGTGAACAAAGATATGTCAGTCTATATGTAAATGTAGTAGCTGCTGAAGATTGTTTGGAAAGTTGGAAGGATCCATTTTTAAGTGCAAGTTGAATATATATATATATATATATATATATATATATATATATATATATATATATATATATATATATATATATATCAACGTGTAGGCAATGCTTCCGTGGGAAATTATTCGACAAATTGTTTATATTTGAGCATATAACTGTATTGTTTTATGTATTTGTTTTCATGATTTTAGTTCTCGTGCCGATCTTTAGTTTTTTCAAATATTGATTCAAGAGCACCATCATTATTTAATTATTTTATTTTAATATTTCACAATGTACAGATCTATAAACCACTTTTCGGAATGTTTTATTTTTTCAATAAATGTTTAAATTATAAATAAAGGTTGTTTTATATTTACGTAGCATCTAAGACCAGAATCAGAGTTCTCGTAAAATAATGGCGGTACGTGCATGAACATGTAAGTGTTTCAAAATCAAAGTTGGCAAGCCTTGTTTAATGTGCATATCATTGCTGTTATACGTTTAATTAACAATCCACTAACATGAGAACGACAATGATAATTTACAGTAAGTTTCCTTTGGGGAACTAGACCCAGCTTTCATATCGTATATATCGCGAGCAAAATCTCAGCTCAAATTTTGAATGCTAATTGGTAGGATAATTGCATGCGAAAACGTTTTGATGCAAGTTGGTTATTTTAGGCATAGCATTGGAATACTGACCTTAATTTTGACTTTATAGGAATTGTAACAACATTTTGAGTTGAGAAAGTTTTATGAAAGCCGGGATAGATAATACTTTTAAGCAATGAGAGAGAGAGAGAGAGAGAGAGAGAGAGAGAGAGAGAGAGAGAGACGTATTCGGCACTGACAAGCAGTAAACATTTTCATTTCCATATTGCTGGAACAGAAGATAGTGAATTTTGTGACACCAGATGTACCAGCATATCATCATTGATGTCTTTTTTTTTTCTTTCTTTTTTTATAACTTCTATAAATTATGACGCTTTGTCTGTAGTACAATACAATGTGCTAATGTTGTTGATATGAATGGACAAAACAAGTAACGAAAATCATTTTCTTGCCAAACGTTAACGCAAATATGGCCAAAATGACAAAGTGAGTCTGACTCTGGCAGTACATCTAGCTGAACCAGACTCTGGCGTGCCACAGTGAGTAGTCTGTGCCACTTGGAGGACAAACGGGGCGGCATAGGGCCGAGATGAATTTAACACTGAGGGTACATTGTTACATTGTTAGAAGTTGTTGACCTCAATAAGAGAAATGTAATGTTCAAGTTTAACATGTGATTTCCCATTGTCCCTATAAACTGTGGTCTTGACAACAAATGGGATTATCTGGGGGACAATGGAAAATGTAATGTTAAAATTTTTAGATACTATCCAACAGTCAGTTTTTGAGTACTATCCAACACCCACTTCTTGAGTACTATCCAACACTCACTCTTGATTACTATCCAACATCCGCTTGTTGAATACTATTAAAAACACCAATTTTTGATTACTCTCCAATACGTCGTGTGTAGTGACTACAAAACCCACACCTACTATCCAACGACGAAATGGAGAGGATGTAAAAGAAGGGGGATGAAATCACACTATCACACACAAGGAAGGGTATGAGTATGTATGTATACATAAACAATAATTACACACACACAAACAAACTATCACACTCGAAAGCAAAGGGTGGCAGTGTTCCATACACACTATACCCACAACCACAAGAAGGGATAAGGGGTTTTTAAGTTTTAGTTGTGAATATAGACATAGACATAAACATATACAAACATACAAACATAATACACATATAGTAGCACTGATTTTGAGTAGTGTATCTCTTTACGAAGAGATTTGGGTGGCTCTCAAAAGGGCCGTTTGTATTATTTTCAGTCACCACTCTACATTAGTGATCGTCGCACCTCCCGTGTCGGTTCCACATTTAGCACATCCTTGTTTCCATCCATCTACAACCCGAGGATTGACAGCGAGTCTATAATCAGACCCATTTGCATCCATCTCACAATCTTCTGTTTGTCAGGGGTGACTCTTGTTGCAGCTGTTGTTGTTGTTGTTGCTACTGCTGCTACTGTTTTTCTACTTCCATCTGTCGCAACGTAGTTGACGTAGCCTGAAAAAATTCCTAGACTCGAGTCGTTAGTATTGTTCAGTGGTAGGAAAGTGCCAAATTTCGTATACTGTTAACAAGGCTATCTGCAATTGAGAACATGAAACAATTCGAATATCACCCACATTCCTGTCAAGGCGCGTTCTTAATTCTCTCCGCAAAATGATTGATCCTGATTAGAAGTTTCAGCACTCGTACGCCTTAAATGAAACATCAGTTTTTCGTGGCAATGACGAGGTAAGATGGGATGGTACAAGTTCGTCGGTGGCAAAACTTCACATTTGATCAAACCTTCGTATTTGTTGAATGTGTTTATAATGTCAGGATGATCGTTAGGGAATCGAGTATATTTACACACCAAAGACCACAAGGAACACACATCTATGTAATCAATTTTGCTCTCCTTGAGATTCGTCCACCTCGTAAAACAAGCGTGTAAGCATTGGTTCGTCGTCCAGACAAAGTATTAAACTCCACCTCAACAATCTTTGATTTTTATTTTTAATTTTGTTAATAAAAGTAAGGTGATTGTGATAACTGAATACCAACACTCGGAGAAGAGCTGAACTGATATATACTTCAAACTGTTGCAAAGTCAATATAAAAGCCAAACATTCCTTCTCAATTGTGGAATACTGTTTCTTGTGCCTGTTAAGTGTTTTAGAAAAATAGCACACTGGATGATCCACATCATTTGTATCTTCTTGAATCAATGCACCACTAACCCCAACATCACTTGTATCGACAGACATTTTAAATAACTAGCTGAAAGATGGTCCTGAAAGAACTGGTGCACTCTCAAGTATGGCCTTTAATTTGTCAAAAGAATCCTGACATTGGTCATAGCAATGAAACTTGCATTTCTTGCTCAACAAATTCAACAATTAGGAAAAAAAATTGAGCAAAATTTCCGATAATATCCAGTCATATCTAAGAATTGCATCAGTTGCTTTTTAGCACTAGGCACTGGGAATAACATAGACAGCCTTCATCAACAGGTTCAACTTGACCTTATCCCATAATATGTCCTACAAATGTGATACAAGCATGGCAAAACTAAATTAATCGTCAGGTAAGCATGTTACTCATGTTATAGCTGTTTTAGTTCATTCCTTTCCTGTTGTTGTAGCTGTGAACCTTGCAGTTCCAGATTGTTTATTATTTCTGAATTCCGACGTTTGGTTCAACCAAAGTCACTACAGTCAGATTGCATTCCATCGTTTACATCCTCACTGCTTGGGACAGGTACAACTAAATTGATTTAATAATTAACTCGGTCAAAATACTCCTTGAACATATTTATATGGCAAAGTTGTGTCTGTTTCCGCATCCCAGGGGTGTTAATGATATCGTTTCAGTCATTTACTTTTTTTCAACTGTATAAGGACCATAACATTTAGCCCAAAGTGAATTTTGAAGTATGGGCAAGAGAACCAAAACTTTCTCACCAGGCTGAAAACTTCTTTCCTGTGTATCTGTCATACCTTATTTTCATTTTTGACTGAGTAGAGTGAAGATTAG
Source organism: Margaritifera margaritifera (assembly GCA_029931535.1). Taxonomy (NCBI): domain Eukaryota; kingdom Metazoa; phylum Mollusca; class Bivalvia; order Unionida; family Margaritiferidae; genus Margaritifera; species Margaritifera margaritifera. The sequence goes on along the minus strand of JAQPZY010001630.1, from coordinate 4,637,312 downwards.
TTTTTGACAAGCCTTTGACAACTTATGTTTGAAATCAGAGACATAGTCAAGAAGATTAATCTTTGAATCTTCATTTGAAAGAAGTTTCTCTTTCAATAACTTCAACGGTCCACGGACAGTATGTCCAAAAACCAGTTCAAAGGGATTAAAACCCAATGACTCTTGAACTGATTTCCTAACAGCAAACAACAACAAATGAACCCAGTCCTTTCCTGTATCAGAGCAATATGACCGAATCAAATTCTTCAAAGTTTGATGAAATCTTTTCAAAGCCCCTTGACTTTCAGGGTGATAGGCAGAAGATTTAAACTTTTTCGTGCCCAATTGATGCATAAGTTGTTGGAAAATTAAAGAGATAAAATTGGACCTTTGATCAGACTGGACGGATTTGGGAAGGTCAACAAGTGTAAAAAAAAACTTGACCAAAGCTTTTACAATGGTTTAATTTTGAATAATTTTAAAATGGTTTAATTTTGATATTTCTCAGAGGAATTGCCTCTGGAAATCTTGTCGACGCACACATAATAGTCAACACGTATTGGTTGCCTGACTTGGTCTTAGGTAAGGGACTGACACAATACACCATTATTCTACTGAATGGTTCATCAAATGCAGGAATAGGTTGCAGATGAGCCTTATGTATCTTATGAATGTGTTTTTCCTACCATTTCTAAACGACCAGCCAAGGGCGTTTCATGGGCTAGACTAAGAAATTACTGTCGATATGACCTCGGAACGACAATCTGATAGCTCGCTGACCACTCGTCACCAGCGGATTCCTCAGGTGATTTCCATTTTCTCATAAGAACCTCATTTTTCACAAAGTAACACACTGGAATTTGTGTAAGCTTGAGTTTCACTAATAGCCCTCTGAAACAAACAGGAGATCTCAGGATCTTGTTCATGTAAGACAACAAGTAATTGTCTTTTGTCGACACTGATTAATATAGAGATAATGTTTTGTAAAAAGAGGATCACTGGGATCAATACCTTCTGATTGCCCAATATCAGGAGAGAAAGTGACCTCATCAAAAGACTGACCAATAAATGTGTCAGCTAAAGGAATAATTTCCTGATCAGCAACATTCTCAACAGCTCTTCTTGCAATAACTCTGCTAACCGCAGAAACAGGATACAAATCAGGGATTTCAATCTCAACTTTTTGACCCAAACAAGGCTTGTCAGTTACAAGTGGAATAACCAGGACCTTATCTCCAGCTAAGTCAATGATTAGTAAAAAAAATTGATACCTTCTATAGGTAAAGAAGTCACTGCCCAAATAGGCACAAGTCCATAAACTAAGTCTGATGCCAAATTAACACAGTGGAGAGGAACATTTACAAAACCGCACTCTACTACCTGAATAAGCACACTTTCATTAAAAGAAGACTTCCTAGACAAAGGTAAAGTACTGATAACAAAAGACTATGAGACGATCCTGAGTCCCTTAATATTTTAATAGGGATAAGTTTGGCAGAATCACTAATAAGTGATTTAGAACCTTCTGACGTGAACGTGAAGTCTCCAAAATAGAAACAGATTGGAGTTTGTTTGACCCAACAAATGTACTGCGTTCAATACAAGACCGTGACTTGACCTATTTGAAATAATAGCATTTGGAAAAGCTCCGTCTTTATTCTGCTGCTTATTTTTCAACCTGAAGCAATCAGAAATTACGTGCCCTTTCATTTTACAATATGTGCACGTAGGAAGAGATAAGGATTTCTTATCAGTCTTATCAGATGTTTGATTTATAACAGTTGTGCTATTTTGAAATTTGGAAGTACTCGTTTGAGACTGAAATCGTGTTTTACTAGAAAACTAGAAAACTGCTGAGAGGAAGACTTACTGACAAATTAAATTTTGTGAGTCAAGGAATAATCAACAGCCATACGATCAGCATTTTCCAAAGTTTCCACTTTCTGCTCGTCAAGATAAGTCTTGACATCACCATGGATGCACCTCTTGAACTCTTCAATAAATATAAGCTGTTATCGTAATCGTAATCAACCTTCTTGGCTGAGCACCACCTATGAAATAGTTGCTCTTTTTTCCAGTGCAATTTCGACATGAGTTTGTCCTGTTTCTTTTCTACAATCCCTAAACTTTTGTCGATATGCCTCGGGACCCAGCTTATAACCCTTCAAGATGCACTCCTTAACCACATTATAATCAGTGCTTTGTTGTACTGACAGTGAAGTGTAGACGTCATGAACTTTGCCAATTAGTACATTTTATAATAACAAAGTCCAATGCTCTCTCGGCCATTTAAGGTTTTCAGCAATTTTCTCCAAGTGAAGAAAGTGTTTATCTACTTCTTTTTCCTGAAAAGGGGATACTAACCTAATATATATGGTAACATCAAAACCTGAACTTGTTGGTAAAGAGGGGCAGAGTGGTCCGCTTGGCCGTTCTAATTCTTTTAATCTGTATTGATTTAGTTTTTCTTCTCTCTGCAATTGTGTTTCCCTTTCCTCTTTCTCTCTGCATCTGCATTTCCCTTTCCTTCAGTTTCCTTGCCTCTTTCTCTTTTTCTATCTCTCTCTCTGCATCCTCAATTCTCATCCCCCTTTCCTCTTTCTGAAGCTGATGCTTTCTTAATTCTGATTCCATCTGGTTTGTAGCTCTAATTCCCTTGATTTCCAATCAAAATAAGATATAGACTTATCAATTAAACCCAAAGCAAAATTATCCAAAATGTCCGTTCCCACCAAATACGGAACTAAAATATTTTTTATCAAAGACGCTTTCGCTTCAGAAAGGTCATAATGTCTGGCAAGCTCAAGCAATTCGTCCTTTTTCATAGACTCTTACCCTACCTGGGTAGGACTTGAAACAAAGTTCTCAACCTTAGATGACATTTTGAATGGTTGCTGGTTTCACTAAAAACTTCTCAAATGTGTGAAATGAAAATCGTTACCAGGAACAAAGAAAACAAAGTCAGTGCAAATAGTAATTTAAAGAAATTCACACCTCACAATTTCTGTTACGACTCTAGGTCTTAAAATAATGTAAACGATATAAAGTGAAACCGACAATGTAAGTAAAATCAACAAGCAATTTATTTCTAGGCAGTTCAAGTGAACATTCAAAAGACACTTACAGTAAAGTGAATTAAAGTCCAAATAATTCCCAGTGTCCTAATCACAAATCCTAAATATAGAATGTTCCGAATGAATTCCAGTAGCCTTGAATGACCTGATATGCCAGTAGTCTTAAATTGCCTGGTATACCTGAATGATGTAATCCAGAATATCTTTGGATGAATTCAAATAAATCCCAAGGTCAAGTATTAATCCAAAATGAAAATGAGCACTTTTAGTAATTCCAATAAATATTTCAAATAAAGAATTCCTCTATCTGAATTTGCTCTGATTTTCACAACTGTAACATCTGATTACTAAAATAAATTCCTTCATAGACTGAGCTTAATAATATGAAGTTTAGAGTAGGAATGAAATCTTGTTTACCAAACCTGTATAAATATAAAGATAAAATCACCTGACAGAATATTCTAGAATATTGGGAAATTATGGTGTGCGTACTTAACTTTTCTCACATCAAGACATGGAAAAATCCAATCTAATTGTTATATGCTATGTAAACAAGACTGACCTTGAACTTAAATGATGTAAATATGTACAACTTACCTCATGGACACATATTATAAATTCAACACACATAACACTATATCATAACAGGATATGAAGCAATCCAATGAGAAAAACCCTGTCTAACTGTAAACAAGACTGGTCTTGAACTCAAATGCTGGTAAACATTCTGTTTACAAATGACCAGAATCTAAAGTGCAACTTAACATCATGGACAAAATTTAAACACACAGCATAGATTAAATATACATAACAGTAGTGTTTTTGGAATTTTCTTGTTGTTGATTCAACACCACCGCCACCAATGACAACAAAAGCTATTATTACAAGTACCAGTACTACTACATCTACTACTATTACTTATGAATATGATAATTATTATTATTGATGCTTTGATTCATTAAAAATATTGCTGTTGTCGCTACTGTTGGTTTTGTTTCTTGTGGCAGTAAATACGGGCCATATTGGGTTATAACTTTTTTTTTTTTTTTTTTTGCCTCCTTTATTTCTCAGCCATCGAATATGATTTAAATACCATATTTCAGCAAAATAAAAAGGAAGGAAAAGTCAATAAATGGCAATACTTTTAATCTTGGATTTCACTATTTTAGACGTCAGTGATATATTACTCAGCAAATAAAATCTGGGAATCGATTAGTTGCTACCAAAGGAGAAGATAAATCAGTTATTCTATACAAATAAGACTGCTTGTACTTTGGGAAAATCATTTGGCGATAGAAGTAGGCAGTATTGTGATTGTACAGGCGAATGGGACTCAACATTGCCAGTATTAGGTCAAAATCAGGCGTAAAAGTTGGCTGGCAAGACTCATTGTTACATTGATTTGGGAACGATTACAAATTTTTCAAAACTAGAAGATTCATTGCCCGTTAACTTTAATGTAACCTCACTAAAAAGTCATGTGGGATAGTGTTCTTATAACGTGATTTCTGACAAACGGTATACTCTTAAAGCTTTATTATTGCAGCTTTAGTTTTAGGAGCTGACCGTCTTATAATTATCGTAGTTAAGTGATCGAATATCACAATAAATTGATTATTTTTACAGCGACGAAAAACCTCGACAAGTCCATAACGAAGCACAAGTAAAGAAGAATCTGTATTATGTTTATGATAATGAAACGATTCTCTGAATATGGCTGGATTCTCCTGCGGGCTCGGGGATGTAGAATAGGCCCGATGCGCCCTCCTGCATGTCCTAATGGACTAATGGAGACACCCTTTCCGAATTGGAATGCGTCCGGTGATGATGTTCATGCTTCAAAGGTTTTGGACTTTAAAGGCATTAGGTTTCTTTACAAAATTTGATTTCGTATTTTAAGAATTTTAGCATTTTTTGCCGTTAACTTTGTTTTGTTTGCTTTTTTTGGATACCTAAGCTTACTCTGCTCTATATAGCCAAGATTGTACTGATGTGCCGCTAAATTCTATACATACATACATACATACATACATATAAACATACATACGAACGTACGTACATACATACCTACATATATATTGTGATAAACCTGGGGTATGTGCTTTTTGTATTTACGTCTTCGTTTATAGCTTTGTTAGATTTTGTGATTATTTGTTGATTATGATGAGTCGGTATTGGGAAAAAAATTTCTCAAACTGAGTAATTACCCAATCTCTAGGAGCAGATGTCATAATGTACAGTATTCCTGAGTCTTCTTCATGTTAGCATGGATTAGTTTCGTAAAATGGACCCTCTCTAATTTGTTAAGATAAGGATTTCTGAGGATTTTCTAATATATAAGTCACTAGCAATTTGAGATAGGTATAATTATTTGTATTAGGTGTTTGGGTCGTGTTTTGTGGTGTATGGCGTAAAGTACCATTCTTCGGCTTGGAAAGACTTACTGATAAGTCATACAAATGTTTAGCAGGAAAACCATGCAAGGGTGAAATTAGAGTTTCGTGATGGGTGGACATAAGGTGATCAGAGGACAATTACTTGTAGTATTTTAGCGTTTACGAACCTTTCAGTTGACAACGACTGTTGTCTTGATGTCTTTGGAAATAGGGGAAACACTGGATCTCAAGACAGACTGACGCAGTCATTAAGGCCCCTTGCGTGTAGAAAGAAAGATTTTCTGGTGGCAGTGGTGGATTTTGAATAGTTTTGTAGTATTTATTTTTCGATTGGTTTTATTCAGCTATTCAATAAGTCAACTGGAGGGAAAATGCGTGCTTGTAATTCGTGTTCTATAATAGTAAAATATGATTGGATAGATGTCTTTTATTGTACAGAAGAAGATATTCTTTTTTGTTTAGTCTCCATTAAAGGTGAGCGGGAATATACCTTTATGAACAAATGTTGTTGTATTGTTACCGGTAGAGATATAATTTTGAGGTGGAATAAACTATGATTTTAAAAGAGGATGATTCTGATTCCTAAAGCTGGGTCAGTGGGAAAGGTCTTTTTTAGGCCAGTTGAACTGCATTTTTTCAGTAAAAATAAAAAAGAACTGATTGAAATCTCGTAATCTCTCATGTTTGCAATAAAATGACCAAAATGATTTTGTAATGAATTCCATCCCATTCGTGAGTCATGAATAGATACTTTAGTTGTGTTTGATTTACAAACAAAGAATCTTCTGACAGAATGTTTCTAACTAGCCCACCCGCTCCGCTGCACAACACACACACACACAGCACACACACATGCACACAGCTGTACGCATGCACTTGAATTGTTATTATTGGCAAAATAATATTCATTTTATTTGGAACAGTAACATTCAGAAGAGTGGGCAACGGTTGTGACTGCTGAATGGTTGGTTTATAGACGGCTCAATGCTGTCAAACGGGTTGAATTTACAAAGTCACATGAATAATGCCGATTGATTAGCGCCCAATTGTTGATGTCCATTTTTAAAAATTATGTTCTTTGATTCTGAGATTTTTATATGAAGGCAGATGCCACTCTTTGTGTAGTTGTTTGGGATTAATCCAGAAGCATTGGTTAGAAGTCGTATGTTTGCTGCTTTTGAGCAGAGATTTATGTAAATTCGAATTGGTTTATGAAGCTTTAAAGAGCCGACTTAAGTTGTGATTGTTTAGATGCCAGTGAAAGGTTTTCTCTCGCTGTGGCACCTGACTCTTACTATTGATGTTAATACGAGACTGTAGTGTCAGCTAGCATGGTCTGATGGTGACGAATAATTTTATCGCTGTATATTGGAGCTCCGCGGTTACTGAGCGATTTCCGGTTATGGTAGGGATGCGTTGTCCTGTAGGATGTGCAATCTCTGTACCTGAGTTTTCGTCGTAGTTAAGCAGGGCGAGTCTGCATAGTTAGAATAATCAGCTTGTGAAGCTCAGTATTTATTTGGGGGAATCACTGAAAGACTCCTCATAGTACACGATAATCATTTAGCAGCATTGATAAGATGGACCATCGCAATGTCATACCTAAGACCTTTTTCTTTTTTCTATGGGATAGGTGTTACTGCATATCCTTGATTATTTGTAATCATCTATTTGATATTATTTGAACTGTGTTCTCAGGCTTACGATTTCTGGGTTCGGTCGCAAAGGACCGAATGGTTGGCCCTGGATAGCTGCGAATGTGCAATACTCCCTTTTGAGGGCACCGGGTGGCCAATTGGTCTACGGCGCTCGTCTTTACCGATCACTCACATCTCACCTCTGTCCGCGTGTTATCGAGTCTCGGCTCAGCCAATGTGGGTACGCGAGAAAGCTTGTCAGTAGCTTCCCGTGGGTCGGTGGTTCTTTCAGGAGTGTTCCCGGGTTCTTCCTCCAACAAATATACTGGCCGCCATGTGTAGCCGATCGAGTGCTGACAAATGACGTGAACCCACAAAACCAAACCAAACTCTCTTTTGGAAACATCTCCAGGAGTGACATATAGCATCGAGACTGCTGCTCGTGCGGATGTTAGTGGAAGAGTTTAACTTCCCGATGAAGCTTCTTAGCTGTCATGGTAGCGTGAGTATATACTTTTGAGTTGTAGTGTAGCCTGACATGGTCTGGAACCGACTAAGTGTTTTGGGCGCTGCTTAGTTGGACGTCGTATTGGAAAGACTTGTGGTTGGTAGAGAGGATGTGATATCGGGGGGCTTGTCAACAGTAGGAAGTTGAAATTGTGCGATGGTTTATCTGAAAACATGTTGGACAGTCAATACGAATCGACATCACTCTATCTTCATCGTGGTAGCAGGAGGTGCATGCGTGTTTGACCAGTTGTTAGTTGTCGCCTGGTTGTACTGGAGATCTTCGATGTATAGGCATTGTAGCAGCAGGAAGAAGCTGTGATTTTGTTTCAGTTTAGTTAGGCAGCTTGTCGATCTTGATCGGAGTTACTCTGATGTGACTATCGTCTTTTCTTTTTGGTGTTTTTGGTTCAATTGAGTTTGCTTGAGAAAATCCTGATGTGTTTGAATAGACATGCAACCTGCCATTAATATACGAAAATTTGTAGTCAAAGCAATGTCATGTTTGATTGAATTTAATGTAGTTTTTGGTCGTTCTTTATATCGACTTTATGTTTATTCGATGAGCGATTATACTTTAACTTTAGTTTGATGAAGAGTGGCGGATCTAGGGAATCAGATCCATTGATTCTGAGTCAGATCTGTAATCATATTTGGGGATCACGAACCGGGTTGGTGGTTGATTCTATGGTGAGTAATCAATTGTGATTTATGACTGCAGGTATAACGGTTGTGATTACTAAGGGACGAGTGATTTTCGGGGATGTGAGTAATGTAATAAACCTAGGGTATATGCTATTTGTGTTTACGTCTCCGTTTATAGCTTTATTGCATTTCAGTGTTTATTTGTTGATTATGGGGAGTCGATGTTGGGAAGATATGTCTCAAACCGAGTTATTAACCAAATTCTACAAATATGAAGAAGAAACAAATCCATGCCAAGTGGGAAATCAGAGTTTCGTGATTTGTGGTCATTAGGTGATTAGAGGAACATTATTGGCAGTATTTGAGCATTTAAGAACCCATCAGTTGAAAACGACTTTTGTCCTGAAGTCCTTGGAAATAAGGGAAACGACCTGAAGCCAGACTGACCGTGGTGAGCCTCATTCCGTGTTACAATGCAAACATTATTTTCCCTTCTGGACGTTACGTCTCAATATTGCTGTTCAAAACAAACAAATAAACTTAATCACTTTGAATAACTTAACAGAAGTGCGTTATAAAAACAGATTTCAGAATAAATGCCGTACTTGGTCCGTCAATAAATTTGAAATAAAACGTTTGAGTGCGCTAATTTTGCTAGCTTCTAATTTAGTTTGACCCTCAAAATTCATAATAAGTAAAGGGGTACGCAGAATAAGCAAAGGGGTACGCAGAATTATTGGGCGATGACTCCTCAAAATTGAACACTAATAAGGGATTCTATTTAATTTAAGTAAATCTGCGTAAAAAGATTGTACACAGAACAAGTATATCCAATAAATTAGATTTTGGATTGATAGTGTTGTCTGCTTTCTTTTTCAAAAGCAATTTCAGTATCTAATATCTTATAGAAGATTGATATGAGAGAGAGAGAGAGAGAGTCGTATTTATGGAAGACATTCCTTTCTTATTAATATCGATGCTATTTGAATCTTATTGCAACTAATGCAATGCCTGTAACTCCACGATTTGTAATATTTTATTACATTTTCTCACAATTGTATCTAAATAATAGCGTGATATCTTCCGTCTTCTTTTTTCTCCTTTGCCTTTTGAGTCCAAGTACAATTTATTTTAAAAATAAAAAACCCAACAACATACGTGGTGTAGAAATGAACCCCATTACAAGACTCATCCTTCATAGTTTTATCATATTTCATAATTGTGCAACATTTGACGAATCGCCATGACCGAGATAACAATGTCTTTTCATTAGCACAACATTTTATCTTAACTAGAGATGGAAACGATTCCAAATATCAACAATAATTATACCTCGTAAAAGTAACAGTGTCAATGAATGGAGTACAGAATGCCACGTATCATAAAAAAAAAATCGTGTCTCCCTCACGCGATTGTGTGTCTGCCTCACATAATCGTGTTGCCCTGTCTGGTTTGACTCGGTGTAATAAGCAATATATTACCCTTACTTGCCCTCGTGGAACATGACTTGACTTGGGTGAACAAATCTTCATATTTCATCATCCACCCATTTCCCAACATCCCCGATCCCCCACTCTCCCTCCCTCTTTGCTGCATTCAGGATTCAAAACTTTCATTGTTATCTACTCAGCCTCTGATACATCATGACAAACATTACAACTCTCCCTCAGTTGGTATAGATGAAGTTTCAGGTTACAAAGAAAAGTCTATATTGCTTTGAAAATGTGACCTTTGACCCCCACCCCACCTCACCTGGGGGCTGCGTCCAAGATCCGAAACTGTTATTGTCATCTACTCATCCTCCAAGAGCATCATACCAAATACAAACACTCTCCCTCAATTTATGAAGATGTAGTCCAGGCTGCAAGAAAAACAGAATATTTTCGATCGATATTGAAAGTTTAATGTAAATTGATTGAAAAGCAATTCAGTTATTACCAAATGCATGTTATTTTGTGCAAACTATCCTGGTCTCTAACCATTAGGACAGCAGATGTCCCTTTAATCATACAAGCTCAGCGCAACAAGCGAAATTATGTAACGGATCGCACATTGAACGGAACAAGATTGGATAGCGACCCATGGGAATTTGGAATCGACAGTAATTTACTGACAGCTGGTGGTAGAGTGGTGATGTTTTGGGGAATCGTCAATTATGCTTCGAGACATGGTTTTACAAAGCCAAATCGCTCCTTAACTGTAGACACAAAATCTCTGCTAAAAAATTGTACACTCTTATTGTGTTCAAGTTGTTTATTGGCACAAAACAGTAAGTCGGCTTCTTGCCATAATATAACATTTACAGTATGTGTACAACGAGACGAGCAAGTAATAAACAATAACAAATTGCAAAGACCTATCAATATCTATCAACGATCTACGAATTATCGATTTTCTTGTTTCCATACCAATGTATACAAAAATTGCCAATATATAATGATTAATCCAGTCGATGGATTTGTTAATGAATATTTTAATTTTTCTATTGTGGAATTCATATAATATCATTGGTAGCGACTTTCTATATCGTCTCGAAGCAGAGCGTACAAAAAAGTGATATTCGATTTGATTTTGATTAAAAAGTTTACAGATTCTTTGATTTCTATCTATGTTTTTAAATCTTCCGGACTAAATTAAAAGTTGATAAGATGCACATCTAAATCTGGTCAGGGCCGGCCTGTATTTCTCCAACGGAATACAAGTTAAATATATTTCAACTTTGAAATCAGTTTTGAATACCCTATCCTATACGCATAAAGTTTTGATGAAACTGCTGAGTCTGAAAACCAAGTTTGAATATATTCATCTTCTATTCTTCTAGTCATAGCTTCCAAAGGCAAATTTAACCAATCATTTTCTTTCCCAGACTACTGGAAAAACCAAGATCAAAAGCTAACCTTCGATAGCAAAAAACCATCTTGCAAATTTTAAAAATTTTCAATACCAACAGACCTAATAACAATGTATAATATTATACCAGTATTTTAAAATTCTTTGCTCTCATATCACTTTTAAATGTTCACATTTGTTTGCGCTATGATAATCCCATAAATCAAAACCATATGTAAAAGTATTGCTAAACCATGAAGTCAAATAAATACATTTTGCTCAGTTTCTTTCTTAGATTATCAAATAATTTCTGAAGCATATGATTTGCCTTTGAGGCTTCGTTTACAATGTTTTTTTTAAATCTTTTTAAAAACATTTTTATACGACATTACATTTTCCGTTATTACTTCGATTAACAACTAAGTATGTAAACATTTACCAATGATAAAGGTTCTTCACCATAAAAAATGACACATTGGAAATTGATGCCCACCTTAAAAATCATTACTTTTGTTTTATTAGTATTGACCTCAATGCCTCAGTTTTCAAAAAAATTATTCAATTTATTTAGCATGCATTGTTAACCTACATGTAATTTTAAAATCAATACAGTATCAGCGGCAACTAATAAAAGAAAAATAGTAATGTGATACATTTCAAACATTCCGAATTTTACTCTATTAGACTAAACTGTCCGTAATGGCCACTTTACGTATTTCTTTCTATAACTTCCGTTCTATAACTAGAAACATCCAAAATGTAAGTACTTTCTGCAATGTATCTGCAATTTGTTTATTACAAGAGTTGTAATATATTCATCTTATATTCATTGAAGAATTTGATACTTTTCCTCTCAAAATACGTACACCTCAATTCTACATATTGCCCAAAACTCATAAAATTCCTGATCATACGTTACCTTTAAATTATCCAGGACGACCAATTATATCAGGTTGTAATTCATATACGGAGAACTTATCCAAATTTATAGATAGTATTTTGCAACCTTTAATGAAATCACTTCCTTCATATATTAAAGATACTACTGATTTCATAAAAAAGTTGGTCTATTCCACAACTATCTGATAATTCCCTCCTTGTATCTTTAGATGTAACATCATTGTATACAAACATACCGCATGCAGATGGTATTAAGGCGTGTAAATATTTTCTTGACAACAGTCTTAATCATAACAGACTATCGAGTGAAGATATTTGTAAAATAATAACACTTATCTTGGAATATAATAATTTCCAATTTAATGGTACCAATTACATCCAAATAATGGGTACGGCAATGGGTAGTCCTATGGCTCCTTCATACGCTTCCCTTTTCATGGTTAAATTAGAACAAGATTTTCTTGAAAACGAGAATTTGAATCCCACTGTTTTGTTAAGATTTTTAGATGACATCTTTATGATCTGGAACCACTCAGAAGAATATCTACACAAATTTATTAATAGCCTAAATAATTTTCACCCCACAATTAAATTTTCTTACACTGCTTCCAGTACGCATGTATCATTTCTAGATGTAAATGTGATGAAAAATTCTGATAATACTATCTCTACAAATGTTCACTTAAAAGAAAGTAATATCCACCAATATGTGGAATATTCGTCTTGTCATCCCAGGTCATGTAAAAACGGTATACCTTATAGTCAGGCGAAAAGATACCGACGTATCATTTCAGACGATTATCAATTAAAACATTCTTTAAATGAATTAAAAACATATTTCCAAAAAAGAAATTATCCTATACATGTAATAGAGTCTGCTTTAAGTAAAGTCTGTATTCTTACCCAAAATGATGCTTTAAATACAGCAGAATGTACGAAAGATAAAAATGTAATTCCTTTCATAATACAATATAATCCTTCATTGCCAAATATAGGCCTTACAATTAATAAATATTGGAGTCTCCTCAACTTCTCAGATAAAAACAGCGTCAAAACACTTTACAAGAGCAAGCCTATTCTTGCTTATAGAAGACCTAGGAATTTACAAGATCTTTTGATCAGAACTAAACCGACAGAAAATTAAAAAAGATGTTTTTCATCATTTAAATGCAACAGACGTAGGTGCTCTCAATGTGCAAATATTAGAGAAAGTACCTATTTTAGTAGCTCCAATACTAAAGAAATGTTTTTTCTACGTTATAACACTGACTGCATATCAACTGATGTAATTTATTTGATAACCTGTAAAAAATGTAACATGCAATATGTTGGACAAACACTTCAACAAGTTTCTAAGAAAATGAATAATCACCGTTTTCATATAAAAAAAATTGTTCTCCTCTAATGTTTCAATACATTTTAATACAAATAATCACTCTTTACGTGATTTTTCTTTCATGCCAATCGATATTGTGCACGGCGAAATGAACAGACTTATTAAAGAAAGTTATTGGATTAATCGGTTAGATACTTTGTATCCCAATGGCCTTAATACTAAGCCATTATATAAAATTGTATAGATTTTTAGTGGAGGAATTTATATATTGTATACATGTGTATGTATGTATGTATGTATGTATGTATGTATGTATGTATGTATGTATGTATGTATGTATGTGCATGTGTGTATGTATGTATGTATGTGTGTATGTATTATGTGTGTATATATATATATGTATATGTGTATATGTATGTATGTATGTGAATATGTAATTATATATGTGTATGTATGTGTATGTATGTATGTATATGTATATATATGTATGCATATAATATTTATATAAAAATATGTAGTTATATGTATGACTGTTAGTCTCTACATTATAATCTCATTACAAGAGTTGTAACATTTAGACGGTGAGTTAAACTGTCTTTCATTAGTGCATAAAGATTATCATGGATCAGGTGTATCATCGATTCAATCTTTTAAAGATATTCACATGGGTGGACCTTGTGGGGGGGGGAGAGGCGGGGAAGGGGGCGATCGTAGATCTCTTAAAAGTGTTATAGAAATACAAGATAATCCCAGATTAATATGTATTACAATAACGACAGGTGATTCCTCTTTGCTTTTTGTAAATGCCTATTTACCTTGTGAATTAATTGAAAATTTGGCGGAATTTGTCGATTACTTTGGAATAATAATGGTATCAACATATGCATTAATATAAACTAGTTAAAATAATTGTTAAATAAAATAATAAGCAAGGGTGCGAGTGATTCACCCTGCTTTACACCAATAAAAATCAGAATATTGAATTGACTTTCTCATAGATTTCTTCAAAGCATCTAAACAAATGACTTTTAGCGCTGCAGAGATAACGTACTTAGTTTTGTACCTCTGAAATCCGGATTGGATCTTCCGTGGAAAGCATAAGTAGTTAATCATCCAAAGTCGTTTTTGTATGCACCGCAACAATATGTGAAAGTGGCATATAGTGTTATTTATATCCGTCCGTCCGCCCGTCACACGTTGCTAACGTTTCTAATTAATCTTATGTGCACATATTTCTTGCGAGTGCAATACCATTCTATTCAAAAGAGATTAATCTGACCTATATTTTAAAAATCACCCTTCCAGCAAAAGTTAAGACATATTTCGCACTACAGTGAATTGTGTAAAGTTTAACATTGATATTTAGGTCTGTTTATGATGCAATACTGTCTACATGATCCTACGATTCTGAGAGTGCATGCATTCTTGGTGAGTGCAACATCTTGCTCAGAAAAAGGTAGGTAAATGTGACCTATAATTTACTCCTCAATGACTTCGGTTAAGGTTTGCATAGTAACTTTGGATACCAAGAGGGTGGTGGGGCATTCGTGTGTATAATAACCACATTTTCCGTTTCTTGTAGGCCGTTTCCCCCATATCAGTTTCAACCTCACGCCACTACCTTACCCGTCAAGAGTATTTATATTATTTTCTTTCAGAATTATACTTGTGATTTATGTCAAACAAGAATATCACGAAATTGGAATTCAATCATACCATCTCTATTTTAATGCTTATTGTTTGTTTCAAACTCACTCAGAGTCATGCTAAATAGACCGCTAGATAGTAGGCAAAGAAATTTTTCTTCATAGATAGCAACAAAATTATGCATAAGGACACAAGGTTTTCTTTGTTAATGATTTTTTTTTCATAGAGGAAAACACAAAATTAAGAACAAAAGTCATTATTCTCCCTTTGTCTATGTTTGTTATAAATGGCACAGAAAAAAAAGCAAAGAGTGTGTAAATTATTTTAGGAAGGATATATTTTAATGAGAATTTTCCCAATGATGAATGTTGCCTAGATGCCACAAGCCAAAATCGACGGGAACATGTCTTCTCAAAGTATGTCCTGCAAAAAAAAACCTCAGACATGAAACATTTTACACCAAAACATTATTGAGATAATCAGTAAAAATATAAATGCAAACTGTTACCTGTTTGGCTGCCAAAAATGTAACGATGAAGTCACTCAAAGCTTTTCACCCCAAGTAATTACGTTCGTTTTCTTCTACTTTTTACCATCATCATCATCTTCTTTTCCTTCTTCCTCTTCTTTTGCTCTCATTCATGTTGTTATTCTGCAAGCAGGAGCAGCTGCTGGTATTTTTGTGGAAAAGGAGTAGGACGGGGTTCTTGCACGATTCATCTCCCAACGTACTGAATAATCTTTATCACATTCAACGCGATAAAAGAGAGACTGAAAATTGAATAGCTTGAGTGTCCTGCGCACAGTTATTTAGAGGAAAGTGATGTATTACTCTGCAAATGTAATCTGTTGATTGATTCAATGCCACAAACATGGAAGTGTAACTGATCCGGTCACAAAGATAACATGTTTATAGTCATGATAAAGAATTGGGCAATTTATGATAGATGTAAGCAATATTACTATTGAATAGACGAAAGCGACACAACGTCGCCGGATTAAAGTCAGCCACAAGTAGAAAAATGTTGGCGGACAAAATATATTGTTGTATTGAATCTGGAAAATTTCTGTAAAAAGCGGATAAATTACTGCCCGTTTACTATAATCAAACTCCATTCAAAGCCATAAGAGTTGACCTTGCTGATATTCACGGCGTGTTTTCTGATCAAAGATACCATTCTACGCTTAAGAACATTAGTTGAATTGAGTTCATGCTTGGGTATGCCCATATTATTTGTCTAAGATTAAGTTCAAATTTTTATTAAGTTCCTAATCCCGATGCGACTGAAAACATTGTCGTCATCAATATCGTGGTGGTAGAGAAGGAATAAATAAATAAATAAATAAATAAATAAAATAAAATAAAATAAATATTTTTATGCTGACAACTAGACGTGATCTAGCAATCAAATTCGCATTACTGTGATAATGATATTTTTGTTATATACCTATCAATTTTCAGAAAATTTAATAAAATCACTATATGTAGCTCAAAAACACAAGAAATTGCTAAAAATTTAAATCTCTTTAATACGAACTTCATCTTAAAGCATAAACCGAATTACTTTTTGAAAGGCTGACGTGCGCGTAAATATTAGTTTTACGAATGAAGCTTGTGAAACAACGCTCACTCAGTTTGACTACCATCACTGTCAATAACACGAATTCTTCGACGCTTTGGGCAGCGGATTCATTTATATGATTTTACAGTTATTGTGCAGTTCTCAAATTTTGCATCACGGAAGATTTCACCAGCTGAATGACTGGAAGTTTCTTTCAGAGGCCAGGTTGAATGCGGTTGACATTGTGAGAGGTTCCGATGGGAACTTGATATGGGAATGACAACATTATTTTTGACATTTACAACAGGATTGGAGAAATTGTTTGAACATGATGATTTGTTGCAGTGAATGTTACTCATGTATAATTTCAAATTCATCCATTATGAGTGAAACTCACTAACGTTACCATTTATGAACTATAATGTTTTGGTACGCGATTTCCGAATATGATCTTGTTTCAGACGAACATTTTGGCTATATTTTACTACTTAAAAATAAAGGAATAAATGTTTTTTAATTATTGTTGTGACAAAAACATGGTTTAGACTTTTTAGATATTTTTCATATTACGCAAGGTTTCTTAATTAACGTTGCTGTAAGAGTGTTGGCATTCCGTCGCTAGGGGCGCTGCTATTGTCAGGAAACCTCGAGGATGAAGTAGCTCCAGGTTCGTTTTGAGAGTTTGGTGATACGGATTTAGAAAATGACAGTACAATTCTGGCTCTTTCTTCCGTAGAAAATTGGTAGGTATATAATAAAGTAAGTTATAAGCAAACAAATAAGAATCTATAAACGTGACAAAGATAAACATCGCAATTATTACATGTGTAATATTTCTCTGCAGTGAATTTTTGGAAAAATTATATACCGTTGATTGCTGACCATTCTAATTATCTAACTACTTGAACCTTCGGTTAAGCAAATTATGGATGGCAAAAAGATGATCGTAAATAATGCCACTTTATAAGTGGGAACTTCTATATGTATTACTTCTTAAATTGCTTGCTTGGTTTGTGCTAATTGGTAACATTTAAATAATTAAAATAAATATTAGACTTAAGATTTAAAACAAACTAACAAGCGGAACATTTTATTCTTCTCCTTCGCCACATATTAACGCTCTAGTTAAAAAGACATTACAGAAATATTTAAAAAAGATAAAAAATATAATACATAGAAGACATATTTGATATACAAGTCAATGAGAATTTTTGATAATTATGTTTGAAAATTTGACAATGATAAATCAATGAACAGATACAAAGCACTGCGTGACATGAAATTTTGGAAAAATTAATAAAACTGTACAGTATGATGGCAAAAGGTGGATATGAAATATCATATTGGCATTTAATTTTATATTTTCAAGTATGCGGGAGTTAGTAAAATCAATGTACAGGTTCCACATCTACATTTAAATACAAAAACTGTTGTCTAAATGCTTAATGCCATCTATAATATTTTACTGGGTTTCTCTCATTTAAGTTAGGGTTACATTTAAGCATGATAATTTTAAATGAGAAGAAGATTAGAAAAATAGAAGAAAATAAATTTCCTGAATGTTTCCAATCGCTGCAGCTATAACTACTCCTGTCATAACTGGTGTAACAATCTATTACGAAATTATCATGTTATGATGCTCTTTTACTAACATCCAATTTATGATATAGCATTTAGTGCTAAACGCTATTTGGATCTCAAACAAAATGCAAATTTTTGTAGTTAACGGATACTCTATTTCTCTTGTAATATTAGGACCAAGAAAATTAGATCTACTTTCTATTTAATTTTTCATTTATCCTTTAGCGAATACATTGATACATTTATAAATTTAACTTAACGTTTATCTATTTCAAGTCTGTATATCTTTTTAAAAAAATGTATCATTTAATTTAAATATCTGCCTACCATTTGGTCCTATAAAATAACCTCTAATCCACATATAATACAATATCGTACTTAGTCTTTGTTCTAGGACACAAATTTTCTTACATCTGTAACCTTCTATAAAGATGTAAGGACATTATCTATTGCTATTTTTATAATTGAAACGAGTTTTCAAACCGTACTCTAAAAATGAATAGATTTTATTTGATATTTGTAGTATCGAAAATGAAATAAACATACTTTTTTTATCTATATTGTGACTATTTATGACAACTACTTCTTCCAGAACTTCTGGAGCAAGACCATCTGTTGAAGAAAGCTTGAGTAAAGATTTAGTGAATACATCACGATCAGATGACCTACGATGCACACTGGCATCTACACATTTCGTAATCACATGGCTGCGTTTATACTATACAAAGAAGTAGACGTTCACTGACAATACTGGTGGCAGTATAAGAACATGGTCTGCATACTCTACTCCTGTTCATAAAGTTGCTGCATGATTCTCTCTTGAGCTTGACCTCTTTGTTTTTCGGCAAATGCTTCAATTCTTTCATTGCTATGACCACGCTAACTATGCCAGGTAGGGTTGTGTTTACCTGGCTGAGATGAACCAACTACCTGACGAAGTAAAAGATGCGTTCTACAAAGGTAACTTTGTTGTGAAGGAATCCAACCAAAGATACAACCAAGTGGACCGTGACCACAGTCAGGAGTGGCTAAATGCAGCAGGAAAATGGTGGTGGTATCATAGGAATTACGAAAATCAAGTCGGCATTGAACAACTGGGCTCTGTGATTTAACTTCAGGGCGTGAATTGCAACCAAAACGAGGGCACTGTTCATGATTGGGCATGATGACCAAATGATTCATAATGAAATCACTCCAGCTAGAATTAAACGGAACAATGAAGATTAAAACAACATTATGTCAGTTCTACAGAGATTCAACGTGTTTGGACCAAACATATCCTGTGATGTTCTCCAGAATATTGTTACTAATGTTCAGGAAATCAGACAAGTATAGCTTAACACTTCTCTGAAAGGAAAGACTAGTCATGTCTGATGATATTCATGAACAAGTCAAGTCAAAGGCACTGACATTCTCATTCTTCTATGAAGTAAATACATAAGCCAAGGGAAAATAATCTACTATGAAGGCAGACGGGAATATACTTCAGCGCCTCATCACTGCCTACGAGGCCGATAGGAACGTAGATCTGTACAAGATACTACGACATGAGCTGAGGACTATGCCCTTGCATACACAAAATGGCTGTCTAAAAGCTGGCAACAAAGCCATTCAAACCGATGTGATGACCAAGGGTGTGACCTGTCCACCAGAGGTTACCCTTGATACGTCTTGCCTGGTGATAGATGTCCAAGCACTTGGAAAACCTGCAAGAGTAAACTGGAAGATGAATTTGTCGAATTTTTATTCCTGCCGGAAGACCGTTTGACAAGAGCGATGCTACTTTTGATCAATATAGAGATAATTCAATTTAAAAAGGCTGGGATAAGGAACAAACGCTCGGAACATACAGGCAGGTCACTCGGAAGGCATCATTGGAAAGGTTACAGGCTAGCTTTGCTAGACTGCATGGTTGAAACTTATAGCTGTCCATAAACTGGAGCTGGCCTAGGGAAAAGGACATACAATTTTCCATGTTGCTGGGAATGGCGTTAATGTCTGTCACTGAGGCCGTTCCTAGCCTCTCCATTAGCAAGTAGTGGAATACGACGGGTACCTTGGTTTTTTTCCGGGCTTAGTCGCAGCTGGAGGTTACAGCTGTTATGGGCGGTGCCTCGATATTGGCTGGTGATGTTGGCAATGGTCTCTCACCCGGTCCTTTCCTAGAAGCTTTCAGCAGATGTGGCATACCCTAGCTTCTTTAAACGCCAACAAGGCTGGCGCCATCACTAGAGAGCAAGGGTTAGCTAATACCACGCGGATGCCTACCATCTCGTTCTTTAGGCTTCTGATCGAGTTGGCTACGGCGTCGTTTCCTCGGTAAGACACAGGCGTATTGGTTTTACCGTTGCATCGTTGAACTACGTACCAGAAGCCGCATGGGGGTTGGCTGGCAGTTTTATAGGTGTCGCTGTAGGTAGGGTCAACCACTTCCCTTTTCACAGGCACGTTTAGGGCCTCCAAGTCCGCGTAGACGGCATATGGTACGGGCATCTGATTCAAGATGTGCTTAAAGTATAGCTTATTCTTTCCGGGCTCTGGTAGCACGGTCCTCTTCGGTTTCGGGCCTGTGCAACGGCAGTCTTTTACATGGTCCTCAAGAAGATCGGACCTGTAGAAAAGGTTGAGGCATCGGAAGCGAACGTGATTTTGGTGCTAATATTTGCTAGTACTATACTCCATCCATTAAAGATCTTTAATCCATACTTCGTGCTACCTTTCGACTTCAGTGAGTAGCAACAGGTTTACGGTCTTGTCTAAAACCTTTTCGGAGACACGTATGGTGTAAAGCGCATAGTCCAATCCAAAGACGTTGACAGCCGTGGAGACGTTATGGCTCCCAAACTTAATAATGGCTGACACCTTCATCAGAAACTTAAGATTACTAAAGCATAGCTTTGTCTGATTCATACTGTACTTGTTGGTGCGCTCGCATCAGTGGGGTATATATTCAAGCATAGGTTGTCCGGGTTTTTAACGTTTATGATGGCCCCTTTGGGGATCCAATTGGGCGTGGGAATGTGCCCTTGGTCTCAAAATGGGCGGTACTGCGAAATATGCAGCTCTACCGACTCGCACTTCACTAGTCGCCAGCCTAAACCTTTGCCCTTATACTTTTCCAGTCTCTGCTCAGTATCCGCCATAGCCCCTCATTGTCATCCCAGTGAGGTGCTATGCATATGCTTGCATTGTAACAATATCTAATTGCCATACAGAATCAACATGAATGGAAATCTTTATTGATCATGTGTATATACTGCTCGATTTCCACTTAGGTATACCGGCTCAAGGATGATTGCCTCTTTGTCTGCATGGTTTTGAGGTCTTTCTGATCTCCTGTTTAAGAATATCTACTACGCCTCGGGTCATGGCTTTGAGTAGCTTAGATAGGTCGGCTTCTAGCGGATAGCTGGGTAATACATTAGCTCGATAATCCACTACGGTTTTCCTTTTGCTCTCGGAGATTTAACCCTCCTTAATCAGAGCGTTCATTCGCTCGGTGCTAGGCATTTTGATCCCTATTGTGTATCATTATGGGTGAGGCGGGGATATGCTCCAGCTTTACTCTAATAATACAGATGTTTGTCGCTTTGCGTGACTTGGGCATAGGATGACCTTTTCGATGTAGCTCCCTAAGAACCTTGCCTTTACTTCTATGCGTCGCAGCTTGTTCGCTTGATGGCCCCCTCCATAGCAGTTGCATATTCTGTCATCTTGTTTGTCATATAGAGATAACGCCTCCTCGTAAAATATCGCCTAAATATCCTCTTCCTTTAAATCGTCTACTTTATATAGACAACTGGGTCACCTTTTTAATAGTACCTCCGTAAAATAAGAGAAGTAAACAAATACTCTTCTAGTTTGAATTCCTAACCGTCTGATATATTTTAAATTTGTGCGATCCGAAGGTATCAATTTTCAGCTATCCAATCAATGACCTTAGATCTATCTGCACTTTGCTAGCTTCAAACAGAGTCTTGTCTATCGAAGTATGATATGAGTTTTTATATCCGTCAATTAGTTTAGGCAGTATGTTCAAACATTGTTTGTTTCTACTTGCGTAAAAAAATCCACAATCTGGTTTTCATAGTTCTATAACAACATATACTTTCTCCACAACATATACTTTCTTTCCTGAATGAGCTGAGAAATATGAAATGTTTTATTTCTCTAATAACTTTACGATTGTAAAATATTTTATCTTGATTTAATTGTATTTTATTTGGTTCTGGTTTTCGTTTTTTAAAGATACTCTGAAAGTTTCGGGTTTGTCATTTTACTTGTAGTTTTAAAATTTATAGCCCACGTATATTTAGAGAAGATATATCTATTACTGTCAAAAATGTATTCATATATATCGTTGTTATCCATATGCTTGCATTGCAACAATATATAATTGCCATACAGAATCAACATGAATGGAAATCTTTCATGATCATTTGTAGGTAGATTGCTCAATTAACCATTTTTTAAACTTAATATATTTTATTTCCTTTTTGTTTGTTTTATTTGTTTCCATAAATGATTTAACTTATTGGAGATATAATTTTCATATTTTTTCATTCCTATATTTTCACATGTGAAAAATATATCCTTATATTTTCACATGTGAAAATATAACATTTCCCATCATGCCATGCGACAATGGATTGTGTGTGCCAACAAAAGTTATGCCTGTAGCAACAAAAACGAGCATTTTGTGAGCTAGAACAAATAAATAGATACTGCATTACATTTCAGACATGGAAATTAATTTTTGCAGACGAAATTTTAGTCGACGCCGTTCGCGTCACTATGAAGTTATTTCCCCTTACGTCCTTGACAACAATGATAACCCCGCTGTGATGCATTGATGAATCGGACTTGCTTCGTGGACAAATATGATCAAATAGTTTACAAACTGTCAAAAATATTATTTACTGCGACAGATTAGGTCAACCCAATCATACCGCTATCTTAAGTCACTGATATTTATATGACCAGCCTATGAAAGTGAGGTGAATTTACGAAAAGAGAGGTGGGTGGGGGTAGAGTGTGGCCCTCAATAGTGAGTTTAATCTTCTAAACTTCGATTATGGAGCAACTTTGGTATATAATAAAAAGAAAATTTTCTTTTCCTGCGTTAATACCGGATATATTTCATCGTGTGGTACCAAAAACGGTATATTTTAACTCGTGGCTTCGCCACTCGTTAAAATATTACGTTTTTTGTACAACACGATGAAATACATCCGGTATTAACATAGGAAAAGAAAATATCCTCTATGTACTTCTGTAAGCAACCTCGCTATTTGTTTCCATAAATGATTTGTAGTTCTGTAAGTAGCCTGGCTATTTAGTTCGTACTATAAAAACCTAAGATACTCTTCCGTGTCAGAAATCGATTTAAATTTAAATCATAATTTCGATTTGAATAAAAACTTCGAGTTGGCTGTTTTAAAAAGGTCATAGGTGTATTATTCGATTTCTTCCGTTAGGGAACTGTGTAAGTATCTGAAACGGGTGTTTATTTTTTTTACGTTTGAAAGGTGTCTAAGTATGATCTAAGATAGTCGTCTTGAAAAATAACGTGAGAAAAGATGTAGACATTTACTTAAATCAGGTAATTCGATTCACAAGGTGTCACAAAGGATTAAAAATTAGGGCCATGCACTATTTTTTCTATGGATATGAAAACATTTGTCAGCTGTAAAAATTTACAACATAGATGCAAATTTGTTAATGTCAATGTTGTAGTAAACGGCAAACAGGAATTTTAATTTCACCTCTAGACAATTTGTCTGATGTTCTATCCGAAAGTTTATGCATTTATTCCATTTATTTAAAAATCATTTCAGTTTTTAAAAAAAGAAACTTTTAAAGGCATATATACAGCATTCTTGGAATCCTGCATATAAACGGTTGGATTTATACTTAGACGCCTTTCAAACGTAAAATAAATAATATATTGACACCTTTAAAACGTCAAATAAATAAATATCGAAAATGAAAATGAATTTTCTTAGTATCTCTAATAATTGTATCCTTTATGACCGTATTCTTATATAGTTGCTGTCTGTCTTCTTTAACTGAAATAATGAAATGAAATGAATTCTTAATGACATTATGCATTAATGATGAAAATAACTTTCATTTATTTACTTACTTCACAAACCCCGAATGCAACCTATATTTTTAAGCCTAGAAAGTGTTTGTATGTGTTTCTGGGTTGAACTGAGGTTAATTCAAGAATCCAGCTTGGAAGTATTCTCGGACCAGTTTTATTGCTTGTTTACACTCCATTTTTGGAGATGACGCAAAAACTATTTAAAGATACCAGATCAGTCATATTGCTAAGTTTGACCAGAGGTTTTTTTTAGTTATGGATGGCATTTGAGTGTCTGGGTTCATCTGCAATTTTCCCATCCCACCACCCCCATGAGTGAGATGCTAATAGCTGAGAATGGTCATGTGCATTTTTCGCAAACTGCATTCAAACATTAAAAGTTTTGGCTTACAGTCTTTGATGTAAAGTTGAAACAGAAGAGACATTATGCAACTTTTCAAAGTATCCATGGAGATGAAGAGGTCCATGATGCCAAACAAGCATTATCGACTGAATCAAGAACGGGAGTTGGGATATAGTTTGAAATTGGAGAAACAATACACCCATCGCCCCCCAAAGATTCACATCAGGAGTAATAAACCACTAGGATGAATTACCAAACGAGGTCATCAGAAGAGATTATGTCAATAGTTTGAAGTCAACGTGGAATGAAACTTAGAAGCTGAAACATAGTACATTTGAGATTTAATATGTAACAAGTGCGTTTTTGAAGTGATTTGAAAATCAGTTAGAGACTCGTAATCAGAATTCTCATAATTGAACGATAATGTTCGTCAAACCAGTATATTTTGGAACAATATATCAAACTGGTCTTCACAAGTTGAAAAACTTACCGTGACAGAGAATACAAGGTGTGACTGTGATATTTACATTTTGAACGAAGCAGGAAGGGTATGTATTTCGATAAAGATAAACGTTAGGCGTTATGAAATAAAATGTGTAATAAAAAATAGTTAAATTTGTTACAGAGTTAATGGATATGCACTAATTTTCGCGGCAGTCCTATTTTAGTGACTTTTGCGCTCACCGTTACCCTTCTAATTCGAGTCTAGCGCTGAGTAATGATAATAAATTCTGTCCAAAACGCGGTTTTACCCATGTTTTTCGGCGATAACATTTTTGTTTGTAATCTGATAGAAATGTACCAGCGACAAAATTTGTTCAGGACAACTTCCGCCAGCTCCCTAATAAGCTCCGATTTTAATAGTAAAGATACATCGTTGATATTATTAAAATTACACCCACTACCTACGTTATTATTAATAATTAAATAATAATTACCCATAATATACCTTTACTACATTTCGCAAGTCCATATTATTGGTCATTTTGTATCCTTTGGGGCTATCTAGGAACTCGTTCATTGTAAGTGACTTTGTTTTAAGTAAAATAACTTCTTTTAGTCTGTGACATACCACTAAATTCATTTTGTTAATAATAATTATGTATACAGTTCACAATATGTACATGAGGAAAAATGTACTTTTTGCTTTGTAATATCCCTCGAAATTAATCTGTATTCCATAAATATGGCACCATTGAATAGGAATTGTCAATCAATACAACAGCACGTGATATTCTGTATTCTATAAATATGGCATCACAGAATATCAAAACAACATCACGTGATATTTCGCGGATAATGCTTCGTCTTGTTTCGTTTTCATAATGTTTTCAAGTACAAGCTTATCACAAGTAATGTATTTTAATAGAAAAAATAGCTTATATTAATTTCTTTGTCTAAATAAGCAAGTGTACGGACTTTCTATGCGAAATTGTCAAAATCTGCAAATTTGTTACCTGATCAACAACGCAAGTTTACATTCTATTTAAATGGGACCTTTTTACAACTTGGCGATAAATGTATTGAATCCACTTTTCTATCAGAATTTTAGAAACGTTATCTCCGAGAAACAGTTGAAAAACATTTTCTTGGAAACAGTTTAAAGTACAAAAATCAGGCGAGCTTATGAGTGCGCTGCGTAATAAATGCACGACATTTAGCAAATATAACAAATGTGCGATAACGTGGATGCGTCAAGTTAAATGCTCAGGCGATAGTTGGAAACTATATCAAGGAACTAGAATTTCAAAGAAAAATATCATGGATTAAATGTGTTTGCCCCCTTGCCTCCCCCCACCCCCACAAAAAAAGAGCTATAAAAAAGAAGTCTCCTATAAACAGGAATTACCTATTTCTTGAGCAAACCATATTTAAGCCAGAAGTCTGGAAAAGTGCAATAGTATATACAGTTAAATGACTATACAGAGCTAGTGTACAAGTAATTTTTAAGGAGCATCTTACCGGAGCTTTATGTGCAAGTCCATAAACATTGTACGAGAGAAGAACATCATTTTCAGATTATTACATCTGAGGACTTTACCATAAACATTCGGGTGACTGAGGTCAAACTATTAAAATCTATATCGTCAGACTTCATTTGGTTAATTAGCTTGGGTGATCGTGACAATATATAACGAGTAACTTTATGTTGCTTCACAATCAAATATCCAAATTTCGAACAACATTACGGTCTAATGGAAGGCGACAAAAGAGAAAAGGATAAAATTATGGCAAACTATTTTCATTTATATGTACCTAAAACAATAACAGAGGATCTAATCGCAATCCGGGAATCTTAGACAATTAAAAGATTTTTGGCTCTCATCAACGCAGTACAATCATTTTGATCCATTTAACTTATTATCTTATGCATCATCTTCTTCATCATAGTTGCATGCACTTCAACACGACATTGCTTCCTTGCAACGAATTTTAACTCTAACCTGTTATATATATATATATATATATATATATATATATATATATATATATATATATATATATATATATATATATATATATATATATATATATATATATATATATGATTGTCTCTTTATCTTCTCTATAGGCATGTTTCCTAGATTTGTACTAACATTTAGACCATTATCTCTTGTGTAACTTTCCACTTTAGCTTAAACATTCTGTTGTGCTCAAACATTATGGATTAATGGATTATAATACCGATTTAACTAAATTAAAGGGTTAACTATAATTTCATTAAATTCAAAAGAGGTGAAATGTTGTAAATATTCTTAATTTAGAAGGTGTCTGATTTTAGCGCTTTCTCGATTACATTTTATGTATTATTCCATGTTCAGAGCTAATCTTGAATGAAGGTGACATGCTCCACAGAACGTGTGATTTTTTTCACATGGCAACTGAAGACAAGTTACTGATTTTCTAACATTTTATTCCGATAGTAAGATTTACGGTATGAATGAAGTAAATTCACCTCCTCTTAAACAGAAAAAAACCTTGTATTTTCGACATTTTGAAACAAAAGAAAATTATTAGGTCTGTTTGGGAGATATGAACGTATTATTATTTCCTTTTCGAATCAATCCAGTGGTGTTGCAAATTTGCTTCATAATAATTTTTATTATATTTTAATTATGTTAAGAAAAATATGAATGAGAATAAATTATATTTAAATGTAGCCATAGAAGGTATGCATTTTTTGTTAATAAACATAAATGGACCAAAAAATGATGCACCGGAAATTTATAACGATATTAAACTAAACATACTTTTATTCCAAGATTTGCATCCAGATGCTTATATAGCTTTAGCTGGCGATTTAATTGAGTTTTGCATCCTGACATAGATATACAGAACTATGTGCATAGAAATAATCCAAAAGCCATGGATGCAGTGATTGGTATGGCTTTTGAGCTAAATTTAGTGGATAAGTGGCGAGGGTTAGATTTGGAAAGGACAAGATTTACATGGAGACTAAAAAGTCCATCCAAACAGGCAAGATTGGATCTCTTCTTAATTTAAAATAAACTCGTTTCTGAGATAAAATGGTAGATCCGATCACTATATGATTGTACTTAATTTCAAATCTAAAATTCAAGTAATATAAACCGTAGAGTTTATTGAAATTTGAGCAATTCACGTATAAGAGGCCCAGTGTTAAGTACAATTGGTTACAAATAAGATAGAAAATATTGGCAACCATGCTCTACGAGCATATACTGAATCAAAAATATAAGCAACATTCCTAGGTCTGACAATAATAGATGAATTATTTTATGACATTTTGCTTATGGAAATTAGAGGATTAAGTATATCACTTTCATTATAGAGAAAGAGAAAAAAATAATAATAGATACACAAATCTAATTGACCATCTAAACAAATTAGAAAAACAGGAGAATTACCCTGTAGATAATTTTGAAAAATTAAAAGAGGAGTTGCGAAATTTTGTATCCAAACTAACGCCACAGTTATTAAAAAATAATGGCTTTTTGACAACCTAGTATCACCAATTTTTGAATAAAACAAAAACTTTTTTGAATCTTTTACAATTACACAACTTAAATCAAGTTGATGATATTAATCTAGATAATCCATTTAAACAGTTTACGATATATAAACTTACTAATAATGAAACTTTCTATTTATTGAGGGATAAATTACTTGTAATGATTTAATTTGGAGCTTAAAGAAAGGTAATAAAAATGCAGGTTCTGATGGATTTAAGGCGGAGTTCTTTACGCTATTTTTCGAAAAAATCTCAATCACATTCTGTTTGGATATATTAATTGTAGCTTTGTTAATGATGAGCTAACAAGTATTTAAAAAGAAGGCTTTATAACTTGCATTCATAAAAGAAATGAGGATAAGCAGCTTTTAAAAAACTGGAGGCCAATATCACATAAACCTGCATCAGCAAATATTGCAATAGAAAATTATATAATTCTTGCCAAAATTAATTAATGCCGAAGAAGAATACAGAGCGATTGTACACAGAATGTTCTCAAAATTTCGAAAAATAAGTTTTGACACTACTTGCCATAAAATATGAAAAAAATCCTAAGGAAATGTCTGATATTAATTATAAAGATAAAGCTTTTGATATAAAGAAGTGACTGATTAAATCATATGCGCTACTTCTTCGCATGAAATGATAAGTGATATGCCTGTAAAGAACAAAAGTTTCATGTCCACGATACGAGTAATAATTCACCAAGGTTATACTAGGTGCAATATCCACTATATCTCTCTGCCTTTCTTTGTTTGGTATATGTTTCTTTATTCTACTTTTTCTTCCTGCTCTTTTTTGTTCATATGTTTTGGTAGTGTGTTTTGATCACAATACACTTGAAACGATGTTCTGATTGCATATCTTTTGTGTTTAGTGTCTGTTTTGTAAATCTAACATGGAAATTATAAGAAAGATTATAACCGGAAGTGTTGAGTAGTTAAGGACTGTACTTATTATTATGTATGGTAAATATCTAGACAAATTCACGTGACGGTCAAAGAACATGTAAGAAGAACATCATTTAAAGTGTACGAAGAAAGGACACCATATTGACCAAGGCCTTCTCATAGAGATGAGAAGGCCTTGGTCAATATGGTGTCCTTTCCTCGTACACTTTAAAGCTTTCAAAATCAAACAATAAAGAAATCAGTTAACAGAGCGGGGAGAAATGATCCAGTTTTAATCTATGACGCTCTCATATTGTCACGGGATTCACCCAGTTATCGCGAATAGATTTATCCTAACAAACAATTAATTTAGTTGTTTAATTCTTGATAATCTAGACGATTACTAACTTATCGTTCAACTGTGTTTTAAAAGCCGATTTCAAGCAAAATTAACGACTAATGCTGATTGTAAAATAAACAGCGAAACATGTGGTTGGTATTTGCCACGAAAAAGATTAGAGACTTATATTCCAGATAGACAGGCAGACTTCGTGCTTCTTTAGTCTTCAACACTGATTTTCTCTCATGATTTCAAAACACATTTGTCCCTATTATACATCTATGCACATCAACTGGTACATTCTTTACTATGCACAATCATACAAGTGCTCACCCTCCCTTTTCTAGTTATCATAGAAGATTGATGCAAGTTATTGGTGTTTACACAGAACAATCACTCTAAGTCGTCATCTATTATGAACCGTGAGGTATGGAATGACTTTTAGCAGATAAAAATAGAACTTGTGTTTCTCATAGAAAACAGAGATACAGTAAACATGTCCAAAACAGATCCAACCATGATATAAGTTACAAATCGTAGGTTTGCACATTTTCACATCCACTGATGTAAATTTGGATGCTGCTTGAGGACTTGTCACTTCCGATGTACACTGTTGTTAACAATTTGTAAGTGTTCAACTCTCAGGATGGCTCGCAAGACTGAATATTTTCTTTTTGGATACAAATAAATTGTAAAAAATATTGCAAGAAAACACACGGCGATTTGATTCAATTGATGTTTGAAAGAGAATTCAGGCTATTAATAATTCTTGTTAGTACTTTGTAGCAACATAAATTAAAATTTAATTATGTTGAATACATTTATCTATAATTAGACTACAATTCAGTAAGCATCATGATACATTTTCTCTCTAAAGCAAAATCTTTTATTATTATTTTAGAGCGTATATTTTACTTTTCTTTTAGAGCATATTTTTGACCCTTTTTAGAACGCAGATATCTTTAACACCTTTTACTGCGCACATTTAAATTTCTTCATTATCATGTTTTCATTCTACTACTACTACTACAAACTTAACAAAGCAATCTTTTAATACAGTGTCAGCTCTAAAAGATTCTTTTTGTCTTAAAAATGTGCTGATTGCTATCCATATACTGAGGAATATGACATATCTGTTTCCTAAAAAGCCAAGAATATTACCTTGTGTAGTCGCCAAATATCGTCACTAAACTGATCCTTCATGAAACTTCCGCCAAGGCGCTATATCTCATGGCTGACCAAGTTTAATCGCCATCCGGCGAGCTAAAAGTTTTGGATTTGATATGTTATCTTGGGAATATCCCGTACCAACAAGACTGGTTTAGGCAAGATATATGTGTTTATGTCGCATGTTATGCAGACAGGAGCGGCTGTCATTAAGAACACGGTGGTACCATGCAACTTAGTAAAACTGGCGCATGTGTTAGGATAAGGACAGCATAAGGAACGCTGAAACCAGGTGTGTCACGAAAAATTAATGACTGAATAGCTCAGTCATCATTAGAATGAAATCTACACGAATGTAGGTGGACGACGATGCCTTGACCATGACAAAGTTAAGGGGAAAACGTATTCAAGTTGTTGACGGTAGTCAGCGGTACTTAAGACAAACGCATATGGCTCGCTTGTCTATGCTTACGCCAGATATGTCGCTTGCTTTGATCAAAGAGCAGACCAGAGCGGGAGGAAAAGTTTTATGAAAAAAACTATATACGGAACTTATATCTCAAGGGTTTACGATTGAACCAAGACAAGACAGTGGCGCGCTTATTTATAAACGTGAATTTGAGAATAACCATGATGACGTAATTCTAACTCCGAATCAAAAAGTAAGTTAGACCTTTTTTTTAAACAATTTCCACGGTTTGCTGGCTAATACTATTAAACCTGATGGGCTTGAATTTTCAGAGAACTGATCAACAGTGCAACCTATTAAAGACAATTTGCAGTGTTCTTATGTCAACACAATGAAACTGCAAATTTTATTATCATAGGCCGTTTGCTCCGCTAAGGTACCTGCTAGGAAAACGCCTTTAAAATACGCATTTTTAACAACCACATGTTTTTCCCTCGTGTTCTGACGCGGCAAACCGCTGGGCCCGCAACTGGCGGACAGTCGTTCCAATTACATTTCTTGTTACGAACTTATCAAAATGAATACATTTAATGGTTATAACAAAAATCTGTACTTTGATGAGTCTGGTTAGGTTTTGTCAGTTTAACGACCATTTTGAGCACATAAACGGCGGCCAGTATATTTCGTGGATGAAGAATCCGGGAAGACCTGGGTACCAACCACAGACCCACGGGAAGCTACTGGCAAGCTTTCTCACATACCCACGTTGTCTGATCCGAGACTCGAACTCACGCGGATAATGGTGAAATGTGAGTAACCTGTAATGACGAGCGCCTTACACCAGTCGGCCACCCAGGGCCCTATCGATGAGTTTTGTACAATGTGTGATATAGTTAGATCTATTGAGATAATTTGATTCAAAGAGAAAATAACTTTATAAATCACCTTTACAACACACACACACTCTCTATCTCTTTCTTATATATATATATGGGTGTGTGTCTTTGATGGAAAAGGTAGAGGAAAACGGGCAATATGATGTTTATGAAGTCAATGTTGAAAAAACCTCTTTTTAATGCAAAAAAGATGGAACAGAATAATAAATATTAGAGTTGTTGAATGATAACTCAATAAGGTATATAAAACTAATAATAAGGGAAGGCTAATAAAAATCGCAATTAATAACGTTCTTTTTATTATGAAATCAGTTAAATGCAAGTCAGATACAAGTTGCTGTCTAATTATACGAGTTTAATCAAAGGGTCAAAATATATCAATCTATTTTAAAATTTGAATCGGAATTAACATTCTCTTACGTACACTTGGCCGATCTTCATAGAATTATTTATTAACAGGTTTTGGTTTTTTTTTCTTTTTTTATTATGGATTATTTATATAGATTATCATTTGCCTGGATTAAGAAACTATATGGACAGTGTTCCTTTTACAGTGATACAGCGGGCCGAGCAGATATGCTTATCCCCTCAGCTGTGAAGGCAGATGGCAAGAGCTGTGTGGACAGCGCAGGGCAGTTGGACATGATGGTCATCCACTGCATCCAGACTTGTCTCCACGCGTCTCGACATTGTCGTGCCACTGGATTCAGACAAATCTGGACGAGAGAGTGAGTTTGAGTCTGTGCAACTCTTTCGCACTTAAATCCAACTCACGCGCAAGTCATGACATTATTCACCTTCCTCCACCTAATACAAAGCAGCAGGTGTGAATAGCTGCAAACCTGCCCACAGGCAGCTTAGGGTATAGGGTCGCTTTTCACTGGACCGAAGCAGCAAGTACAACTCGGCAGCCGCTTGGGCGACTGAGCAGCCCCATTTAGGATCACACTGCTCACCTCCGTAGCTTGAGGAAGGGGCAAGAAAAAATTGTCCTAAACATTGCATGCTTTATCTTAATCCTCGTCAGCATATCTCCAAGCCCCAAAATCTAACAAGAAGACACAGGTGTCGCAACTCACCATCGGTGCCTGAATGTGCGCACACTAATGGACAGTAACATCATCTTCTTTGGTGACTTCAGTGCTAGAGTAGGCAGAGCACCAGACATTGCCAGGTGTGATTGAGTCGACCAGTGAAATAGTATTATCTTGCATTAGGATCGTGGTATTCAACATAGCAAACTTGTCTTGTAAGCTACAGTGAAATGTGAAAAATAAATAGTTTGCTTAAGTATTGAGAGCATCATTTGAACCTGTTCTTTGACCTGAGCAATCTTTCACTAGTTGCCCCTAGTTAAAAATAATGATGTCTTGTGTTATTTAAAAAAATAGATATCATTATCATGATGTAAAATTATTTGTACCTAAAATTTCGCGTATAAAAGAGATTGCAGGACACCCAAATGGGGTGAGGAAAAGGTATAATTGCAAATCATACTGCCTTGAAGGAGCATCAGGACCAAGTGGATTGACTTGTCCTGTCGAGATAACTTGAAATTTTGACTTAGTATCTCGAAATTTCGATTAGCATATCAAAATTTCAAGTTACTATCTCACATTTTAGGCTTAGTATCTCAAAATGTCGACTTAATAACTCGAAATTTCTACTTAGTATCTCGAAATTTCGACTTGGTAACTTGAAACTTCGACTTAGTAACTCGTCATTTCGACTTAGTATATCAAAATTTCAACTGAGTAACTCGACATTTCGACTTACATCCCATAATTTAATCGAAGAATTTAATCCAGATACATGAATTTCTTTCTTCAAAAAAGTTGTTGGACCTAAGCAAAGCCATAAACCCTTTAGGTAAGTAATAAGTAATGAAAGAACAGTTTAGATTAAAGGAAATAGTTCATTTTCTTATTCGCTCAACCTTAGGGATGTATTGGCAGCCACACATCGACAAACGATGCTGTTATATCAAACATTTGCCAAAGCACGTGCTTGGAGATTGTTTGGATTTAACACGTGGTGGAGAAATGGTTCCTGGGTGTTGGGGAATGTTTATATGTTCAAGATATATTTTATGAGAAGTAACATTTTAAATTGTATTTTAGATTCTGACTTTGTAATTAGCTGTCCGAGTCATAATAATGTCTTCTCTAGATGTAGAAAAATATGGTAAGAAACGTGAATTGTCTGGGCCAAATTAGCGAAACTGCCCCTCCCGCACCCCCCCCCCTCAGACTTCACCCTCCTGTTAATTCTTTATCGCGATTCGGTCTCTTTTGATCTTATTTCTATTGGTGGATGTCTAGTTACTTATTCAATAAACTGAATGAATAAATGATCGATTGACCCTTTGATTGATTAATTGATTGACTGATTGATTGCTCAAACTACTTAACTGCATGTGATCCATAAAACAAAGCTGA
This sequence comes from Margaritifera margaritifera, assembly GCA_029931535.1. NCBI lineage: Eukaryota > Metazoa > Mollusca > Bivalvia > Unionida > Margaritiferidae > Margaritifera > Margaritifera margaritifera. Next base: position 4,602,639 of record JAQPZY010001630.1, on the reverse strand, counting down.
AACAGATTTCTGTCCAGGTAATCGCCGCAGAAGTAACCGCCATGGTGGAGCTGCTTAAACAAGTCAATCCAAAAGCCTATAACCTCTTTTCGTAGCATACTCCATCAACATTATATTTTTTGGTTACTTGTGCTACGTACATAAAGCTTTGTTTTTAAGCGTATATATCAACATCTTCACTTCTCAAGAAAATTTGCATTTGTTGGACATGAACATTTTCTGTTCCGGCATCTGCTCGGATTCTCTCTGGACATCGGTTTCTGTTTCGCTCCAATGAAATATTCCGTGATTACGCTGGGATTATTGTTTATATTCCATGTTTCCATCCATATTACATGCTTAGAAAATCCGTCTATTTAACCATGCATAGCTATTCCAAAATGTTTTAATTTATCGATCAATATGCCAGATTGCGTTTGGTCCAGTACAGAGATGCTGACGTCGGCGAAGTCGTTTACTCAGTCTTGCTTGGACGCCTTTGCGGTCCACTATTTGTTGCAGTAATCGCACTGTTCTCTGAGAAACATTAGCCATTGTGGATACATTTAGAATGCATCTATCGGTATCCGTGTGATCGCCCCGAACCTTCAAATTTTTCCAACATAAACATATGTAATATCTAAAATATCTGGAGATTTTTTTCCTCCTGTGCAAACCATACCTTTTGGCTATCCTTTTCAAAGTTCGTATTCTAAGTACAATCCTATGTCGAGTTGCAAAACAATATAATATTTCTTGATTTGTAAGACCTAATCGGAAATAAATCTTGTAAAGTTTCTCACGTGAGTCCTCCATGTTGTGACCATTTCTTTTTAAAGTTTGTGTATCTGCACAAAGTAGCAAGAGTCATTATCTAAAAATTAGGGCTTATTATCTCGAAATATCGAGAGAATAACTCGAAACATCGAGATCCTAAGCCGAAATTTTGTAATAATACCTCGTATTTTTTAGATGCTTAGTCACAATTTTGAGATAGTAAGTCAAAATTTCGAGATACTAAGTCGAAATTTCAAGTTCCTAAGTCCCTGATTTCGATCACGCTTTTTCTTTGACCCTATGTTTTCGGTCTCGAATCAATGGGGAAATTCCACCCTTGGGATCAGAATTTTCGTTTCAGACGTTCGACAAGGCTTTGTGACTAACGCATGATGCTGACCCTCAGGTGGAATCTTCCTATCCTATAACGGTGCATATGAAGGATTACATTAATCTTTGAGACGTTAAGAATAAAATTAATCGAGAATGATATGACAGGGGTCTTGATTTCCACAGATTGCATACCTGCTTTTAATTTTGTAAATGCTCTAATTTCCGATGGTGTCAAGGCACAGTTATGATGAAGGAAAGTATATAATCAATACATATTTTTGGAATTTGGATGTGCAACAACATTTTTTTATATTAATACTTTAAACATACAAACATAAAAACTGAAACTTTGAAGTTCAATTCAAAGAATTATCCTATAAAATGAAACGAAGTGTGTTATATATGATAGTTTTGGCCGATATGTTCAAGTGAACAATCCATGTAGACTGTTACAAAAATAAAGTAAACAATATCACAAAAGTAACAAAAGCTTTTTAACAACCTACATGGGAAAAAGGAAATTACTAAACTGTCAGGTTAGTTAAGTTCTATCAAAAAAACGAGTGTAATAAGTTACAGCGACGATTCTAAATAAAATTTGTCACTGGCACTTTTTGTTTCTGTTACATTGCGAATTTTTGTTTAAAAAATATTATCATCGAAAAGTTTTACAAGAACGTAATTGCGCTGAGTTCAGGTAAGAGGTCACTTTCCTAAGATAATACTTCTTTGGAGACATCATATGAAGTCCTGTTTTCTTAATAGCAACTATAAACCGGACCATAAGTGAATAACCAAAGCTCTGGTATGATGACGTTAGGCGTGGACATAGTCCTATTTAATCTTAACTGAGCCACTGAAATGCTATGGAACAGTTGTTTAGGATTTTCTGAGATTTCCAATATATGTCTTTATTGGGAATATCACATAGGCCAATCTTCTAATTAGAAAAAGAATATTGTTTGTGTCTTTTCTATCATCATTCGCCTCAAGTAAATAGCAGAAAATGTGGAGAATTATGCCAGAAGAGCGAGCGATTTCAGATTACAATAGAAGCCGGAGAAGGTCAGTTTATACCATTTATATCATGATTTCTTCAAAATTTCAGTTACTCAGGAAGAGGTTCAAAGGCCTACATGTGAACTGGGAAATAGCTTTTCCTGTTGATCTATTGACCTACCTCAACCATTCAACTTAGTGCCTCTCCTATAAGTACGCTTTTTCAATCTTGAGTTTCTTTCCAAAAAACATTTGTTTTCAGTAATTTGATATTCCTATTGATTTTTTAAGATAAGTGGTACTATGGAACAAAAGTAATCCTGCTTAAGAAATGATGGGAAAAGAAAGATGATCTGGTTCTTGGAACATGTTCAACTATTTTATCGTATAAAACTGTTCCTGTAACTCTTTATATTTTTGATTCTTTACAACACGTTTGGGAAATTTCAATATTATTTTTGAGACGTGTGTGTGTGTGTCTTTCTGTTTATATTTGACTATGAGTTATATCTTGTATAGGTAATTTTACTGTTTTCAGCTCATCCCTCGTTTAGTGTATGCAACGCACTACTCTTTTCTCTTTGGGCTAGAGGACTGTATACTAGAAGATATGGAAAGCCGTATTCAACTATTTTGAACGTTCAATGGACGCCGTTGCTAATGGTCAACATAGTTTTCTTCTCGTTCGGACTTTACGTTTTTATGGACTTTATACATACTCTACTGCATAAATAAGTATGATAAATTTATCAGACATAATTACTTTGATATTTTGTTCCAAACCTTAACTGGATCGATAGTTACAGAGATTAGCGTGAAGAATACAAACATTAATTTCGTTTCATTTTCTTTTATTCCTGCGCGATATTACTAAGTGACAGAAAATCTATATACTAGAGGTATAATGTTTCAGATGATGAATCAATCTTTTTCGCAACAAATCACTATGTTATTAAAACTTATTTTATCACTCATAATTTGGGTATCTAAATTAACTTGTCACATGAATGATAAATTCAGCCTAGATAATTTAATCCTCGATAATTCAATCCTAGATTAAATTTCTGCAGAGATTATAATTAAGACGATTAAGATTTTATCTGTGCATATGTATTTTTCTGTTGATATACATTTATGAAAGTTCCCAATGCTTAGAAGTATATCCAACATAATGCGGATTATATAATCTTGAAGAATTTCTGAATTACATACTATTCTCACACACACACAAATATGATGCAAATCAAAATTATCACATCTGTTTCGCTAACGACAAATCGATAGCAAATCGAACGTCAGAAGTCGCAAACGAGTCTGAATTCGCGTGTGAGATATTTTTCTGATCCTAGCGCTACAGTCAAATTTCAGCCAATCAGATACCTGTATTCTAAATTTAAATTTAAGTCTGTTCGTGAAGCTAGGCCTTATCCTTTACTACAATACTAAAATGTACAAAATCTCTTTAATATAGTGAAGCTGTATTCATCACGTCGCCAACAAAGCTTCAATTACAAACTGAATATTAAACAGAAAATGATTATACATCATCTAAAATATGCATCAAACCATTCATGCCAGTATATCAAATCAGAAAGCACACACTCGGAGCAATTTTAGCATGTACGTTATCATAACAATTTTTCAGCGGATGTAGATAACAAATAAAGAGGTATTATGGCTACAGATGGTGATAGAAAATAAAATATTCACTTTCAATAATATATCATTATGGCAGTTATCTGTAAGAGGTGATACTTTTCGGGAATTCAGTGTTAGAGAATTTGTTGCCTGCGTAATGCTTTGCATAGCTTGTGAATTAAACACTGCAAAATCGAGAATTGAACATTCCATTCTTGACCTTATGGACACATTTTCTTCCCTGTTATGCGTCAAGTTACTATTTTGACAGTTCGTGGCGAACTTGATCACTGATTATTTACACCTCCCAATAATCTGTATTAAAATGGCAAGTATCCAGATACCATGTAATAGTATCGTTGTCACACTCATCTAGCTCCACATCTTAATTTTTAAAACTTTAGTCATTCTCGGTGCTACTTTACAAAACACAGAAATCAAAGAATCTGTTTCACTCTTTCCATACATACTGTACATTTATTGAACTGAAAAACTGAGGCTGTATCGTAACGTATTCGGGGTTTTACGACAGTGAAGTGAATTGTAATGCAAAAATGACTTAACACCTGCATAGGTCTCGGGAGTATTGAAGATTATGGCTTTTTTACTGCCATCTCTTTGCAATAGTCCTGGTAACTCTTCTATCTATCTATCTATCTCGTAAATTGTCACGTGCGCATATTTTATAATACGCCCAGTGACGTAAACATCCATCAAATATGTCAAATGAATACGTACGTATCTATGTATACTGACAACAAACTGTGCACGTCACACGCGATCCCTTGCTGGATCCAGCGCACTAAAAGGAACTGATTTGTCCTATGGTTTGTATTGTATGCTTGTATGCGTGTTAAAGTTTATATAATAGCATTTTATTATTCTCAGCTTACTGCTTTAATTCAGAGATTCGCTAATATCAAAGCAAAGAAACGTTTAACTGTTGACACGTGAAGGCAGGAGGAAAATTCCATAGGATTTATGATGCGCATACAAAATCTGCGCTTCAAAATTAATTAAATTGTGCTGCTCATGAACTGTCCAGATGCGTATGTAGAGATGTTAATTTTAAAAAGTTTTATTGCATGTCATGAAAGAGACACTAAAAGCGTCAAAATAAAACTGAAGACAATTCCTTGTAAGAAAATATTACTCTACCGATAACAGTCGATATTTTCTAGTAGCGAAATTCGCAGCAATTCAAATTATTGATTGATACCTTTAGATTTGCGTTTTTAAAGTTTTAAAGGTAAGGATTGACGTTACCTTTGAGACATTCTGTGACTCTATTTTTGAGACACATTTGCTTTGTGACTGGTGCAACAGAATTAGCATCTACTGTAGATTTACACGATGAAATGGGATGGCAAATTCTTGATCCCATAGGACAAAGCACCAACTTACACTTCTGTACAAAATGACAACTGGTAAAAATCCTTTCTATCTCATATGTCTGATTATACCGGCTGTTAGTGATATTACACGCTATAACTTCCAATCAATACAAGAGAAAACAAGTCTTTATCACAAACTCGTTTCTACCTTAAGTCATTCGAGAATGGAACACGTTCATTAACAACTTCAAAAATGCAATAAATAATCGTGACACTCATGTTCCCGGACACTTTTTTGGGGGTCGAAGAAACTTTCAAATTCTTCATGCTGGACTTGTAACCAAAATTGCAGCTCACTAAACCATCAATTATTCAGAATAATACAATAGGATCACCTCTGTTTAAATGTTGATTTGTAGAAAGGTCACAACACTTCTTTTTCTCTTGTGAGTGTTATCAAGGACAAAGGCATCGAACTGTTCAATCCCTCATACCAGATGGTAATATAACTTCAAATATATTTTTGTGCTGGGTGATATACATTTTTTATACTGTTCACAAATTTATAGAAAAGTTAAAACGGTTTACTAAGGCGCATCGTTTATTAATATCCATGCACTTCTACCGGTTATGATCACCTGCAACAGCAATTCCCTTTATCAGCATGATTGACCATCGCTTCTGCAACGACTCGCTCAACAAGGAAGCACCATTCCCCTTCAGTATAGCAGTGTTCGTCGTTGCCATTGTTACATTCTAATGTGTAATAAAGAAGATCTTTACTTTCACTATCCAGCAATTTCATACTTTTGTAATCAAACTTTAATAATATCAAATATATTTACAAATTTTATATCGTCAAAGGAGAACAATATAAGCCACTTGCTTTCGTTCTAATCCTTTAACTCCTGTAATGTACATCTTGTAATATCTAACTACAAAAATGACGAAACATAATATGTTTTAAACTAACTTCACTTTAGTAGTCCTCAAACAAAAATTATTTCTAAAAAAAAAATTCTTGCTTCCTAAATGTTTGTTTTGAATTTCCACTTTGTTTTGTCTTTTCAACATCCTTTCGTAAAGAAGATTTCAAATTCTATTCAGTTCTGATCTATTCTGCGTACCATCGACCTTTTGTTCTCTGATTTATAATTTTTGCTCATTAGCAAAGAATCTGGAAGAAAACAACCAGTCTCGAAATTGCATAGTACACTCACACCATCTAGCAACAGACAAAACAAGAATAATTGGTGAATTCTATTTTAAGATGCTAGCATGAATAAAAATGTTAATGTTTAAAGTAAATTGATTCAAATGCAAATGTTATCAATAGTCTTCTTTATGGGCTTCTTAATCTAAACATGTGGTTCACTTATTTCAATTACCTATACGTTGGTAGCTAACTGGCAACTTATACACGACAAGTTTCTATTCATGATTGTGTTGAAATGGGATTTTTATTTCTATTCTATTTTTTCGATCGTATTGAGCTGTTTATTTCATCTCTGTGTCATTTGTGATATAATTGTATTATAACTTGCGATTATTTTATCTCTGTTTCCCAAGAAGATATGAACCTTTTATCCATATCTAGCAACCAAAAGTTGAGTCATCGGTTGATCGGTTGCAGTTTGCTACAACAGCATAAAGTTCTTTTCGAGGGCTATTCACTGCTATATACTATATTGTCTAGATCCTAAAGCTTTGTTCTGTTTTGAGTTATAGTTTATCTAATTAAAAGCGTTTTCTTCTGGTTTTATTATTTTAAACTTTACTATTCCTGAGACATAATTACAAATCTTCTTGTTAACTCTTTAACATTAAGGTTTGCAAAACAAGATAAACAAATGAACGAAAGGTATATAAATGAAAAAAATACTTAAATATGAAGGACGACAAAGTATCAGATAATATAAATGTGTATTGTTTCTTTGCAAGAAATATTTGGTGGACTTTGAGGGATATCTGAGATGCAATACATCTGTTGGTTTCGTAAAATATTTCGAATATATCTACATTCAGGAAAGTGAATGTCAGGAAAAGCAATTTGCACATGATGACTTGTTGTTTCTCAATTCTAATAATATAGTAGCATATATAGTATCAAAATTTGAATATTTTATATAGAAAAAAAATTTTAATTAATCTATACAACTAATTGGTTCTCTTTTTGTTTTTGTACTACCTTTTTGACAGCCTGACTTGTTAGCATGCGAAACATCTTGTTTTGTTACCAGTAAACCAACTTTGTGGTATGTTAAAGTAATACAGAGATAGCTAGTTACTGGGAAGGTTCAACAACTCTTGCAAAAGGCCCAAGGAGATGAATATATTGATCTGGGGACGGAATGGATGTATGTATGTATGTATGTATGTATGTATGTATGTATGTATGTATGTATGTATGTATGTATGTAGGGATTAAGGGAATATCAGCACAGTCCTGGCTATAAAGTGACGAGAAAAAAGCTAGTCAGCAAATGTGGTATGGAAATCACCAGGAAGAAAAAACACTCTGACTGAAAGTAAATATACACCAGGAGATTACAGATAAAAGGTATAAGATTTTGCAAAAATTCCAAGATAGGCATAAAAAGCAAAGACAAAAGCAAAAAAGTAAACTCATAAAAATACAAGGTCAATATGTTTCGATATGAACTTCACTCTCTTAAAAGGTTTAAGACATTCTTAGTGGAACATCATTACGGAATGCATCCCATGGTAAATAAGCTGCCTCCATGTGTCGTCTTTTGAATTAGTTTCCTAGGCGACGAATTCAGGGTAAATTCCGAGTCTATGCTTGTTTTGACCTTTTCAACTTCTTATGGCAAACTACCGCAAAATGTAAATGGCGACCGCAAGCTTGCAATTAAAATACAAACTTGTTACTAGGTTCAGTTAACCTGACGAAATAACAATTTCGTTAATGGTAAATTACACTGGCTTCTTAAATGTCAATCAATGTTTGCAACATAGAGCAATATAATTTTGAAATTCTGGGCACGAATATTACTCCCGAGTATTAAAGCGTTATGTTCCACTTTACCGAAGTAGTTAGAATTAGCCTAAATTAAGATCATGTTTCAGCCCTGCAATTATCTCTCATGTTTGCACTACATACTCAATCAATAAATATCGATTTATGTAATAACTGCAATTCTGATATCATTGATAAATAGGACCAATAACGCTTGCAAGATGGTGATAGTTTCACTCATTTTACACTACAAAAGGCCCTTGGCGCCTGAGGCATGAAACGACATGCTTTTAAAATCCTAAAAGAAAAATTAAAAAAACCCCAGAAATTAACCGCAATTTGTGTGAAAAGCACGTCAGTTTCCACTTTAACATACAGACAATAATAATCTATTCTACGTTCAATTTGGTACACAAATACTTTATTTCACAAGTTTTCGAGACAAGAAAGCAGAGAGGTGACAACCGATAAGTCATCCCATGGGCGCCAACACATCTATTCCTCACTCGTAAAACATCAAGAGACACCTCGGCATATAACATATGTGCTAAAACACTGAGAGCATTTAGGGGCATCGCATTACTATATCTCTTACAATACATTATTGTCTCAGACAAATCCATTACCGGGTTTAGTTTTTGTCTCCAGGGACGCAATTGCCATCAATTATCGTTAATATGTTTTCTTTCCATCTGGTAAAGAATTAAATGATCACAATTTTGTTTTATATTTTGATCGATATAGGAATGATGAGAAACATTGGAGTATAAAAACGCGATTTCCACAATATCGTTGCACCCTGATGCATCAAGGTTTCAACTGAATCCGATTGTAACTTGTTTTACAAATTTTGCGTGTATCTTTAAAACATTTTGCATTTTTGTCCGGTGACGCAAAGGGACAAGTGTGCCATTTAGAGAAAACGAAACATTTATGACGAGTTTGATATGTTCTATTTCGAGATTATTGAATGCAAAAGGAACTGCTACGTTACAGCTTGGGTATGTTGCCAAAATCGCATTTTCGTTATATGCGATGAAATAAGGTGGCATGGGTATCATATTTACGTAAATTTTTCAATGAAATTTGAACGAACATGAACTTATCTGTCAAGGATTTGATAATGCAATGCAAATTGTATTTTGATTTTATCTGAAGGCATGCGTAAACCTATTTCACATCCGGTTTATTAGTAGAGTGTAAATAAAAGGACGTGCCCTACACAACAAACGAGAAAAAAAGATCATTTGCGAAACAACCACATAATTTGTAAGCTTGGAGTGAATAATGATCAGCGTTTGGGAAGCAAATGAGCAAATAAAACAAGACGTCTAAAATGTAACACCTTCGGCACACAAGGGATTGAACGATATTGTTTGTTTTAAAAGACCATTGAGTTTCTTTAACGGATGTAATTGTACAGAGAATAGATGGGAATATATGTATGGCAAATTTAATCTGATTATCTGCTGAAAAACGAAAACCTGGAAATTAAACTTTACGGTAGGCTAAGAGGATTTAACTTACGTCTTCTGACAAAAAAACTCACTACAGTTAATCTGCATTTTGTCGAGAATAACTGCAAGCGAAGCAAATCCAATGCATGAGACAGTACGTTATGGATGAAGTATAATATTCTGTACACACTCTCGCAATACTATTTTTTCTACTGCTTGTAAGAATGACACTTCATTTTGCAACTGCTTTACCTCCTCTTTTCTTTGCACTCTGTTGAACAACCTCGAGAAAAAAGACTCCGTCAATAATGGCACAAAGAGGTAACCCGTATTACTTCTTTTGTCAGTTCGTTGAATCTACTTGTATAAAAACAATCGCTTTAGTTGAATTTTATTCTTACCAATAATTTTGCTGACATACTTTTTGTCTATTCAATTTGTTAATTATAACGAACAATAATACAAGCAACTCCCTAAATCGTTATATGTTGAAAATGTTATCATAGTCTGTTTTCAAATTATTTCATTCCTACAAAGACATATATCTTTCAATCTTTCGACTTATATTTCCATATATCTATCTATCATAATGATATTTTTCTAAAGAAAGCTTTAGTTAGGAAATTAATCGATTTTTTTACATTTAAAAATGGATTTTAAGAAGGATTTGTTATAAGCGACATTAAAATTAAATGGGACCCTTGTGTTAACGTAGAAGAAAGAACCTTTTTTTTTCTATCACGTTGGTAGCTTATGTGAGCACTTGTTTAGATGAACGTAGCTAGAATAGACCCCTGTACAGTACAATTTAATTATGGAAGAAATTGTAACCTAAAGTTTTAAAAAGCAGTTTTCAGAAACATTCAAATAAAGTTGTGTATCAAAACGACCTTGGTTGAAACGTGCAGTTTGAATAACTGTCACGTTCAAGAAATGTTGATGACATTTTATAGATGGGAAAGGGATCAATTAGTAATTTAGATAGCCTGCGCCATAATTTGTTTTCAGAAATGCTTTAAATATTGTAAGCAGATGTAGTTGTATTTTGCGGACACCTTCATTTTTTATGGTTCATTTTCAGTTAGTTCGCTTGCAATTTCTCTGGGAATCGCGCAGGCTATCTGTAGACCCAAACATGCGTGATAAACATTATTATTTACGATGGATACATTTTTATACCTAAATTGCATAGCTTTGTTGTTTCATTTTGCACTTTGACGGCTTTTATATTTATATAAACGTTTTGAAGACCAGGATAGTTTTATATTATATGTATTAAATGTTTAAATATTGAATTTTATCTCACTAGTACAAAGACATTTGTCTAAAGTATAAACAGTTCACGAACGAAAGTCTATCTGAGACATAAATGTTTTATATTATGAATTAGATATTTTCTATTTTACAATGAATGATACGTGTCAGAGTGTTGTCGTGCATTATTTGTTTTCATCAATCTCGAAACATCGAACACACTATGGGCCTCCAATATACAATGGAAGCGAATCAATGACTCAAAATGGTCAAAATACGTGCTCTGTCTATCTGTTTGAATTAATCTCTCTATTGAACTGTCTTCAGTATAATTTAAGGTATTGTCTGTTTGAGTTTCCCCACACAGTTAGAGAAGGTGTGCATGTTTTGATACTCAAAATATTCCCGTCTTCTCACTGTTTCATAATATTTTTTTCTTGTTGCATCTTTCCTGTCTTTTATTTATTTATTACTAGAAGAAAATTGTTTTCAAACGAATTGTCTCCAATAAAAAGCACACTGGATATTCGATCTCAAAAATGCAAAAGCAGATCTGTCATTAACAGAGTTAAGAGCCTTAATTTTGCCAATTAGGTGTAAAATGTATTTTGAACGAGGATATATCTTTTGCTCGGAGAAAATCTGAAATTTATTCAGTATTAAATTTTTGTAGGACCTGATACTGATATATTTCAGAAAATCTAAAAAGCGACATTTTCCTTATTCAGTCAGGGAAGTAATATTACAAGACCATACAAAAGGATACGAAAAATTATTTTCTTGTAAAGATACTGAAATGTCTGGCTATTTTTTTGATATTATCCAAAGAGACACGCTGAAAGGAAAAGTAATTGACTCTTCCGTAAACCTTGTAAAATTAATTCAAAAATCTGGACGTTGTTTTGTCAGTAGTCAGACCTGAAACTTTATGTTTAACTTGCTGTGTTAGCATGAATTCATTGTTCTGAACAAAATGTAACAATAGCAGGAAGATATTATGATATAGCATAAGAAATGAATCCAGATGGCTAGAATCGCCATCTTTGTTTCTATTCTAGCGTTTTTGCTCGTATGAAATTTTTTTACCAAGTCTTGGTCGGAATGGAAGCCTTTGTTGAGATGGCCAAAGAGATATAATATTTACATACTAAACAATCTCAATCGCTATCTTCTCAAGGCTAAACAACTGTGAGTGGTTTGGTGATATTATGTTCATTTTGTTTGTAGAATTTGTTTTTACAACTAAAGACGTCAACCTGTCTGTCTCGTAATTTTAAATTTGCTGTGAGCAAGAGAAAGTAATCAATAACTTGACAGCCATCCCCCTTTTTATTTGACCCGGAGTTTCTAACATAGAGAGATAAATATATATTAAGCTTATAACAGTTTAATTGATAAAGAAACAACAAATTTGTGATGCAATCTTCCTGCTGTTTGTTAAGGAGTGAAATAATTATACTTTACATAGGTGCGCTCTAAACAAACTGACATAAATTAGGAATATATTATAGTCCTAGTATCTACACTTTTTCTCTAATTCTTTACGTTTTAAAGTTATATTGTGCACATATATTTGATTTTCTCAAGATATCATCTGATTATTTTGAATGCAAAGCTTCATGAGGATATATTGTTTGATCATTTTTATCAGCTATGCTTCGTAAAGTGTAGCGAGAATTTCTGATTTTTTTTTTTTGTGGGTGAAGAATTAGTAATATTACAGACACATATTGTTGAATTGAGATTCTAGGTTCTATTGAAAATCTAATGCAAATGTCACCATATTGCATTCAATAATTCATCCTTGGTCGGAAAATGTCTTTCGGGCATATTTCGAGGAAAATGAAATAACTGAAACATAATTCGTTGCAGATTCATATTATTGCAGACATATTTTACATTTTGTTTTAATAGAATCATACATGTATTTTGAAATGATATTTTTTCTGTTTGGAAGCTCTACACTCTAAAGTTTGAAGAGGTAGCCTTTTCTGATTCAACCAATACCAATGTCTTTCCAAAGCTATTTGATCCATTCCTTGAACATATGTACTGCTTAGTAGATACATCAAGGTTTTAACTTTAGTTGAAAGTCATAGAGAACTATTTTGGCTTTATTGAGAAACTTTTGCCGTGATATCATCTGTGTGCGTGGTTTTATCCTGTGTACCATTGCTGCATCATCTCAAATTACATGTGTAATAATTGTTATTGTTGTGGAAATGGTAGGGTTCTTCTGGAAATACTTTTGAAATAAATTTTAGAAATATCATAAGTCGACTTATTTGACCAAGTAATGTCTTTGTACCTTTGTTTTGAACTGTCTTATTGTTGTGGTTGTTGTTATTATTTTGCAATTGTTAATATTGTTATTGCAGAAAAGAAATGACTATTACCAATTATTTTGTAAACGCTTGCTTTCAAATCAACGAATGCATGCCAAAATAATAGACACTCTGTGTCTAGTAATCAGTTATATATCTAACTAAATTAGTTTCTTTAAGACAGAGATTTTTTACTTCACAAAGATTTATCTTTCAAAGCTTGAAACTTTATTTTACCATTTTGACTTTATATCTCTTGAATAAAGGACAGTTTTATTTTACGGAGATAATGGCCAGAGTGGTTCCATTTTCAGACCGTAAACAATACAACAGTATCTTCTGCACATAATCAAAAGATTTCCAGAAATTTACTTTACGGATCGTGCCGCAGCCGGCTTGGTCTCTCTGATGGTTTGTGTCACAGCCGCTATTATCTCTGTCTGATGAGAAAAGCTTGTGTATTTCTTGTCATTTTGTAGCATTAACTTCATACACAAACTAGAATTACGTCTTATTTGTTATCTACATAACCACGAAAAATTTCTTTTTCGATTTTTTAACGTTTGACTCGACTTGGCTTTTTTTTTAACCCCTTAGATATCACATTTACACTATCTTTTATTTTCAAATAACGTCTGACGCAATATCGCTGAGTGACATAAAATCTGTAATGAAAAGGTTCCGGCTAGAATGTATCAGAAATTGAATAAATCGTCACAGCCATTTTAAAAGTACTTCCATCGTCTGGAGATTATATCGTCTTTACACAGAGATTTTGATGGACAGATTGTGAAATAAGTCAGATATGCAAATCATTGATTGGAAGTATTTTGAACTTTGCTAATATCTCTGAATCTCGTTAATTACTTTTTAAAATCGTTTTAATACCAGTAATTTCTTAATCTTAATCTTATTATCATAGCTAAAACAAACATTTTCATTACCAGATGATATTTATGTCTAATATTCAAACCTTAATACATGAAGTGTGACGTACGACTTATTTGCTAATAAGATCTCATAAACAAACTCCTATGTACAACGACCTGTTTTTATAGAGCCACAAGACATATATGGTCAACAAATGTACAAAAACTAGTACCACACGAAAAATAGAGACTCTGCAGTATTCTTAATTTGAGGATCTACGCACACTGTCAATATTTTGCCCTTAAAATGGACACACAAGCTACTGCTCAGTAACAGACAAAAATGTTTTTAGTTTGTTTTTTTTTTGTTTTTTTTTTTCCAGACAGATCAGAGTCAACATTGATAAAAGTTTTTGGGAAAAAACTGGTCCATAAACTCTTACTGCCAAAATGATGAATGTGTTTTTTGGAAGTGTTATTTCACCCAAACTTATCAATACAATTTATCGTCTGGTTGGAGAACAAATCTTTGCTGAATTTGCTATCCAAACAGGATGGCCAACTTTATTTTTGCGACCCAGCTGCTGGATAAACACATAACGTTCACTGAAAGAAAAAACGTACTTGCAAAAGGCAAATGCAGTACAAGTGCACTGAACTGATCCTTAAACTACAGTTGTACAATAATTTGATGTACTGGTCATATATTTTCAATTCGATTGTCTTTCACAAAACGATCATGCTGGGCGCGTGTAACTATTAAAATATCGTCCCGTCCCCTGTTTTGATGCAACTTTTTTTTGTCGCAGTGTCATAAACTGCAAGTTCCCGCGAGAACGCATCAATCATTAACGTCATGACCACAACATTTGTTTACACAGTTTAACGCTGATTTATATGGAAATACAAAAATTTGTCGAAAATCCTATCATTATCAGTTGTAATTGAAATAAATTTATATGCCATGAAAAAAATCCATTACACTATTCTCATTTTTCCTATCTGTAAGACCTCATAAAATTCTCTGCTAACTATTCTGACAGGGCAATTCAACTTCCCGCCATAATAGACATCCAGTTAGCTACTCAGCATGTGAGAGCAACGTGCCTTACAGTGCATAACCTGCGCCAGCAACACTGTTTAGAATGGTGTACTACATTATGAAAGTTTTATGTGATGCTGTCGTTGCTGAAGTTCAGAGGTGGCTCCTTGTTATTAAGATTTGTGCACATGTCCACGAAAAACATACTTTTACCATATATTTTATCCTTAAAAATATTATATAATATAGTTAATATAGCATCCTCTACATGTTTTCTTATTTATATTGTTATGTATGATGTTTATATAATATTATAGATATTTTAGGAAATCATAAATGTTTCTTGACTTTAATATTTGCTTAAATCTTAATGTTGATTATCAGGAAAAACATGTTTAAGTAGTGTCCTTGAATTAGGTTGTTAACTTCAAATTTAAATTCAAGCATAGTTTTGATAAACATAATGTTTACCAAATTTGAGGTCAAGGTTGTTTACAGATAAAACTGGAAAATCCTTAGAGTTATGTGTAAAAAGTAAAATTCCATTAAGATGACACACATTCTAGAATATTCTGTCATGTGACCTATCTTTATATATACCATGTTTAGTGGACAGTTTTTCAGTTTCGACATTACTATCAGTCTTGTAAAGAGCTATTATAGTTGTAAATTTATTATTTTCACCTTTGAGAAGATCACTTAAAGACCTACGATATCCATTAGATGAAACGAGACTACATATTAAATTTCGAATTTAAAAGGGCTTTCTCAGAACTTCAATAAAGAGTTTTTAAGAAACACACTAGGTAAACGAAGATGTCATTTTTCTCTTCATGACTTTTCCTCTCAATATATGGGATGAAAAAGAAAAGGCTTTCTCTGGATATCGAATTGCGGGATTAGTAATTGACTCGCAATTCTTCTTTGTTTTTATGGAGTACGAATCGATTAGGCAATATAGAATACGAATCAATTACGCTATATGCAATTCGAATTGATTAGACTATATGAAAGGTTTTAAAACTCTTCATATTCACAAGTTAAACTACACTATTTAGGGGAAATCAAGACAACGAATCCTTTACTGAACGACACTTTATAACAAATGACCATAAATATAGCATGGAAGTAGACAGTTCTAGAGTTCTCTGCAAAGACGGGCCCTTGAATCGATATGATTCAACAGAGAGGGAAGGAAAGCTAATCCATACTTCACAATATGGTCTTTTAATAGTTGGAGGTAAATCATTCGGCAATCTAGAATTGCTGTAGGAGTAATTGCGATAGTGCAAACAAAAGCGACGCAATGTCGCCGGGACTTTGCCAAACCGGGCTAGCAAACCATATTGCTGTATTGATTACTATGGGTTCCATAATAAATCAAAACGATGAGTAATTACCTAATCCCTGTAAACTCTATTCCATTGAAACAGTATTCGGAACGACTGGTTTCATTCACGGCTTAGTTTCTGAGAAATGTTCGTCTGCAAAGGCTGAACAGTTAGAGAATCAAAATTTGGGCAAAGCGTCATGTAAATAGTGCTTTAAAGGCAATCAGTTATCCCCCCCCCCCCCACACACACACACACCTCCGTCAGTGGTTTCTTTTATTATGACATCATCCTCTGTACAGACAAGGAGGGTAACAAGAAACTATTAACTAACTCATTAACTAAACACCGATAGAAGTACCAACTTACGGGCTTAAGAATTAAATATCATCCCAAATAAAAAAAATAAAGCAAAGGCGCCAACAAATAAAGGAGCACACCCTTAAATCAAGCAATCAATTTAGATGGTGAGTACAGTGATGCGGATAAAAACGTACGACTTTTTTATATTCAGCTCTTGTCAATTCAATGATGGCAGAAGATTAGCATTTAAAGAAGTGTACTCATTTTACTACAAAAAAAAAAAAACAAAAAAAAATCGTGAGAAGTGATTAAGTAATTTCTTTTGTAAGTTGATGTCTTCCGTCAACAAGAAAGAAAGGTCCATACGTCTTTCTGTCTTTGTTCTTGATGACTACACACGTTCACCATAAGTACTACTTGATCTCTCATATAATCTTCCATTAGGCCATAGCATAAAAAAATTAAATGCAACATTAGAGATTTTTCCTCACATTTAGAAAAATGAATACATTCTCATGAATGCATGTATGTAATGCTTTACAGCACCTCAGCACAAAAGTGACTAACAAATGGGGA
The DNA here is from genome assembly GCA_029931535.1 of Margaritifera margaritifera. Lineage (NCBI taxonomy): Eukaryota > Metazoa > Mollusca > Bivalvia > Unionida > Margaritiferidae > Margaritifera > Margaritifera margaritifera. The sequence continues at coordinate 4,585,443 of JAQPZY010001630.1, read as the reverse complement.
TGTTCCAAAAATGTAAAATTGAATTACACTAAAATTTATAGAGATAAAGCCTTCCAAATAAGTGTATACTTAGGTATAACAAGATAAAATAAAAAAAGTATTGATGTTATCATTCTGTGAAATATATATAAAAAGACAAATTAAGGTAACGTGTAAAATCCTAAAACATGTTTAAAATTTCTTGTATAAACCGCATTCGGGTGGTACGTCCTCATGCAACTAGATTCTTCAAGCAATTCACATAAAAATACTTATGTCTCACAGTGTGGAAATCGACACACTCGTAAAGAATGTGCTCCGCTGTAAGTGAACACGGGCAGGGTACAACAACCTGGTCGAAGTTCACCGTACAAGATGCAGGGCCATCGTAAGGGGCGGGCGATACGGACCAATCCTGGGGGTGGGGGGTTGCGCCATTTCGCGGAGTTTGATTTAGTTTTTGCAGAGTGCGGGCGCGGAAGGCGACGCTCGACCAGGGTGCCGTTTCGTCCAATGCAAACTTGCGACTGCCCTGTCAGATATGTGTGTCCTTTAGCAAGGGACTTGAAGTTTACACTTTAAAGTCCCCACTATCAGTTAATACCCATCTATCCAGTTATACCCATAGAAAAAAAGTTTGGAATTGCACTGTGCACATAAGTGGATATCCATAGCTATATACTCTTAGCTGACGTTATATTACATTAAATTTTAATGATTTCATGAACCATAATAATAATTATGATAATGCCAGTAGCAGTAATAATAAGAAGAATGATAATAATAAGAAGAATTTACATTCCCCAAGTAAAATTAATCTTCCATAAATTCATCAGTAATTGAATTGTTCTTAACAACCATGAGAATTGGTCACCACGAAAATAAATAAATTCACAATATGTTTTGCAAATAAAACAATTTTTATTATCAACATGCGAAATTCCACTGCGTATAGATATAAAATAAAATATTCTTTACTTTATTTTTTATTCTGCCTTTTTAAATGTCTATATTTTCTACCAGATAGTAGATGCTGTTACATCGACCACGTGGATATGGAGATAAGTGAAATTCATTTTACGTCTAAGTATGCGGACAGGTGAAATTTTGCCTTATTCTAAGTGAATCCTTTACATTATCTATATATATATATATATATATATATATATATATATATATATATATATATATATATATATATATATATATATATATAATCTAACAGGTTAGAGAGTTCTAAGGAAAAATATAAATGAAATACGGAAAAAGCTGCAATCTTCCTGTAAGCCGATTTCATTATATGTACACACGAACTATATGACATAACAGCATTATAGCAAGGAAACAATTTTACAACATCAGGCATGCAACATCAGATATATGAAATGTAGAAAACTTGTCAATCATATCAGTTTACAAAATAACAGAAAACGACAAACACAGTGGCGGCGAGAGGGTTCGAGGCGCCTGGGTGCAATGTTCCTTAGTGGCGTCCCTACTTTGCCCTAAAGAACTATTTTTATGTCAGTTGCCATCCTCCATCCTCCCATCCCACCCCCACCCCCCATCTAAGAAAAGAAGAAGGAAGCTCCTGACGGCGCACCCCCCTCCCGACTCGCCTTGCGCAGCCACTGGACAAACATTAATAAAACTAAGAACACCAACACCACCAACAATAACAAAATACATACTTATATTAAGAATAAGAATTTACTATTACTGCATGTTCTTTGCAATTGCCACCGCCACTGTTTTTTCTTGACATCAAATTAATCTTTCCCATCTTAAGAGATGAATTAATCTTTTCCTATTTGTTGAGAAATAGAGACAAAATACTTTAAAACAGGCTCAGCCCAACCAAACTACTCGAGCTCAGCCAACCATACCAGTTGTTGAGCGTGTGTGACACACAACAATAACGCCTAGAAGCACACCCGACGCATGTATTTGTGATGAATCTACTACTTATGATATTAAAAGTTTTAGCCGTTGCAAGTTGAACAAGAGTACTCGGTCCTATATATCACCCGAAAACTTGCACGAAAACATTAAAGCTAGTGTGGACGCTACTTCTACCACAGGCGGTAAAGTTGCCGCTTCGTCTCACATTTCTTCTGACGTAGGCTCTACAAAATAAATTTACTCAAAGGCTTGTTTGAAAGCCGGTTGCTCATATAACCAAATAAAACAAATGATGGACATATATTTTGGGATGCTGGAACTCTAGGATTAATAATAAATTGGAAGGATAATAAGAACTTTATGATACAAGCAGCCAAGATGTTTGAAACAAAGCACTTGCTGACATTTAAACTTGCCGCAGGATGTTTGTCATTGAAGTCTGCATCATGTCAAAATCGCATAATTGTCAGTGTCAGTGAATGCCGCAGCATTTAAACAAATAAACTACAATGCAATGGAGGTCCTCAGAGTATATATAAATCGGATATAAAAACCTGTAAATGCTGTTGAAAGTCTTTTTTTGAAAAAAGGAACAGAAAGAACGGTTCGTCTATATATACATTATATATTTAACTAAATTTTCAAACATATTTAAGAATATCTGCATTTTGTTACAATTTTGTATCGATTTGTTCAAGTGGTCTTGTTTTCAATATTCTGTTTAGTGTAGAAATCATCATCAAAAATAAGAAGGATGGGTATCACGATATAACAAAACGATGCCAGCCATAAATAGTTTCCCAGAGGACGTAATATCTAAAGATAGCCCGATTTTGATGATTTACATATACTGTTGTGTAGTCCATGCATTGGATATTCAGCGTCAAATACTGAGAATCAATAACTGATGTACCTCACCAAAGACCTATGCAAACAGGTATGTTTTAAGGAATTTTCTTGAAATCCTGCTTCTTGTCTCTTGTTTGTTGTTTTGTGATTCTTGTCTAATTATATTAAGAATAAAAGACATGATCCTATTTTAAAATGGAAAGGAACGATGATAAAGGTTCCACAAATTCTCATATCCTCAAACTTTATTTAGCGTCGTCTTCATTTTCAATCGATTCCATTCCGTCACCTTGGTCAATTTTGTAAAAGTTATTTTTCTGTAGTTTTAGTTATGGCAAATTCGTCATGTTTTTAGATTTTTAAATTGTAATTTTCTTCTGTTTTTGAGAATCTATTGCCTTCTGAATTGTGAAATTATTTGAACAAACTTCGCAATGATAAAATGTTGCAAATTTCCGACATAGATTTTCTTTTCAAAACATTTACAATGACGTTACAAGTGCATGTTTTTTATTTTGACGGTCTGCTATTGATGAAGCTGATTATTAGCGTTGTAGAAATAAAAAATTTCTAGATCATTCAAATTTTAACACTATATCGCTGGATAAAAGAAAACATATGTGAGGGTATAACAAATTATACTTCAAATGTAACGATTACTTATTATAAGTATATAACTATAGTCATGATGAGGACATTATGATGTTTCAGACATTCATGTAATTATGACTGGTTTCTTACAGTGGAAGCATTCTGTGTACAATTGTTTACAGCTTCATCCAAGACAAGGTAGAAATTAATGCAGTCTGTATTTCCTAAAGTAGTTTAAAATAAATGCAGTCGTTAAAACAAAAAAAAACTTTTTTAATCTTGCCCGTTTCATTGTTTTCTTTCAATTACAAAGCAAGTAATTATAGTTTCCATAGCAAACATCTGTAAAAAAAAGTTTTTAAAAATTTAACTTCGTAGGATTCATGAACGGTCATAACAAAGCGAGGGCCATAAAATTTAATAAATTTTAAACTTCATGACTTCTTGAATCCTGTAAAATATGACCTTAAATTTTGATAATTACAAGTAGTTATAAAAATATTAACGATTCTCAGGAAATAAACACCAGAACGATATTTCAAATATTGTATACAAAACACTCAAGAAGGATCATGAATACATAAGTACAAGTGGTTCTTTTCTGTTGCTATGGACTACATGTAATAACTTCCAGTTTTCTGCATCACGTGATGCGATGTTAACCAACCTAATTCCTTGTTAGAAAGGCTAGATACAATGTTCTAATTATATTATCATAAAGGTACGTATTCTGGAGAATCATCCTGTATTCTTATTACTCTTCTTCTCACGAAGCACAAATCCGCCCTCGGTATTTTCAAGAGATTTTTGAATATGTACTTTGGTGTTTATATTAGTATCAAATAAATATGCAGGACATATTATTGTAAGAATCGTACTAATTATGTTTATGACGTATTGAACACTAGTAGTATACGATTCGCTACTCTTCCATTCCAGTTTAAACATTATCTACAACCGCATCTAAACAAAGCAATGACTGGTACTTGACAAGCAATTTGACAAAAGCACATTCAATTTGTATGTCTCATACTGAGAGATACGCATTGTGACAAGTAACATATATGCAATCATTATTTCGAGGTCTGCTGGGGAACCGCGGTAGCTCCGTTGGCAGAGCGTTGGACTCGTAATCCAAAGGTCGCGGGTTCAATACCCGTAATCCAGGTCAGGCTGGTTGCCTCGGAGTGTCCTTGGGAAAGACAAGTAACTCCCATTTCTTCTGCATTATATAGTCAATAATGTGTTAAAAGTCCCGGTAAAACCAACAAAATAAAATTATATGCAATTATTATATTATATTTTGTCAAGGCAAGTGAATTTTATTACATGTATCATAATTTTAATCACAAAGAGGCCTCTCGCTTGTTATGCTGTACTCTGATAATTAGTAATAGTTCTCTCCAATTTATTTGATTGCTAATAAAAAATATAATAGGCACATAATAATTCACAAACTTTGGGACATGTTTGCTTTCATATATTGCATCTTCAGCAGGAAATAAATTGACTATAGCGTCTCCAAACTCTGTATGTTAAAATTTGCGTAACTTGCGTACAGTGTAACAAAAATATATGATTACATTTTACACCTATACGACTTCAAATTCAGTTACTATGTGTAAAATGTAGTTACTGAAGCAATACTCCTAAACACTACTCTGTTGCGTGTGACAGTAAGTCTTTGCTAAAATGGCTTATCTCTCAGTAGAATAAGTTGTGTTGGGAAAACTAACTAATAATTTTAAAATTCTATTCCCTCAAGTAATTCAGTTTTCATTTTACTTTGAATTGATGATACACAATGTGATTTCCCTAAAGAGGAGGGAATAATCAATCTCACGAGTAGCTTTTATGAGTAAAGTGAATGAGACAAAATACAAGCGGTCGTATACTTTCACATGATTCATTTAATGAAACGCATTCCTCTCTATCTATGTATCTTCAAGAAGAAAAATGTACAGCTATGGGGAAGAAGTTTGCTTCATCTTATGCAAACATTTATGTAGCTGAATGGGAGAAAGACATTTTCTAGCGGGCCCCGGGTGGCGCTCGCCTTTACCGATCACTTCCATCCCGGGTTCTTCCTCCACCAAATATACTGGCCTCCTATCATGTGCTGAAAAATGGCGTTAAACCTATAAAACCAAACCATATTTTCTAAGGCCCAAAAGCTGTCATTTTTCTTTTCTATCTTTATTGATTATATTTTCATTTGGACCAAAAAGAGTTTCTTAACTGGAGACGAATAACCACCATTCGTCAATTAAAAATATAACTAAACCAGTAAAGGAAGTGTAACAAAATACAAGGGAAATACATTTGCAAAGGTAGATAATCTGTATACTAGGGTATGTTTCAAGGAAACTGACACTGATTAATTCCTGCATACAAATAATTTTCATCCACGGGATATTTTGGAGGATTGTTAAATCCAAATACAGATACAAAACTTTCATGACGCTTATTCATTGCTTTTCGCAGGGCAACGAATAAGAGATTAAAAAATCAGAGAACTTAAGAAAGTGAAATCTGAAGCATTAAGTAAATAGTCAAAACAAAGCACAAGAAATAATTATATTTATTGTTCATTTCAATCGATGTTCAGCCTCTGCATCAAAGTATGCTAGAGAAAATTTTTGTGATTTGCAACAAACATTACCTGAAGCGTTTGGAGCATTCTTAATGAACTGCAAACCGGTCGATATTTGTCCGAGTTTTGCACTTTTATGTCATTATCGGAAATTTCCTACACTTCCACATTAGTTATTGATTTCACTCTTAACTATCGAATTCTCACCAAGTAAATGAGGTTTTGTATGTACTACGATAACCCATAACGACCTCATGTCGACAGATTGCGTTTAGATTACTTTCTTTAAAACTGGAATCATGTTTTAAGCAACTGAAAGCTTTCCGTTTGTCGACACCTCCAACCTGTTATAATATTGTCTACAACTAGCTTGTTGATATATGAGAAAATCGATCTTACATATCTAAATGTAAGAAAAGTATTCTCAACGATCCATTTCTTAATTTGTTTGGTTTGGTGTTTTACGGCACAACAACACAAGTAGGTTATTTAGTGCCGAGGCAACTGGAGTAAAGTGTCACTATCTGAAAAGGGTTAAAGCTGATGTTTTGCATTTTCAGCCCGTATGTATGAACGCCTGTCATGTCGAGAATTAGGCACAGTTAGATTGTCTATGTCCCTGTCATATTTCACAGTGTAACGATTTTTGCGCGCGATGCCTTTGCTACAATGAAGCAAAAAAGTTAATATACGGAAATATTTCACGAGTGAAGTTGGAAACATTGTGATGTCAAGTGTCGAGAAGTCGTAAGTGGTAATACAAAATGATTCCAATTCACGACTGAAATATTTCCTTATATCTACTTTAAAAAATAAAGATCATTTTATTACATATTTTTTAAGGCAAAAACCGTAGATTTGCTGGGATTTTTTTTATCCATTTCTGTGCTTATGTGATTAACGGCTACATTACTACGTTGATAAAAAGAAGTTCCAAAATTTGCAGTAATTTTGAGACAGCGACCTAATGCTTCAAAATGTGCATTTTGTCGAATTAATGGCTGTTTTCAAATGAAAATAACGAGGTTTTTATTTTTGCTGACACATTTCATGCACAGATCGATCCAGCGAACATTGTTGGGGTGGGGATACAATAGAAACATCACGGAGCGGACACATTCATCAGATTTCAGAGCGTAATATCTTAAACAGTAGACATTATTGACTATGAGTTTACTTGTATCAATTCTGGTTCTTTATGTTGTTCATTTCTACATTAAAAGGTGAATTTGTGGCCTTCGCAGGCTTGAAGTCTTGTTCGGTAACATCAGATGCACCCAAATTTCGAGTTGACACTTAATTGTGTGAATGGCATATGATATTGTATTGGTGACAGAATATCGAATAGCAACAGTTCATGTAAGTTCAGTGACTAAGGATTGCAGGATTCATGTAAAAAAAAAACAAATTTAAAGGTTAATACTTGAAACACACTTTTTGCTGTTTGTAGTTCGTTTTTAGGCATTTTTTTTTATGGCGCCGTCTAATTGTTTAACTAAATATAGCCACAGTCTTGATACATTTCAAAATCTGTTCATCCATCCTAATGGAGAGAGAGAGGGAAAGAGAGAGGAAGAGAGAGAGAGAGATAGAGCAGAGGAAAAATGAAATAGGCATAAATATGGAAATACAGATTTGAATAACATACATAAGGGCAGATATATTTCTTAAATGGAAAAAGAAAGTAGTTCCAAAAGTGATATAGCCACTGTGGCGATAAAAGTCGCATCGCCATTGTGGCGATATCTATGGGAAATATTACTGAAGCGTATTTCATATGTAAATCAGCTAGAATAAGCTAATGATATTTTTATTTTGTCTATTATCACTATCTATATTGTGTTGACAATTTGTGCATACGTAGCCAGCGAGTCCATTATGGACAGAAGCGGTGATTGTTAATATAGTTTACATGCACACAACTCGTTCTAAGATGTTTGCACGATCAGCTTCTTTTACAATGTACGCACGAACTTCTTAAGACTTATAACGACGACCTTCTTGGCCTCTAGGAAATTTGTAAACACACAATTCACTTGCGGTGCCGTTTCAGTGGAACGTTTCATATGTATCAATCACAGAATCTGGCAATCTGCTTCAACACTTTCATTCACAATATCCATTCTGTGCATTTTGGAGGTTGATTAAATAAAGCAACAGAGTTTATCTAGCAAGTATCTTACTTTTGCACAAGTACGTTTCGGCCTGATCATATCATCAACACGCTCACTATTTCCCGTGAGAACTCGTAAAAACACGAGAACATACTCACTAACGCCTGCCCCGTCCATATATTTAGCCCCCTATATCTCGAATCAGCTCGACGAAATTTTTCTAAATTTTTGCTGCTGTTGGCTAATAAGAAATTGGCAAACAGGGATTAAAATCAAAATTCTCTAGGAAGGGGTTCGTGTATTGCAAAATTTTGGTATCATCGGTCCTGACTACCAAATTTATATTGCTGGTATCCACAAAGACCCTCCTTTTTCTCCGATTCTTCTAGACGAATTTCGTCAATTCTTCTTTTGGGGGTCTAACATATTCATAGATACAAAATACCAAAGGACAATCCATGTCAAAATTTGTTTAGGCAGGGAGGGGGGGGGGGGCAATATATGAGCTAACGAGGTAATCTCCCAATAGATCTTGCTATAGCTTTTCTCTAAACTTCTACTACTGGAGCAGGTCCCTAACTATGAAGAGTCAAAGAGGGGTTGAAATAAGAATCCTGTAAGTAATGGTTCAGTTGGTGCAAAATGTAAAAGCCGGTACCCATATATTCCGTCTTATTTCTTTGAATCCGCTCGACGAATTTTGTCAATATTTCTTCTGGTGGTTGAACGTTTCCCTAGATACAAAATCTCAAAGAAGGGTCTATGTCAAAGGTATTTGATGAGAGGATGTTAGGGTCCATTTGTGGACATAAGATTTAATCATCTTACTTACTTTGTTATGACTTCAATATATTTAGCTGCCAATTCTCGAAGTCGACTCGACGAATATCTGTCAATATTTCCTACTATTGGAAAAGATCCCTAAGTAGGAAGGGGTTGAAATCAAAATTCTCACGTATTGCAAAAAATTTGATAGAATCTGACCTCACTGTACATGTTTTATTTTTCCGGTATCCATACGGTCCCCTCCTCTTTATCTGATTCCTCTCGACAAATTTCGTCAATATTTCTTTCAGGGGTATGTACAAAATACCAAAGAAACATCCATGTAATATTTTTTAGAACGGGATTGTAGTGTTCGTATAGGCTTTGTAATACCAACCATATATTTAGCTCCCTAATTCTTGAAATCGGCTCGACAATTCTAAACTAGAAACTTTCAAAGAGGGTTGAAATAATGCGTCTAAGGAAGGGTTCGACGAAAATTGTCAATACTTCTTCTTCAGGTCTAACATATCCATAGATACAAAATTTCAGAGATACTCCCTGTCATATTTATTTGAGGAGGGAATATTATGGTCCATTCGTGAACATAAGACTTAATCTCCTTAGTTGCTTGTATATATGTAGTCCCTTATTTCTCGAAATCAGCTGAACGAATTTGATCTAAATATATCCTATTGTTGGAGCAGATCTCTAAGAACTTGCAAACATGGGTTGAAATAAATATTTCTAAGTAGGGGTTAACGTATTGCAAAATGTGTACATATTCGGTCTTCACTGTACCGGTTTTACGTTGCCCGTATCCGTTAGGACCCTCCTGTTTATTTAATTACTGTCGACAAATTTCGTCGATTCTTCTTTTGGGAGTCGAACATATCCCCAAGTACCAAACAGTAAAAGCCACATAAACCTCTTTTTTTACGAGAGGATTATAGGGTCCATATATTAACAAAAGATATAATCTTCCTATTGGCTTTGCTATAGCTCTAAACTTGTTCTACTGCTGAAGCAGATCCCTAACTGGAACCATTCGAGGAGGGTTCCAGATGAAAATACTGTAAGCAAGGGTTCACATCATTGAACATTTGAATATAATCGGTCATCTCTTATTCCAGCTTTATATAACTGGCACCAATATGAACACTCCTATTTCCCCGATTGGTCTACACTAATTATTTCATCTCAACGTATATATGGGGGACTCATGGACCCCTGGCTACGAATTCTCTAAAGAGTGTTCAAATTTGTGAATCGCGAATAAGTGGTAATTTATTCCTTTTTGAAAAGGGAATAAGGAATAGGCAGCGACCTTGATGTCAACATATTTTAAATCAGGAAACTGGTTACTTATTCCGTGTTGAAACGGGAATAAAGAACATGGAATAAGTAACTAACTTAATGTTAATCCAACAAGGACAACACTAACAATGCTCACTTTGTGTTCACTTGCTGTAAATGTTCTATTATTTACAGAAATATTTTCTTCATTTCTTTGATTTTGAGAATTTGAATTTAGTTACTCATAGTTACTTTAGTTACTCTCAGAAATTTGACCGCACTGTGAGAAACATCGACTCTTGATTTCTGTAATTCTTTTTATATCCACATAAAAGGTCTGTTACAAAATAATTCTTCAGGAAACCTTACAAGTTTTTTTATAAAGCAAGGTGTTGGTACCATAATACTCGTTCTGAATTTAATTTGTCAGTCTAGTACTCAATTAATTCTGTTCATAATGTAATCTCAATGAGAGCACACTCAGGTATTTCAACCAATGATTGAGAAAACACAACCACAGAAATAATATAGTAGCCGCAATTGTATATACGTGTACCTTATTTTACCAAAAATGGATTATAGTAGAAAAGTCACGAGTGTTCCGGTTCCATTTTGCTTCAGCCAATTTGATAACATCGCTCAACTATGCCCTTGTATCAGATTTCCGATCACAATTCTCAGTAAATACTATTCTATTAACAAAGTATCAGAACTATGGTACTTGACACAAAATTATCTTTTCCAAGAAGAAATAAGAGATTAGAATAATGTGGCATTTTGCTCGCTCTAGAAAGGTAGTAGATACCGGGAAATATATTAATATATTAATCTCATGAAAAACTTATGTTTATGAAAAGAACGAATAGTTGCTGAACATGTTACAAATATGAAATTTATTAGATTACACCGCAAAGAGAAATTACACTGTATTTCATTATTTAACTGCGTTTGAGAGAAGATTCAATTCTACAAATATAATTAAGAGAGACATTAATTAATTAAGAGTGATTGATTTCAGCTTCAACCTTCGTTTAAGTTGCATGTTTTTTTCAAACAAGATTAAAATAAATAATTTTATTCATTAATTAGATCTAAGTTGCAAGTTAAATTGTTTTTCATTGTAAGATTGTTTTTTTCGCATGATTGAAACAGAATGCCTCAACCAAATTATTTTGGAATTAAATCCGCTCTGAATTACTTTTTCACTAGAAACATACTTTTGCTAATAAATTTGTAAACATGTTAAAACAGTTTTATTTGAAATCTGATATAAAACCTGTCTGATATTGTCATTATGCCGCACATCTTAAATATTTGCTTAAGTTTCTACTGCATTTTTAATATCACTATTGCTTTGTTCAAGGCATAGTTAGTGATGTTTATCAAACCTACTCAAGCAAACTTAGGCTACATCAATCGGAACACCGCCTGACTTTTCTACCATAATCCATCTTTATAAGGTATACGTATATACAACTGCGGCTACTGTAGTATTTCCTAAGCGGATTTTCCCGATCATTAGCGGAAATGCATGCAAGTACTCCGATTGAAGTTGCATTAGAAACGGAAGGAATCTAGTACTCTATCTTCTCAATAGACTAACAAATCAAATTGTATATTAAATTCATATTCAAAAGGTTGAAATGTTAAGCAATTTCTTTTGTTTTTCAATTACGTAATTTAATATATTATTTGAAATTTGATCGTTGCAATAGTAATTCGATCTTGATTACTAGGTCACGTCTTGTTGTCAGTATCAGAAAATCTGGATTATGACTCGACGCTTCGCGTCTCGCCAGGATCCCGATATGCTGATGCTGAGAACAAGACGTGATCAAGCAATTAATATTCGTTTGTATCCTGAGTAGAATTGACGATAAAAAATAGTTTTCAAGATGTTTTATTCAAGTGATTTAATTTGGATATATGATAGTTTGATTGCTATGTTGTAGTAACAGTTGTATTGTAGTTTGTTGCTCACAGGTCATAGATAAGAAATAGAAATTTAGCTCCACAAGTTAAGTTGGGACCAGAAAGCTTTACATCCTCCGCTCAAGTAAAAGCCAAAGAGCTGTTCGCCCATTTTTCCACCGCCCACACACCCCACGGTCGGTGGAGGGTTGTTTGCACCGTACCCGCTCGTTGCAGGAGCCCAAAAGTTTCTTTTGACGAGTTTCTTTTCAAAAGTTCACAATATGATTTGCGCGCGTTGCAATAAAAAAGCTTCATTTTAGTACGTGGCAACTTTAGGCCTGAGGCCGCATAACTTTCGAGCTTTGGAGCATGTGAGCGATTATGACTTGAATTTTTTTTACCAACGCTAGCAAGAGGTAGGGTCCGCACGTTTGCAGCAGAAGGTTAGGAAATAAGAGCAACATTGCTACCACGCTGACTGTATGCGTAAATTCCAACCCATGTCACGACTAAGGCTGCAATAACCAGCTTGATCTAATGAACTCTGGCTTCAATAGCGAAACACGCAGTGCACATTGTTATATGGGCAATATGTTCTGGCTCTATTTTCTAAAATCCTCTCCCTCTGTTGGTCAGCATCATATGGCCGAGGAGCACTGGGAATAGGCTCTGCCAGCTTATTGAAGAGGGGACGCGTGAACTCTAATACCATATTCACTCGTGGGAGGAAGTGTCTCAATACGAAACCATACTCGACCCATTCCGCTCTATCCGGCACAAGCTTGGTGTAAAGGAAACCCGGAGCACCATAGATCAAACCCAGATGCTTACTATCAGATTTCCCAGCCTCGGTGGCAACGATGTTATTGTGTCGGGCACAGGCAGGCTGGCATTCACAATTGTTCTGACCGGCGGCAAACCGTACTATCATAAAATCCTGGGGTGAGCCATTGTTAAGAAGATAAGTGTCAAGCTCCAGGGCAATGAGTTGGCCACAATTGACGATACCGACATTTGGGGATCGTACAAAGATCTTTGGCTGACTGAAAAAGAGAGGAAGACACAATCTACCATGGTACCCTGAATGCCAACACTGCCGCTATAAGTGTTGGCGCTGGCAATGGCGTTGTCAACACTCAAGCCGACACATTTCTTCGTGCCACGCGACTTCGAGCTGCTGACTACATCCCATACTACCAGTCCGGCCTCTCAGACCATTGGACATTGGTCAATTTTACCCGAACAAGTTTTCCCTTGTGACTGACATGAGGTCAACGGAAGACCACACCCTCCACAGGTCAGGAAGGCACACCGAATACGCTGCGGACGTGTTGAACGCGTACATATACAAAATGGTAGGTTTCTCTCAGCCTTGTGGTAACATGGTCCTTTTTTTAAAAAACATCACAGCTACACTACCCTGTGATTCTTGGATGCCACGGCTGTGGAAAGAGTGTGTTTGCATGTGAACTGATCATTTGCCCGACGATACGCATCAAAGATACGCTGTGGGAAACTGGCAGAAAAGACGGGGGAGTATTTCTGGTCAACCCTTAGGGTTATGATCTGACGCCCTGCTTTGTGCGCTCTTTAAAAGTTCAAGGAACCACCACGCTTTGTCTACTCGATGATTATTTATTTCTTTCTTTCTGGCATCTGCCATAAGGAAACAGCCCTTACCAAGCTCGCCTATGGTTAGGAACCATATCAGCATCAGCGAGTGTGTCATAACACAAAAATACAGCGCCGTTGCCCTTGTTTTTCTCGAGCAACCTCGTGGGATAGCCCTCTTCTATTGCAAGGACGAAGATTCATTTAGGGACACGTTGAGAAAAAACAATATCATTAAGGTCGCGCGTTGACTCCGACTCCATAAAACGCCTGATAAAGGTCGCTACAGAGTCCTCACCCCGGTAGAGCACCGGGTTTTGGCAGACTCCATCACATCAGACGATTAGGTAACAAAAGCTACATAGAAGCTAGTCAGCAATTTTCTGCGTGTTGCATGCGACGTAGGCCGCAAGCAATGGCCTGCCACTGGCACGTTCAGTGCCTCGAAGTCTGCATAAATGATTTAAGGGTTACGCAATCTCACGGTGATGGTTTGGAAAGACTAGGGTATTTTTAACACGCTGTAGCTTTTCGCCTTTGCATTAACAGTCTTACGTGTGGGCTTCCGTAGTTCGGCCCGGTTAAAGATGTGGTGACTATCGCGGCAAACGTGCATTTGTCTTCATAATTTCATTGCTTACATACCGGTCAACGTTATTGTTTGTCGGGTATAATGCTGAGAGAATAGCCCACTTGAATCAGTGGTTGTCGTTGTTTACTACGTTAATTATGGATGGTGGTGGTAAACACTTTGTCGTCAATATAAAGCGTCGGACTTTAAACGGACTGTATTGTAATACTCTGAGGTGTAGAGATATGCAGTGAATGAATACCCTTGCAAAACCCTTGCAAAACCTTCGCTTCGCGCACGCAGTCTTCAATGCGTCGCTGTATTAGTTCGCTTGCGTCATCGGCCAACCGCTCGATTTTGTCTGGCACTGTCGCAGCTTGGCTCCTGAAATAGCCAGTCACACTGGTTTCATCATTTCGCTGGCCTCCTTATTTTTCCAAATTTCGCTGAAAGCAGAAGGCTAAACTTTATACCACCAGGCTACTATAGCCAATGACCTCGTTTACCACTGGAACCATGGCGTGAAGAAATGCCATCGCATCTTATTCAAGCCTGTGGTTTGGGGTCGACTAATGCTCGATAGTCCCTTGCTAACGCACCCAGCCTACTCAGTACAAATGCTTGAAATATTGGCTCATTCCTCAGAGCCCTTTCAGGCCTTGGTGCTGGACGCTCGCGCCTTGGCGCTGGCAGTTGTCTTACGGCACTAGGGCTGTGGCTTATTGCATGCAATAAGGCCGCTACTCCATTTACGTACGTTTGACAAAGTTATGGCCCCGGCCAGCAAGTAGTTGAATAAGACCACGCATAGCCTCGTCCATCGTTGTATACTGTACCTGCTGGGATCTCTAAATGAAAAATGTGCTGCCAAAAATTTCCCCAAGCATAAAATATTTGGCAAATGTATCCTATAGCTGCCGTAATCTTTAATTGACAATGTGAAATAGGGAGAGCGACTATTTACGTTCCTGATTAGTTCCGCCAAATCCAGCCGTTGCCAGTTTAAATTTCCAACCGGCTTCAACTGGTAACTTCTGATTCCATCTTGTCCTGTGACAAAGCTTGAAACCTACTGAGAGTTGCCATTTGGTTTAAGCACTTTGGCGAACATCTTTCTGATCTTTACGTCTTTAAGTTTTATCTTTCTGGACATAAAGCCATCACACTGACTACAAATACTATGATCTACATAAACTCCAGCTGCACACTTCCAGTATAACTAAAACTCAACTCCCCTCTCATACTTGGCGTTGTGAGCGTGACAATATATATCAACGCTTGATTTGCCACAAACTCCCCTTTTACACAACTTTAGCCACTCATACTTTCTCAGCTCAGGCATTGTACTTGATGCGTACACTATAACATGCATATATTTAATTGGTGTATACTTCGTACGTACCTTGCTATACGTTCTGCTTATTACAACGCGCGGGGTAAAAGCTTTCTGGACACTGAGATGAGTGTTGAGTTCAAACGCCCCTTCACCGCCTCTCGGGGTGAGTCGTGGCGAAAATCCATTTGGCTCTTTCTAGGGTGGGAGGGGGGGGGGTGACAAGCTTTTGGCCCTTACTTTACCTCCCGAGCAAAATGCGCTATTCAAGTTTAAGTAAAGTTCACCTAAAACTGAGCATATCAGTGGTGAGTATAAAAATCGTCAGATCAGAACTGAATCTAACACAATGTGTGATAGGGAAAGTTTGATAGTTCGTTGAGGACACTGAATTAAAAGGGGTATTTTTGAAACAGATTTTATAGTAAATTGATAGATAAAAGTATTTAAGAAATGTATTGTGTAATTGAGTAAAATATATCGTACAAGTAATTAGATTTGCAAGAAATAACAAATTCAGATTTACAAAGAAAAAGAACTATTTACATATATCAAGATTGAAGATGAAAAGATGTCCGTGAAGATCTACAAAACTCCTCTTAAATGCATTAACGTAGTATCATCCAGCTTTATAGTCATGTGGGGTGGATGCTATTTGCGGTATCGAGGCGTTTACCGAACTGATGAGTCTCCGCTCGTACCTCTGGAAGAACATTCTCCACTTCACATTGTATGCTTTCAAAGTGATGACCTTTTTGTTGGCGCTTGCGATTGTGTCCACCACCCGTTCTGACAATTCTTTTTCATAAGGGCATGCTTGATGTAAGCCACGCATGCAGGTAACAACAGTCCAAAATTCTGATGAAACATCTGCATTTGCGGTTGCTTGAGCCTGCGAGGAAACATCAAGATTTTCCTGGAAATTTCAGCTCCTAGGTTTTCATAGATCCTTTATCCATGATTTTTTTTTCCACTTGAGGGGAGGAATCAGGATTAGACGTCAGTCTGACTCCCTTGCTTTCTACAAGACCTTTGGGATCAGAGTTGTTAAAGGACTATTCCAATCCACGGAAAGATCGTCGACTGCCAGGCTTTTGGATTTGGGACTGGAGCGTCAAAATGTGAGTAGCTTTCCATGCCACCCCGTCTCAAATAAATCTACGAGTTGTTATCCCCAGTGGGTGTAGATTTGTCTGAATAACAAGGGTCGAATTGACCATTCGGTTTGAGTTGTCTGGTTCCGCATAGATACTGGGCGTGCTTGGATTAGAATTTGCCGTTGAAGACACCACCAGAGAAAGTTGGGGATTTGGTCTCTCTTCGCCTCCTGGTGTAATTTACCATAGTGGAGTTGTCGGACAGAATTAGAACGCCCTTTTCAGACAACGGCGCCTGCTACGATTGACATCCACGAGACAAACTCCGAAGCATGTGAGCAGCGGTGTTATCGACGGGCGAAGCTAGGTTGTGTTCAGATTTGATAGCCATGGATGCTAAACTGAGCAAGGATTCTATTGCCACGATATTTCGGACAAGCTTTTGTGTGTTGGGGAATAACATCCGGACCATACAAATCAATTAGGGCTTTGACATCTCCAAGCTTGCAACGTCTTTGTCGACGGCTGAGACGTCTGTTTGAAAGACACGTGTGTGCACCCTATACAAGTCTTGCTAAAGTGTGATGTGAGTCTTCGTTACGGGAAGAAAGATTTGTTAACACTTTTATCTTGAAGCTGCTTCTCTAAACAATGCAGACTGTGAGACCTTTCTGAATATTGGCTGGTCTTTCGTCGCCAATAAGTCGACGGATGCGGGAACGTTCTACATTGCTAACAAGGGCGTAGGAGGAGACAGGAGACAAGAGCCAGAAAACTTCTTCAATCGATGAGCGGACGACTGAGTCTTTGAACATAGGGAAGACGGTTGTTGTTAGCGTGATTCCTCAAAAGCAGAATACTAGTGTGAGATGGACGCCTCATTCGATGCAAGAGACAGAACTGGCAAAGTCGGTCGACTTGGGCGGCGAACTAAACTGCGGTGCGGCCAGTTTGTAACACTATAATCTCCAGCAGTTAACTGAGTGAATCGTCAATATGGTCAGTTAAATATACCGGGAACCTGTAGACGGTGCCGAGAATTGACGGAGGCAGGTCTGGTACTATAACTGTCCAGGATTCCGTACATTACTCGGGAATAAATGGTTTGGGAATGGTGTCCGGCATCCGGGACTGAATCCTCGCCTTAGCCGGTGCAAGAATGTACCGGAGTTGGAGCCAGCACTGGGGATATGAGGTATTCCCTGCGTGACTCGATGGTGATTCGTGAATGGTGCCGGGCATCCAGAACTGTATCATGGACGTGGCCGGTGCCAGGATGTGACAGGGCCGGTGCCGGTAATGTGGCTGTATTATGTTCTCTTCATGAGGACCGGATATAGTGCTGTGCATCCGGGACTGTATTGTCGTCAAAGCCGGTGACAGGTCGTGTAGTACCCGGGATGGAGTTGTCAGGCATGGGTCTGAAATGGCACCGGGAGTTCCGTACTGGATAAAGAGTGTTTGATCATCAATGCCGATTGTCTGATACTAGGACGGGAAAAGACGGGATATTTTATCACCGTACCCGGTTCCTTCAGGCATGAGTTGAGGCCGTGTCGTAACAGGTATTGACCTTAACCGATCCACTTCTAATGGCAAAGTCCGGCACTGACGGGTAATGGTAATTCGCATTTCCAAGCCATTGCCGGTTTCCCATAATGCCGGGACGGGGCAAGACGAGATACTGTAACCGGTCCCTTTAGGTACATGTTGAAGCCTAACAAAAGCAGATCAAATTCTAAAATCTCAAACAAGGGTCCATGTAAAAATTCTTTAAGGACGTAATGTTTGGCCCCATAAGAATGAATCCCCTTACGGCCTGTGTTATACCCCCCGCCCACATATTTAGCTCACTTTTTCTCGAGATCGGCTCGACGAATGTTCTCTAAACGTTTGCTACTGTTGGAGCAGATCCCTAACCAGAAACTCTCCAAGAGGGGTTGAGCTGAATATACTTTAAGGAAAGGTTCACGTCATCGAAAGTTTTAATATGATCGGTCCTCTCTATATCCAGCTATCTGATACCAATAACAACACTTCTATTTATACAATTGGCTTCGACTAAATTTCATTTCAAGATGGTATATGGATCTACGTGAGCTATGAATGTCATGGAGAGTGTAGCATGTTCGGATCGGAAATAAGTAAATGGTAACTTATTCCTTATTGAATCGAAATAAGGAATAAGTAACAAATTTGATCTCACTTTGGCTTGTTTAGTTTTGGAAAACCTGGTTCGTGGACTGAAATAGTGTTGATTACACCAAATCACTTAGAGATTTTGAAAGCGAGACTCGACTTCCCCAGATTGTGAACATGCACTGTGTTCAGATGATTGGGTGAGTTTTTACGTCTTTTTAGTAGAACAGGTTTTGCGTATAGCACAAAACACTGGGACAGTGAAAGTACGTGGTCTACACTTTGCTTTTGCAACCCTTGAATATCAGTGGGCTATGTACAGTTGCACGCGCCACGCTAACAACACCGCTACCAATTTGCTGCCATAATGAAGGAAGTGAAATACATTCATCATGGCAAATAACACTGTCTGTTTTGGGGGATAATAATTCAGAAATTAGTTAAACCAAGTCATCCATACAAATAACACTGTCTGTTCTTTAGGGTAAATGGTTTGGCAATGCAATTTTGAGAAATAAATTCATCCATACACATAACAATGTCTACTCATTGGGTAAATTATTTAGCAATTTAAAACAGATCCAAGAATCATTGTGATAACGTAGACGAACGCGACGCTACGTCGCTGGGTCTATGTGAAATCAAGCGGAAAATTCATATTGCTGTATTGGTTAAGGGTGCCTTATTTTACCAGTTGATCTGAATGTATTTCTTGTAAAAGTCGCCTGAGTTGATCACAATCTTATTTATTATATTGTTTCTGACAAAAGCTATGCTTTTATGGATTAGATATTATCACTAACATCATTAATTGCATTCTTATAATAATTGGCATCCAATCATATAACACCCATATACACATATTTTATCCAGTTAAAAGAGAAATATGACAAAACAAAACAAAATAAAAATTAAAAGCGAATAGTGCAGACCTAATTAGTTAGGCTGAAAGTTGAATTCTTGACGAGTATGACATGTCTATACTGCATGATACCAACGCTGCCATCAAATGTACAGGGAAAACTGCACGGTCGGACAAGGGCTTGAACCCAGATTTCCTAAATGCATGTCGAGACGACGTCCCTTGCGGGTACTTGAGACACAGTTTGTTCCTTTTTTTATCAAAATTCCATAAGCATTATTTTTTCTGTATCCATAAGATGCAATTAGATCCTCCATCTCTTCATTTTTGGTATATCTGAATTATGTGTATCTTTCTAGCCTCACCTCTTATGAAACATTAAGTTACCTTGACGACGGCATAATGAAATTCTATAAAATTCCTAAACATCTTCAAAGCAGCCCTACTAAAATAAAATTATCTTACGAGAATAGAATTTTATATATATATATATATATATATATATATATATATATATATATATATATGCCCCAAAAGTCAGAGCATGGACATACTTTGAATTGTGGCCCTTTCTGGTCTGCTTCAGATATACATCTCACTGGTCTGCTTCAAATATACATCTCATCAGGAATTCATCATTGAATTCTTGTTTCATCCCCAGAAATATGAGCTACATTTTTACAACACTTTCGAGAAAAACAGACAGAACTATATTATCATTAAAGACAAAAATTTAAAACGACTGCAACATGTGCCATTAAAATTATTTTCAAGGAGATTCAATATCTATGTAAAAAAAAAAAAAAGAGTGTAAAAATGATTATTGTTTAAATTTCTATTATCTCCAAATTACAGTCTTCTTAAATTTCATTACATATTCAAATGAGCTTTTAGAATTTCATATTTTTATAGTGAAGTATTGACTATGATAAAATGACACCAATATTTCGTTACTTATAGGTAAAACATGAATAAAGATAGATTAGTTCTGCCAGAGCCTGCAAGGAAACGATGAGTTGTAAAGATAAACGTGAACACTCTCTAATAATACATGTAATTCAGGAAGCAAATTTATGATGTCGCTTAATTTTTTCAAACATATTCTCGATGTGCAAACTATATTGGCGATAACATTAATTTAATGTTACATGCAACCTTTCCGTGATAAAGGTGCCTACACTATTTCTCTCGATGAAACCTAAGTGATGCCTTTACCTGGCTGTCGTATTGTTCACTCTGACACCTTTATGTTATACATATTTTCTTCTTAAAGAGAAATTTTTGAAAGCAAAACAAAGCATACCCTGCCAAAACACACACACACACATATAAAATATTACTTACTTTGAGTCCCAACATTTGTAATGATCAGAATCTTTTTTACGATACAAATTCTACAATATTTGAATTCACGTCTTAAGAAAAAACTAGAGATAGTTTTCTATAAATTTATTGGTAATAAGATATCATCCATTGATAGATTTACTCGTATAGAGCGAAAAGAAAATTGTTTTCAGATGTCACTATGGCCGTTGAGGCGAAAAGGAAATACATAAATAAACACTTTTATATTCTAATCCATTCCATATTCCATGATTGTTAGTACTAATACATCTCCAAGTGATGTGAATTTACGGCAGTCATATTTTAAGTTTAAAGTTGTTAGTATATAATAAAATCCTACATAACATTGCGGCGCTTTTTTTTACTTGTAGGAAAATCAGCTTTTCTAATCTTTTTTATTTGTTGGGAAATTAAAACAATTTTTGTTCCCCTATATATCAATGTATTTAAAATGTGTGTAGCAATTTAATTTTGACCAACTATTCAAAGTATATGATAATATTAAAGTTCGATCAAATTTTTTTTAATATATAAAAATGCCTCTGATATCTCTTTTGAAATCAACTAGAGGATTTGATAAACACGAGCTATTTGGTTCTATAAAGGCAAAACGATTGAAAAGCAAATATGCAATCTCCCATGAAATGCACCTTCCACTTTACATCTCCATAATAATAATATATCTAAGTAAGACTGAAAGATGACTATGTTCAGACACATTCATAATCCTGCAGATGCAAGTATACCGAAACGACTGACACTCAGGCATCGGAGTTGTACTTACTAACAGTTGGTACATCTATTTCCTTCTATAATAGAAAATTAAGGTAATACACAACATTTTTCGATTTCCTACGGAGTTGCCGCCTTTTTTAGAACAATTCAACTACTTTGGCATATCGGTACAAAAGACAATTACCTCCACGGTTAAAAATAAATATTCGTTTTATTTGTCAAGTGATGACATTCCATGTTATTATTGTTTTTGTCTTCCATAAACAAAGGATTCTTAAAAGTTTTGCAGAGGAAAGAATTCAGTTTTCGATCTCCTGCAAATCTAGGAAAAAGTAATGAAGACTTTCTCATGTAACTCTTATTTCAAAACAATGCCAGAGCTATAGAAATTATACAATCTATGAAAATTGTATCTTACATTTTTCGTGACTGTGCATACCATCATGGACGAAGATCTATTGATCTTATATAACTCTTGAGCTAACTCTTTCTCAAATTACGATAATCTTGAAAACCATTCATTATTTTGTTTTCCAAGCGTATTTTATTCTCCAAGAAGATCACAATTAAAGGATTGGAAATACGTTTTTCAACTTACAAGTGCCTCTTCATTTTAAACATGACTAATTAATTAGCGAGCAGGCAAAGGTTTTGGAAATAGTCAAGACAGGTGACCTACATACATATAATGAAATGACAGGGATGAACGAAAGATAAATCGGAGGGACAGTGCTTGGTGTGGTCCTGTATATAAAATTTTTGATGATTGTAAAAAGGACTTTTATTTCATATTAAGATTCACACCATAATTCAATTTAGTGTTCTGGAATGCATGAGACTGGGTATTTTTCATGTCCACGTAACAATTATAATTTACTCTAAAGACTTTCTAAGCCGCGATATATGACATTATGCTTCGCTAAGAACGGAAACATTACGTTTTCACGTTGTAAAGATATGCTAGTCTGTAGGCTGCACTCGTACGTACACCCTGTTTTTATTAACTGAAAACAAATATATGAGACGACTCTATCTTTATTGATTATTTGTTATCATGTCCATCAGAAGCAGTGTTTGCCTGTCTCTCGAGATACCTAGTATCGTCAATCGTCGTGAATTTATGGATTTTTCTTTCCTTCTTATCTATATAACTTAAAGACTCCCAAAAATGCGTGAAACCGATGTTGTAAAAACTGAGTAAGAAACATTATATTTTTTTTAGATCCAATTGCGCTTCGTTTATTAGTTATTAATTTTGTTCTAGAAAACAGTTATCCCTATGTATAAAAATGGGTTTCATCAATCGTTATTTTTCTTTTTGAAAATTATTCGTTCCGTTCCCGACTCTGCAACCAATAAAACAAATGTGTACATACAATTTGAAAACTTGATCAAATTACCCTGTCAGTTTATTCATTCTTTTTACATCGTAGCTCTCAGTATTTGAATCTCAATTACGTAAAAACAAGCAAAGCAACAACAACAACAGCAAAAATAATAATAATAATAATAAAAATATTTTTGCAGGCTTATTAAGTTACGATCTAAAGGCGATAGCTCTATCCATGCGTTGTTTTTCCAATCTAGAAATCTAGAGTGAACGAATTGACACATGTGCGCACGTATACCCGACACACACACACACAGATATATATATATATATATATATATATATATATATATATATATATATATATATATATATATATATATATATATATTATGCATCATTACCTTGCAGATATAAGCAAAGGACAGGACATTACGCCCTCATCAGTTTGTGACTGATTTAAGGGGATGTGGAATTGCAATCAATCTGATTAACAATACCATCGGATATTCCGAACTCGTCGGGTATGATAGAATATTAACCAATCAATTACTACAATAAGGCGTCTATTTTTTTATATTTTTTTGTACAGGATAATATATTTTTTAATATAATTCCTGGACCAATGGCCTGTTTCAAGAACCTCGCTATGCGTTGTATATATATATATATATATATATATATATATATATATATATATATATATATATATAGAGAGAGAGAGAGAGAGAGAGAGAGAGAGAGAGCATGCTATAGGAATAACGGACTGTTCTTTTATCACGGCGGTCGGAATAGTAAAATCTATAAGTATGTGAAACATTACATCTACGGAGTCTGAAATAATCAAATACCTGATGGTGCATGGTCGCTCCGTCTCTTAGAGCCAAAGTGCAGAAACTAATAGGCTGCGACAGAAGTTGAAAATAATCGACTTTCTGCAAACATGACAATTGCATTCTAAATATAATTAAAGGGCTAATTATCGAGTATAGAAAAAATCTATATATTTTAGGTAGGTAGGATCGACTTCTAATAATAACAGATGACAGCTTTTGAGACAAGGAAAAGTTAACCTCCTGATAAAGAAATATAGAGAGCACACGCACATACCTCTGGAAGAGAAAGGATGGTCCAACCAAGAGAGAAATTTAGAAATACACACGGATTTGGACGACATTGTGGTGATTTGGCTGTTCTTGCAATAGTAGACCATTGGAGCAAGACGGTGAAAATAGGTAATACATATCTATCCGTCTCTCTGTCTGTTTTTATTACATTTAATTATTGATGTAGTCTTTATATCAATTTGAATGACTAGTATGTTTTATTACAAAGTATATTCCCTTGCAGAAATGAATCTGCCTTCCGTTATCAAGGCCTATTCTTATTATAAACTTGGTACCAGTGTGTCCGCGGATTATCCCTATTGCACAGTTCAAAGGCAAAATAAATTAGTTTCCTTTAAGCTAATAATATTTATGGATAGATACAACAGTCAATCAATTGGAGAAGATTATTGAATGCTCTTTGTTAAAATCAAATTATTTATATGCCTTCGTTTCATTAAAAAAAAAAAAAAAAAACCACAATAGGGCACTTTAGGGACTACTTTTATAAAATTGACCCGTTTACTTATACTTCCGTGACTGTTACAAGTTTCTATACAGCTTTTGCACGTGTTCCTCAGTAATATAGAATATACATCGTATGCCAGTAGCCTCGCAATCGCATCAATTTTAATGTTGATTCAGAAATAAAGACATCCTATAGATGTTAGACTTCATCGATTTCGTTCTCAACTATGAAGAATTATTGTTCCCAAGATCACCACGACGGTGTGAAGGCTCATAGTCGGGTCCAAGTTGTTTCTTATGTGTAAATCAAGATACACGCATGGCTAATAATAGTCTTCACTGAAAGTACCACATTGTAATAAAATCAGTACCTTGCGTCTGTAAAATGCGCACTTGCTTATTTCAATAATTCCTGACTGCTTTAATTCCTGGCTTGGGAGGTTCGCATATGTATGTAAATTTTTAGTGCGAGTCCACTTGTTCTGACGGAGACAGAATGTAATTATTGTGTAAATTCGGTCCATAATCTCATTCCAAAAGTGTGCTCTTTTCTTGAAAATTAGATGTTGGAAAGGGACAGACGATGAACAGATATATATTCTTTGATCTGCAGGAAAATTAGGATACAAATCTTAAAGTTTTCTAGCTGAAATAAGGGGGGATTTCTTTCACAAATGAAATAGCGAGTACACCACTGGCAGCATCGTAAATATAGAATCAAAGTCATTTTCTTCAATTGCATCAATAATAATATACTGTCAGTTGTACGACTAAAATGTCCCTGCTCCGTGTTGAATATACAGCTAGAATAGTCGCTAAGCTTTGGAAGCGGAACATGTCTCCGATAATGTATTGAAACTTTAGAAAGAAAACTCCAGTTAATCCTTTCAGTTCACGTGCAATTCACATATACCGATGTGCTAATGTTTGGCCAAATTACTCTACTTTAGTGGTAAGAGCAGCAAACTCAATTAGATCCGAAAAACTATATTTGCAACAGGAAACTTTTAAAACGGTGAAATGATATCAAGCACGGCTTGTTTTTGAGAACAATTCACTTGTAGGTACCCACGATAAAAATCCGGCCCGTTTACATGTCCCCATTTACATCTAGTAGTATCAGCGCGGCAACAGCGATAATTGGAAAATCGTTTTAGGCTCAAGCCTAATATTGTTTACAATTAACCCATACCAAGACTTCTGAAGAAAAATTATCTAATTATCTTCAGCTAATCAGCGACCTTCATTCTACATAAATACTGTTAGTATTTTCTGTTTTAAAAGCAGGGGTATTTGTAATATGAGTAAGGAGCCAAAACAAAACAGCTTATTTTACCAATAGTTACTCGAGAAAATCACCGAGAGATATTAGTCAAATTAAAGTTTGAACTCAAAAAGATACTCAAGATTATAAATTAATTTTAAGCCGATAAAATAGGAGACTCAGGTTACATTTTATTAGAGTTGTTTCTTCAGGGTCAGGTTTTAAAACTAAAATGGTAGCCCTTTGAACCACCAGAAAAAGAATATTGTAGCCCAGTTCAAATTCAAAAACCCAAAGTATCTCTGTAATATGAAACTGATAACTTAAACTTTTATTCTTCTTCGTGAAATATTTTCATATTTATCTTTCTGAATGTAAAAGCAAGTGAGGATATCGTGTATCAGGCCACTGGGTTAGCTGAATTCATATGGTAGACTGTGGCTCTTTGGGTTGAGCACAGATTTGTCTCACCCTGGCCTTTATACTAAATGTGCAGTTATGTCTGACAGTTACTTTACTCGAAGTAGTAGACGCTGAACATAATAAAATTAGCGGTGTCGTATGATCCTAAAAGTATGTATTCAAATTATGTTTGACATGTTCCATAACACGTCTGGGAATTGATCTGTAATCTCACTTTAAATTGATCACTAAATATTGAGAAATCTACATGCAAATGCACAAATTATAATATACACACGCACACACATTGCAATGATCTTGACATCGAGGTGCTAACTATATGAATCTACCATCAAAGAATAACAGACAGAAGAAGTCTGACTTGACATTCATTGAAATTCAAGTCTTTTGCGAGCGTTGCCGTCTGAATTTATTTTATTTCAGTATGAATTTCAACTGACACAATTCACAGTCTAGACGATGGAATTTTTCATAATCTCCTTGACAGGACTGGTGGAATTACAAGTTATCTATCGAAGCAGAATCTGACTTCACTCCACGTCCATTGAAAGCCATGCATGTCATGTGTTAGTTTTTAACGGCATGGAGAAGATGATGTTAGCATTTTTTTTTCCCTGTTAAGCACAGATGGGTTTCGAGAATGAATATCAGATTCAGTCTTAAGACCTTGGGTCGAATTTGGAAAACATATATGCCATGTATAATCTAACATATTGAACTATTAAAAGACCTGTTTGACTGATTCAATTAACTTAACCAACTTATGCAATGAATCAATTATCTACAAAAAACGAATAAAATGAAAATATTACCGTCACAAATATTTGCATTTTAACTTAAAGTTTATAAGTTAGAAGGAAATCAACTTTAAGGACGATGCAATTTTACAAACCTAAGTAATATATGCCACGGTAGATTAAGTCGAAGACTGTGGCTTTTATGATAAATTACTGTGGACATGCCATGAGAACAAGGTAGACATCAACTACATTTCAAACTTAATATGATTCATGGAAGATGATGGCAAACAACGTCCTGTGTCTCTGTCTGTCTGTCTTATATAAGAATTTTTTTAAAGCCGAGATAAAGAAGAAATAATTGGGTTTTTAATATTGCATCTGTGGCAAAATATTTTATTTTATTATACAACTTTGGAATAATAGTTGGATAACATTGATTTGAAAATCGTTTTATCTTTTCTTTTGCTTTCGTTATATAGGCAATGCTATCTTGAATCAATTCAGTGTAAGGTAAGCGTTTTGCTAACAATTCAAACAAGGTTGTAAACTTCTTTCCACCAGTAAATAGATCAAAATTGAGAAACATGAATAGTGAAGGAAGAATTAAGAAAAAATTGTTAAATATATTTTGAATATACAGATATTTACGTTTAACACAAGTGACTAAGGCATATTAATAATAATTAAGCTGTGTAATATTAGTTTCTATTTGAAAATTTTTCAAAAATCAATTATCTTATCTTCTTTTAGATCTTGACATATTCTGTAAAAAGAAAGTGACGTCTTTAAAAATGAATTATATATATGCATCCCTATTGAATAAGGTTTTCATTGTTACAAGTTGTAACTGTCACAATGTGCATTATTCAAGATAATTTTTTCAATTGATAACAATTAGTGTATATCCATTGCAAATTTGTTTACTGATAATCTATTACGAAAAACAAAAAATCTTGCAATTTAAACACATCAATCATCCTTGGATGCTCGCCAGACATATATTCTACTCTCGGCTAGAAACAAGAAAATACTATACTTAGAAGTACTTTCAATGTAGAAATTTAGCACATCCCTTGTTTGCCCATGCAGGTTGACTTGTTAACAATACACTTCCTTTACACTCATTGAATGAGATAAAGCAGCGAACATTTGGCCCCCCCCCAAAATCATTTGAAGCACAAAAGGGTCCTGTTTTGGTGGAAAACAAAAGAAATATAACTAAAATCGAATCTTATTGAAGATTTTAATCTTGATTTGAAAATGAAAGCAAATTCCCATAATTTATCTGCATTAATTTTGTGGAATCAACATTGTATGGAAGATGATGGCAAACAACGTAATGTTAGAGCTTAAAATATTTTAATCTTTTTTTGTGCAATTTGTTAAAGAGATTGGATTTTTGTAACTAACCATCTAACCATCTAACCGTCGATCGATTTGAAGCACAGAATAAGAAAGTTAAGTCAATTCATCAACACACAGATGAGTTATAGCAAATTATTTAATAAGTTATAGCAAATTATTTGACAACTTGGACAAGGTGTAGCTATTATTGTGATAGTGCAGAAAAGCGGGATGAAACTGGGAGCAAAGTTTAACGCATACAATTTTCATGTAGTTCCTCTAAATGTCGTCTGCGTTAAGCTGGGTCTTATTTTTCAGTGTAATTTCTTACAAAATCGAAACTTTGGAAGTTGATATATTTCGTCTTTAGCATTAAGGAATTTTTGTTTGGTATCCAAAAACATCTATTGATTAATTATATCTGTGGGGAAAAAGTAATTGTTTTCGACATCAATACTTTATTGGAAGGGAAATAAACATGTGAATGACAAATCTCTAAAATTGATAGATACATATGTTATCAACTCCAGCCAGTCGTATTTTTCATAGATTTTCTCTCAAAATAAGAAGCTGATACAAACGATATATTTCCGTCAGATCAAAATATGCAAATTACATTTTCATGAAACATTCTATTCCAATAGTGTCTCATGACCTCAGCTGTTTGAGTTATTGGGAGAAATACAATAAGAGTGTTATAATATCGTGCGAGAAGACCTACTAAGCTAGGATAGCGTACCGTTACTGAGAACATAAAATCATTAAGACTTTGTTTCTGCTTATAATACTAACGAGAAGAACAATAAAAAAGAGGTCGTACATTATGACAATTTAAAAGATCCGATGAAAAATCTGAAGTAGAAATCTAGCAAAATCTAGATACGAAACTTCATTTTCTCTGCCATAGGAGTTAACTAGAAAAAGAACGGGATCAACATCTGTCATCAAAGGTGTTCACGTTCCTAATCCTTTTGATTGTTTCATATGTACTTGGGGCTTTTTTTTTTTTTTTTTTTTTTTCTCTTAAAAAAAAATAGGCAACTATGTTATCCGTCAAAGACGAAAATTTTAAGCAAAAATAACATATGGTCATAAAATTTTGTTCATAAATATAGCATGTCATCGTTTTTTGATGTAACAAAAATGGAAAATCGAATACCATCTTTTAAAAATGTTCCTTTCCTTCGATTCCATACCGAACAAATAGCCCCACGTATCAAAGAGCACGATCTTCACAAACCTACAGATCATTCCGCTTAAGTTGGAGGCCGTTTTAAAATGTATTCCTCATTTATGTGCTGCTAGCATTTATGCATATTTATTATTATTGTTTTTATAAGTGTAGTAGAAGGAAGAGCCGTCATGTTATTTTTCCAGTTACAAAATTTAAATGAATAATATTGTGAATGAGTCATCCTATATTATGCATTTTAGGAATTTTGTTTTTTACCATTCTTTAAAGAATAATTTAAGTCGTGCATATTTATTAACGTTTTAAATTCTGTAAAAAAATAACACTTATTTCTCGATTTAATTTTCGTGATGTTGCTGGAGTTCCGTGTTTGTTTAGTTTAGTAAAGTTATTTTTTTACTTTTAGAAAAAGAGATATATTAGTTTTGATTTTATATTTATGAACTTTTCTGAAACGATTTTTTCTTGCAATCTAAAATGTTTTTATTTTGGTTATTTGCGAAGCAAACTTTTTTACGCATATACTAGTTAATAATTTTACGAAATCTGAAATATTTAACTCAGCCCTGAATACGTCGGGGGACCACTTTCAGCAACGTTGGTTGCAGGGACCAAGTTTTCTCTGTTCAACAGAAGTACCCTTTCTTATGTTTTAAGAAAGTAACAAGGAGTATTAAGTTTAAGCAATCTGACTTTATTTCATGCAGAATAAAATATGTGCTGCATTGCAGTTTGCTTATTTAGCACAGTAATACAAGCTACTGTTTTTGGCAATCTTGCAGGGTTAGTGTAGAATGTATTCGTGATCCGTTTCGAATATACAATCAAAATGAGAGCCCAAGCAATTGAGAACAAAATTTTTATTCGCCATTTCAGTTCTTGAATCTTTATATCTCATTCTATTTAAGTAATTATTTCCATTCACACAATCTGGAGATTTTAATACTTGGCTTTAAATAAATTCACATTTGTATGAAAGGTTAAAAAAATATTGATGAGTACCTGCTTGTTAGCGGACCACTGGAAACAGTTATAGAAGAATATGTAAAAACATGCTCAATGAATGACTGGCCATGTACAAAGTTTACACACTTGATCTCGAAATCAAACAAGTATGCATTTTGATTGTAAAATTACGCCTTATAATAGTATTATCTGATGCATAATTTGAGTAAAAATTAATTTTTTGTATATCAGTATTAATCTTGTAGTATCTGCATTGATTTCCTTTGCCTGTGAATACTTCGGAATTAAGACGTACCGTGCATCTTTTTTGATATCATGTATATACGAATAAATTTATTCACATTTTTTTCAAAAAATTAGGCGATCTTTTTGGCCAGTATTTACTGATTTAAAGTTAAATGTTATGCAAAGTTTAAGATTATGGCAGGTATACCTGTTTTTCGCAACGAAAAAAACAAAAACAACACGAACGCCGATAAATTTGTGACTAATTTCTCATTTTCAATATTTATGGCGATATTCATTAAAATCTACGTCTTTTTGTTGGCGAACATTGCTGTCTAAATTAAATCTGATTTCAATTGGCGAGTCAACCGACCTTTTAAAATATTCATAGTCTAGACGAATAACAAAAATTGAATAAAATTGATCATATTTCAATGACAGTTTTATTTGAATTATATAAATCAGCCATCAGTAATACAATCGGACATTGCTCCACGTCTGTTGAATCCAATACATGTTGTGTCAGATTTGAACTGCTTGGATAGGTCGAAGTTTGGATGTTTATTTCTTTCTCAACAATATTGCTTTGAACATTATTCAGTGAGGGTAGAAAGCCTGTATCAAATAAATTTTAAGATGATGAAAACAAATGAGTATAATCAGCTCAACTTTTCGGAAACTATTGATTTCGGCCAATTAACAATACGAAAACCATTTTCTGAGAAGAAATTAATTAACGTGCAAGAAATTATTAATTATTACAAGGGCAATAAGATCGCCATAAATATTTGTGTTTAACGTTAGTACGACGGATATAGATCAATTTTAAGAGCGATATACTTTTACAGTCGTAAGTTTTACATGCAAGTGTGGACATTGCTGACCTTCCAAAGAACCTTTCATAGCAAGTATCAGAAATTTAACATAAAACCAAGGGAAATAGGAGGGTATGAATAAACGCACACGAATCTCACCACTAATGTAGTGCACAATTGAATCAGAATTATAACTTCGCTATAGTCCATACAAAAGTCAATGTTACTGCATTATTATCGAGCAATTATGTGAAGTCAATTGGTTTATTAAGAAAGAAATGAGTCTATTGCTTCTAACTTCCTCACCACAAGGAATCTCAAGAAAGCAGTTATTATCTATGTGCAATTACTATTACATGTAATACTATTACAAATAATATATTTTTTTTATCATTTTCCATGTAATAAGGAACCACAAGAAAGTATATCGTCCTTAAAATTGATCTATATCCGTCGTATTAAGCAGGAACATTTTTTTTTTCAACTGAAGATAATCATTATGACATGTATATCTTTCATTCAGCATAATTTATTTGTAATTTTTGAGAAAGCGTATTTATTAATATTTATCCAATTCTCATTTCTTTCCTTAGCTAGTATTTCCTACTGTGTTTGGATGTATAGACGGAACGTTTATAAGAATAATTGCACCCCAGCAAATGAACAGGATTTTGTAAATAGGAAAAGTGTTCACTCCTTAAATGTGCAGGTATAAAAAAAAATATAATGAATATAAAATTTGCTGTATATTATTTTCCAATGTTGTCATTAATGAGGAAAAATAAATCATGATGCAATTATCATTAAATACTTTCACCATTTAATTGAATCGAATTACATTCTAGCATGCATGATGCAGATAGATAAACCAATGTCAAAAGAAATACATGAATAAATAGAGGTATTACTCATTACATGGAAAATGATAAAAAATATATTATTAGTAATAGTAATTGCACATAGACAATAACTGCTTCCTTTGACACCTAGAATATTCAACAATACCAACATATAATATAATATCACCATTATCATATAAAAGATACAGTAAAGCTCACTCCCCCCCCCCCTCATCACCGCAACCTTTCAATT
The DNA here is from genome assembly GCA_029931535.1 of Margaritifera margaritifera. Classification (NCBI taxonomy): domain Eukaryota; kingdom Metazoa; phylum Mollusca; class Bivalvia; order Unionida; family Margaritiferidae; genus Margaritifera; species Margaritifera margaritifera. Next base: position 4,552,783 of record JAQPZY010001630.1, on the reverse strand, counting down.
TTCCAAACAATACACCCTCTGTTTTCAAGACACTCTCTACCAAAACAACTTTCTCTTTTTCACTCCAATTTGCACATCTTTTTTTCTTTCCGTCACTATCATCCATGGTTTACAACACACACAATACACACAATGCAGACGAAACTGATACAGACGATACAATTGTTTACGGAGGTGCGCGAGAGCATCTTTAGCAACTAGTATCTTTTGCTCTTTCATAACTGGATATCGCGGTAGCCGACCGAATACGCACTTAATAATTTTAATATTACGTGGCCTTCAACTGAGTTCACTCAAATTTGAGGAGACCGGTGTTCGTGAATCATAGATTGATTGCAAACTCACATGAGGGACAAAATCAATTATTTTGAGTTGAGTTTCTCACTCAACTTGAGCTGATTCGTGAATGCGAACCCAGATGTGTTAATATTTAGTGCGTACATAAAATACCAGAAACAATGGTTGAAAAATGTTTAGATCATGACGATTTGAATTTGTGTATGATATATAAGTCAGATAAGTGACCGTGTTATGTATATAGAATCTATAATGAGTGCCTAAACTTTTGGTCGATGACTACTTTAAAAAACGTTCAAATAGTAAGTCGCACTTTAAATTTTGTTAAGATATCAACAAGGTATTTACTGATCTTTGAGTTCAAAGTCAGTTGTTGACATCTATCCACAACTGTATACAACATTGTTGAGGATTTTCCACTCGAATGACGCATTTTTTCCACTCGAATGACGCATTTTGTATTGCATTTGTAGATAATTAGATGGCACGTGTCATGTTGTGAAATATGCCATTTGCAAAGAGTATATAAGAACTTGATGAACGCATTATAATTATTTTTAATTTAAATCCTGTTAAAACATTCCTGTTTTTATGATCAGTCTGTTTGGAATCATCAGACTGTTTAGAATCATTTTATGATTAGAGTTTAGTTGTGCTGTAGACATAACCCGAAAGGAATTATTTATTTGAACATTCATCGGAATTACCATAAAGTGCTCTATAACCTTTGGATTTAAATATATGACTTTTGGATATTTGTGGGCTAAAAGAAATTCTGAATTATATCGTTGTTGTATATCATGATATACAATTGTTGTGGTACATCAGTACACTCAAGACTATTCATTCATTCAGAACATTAATTCAGTCCAAACATTCGTTAATTCGGAACATTCTATAATTTCTGACTTGTGTTTAGGACATTTAGGATTATTCGGAATTTAATTCACAAATTGTAAGTGTCTTTTGAATTTTCATTTTAATTGTCTAGAAATAAATTGTTTGTTGATTTTACATACATTGTTAGTTTCACTTTTTCTCTGTTACATTATTTTAAGACCTAGAGTCTCAGACCTGAATGTCCGACAAGCTACCAGAGCACCTGTAAGTCACGTGATGACCACACCTTTGCCAATAATAGTGGGTGGGTGGACGGTTTGAGTGACATATGACGATTGAGATAAAATGCCATATTACTGCTCGTTACATTTTGTTTGCTGTATCTCTGCTAGAAGTCGTTTGATTTGATCCGCATCGTATTTACGATGTAATTATCACAAATTTGGAGACCATGCCGGCTGAGATACATATCAGTTTTTGCATCAGGTTTTCTGTTCCTTAATGAAGGTAATCGAAAACTATAAATAAAGATGTTTCTGACTCAGAAAATAAAGGAACAAAATGTTTTCTTTATATCACCTTAACTTATTTTTAAGATACATCATGTCATCGTATTTTAATCAGTAAATTACTACGATCGCTCAAAATATTTTCCGTTTGCTATACAGTTTAGTAAGCGTGATATATACATCTTGCTTTATCGTTTAAATCCAGCAAATCGCTTATTAAAGTGATTAGTGAGACGGAGATTACAATTTTGTCGTTTTGTTTTGGATGATCGATTACTAATATTTTCCCTCATATGACATGCTCTGATTCTTCTTGAGAGTTAATATCATCCAATCCGTAGAAAAATTATACATGGCGGTTTTGCATTTAATGCATCTTTCAGCCGAAAATCAAGCATTATTCTGAGTGTTTTACGTTGTAAAATTGTATTGATATTTCTGGCTATTTAAAAAAGACCTTGTACATCTTAGGTATTGTTAAAAGAACTTTGAATTCCCTTTATTTTAGTGTATGATTGATGGGTGCAATTTGGGTTATAGAGTGTACAGCTTGGTTTTACTTAAGATGTGCACCTCTCAAAAAACTACCAGCTCCGCTTGGTCATTTACACTTCCTCAACTTCAAAAGTAAATATAAAAGAAAGAGCTGATAACTTTTTTTACTTTTAATATATTTTATAATTCATTTATTGTACTTTCAGAGGCTGGTACTGCCTACTCTGGCAAAATTCGATTCCCTATTTTAATAACTGCTGAAAATAGTGTACTTTTGACTAATACAGACTAATTGTTCGAGTACTTTGGAGCGGCCATTTCTGTCTGCTGTGTACTTAGATCATGTCCAATTTCCACAAGTACAATATGTAAAGAAATTTCTGACACAGTACATGAAAGTAGCATAGAGGTATGCCAACATTCTCTCCACTGTGCATGTTGCAAATGCAAACGACTTCATCTTACACCTGTCACTCTCTCAGAAGCACATATTATCTGTAGAGCGCCCCAATATGTGCTGCTGTTCTGTACCAAGTAACTTCATAAATGTAGCGAGTTTAAAGCGTCGACTCATTAATAACAAGATGTGCCTTTCATATGTAAAGCATACATAGCTGAAGTTAATCAATTAGATTATAGAGCGCATTATGGCCAAACAGAGTACTAAAACTCCTGGCATCTCTGTCGCAAAGCTCAGCAACTATTGGTCGGCGACAGGGGTTAAAGTTAATTGGTTTTGTGCGAGCTTGAAAACTGCATTCCAAACTTGATTCCTGGAATATCAGCAGTCACAGAAATGTGTGTATTTATCAGTAGACAAGACGGATTTATAATAGAAACAGTGAAGCAGCAGTATGAACCTTGTGACAGTTTACATAAAATAAAAATATAATGCATATCGAAAACAAAATTATGTGCTAAACTGGCTTAGGTTTTTTTTAAGAAACATTCAGTATTTTGAAAGGGAGATGATCGGACTATGAGAACACATGTTGACATGCATGTTAGTATCAACCATGGGATGTGCATTTGGCTTTTCCATGCCGTTGTTGCAGACCAGTGGCGCAAAACAATCAAAATAGGTATGATATGTCTGTCTGTCTTCTATCGCTTTTCTATCTTAGTATTTGGTGCTGAGGGATTCATTTTATTAATTTCTATGTACTAGTGTTTGATTTACTAGTATATTCGTTTCTGATGTAACTTTTCCCTCTCAGAATGTCCCTTCTCATTTACTTCTATGCATTGTCTTCTTCAATAGTTTGGATCTTGACACTTATCAATATCTTTAAAACAATGTATTTCCAGTCTTGTTACGTTATATTGTTTTATTATATTGTGATTGACCATTGTTGACCGTCTATGTGCTCCCGTTGCGGCGCAAACTGGTTTAAAGAACCTTTCCAGTTTATTGTTTCATATATTGTGTGTGTGTGTGTGTGTGTGTGTTTTACAACAATTGTAATATATTGAATTTCACTAGACTAAATTATATTATATAATGTGTATGATATTTAACATAGTAAATTATATCTAAAGATGAAAGATTAAATAATAGCACAAAGGATGGATCACTTTGAAGAGGAAACTTAAAGATTTATATTAGCCGAAGCTTTTTCATGGCTATCTTTTGAAGATACATTCAATACCTTTGGAAAAAAATGATGGAAGCAAACTGTCTTTATAGTTCATATCTTTCCAGTTATCGCTACATCGTGTCTATCAAGTTACCATATATGCAAAAGAGAAGTAACTATATGCTTCTAACCAAAACGAGCGAAATGTACAACTTAAAATACTGGATTTTCACATACCTCAGGAAAAGTATTTTGTTTTACCTATACAGCATATTTTCTCACAGTGAGATATATTTAAAATCTTTTCCTCGAAAAATAATAGTGATAATTGATATGTTGTCAGTTCTAGTCATTGTAGTTTATTCTTTCATCATAATATGTGAACCATTCTGCTGCAAACAGACCTGAAAAGGCACATTTTTTAGAAACCTGTCTATGCAGTCTACGACATAAGCCACCGCTGTAGTTATTCGCAATTCTGAGATTATCAAAATATATAATCAGATGTTACTTGTATATTGAAAAGCTACAAATGGACACTGGGAATAATCTCGCAAAAGATTACTTTTGACATGAATTTTTTAACTTACAGTATTAATAATTTTCCTAAAATGCTGATTACCGCGCTTGTGAGAATGTTAGAATATTTTTTTCTGCCTGTAACCTCCGGAAACATCAAACTCATTCAAACGATTCTGTTTCCACCTGAAAAAAAAGTTAAAACAAAAATTAACGAATTTATTTGTATGCTCTCAGACGATTTCTACTGGAAAATACGCTATAGAATTAGATAGGTACAAATCATTGCAGATGTAAAAATTAAGTTTTATGTCATATATAATACACGAACTGTTTATTAATTTAAAAAAATTCTCTTCATGCCAGTTTATGTTTAAATATATTTCTGTCGTACAACACAATTTAATATTGATAATGTTTATAAATTGTGTCCGACCCAGTGGCCTTCATACTGTGTATCAGGAACACATGCACCCAACATGACAGTCCCAACCTCAGAATCCAACGAACATATGCTTGTTTGCATGGCAATCTACAAGTGCAAACCTCGAGAAAAAACATTAATAAACTTTGATGGTGCAATCAATACAATTTTATCTTTTAGTCCAGCATAAAACACTAACCTTGCACAGATGTTTTATTCAAAAATACTGTTCTGGTTAAAGTCATAAATTCTTACTTTTGATACTGAGATATGTTAATATGAATGATCACCATCACTTCAACACACACACACACAGACATATTCTATTGTCCCTGAGTACACACAGGGTGACAGGAGATGACGTAGAGTCACGTGATTGGTCAGTGAATGTGTTAATAGCTTTGAGCCTTTTGTAATTTTATTCTCTGATATTTCCGATTAAACAACATTTTCTTTGGAAATAATACTTTCTTTCCCCTTAATTTTGGTACTAAATTCATGATTTGACCTTTGCCTGCGGGCGAAGTTTTATAATGCAATGGCGGACTTTAATGCCCTGTCGTCATCTCAAGGGGAACAGACAAACCCCGAACATAACTCAAATTACACCATTTCCCTTATTCCAAAGTTGAGAACTGCGATGCCCTAATCTAGGAAGCATAATCAGGGGTTAAACAACCCATTTTATTGTCAAATACCACAAATAAGGTTGTGGATATGTTGAAAATGATTCCACCTGAAAATGTGATCACCATTGGGCCGCCATTGTCTTTGGCTACTTCATATGTAAATTTGTGTATGAAGTCAGTAGCCTCTACGTCTCGCGTGGTTTCTCGAGACGCTTCAACAGCAACATGGCAGCCTCTAGCGTCATCGTTGTCAGCAACTGCCAATTCTACACGTGAAGAGCATTTTATCGAAGGTGTCCAACAAGAGCTGCAGCAATATCATACATTTATGCAGCAACAGGCAGATCCTATGCGTGAGCAAACCGCATCTGTTTCAGAGTTAAAGAAAAAAGTCTCAGCCCCCGCCACTGTTGAACATGATTGTGGGTAAGTGGTTTCGTCTCCGGCCCGAGAGTATTCCGATATTTCTGACGTGGAATACGACCAGCAGAATGATTTCTTTTTATTGAATTGACACAACAACCTTCGTTGGATTCTGAGGTTGGGACTGTCAGTTCCAACATGGTTGCCGGTGCCTGCACTAATCCAGTCTGCGCACTCAGGTCTTGTAATTGCAGATTTAACAACGACGCTCAACAATTAGCTCAGCGTCGACAGGAATGAAATCCCCATCTTCAAACTAGCAAGGAATTCTTCATCCAGCATAGCCACTTTATTCGGTCGGATTTAAATACTCAATATCGACGTTTATGTGGTAATCAAAACAAAGTTTCCGACTATCTGTTTGGGGATGATTTAGGCCAAAAAATCAAAGATATTGATGTCAGGCCCAGAGAGTAGGCTCGCGTATATCATCCCGTAACTGGTCGATGTTTTCCTCTTCTAGATGTTTGTCCAGTTTTGGAATGAGGATGTGACGGGTTGTATGGGTGATAGCGACCCAATAGCATGGAACACTTAATATATATATATAACTATCGTGGCGTCCAGTTGACGACCAAGATGTATTTCCGGTTTCAACCGCTCTAATCAATGGTCAAGGTCCACCCCACTCAGTCTGTTGAAGGATCTCCCGAGAGCCTTCACATTCAACACAGACCCGATGGTCGCGAAGCCTTGGTCCCTCACATCGAGAACACCAGTACTCTCATCCGAGCCAACGTCACCAGACACAGCGTACACGTCACAAGAAACCCCACAGAGGTTCTGTGACTCCACATCACCAAACCATACGCAAGGGCAGATACAAGTATAACAACTGAACCGTGTAGTACATATGGCACGGTTAAGTACTTTATCATGATATATGTTCCGCATGGACGCACATGAATTTGTTTCGTTACACATTACATTTATCATTCAATGCATGCAGCGTATAATTAAATAAAATATGTCTGTTCAGTTACAACAAATAGCTAACTTAAACCAGACTATAGTATTTCTAATATCATGGCGTTGTATGACCTAGGTATTGACTCTCTGTAGAATTTAGAATAAATTCTAAAACATCTAATATATGAAACAATTCTGTCATATAAAACGAATAGTGATAAAGAATGCAATCTTAAATTTTACATACCGCTGCAGCTGAAGATTGCTCCCGTAAAGTGGTAAGCTTCCTGAAAAGACTCATCGTAATGTAATTTGAACATAGAGAATTTGCTCTATAAGTACCCTAGCTGTGCTGAATATGCGCAGCTAGGTCCTTGGGTCTTCACTGCCTGCAAATTTGCACATGCAGCATGGGTTGAGTCGCGCTCAGTATTTCGAAATAACTAGAGCCGAAAAAAATAAACCACCCTAGGGTAACGCTGTACGCGGCAACGAAACCCGAGTACATTTTCGATCACACATATACATCGATATAAAGCATACACAATTCCTTGACAAATATTATCACTTCAAAATGGAATCTTTAAAATCTGCTCTTAACTTAATGAAGAGGATATGCTGGTTTGTCTTTGAAGGATGCATAGTTTTCTGTCCGAGTCCCCCTACAATACAGAAAGTGTCTAAAGTGTATTTGGCGTGGCCAACGGTACCAGTTTACTTGCCTTCCAAATGGTCTTGCAACTACTCAAGGATATTTGCAAAACTTCTTAAGCAAGTTTTTTCGTCCGTTCGGTAAATAGGTCACAGTAATGTGGTTTACATAGATGAGTGATACATATAGTTCTTGTGAACAAAATGTTCTTGAAACGGTAACTTTGCTTGATGTTTTGGGCTTTACCATCCACCAAGAAAAGTCTGTCTTAGTCCCAACACAGTGTATACTTTTGTTGGGTTTCTTTTGTTTGTCATAAAACTTCACATAAACGTGCTGTGACTATTCATTAAATGTCATGAATTATTGGGCATTTAGTTGCTAGGAACCAGGAGTGCTTTATGCTCCCTTGGAAATTGAAAAGACCACCAGCTCGCGGTAATTTTGATGCATTGTTTTCTCTGTCTGAAGAAAGCAAAGATCTAAAAAGGTGGTGGTATAAGAATCTTAAAACGGCTTTTTGCCCTATAACATTTGGGGAAGCACAACTTGTACTTCACTGCAATAATTCCCTCATCGGCTGGGGTGGGGGTTATAATGGATGTCATTACAAGAACTGGAGGACATTGGTCTGTGCAAGAGAGAAGTTTTCACATCAATTAGCTGGAGCTGAAAGAAACATAAACTTCCTATTGTGCTACAAGATCAAATATTGATGTCAAAGTCTACCTTGACAACACAGTGGCTGTGAACTATTTGTCAAAGATGGATGGAAAGAAAAGAATATTGAACACTCTCACACGTGATATTTGGTTGTATTGTGCACATAGAAATATGTTCATGAGTGTTTGTCATCTACTGGGCAAACTTAATATAGAGGCAGATAAACTATCACGCAACATAAATATTGACATGGAATGGATGTTGCATAAGCATATTTGTTTAGAGAATTGTCAAATTCATACGTCCTATTGATATTGATTTATTTGCTTCAAGATTAAATCATCAAACTGTACAGTATGCGTCAATCCTTCCAGATTCAAATGCCTACGCAGCTGATGCCTACTCTGTCTTACAATTTAAATCTAGTTATCTTTTTCTCCCTTTCAGTATATTGGGAGAGTTCTACACAAGATAGAAGAAGATCATGCTACAGTCATTCTGACTGCCCCGTTTGGCCAACCCAACCTTGGTTTCCCAAACTTCTGAGTCTTGTTCACAATCAGGGTTACATTCTTCCTCATGTCAAAAAGTGTTGCATTTACCGCAAGAGTTAGCCAATAAACACCCATTGACCAAAATGCGTCAGGCTGTTTTTACTTTGTACGGAATTGTCTCATCAGTAAAGGTATTTCAGCAGAAGCCAACAGCCTTTATACTTGCATCATGGCGTGAATCGACAAAAAAAAAAAAAAAAAACAGTATTGGACTTATAACAAAAAATGGATGTGTTTTTGTCGCATTGTGATCCAGTTACAACATCTGCCAACATGGTCCTGGATTTCTTGACGGCACTTTACAATTCAGGACTTGGATATAGTGCCATCAACACAGCTAGGCAATGTAACGCAGATTGGTACTCACCCATTAATTCGTAGATTTCTTAAAGGTGTTTTCCATTCCCGCCCTCCTTTGCCAAGATATTCTACAACATGGGATGTGACTGTAGTTTTGCGTTATTTGAAACAGCCTTATCCACTCATAGTATTGTCTTTGAAACAACTTACTTGTAAGTTGATCATGTTTTTAGCTACTCTGACTGCAGTGAGGGATGACATTATACCTGGCAGACATTGGAAATGTAGAAACTTGTGATTCTTTAGTAAAAAATCGCATTGGGGATTAACTTCTAGACCAGGTGTACATCTGTCATAATTATATATTAGTTCATGCCCCATAGATCCTAGCTTATGTGTGTACAAGAATATTTGCATTGAACTAGTGCAGTCCGTGGTAATAAAACATCACTGTTTATTAGTGTTCAAGCACCACACAAGCGTGTGACATTTAGCACATAGCTATGTGGATAAAATCAGTTATGCAGGCAGCAGGAGTTGATATTTCTTTTTTTTTCTCCACATAGTACCAGATCTGCATCTTGTTCTGCTACTGCTGTATTGAAAGTACCCGTTAATACTATTTTAAAAATTGTAGGTTGGCACCATGACTCGGTTTGTAGGAAATATTTCCCAAAATCAGTGAATGTTGACACTATTTTCAGTAATACCATTCTTACAAGTGCTTCTGTTTAACATGCACAGTCTTTTTCCTTGACTATCTTGTTATTATTTATCTGTTATAGCTGCACACTTAGTTCAATAGATTTTCAGACTTTCGTTTCTTTCATAGTCATTGCATTTAAGTCACCTTAGTATTAGATTGTTTTGGATAATTTACATTATTGCTGGTTAGCCTTTTCTCTGGGATACATCGACTCTAAAATCTCCTGTAACCCTGAGGGTACTCAGGAGCAATGGAATTGGTAATAATTAAATGAGACTTTCCTGTCAGTTGAAGTTTGATGATAATTCCGTTACACCAGAGTACCCAAGGGATAAAAGGCCCTCCCATGTAATTCCCACCCTTGGGTTTTCTTATTTTACTGCATTCTTTAAGTATTTGTGTGTGGTCTTTTGGTGACGTGACTCTACGGCATCTCCTGTAATCCCTCGGGTACTTAGGTACAGTGGAATTATCATCAGACTTCAACTTACAGATAAGTCTCGTTTAATTACCAATTATGGCTGATCTGCAAATAAGTGTATGTAGCACTGGCCCATTGCACTATAACTATATAAAGGTCTCACAGCTTGTTTAATACAGTTATGTTCACTCCTAAACTTAACAAATGCAGAGTCTTTTGTGCATTCGTCATCGGTCAAAAAGGTATTTTTCCTACTAAATTGTTTACCATCTGCCAGAGTGGGACTCTAATTGTCAACATCAATCGTCTGCAAACAAAATATATATGAAAGCACTATGATGCCAGGTATCAAAGATGAGGACAATATACAACGACCAGTCAGATCTGAAAACAAGAAAAGTATGTTGAATGTACACGAATCCTTACATTGATGTTTAGCAATTTAGAAATTAAAGAAATTACTTGATGATCAAGAAAGGGAATAACAGCCAATGATTCCAGCCCGCAGGACGCATTACTCGAGATGTATATACAAGCATTTATGTGACTTCATAATTTAAAATTCAATCGCTCGAATACTCAATATCACTCTGTTTACTTGATCAACTTAAAGACCATAAACCATAGGAGTTTGGCTGGAAGTAGGAGTTTGTTGAGGACGCATAGGGCCTTAATTGTTAAATAAATATAGTTAATTTCAACACTTACAGTATCCAGAAAGACTACATAAAACAACATCTAAGTAAATAAAAAGATCAGATTGTGTAGATACAATCGTCCGTTTGATATACTGCTTCGAACGGGAAAGTAAACCAAGCTTCATCAATTTCCATATAACCTTTAAGTACTTGAAGGCAAATCATTAGGCAATTTAGGATAGATGGTGGAATTATCTTGGCTTGCGCAAACTAAACTTCTCTGTGAACACGTCAAACCAGGCAAGAGATGTGGCATACAAAACATATTGCTGTATTGATTAAGGAAGGTTACCCATTCGACTTATAAATATAGAACCTTGAGCGAATTGATCATCTACCATTTGAACTATTTCTAAGCATGCCATATAATAAATGCTTACGAAAACATAAAGGGACTGACCACATCGAATAGCTTTACCGCTCAGCCATCTCGGTTTTAATTTTTGTACAATTCCTTCTTTAATACAAATATCGGAGATACATTTGCTATTTACGATTCCCAATGGTATTGCCGCCTTGTTGCTGACAAATCAGACACTGCGGCGTATCAGTACCATAAAGGATACTTTCGATCGTTCATCAAATATGCTTGTTTGTGTTTCATGTAAAGACGTTCCACATAATTAGCTGTGACAAATGTAGTCCATGGTTTTTTATTAAACGAATATTAGCCTGAGGAAACAATTTTTTAAATTCACTTTGATTTGGATGGTGGACATAAACTCTCAAATCTGAGGTTCACTTTTCAGTACATTAGCCCTAATAGAATTAATCAATGGAATCTGCCAAACACTATTACAGACAATGTACAACACCGTTGAACTTATTGCATCTCTATCCTTGTGACGACTACCTCACGCTGTCAAAGCGGTTTCTTCCTTGTGGAAGAAACTTTTTGATAATACCTGGGCCGGTGGAATCTCTGTTTCTGGCTGCAAAGAAACGTATCTGCCGACTGCATGATTGGTGCATAATTAAACGGGATGATCTTTCCTTTTCAATTGTCACCATTTCATTGAATCCGACATATAATAATGATTGACTGTATCAATAACTTGCTGTATGCAGTGTGCTAGTAACGCCCTAGCGATCGTAATTTGGTATGCCCTTGGATTGCAGTGGCTGCCTGGGACGATCGATATCAATGTAAATATCACATCTTTGACGCCAGAAATAATAAAATATACGAGACTACGTATCCTTCTGGTGATTTTTAGAAAACATACAGAATCTAATGGCCGGTGACGGGGGGGGGGGGGGTCAAAGTTAATCTGCTGTCTGTGAGCTCGATGATTGCATCTAAAATGTGTTTACTGGAGTATGGAGTATCTGAGGAATTATGTACTTATTAATAGGACAGTAGCAACGTCTAGTGAATCAGTAAAGAAGTGAAGCTAAAATTGTGCTTGTGAGCCAAATGAAAGCTTAAATGTACTCGGGTGCTACATAGGCTAGGTTGTTACGGGACGCTATCTGTTTCTAAGACTAAATTTGTTCACGTCATAAGAATAATGCTGATCCACAGACAGGTTCTTTTAGACTTTGGATGTGCCTCGTTTGTGCTGATATGGATATTCAACATTGTCATCGCAGAACAGTGGCGCAGGACAGTCAAAATAGGTATTCTCTGCGTTCCTACTTCTCATCTATCGCTTTTGATATAAAATTAATGCAAACATAGATTTTAATATTGAAAGAAAAAGGGCAATCTGGAATATAATGGTATTTTGTCCCTTAAAGAATCCAGTTTTCAAATCCAAATATTACATTTAAAGAAAATAAAATAATTTTGATATATTTTGCACAATTAACTGCGATCTTCTTGAAAATGCCAAATAAATGAAATTGCTAGTTTATTCCCAACTTCTAGAAAGATATAAAAAATACATTTTGTGTAATTTTGTAATTTTATAGAGGTTTTTCCTGACTTTAAAGCAATATTTACCCTAGAATGATACGGAGTATCTCTAATATTTTCTGCAAAGAATCATATGTCAATAAGATGTCATTTTAGTGATAAATTATTGAGGTACTTATCTGAGGTATATGCCATAAGATGTACATATTTTAAAATGTTATGACCGAGGTCTCAAGTTCGAATCCCATGTAAGAGATATGACATTTCTCTTTCTTTTCTTTATTATGGGATACTGCAGAATTTTTCTTTGCCATCGGAATATACAATATGTGCCATCGGAATATACAATATGTGTAGCTTTATAATCGGTTCGTATGTGACCCCGTGGTTAGGTAGCAGAACTACAAAAACTGATACATGATTCAAGTTTATGTGAACATTCAAGCAAAGTGGTTTATCAAGAATGTTTTCTCATTAAAGTGTCCTTTGTTTGGGCAATTTACTGAAGACTTGGAATACGTTTCTGAAATTTCACTGTAAAAAATGTGATATAACTATTATTGTCGGACCTGGTTATTATGCATGGTAGTTTACAAGTCAGTTCAGTTCACTGTGAACAAAGTTTCTCTTCAAGTGAACATGTTTGAAGAGTAAATTACAATGAAGCATCATCCTACTTTTTTAGGCTAATAAGTACAGCTGTTCACCTTTTCCTCATTCGAAATGCAGAAACAGAAACTTTTTCCACATTTTTTCTTCTTATCTTATAATATGTTCAGAATTTAATTTTTCAAAGCACCGAACACACTAAGTATTTTCTTATAGCACGGCTTTCTTTCTATTATTAACGATTACTTCACTTTTTATTCATAAAGGCTTTGTATCGCATTTCAAAATCGCTTCTTTCTTTTCTTGCTTGTTTTTCCTTCGGTATGACAAAATGATGATTAGACAATGCTCCTCAGACACGCCTTGTGAGTCAGTTTTGAAGAAAATTGGTTGATCTTTTCGGTTTTCTGTAAATCAATATACTGGTTTCTGCATGATAAGGTGTGCTCAAGCAAACCTTTTGGCGGAGTTTGAATTGTAATTTCAGTTCATATGAGTTAGCGGTATTCTTTCATTTTAAACCTTTTCTTGCAATATGATTGTATCCTTTATTAGGTTTATTAGGTGTCTGCGCTCAATTCTTTTACTTTCTGTAATCGTATTGTTTTATATAATGGAAGCGAAGAACATTAAAGAAGATCTCTTCCAAAAAGATAGAGCCAATATTTGTTCCATTTTCACTACAGGCATAATTTCTAATTAGCAAATTGCCTTTTTCAAAAATGTAAAATGGAAGCGAACAAGAAATAAATTGCGTCGACAATTCCCTATATAGTCTAACAATAATCCTCCTTTGAAATGACGAGAATCATTGATACGATCGATTCTATAAATAATGGGATATTACAGTATGGGTTCTAATGCTTATTATTATAGCACTATTATTATTTTGGATGTGCCAGCCAAGGAAATAATTCTATTTTGGTCTCAAGGGATGATCGATGGCATGTCTGAATGCCAGTCACTGTCATTCAGTAGGAAGAGATTTAGAAATTCTCTAAATCTCGGAATGCCGAAATTTAATTATTCCACTACATCAATTTCATATTGAAGTGCTACGCATTTATATTGCTTGGAATATATATGTATGGAAAACGTTCATGAGTATTTTTAATTTCTGACAGCTTGCAGATTTAAACGAAATATGGTATATATTTAGTCATTATCTTTTATGGCAAGTAATAACTGTATTAGCGAAAACTGAATTTAATCATTGTGTATTTAATTTTAAAATTTTTGTACCAAATATAGTATATCATGGTTTTAGTGATACTCATATATGTTATCTCTATCTGTTTATCTATCTGTCTATCTCTCTCTCTCTCTCTTGAAGTTACTCGCAAGTTTAAATAAATTCCAAATTCCAGACCCATACATATGGCTTAACATTAAACTATTAGCATTGCTTGTAGTTTTGATTTAAAAGAAAAAAAACTTACCTTTACATTGAACCTCTCCGACTAAAATGGTTTATATCTGGTTTATATCTTACATACATAGCTTCGTTAATTTCTTTTACTCCCAATAATTTCAATATTCACTTTGCAGATACCATTATTTGTTTCTTTCTGTTCAAGATATTTTCATACATCACAATTTGACGCAAGAAAAAATCTTCAGTTAATCGTTCCCTGACAGTTACATAGGTAGCCGTATCAAATAGCAGTTCCCAAATTACTGGCTAAGGAAGATGTATTATATATATCGAAATATTTGAATTCCTGCTGTACTTGAAACAAAAAGTGTGCGGGTTCGAATTCTACCATTGGATCAGTTGAGTCGCCTACCGTAGTGTGTCCATGGGCAATGCAGTTTACTCCACTTACCTCAGCACTGAATAACCAACTTTTGCTGCTGTGCCGTAAAACACCAAACCAAACCTAAACCAAGCCTGAATTTCTGCCTCATATATTTCATTGAAGATTTGTAGAAAGTTGTAAAATGAATATAATTCTTTGAGTACATATTCTAAACCAGTCAATTAATCTTTATGTATAGCATATCTTTGAAATAAACAAAACCCTATAAATTGTAAGGCTGGCGAATGTATAAGAAAGTATAAAATGCACAGCAATTAAGACAGAACAGTTTAATCATTGTCGATTAAAGATTTTGTTTTATAATTGAATTTCCTCAATAGTAATAAAAGGCTGCACTTCGTGATGAAAACAAATATTTTCCCTCTGTTTTGTAATCATTATAAATTCGTTTGTGTACCTATTTATTCCCAAAAGAGAAATAAAAAAACCCAAACGCGACAAACATTATTAATGTATATCGATGTGTCCAAAGTATCAGTATGACAACATTTATTAATTGACGAGTTCAAAAGTCTGGTAATTTTTGGCATGTTTTCGGTGATTTTTTTTTCTACCTATGATGGTTAGGTGTAACGTATTATTGCGAATGCAATATATGACACAAGGGCAATGGGACCAAGAAAAAGAAATCTTCACGGAAACATTAATCCACCGAGGCGCTATTTTCGAAGCAAACCGACTTTGATTCTATCCAGACAACATCGTGCTATTACGATCAATAGTTGGTGACCAGTTTTACGCTCAAATAATAACTGTATATAACTCAAGACTAATTCTAGGACGCGTATGTTGAGACTTTTAGTCCAGCAACCTTTCTTATAATTATGTTTTATGTCTTCTGTCTTCGTTGTGCTTTTCCCTAATTTCATTTTCTATGAATTCCGAGAGGCTCTATGACCAGTTTATTATCAATCAATTTTTAATGTTTCCTTCAAAAATCACACCCGGTCACAGACTGAGGCACTGCACAAATCAAACAATCACCACCTCCTCGAGTGTATCATAGTTGCCCATTAATAAATAACTAAGGAGAATGATCAGACAAGCTTAAAAATAATATTGACAAAAACATACCACAACGACATGCTGCATAAAAAAATAACAATATATCTGCTTGATGCTTGTACATAAAAACTAATTCGTATATTATGGTTAACTAATTGAAACCAAAATTAATAGAGTTATATTTCTATTTTGTTGCCTATTTAACGCATGAAATATCTATAAACGATCGGTTCGAACAATATCATATGATCGTTATGTTTGATATATGTGTGATACAATTAACTATTACAATGTTATTAGCATTGGAAGACAATGTCTTTCATTTCAATAATAATTCATCGTCCATATATATTCATTTATAACTTGTTCACAGAGTTAATCTATTCAAGACTCTGGAAAACGTTAATAAATATGTTTCTCGCCTTTCTTATTTGTGATTTTTACAGTGGTGTCACTTTCACCAAAATTAAAAGTGACCGAATCACCCGATAAAAAATATAAACGTTTATTTTATGCTAGTCAGTGAATTTATGGATTTTCCGAGCGAAATAATAATGATATTTAACTGCAGTGGAAACATATATATTTTTCACTGGCCATCAATAGACATTGATAACATTATAACAAAGAAATTTCAAACTTTTTGTAATAGGTATTAGTTGCACAACCATCCATCCGAGACTTTTTGTTTGTAGATGCTTCTGCGTTTTTTTCTATCTCCTCCAAAATGGCATTCCAAAAATACAGGTATGATATGAAGGAGTTTGTTCCTGCATCACCTCTGATTTCAACTGTCTCTGATTCGCCATCTCTTAGCTCATCCAGTGAATCAACAATTTCGTTAAGATGTAAGTCACAGCCTCCACAGCATCCTGTTTTGCACTCCAGCGAGGTTCACATATCCGTTTAACATTTTTTGGAACATGTTTCTGAAGAATGTCCCATTGATATGTGGAAGAAGAGAAAAATACCTAAATTTTTCGACAGTGCCAAAAAATGTTACTGTATTTGCACTGAAAGCAGACGCTAAATTCAAGCTATGGTTTGTGCATGGAATAAAGATAGCTTTATGGTTTAACTGCAAAATTCGCTGCTTAACCCCAGTGTGAACCCCTGCCATAGTCGCAGCATTGTCATAACCTTGGCCTCTGCAGTCTGACAAATTTAGACCACCCTCTTGAAGCTTTGTCAAAATTTTATCCGTTACTGCTTCAGCTGTCTTTCCATCAAGACGAAATAAATCGATAAAAGACTCTTTAATCACTACTTCTCCTTTATTTATGTCTACATAAACGAGGTATCTGACACATTTGGTCGACATGTTGGAGATCAGGAGTACTATCAAACATGATAGTAAAATATTTAGCTTTTTTCACAGAATCAATAATGGTGGCCTGAACATAATTTCCAAGAAGTACAATGAATTCATTCGGAATATTAGATGACACTGCTAATTTCCCAAGCGTAACCGTGGTGAGATGCTCACTCATTACAGAATCGTATTTTCCTAGCAATTTCATCAATTCAAGAAAATTAGTTAGTGTTACTTTCCAAAGATAGGGTTTCTCTGTGTCCTCTAAACGGGAGGTTTTGCTGAGCCAAGAACATGATGCCATCCAAAATTCTTTTGAGAATATCTCTTCACTTCGCATTTTCTCCAACAATTTGCTTCTGAACTTGTTGATGGATCGTGGCACCAACCTGCAGTCTCATTGCCATATCTTTCCAGTTGTTGAAGACAGTCAGTCATATGATGCCGGCTTATCTCATGTTCTCCAACTTTTGGACTTAGTTTTCTCCAAGCACTGAAGCCTTGGATTTTGCCAAACGCAATCTGATTTGAATTTCTTGTTTTTTGAAGGAAGCAATATAAATCTGACAAACTATTCCACCACCAGTCCTTTCTATCCTTTGTTTTCTCGACGAGAGAGAGAGAGAGAATCCAACGAATTCCACCTAAAATCAATAGGGACATTTCCACACATTAAAATGATTGTTTTATCCACATCATTAGCACAATAAGCACTTTTTATGATCCATAAGCTATGACTTGATTTAACCACACAGAAAATTCAGGTATCTCCATAATTCCGTAGAACGTATAAGACGATCGGATCGTGGGAAATTCAAGCCAAAATGTCGCTCACATTCGAAATATTTACCTGACGAATTTTCTGTTTAAAATCCTCAAGCACTTTTTCCACACCTGTAGTACCATTCACAGACAAGTTAAATTATGATGTAACGACTTATTTTTACGTCGAATAGAGAGAATGCTTTGTTTAAAACATTGCACTTCAGAGTTTAAAAGCACGTACTAACTTAAACAATTCTTGTTGGCTACTTTGAATAGAAGCGCTCAGGTTTTTAATCCATATATGTGATTAGAAACTACGTAACTCAGCAGTGTTGGAAAGGGAAATTCTACCTTAAGGTTGTTAATTTGGCGTTAGGCAACGTCACATTCATTGCAAGACATAATCCTGAACATTTGAGAGCGCCGCAAAAATATTGTTGAATTCAGTTTTAAGTTCATTTTTGTACAATGTGAGTTCAACTTGCTTGTAAACAAAACAAACAAGTTAAAGATCTAATTAGTAATGATAATGAACTTAATTTATATTCATTAACCGTATTGAAATGATGCATCTTTATATGTCTTCATATGGCTGGTTTCTCATCAGTGTACTTAACATAAAGGAAGTCAATCATGTGATTATTTGTTTTCTGTAAAGTAAACACAGGAGTTTTTTTCTTTAGCTAAATCAAACTTAATTGAATATAAATACCTAATAGTAATGGATTTTTTTCATGAATCTGGGGAAAATATGTTAATTGCACTTCGATGTAGGAAAGGGACATTTTCAATATTATATTCAATCCATGGCAGCGGTTATTAAAAGTTATAGGCTACTAAAGAAAGGCCGTTGAATTAAAGTTCAATTAAATTCATTTCCATTTCTTATGTCAGCGCATTTGTCAATAAAGCGAGATCTGATGCGATCAAATTGTGCAAAACTAGGATCTTACAATGGGTTTATAGAACATAGTTGACACTGAGTAACTATTTTATTCCACTTTGCTGCTTGTAAATGATAGCAAACATAAATTTCATGTCAATAAAACTTTATCAAAATAAGATAAAACATAATATAGCTTCTTCTGTATTCCAAAGCTTGATGTAGCATTTTTTCTCAGAACTTATAATTAGTTGTCGATAAATGCTTGGCACTAATTTATGTCGATGATAATGGTTAAGACCCAAGTTTGTAACATCCTAGTTTGCATATGCATTAATGGGCCTAGCTTTTCTAAATGTCTCAATGGATATTTATATCAGACGTGAAAGCTGCATCATTATCATACTTATTTGAAAATGTGCGTTTTTAAATGTGATTGTTTTATTTTGAGAGAAAACGACGCAGAGATAAGATACATAAACATGTGCTTCGTATAACAACATCTCTTGCAGTTTTCTTCAACGGGTTGTCATAATGAAGTCTAATAAGCAACTTCTTCACGAATCACTTCTATTCTAAACACGATAAACGTTAGCCTCAAATGCTTTTTTAGCTATGATAGTGGTCAAACCAGATTGTTTTAAATACTTATTATGTATTCATTTGTTTTACCATGCTTTTGCAAGTTAAGCTACCACATCTGCAGGGGCCCCGGGCGGAGCTCGCCTTTACAGATCACTCACACATCTCAACTCTGTCCGCGTTGGTTCGAGTCTCAGGCTCAGTGAACATGGGTATGTGAGAAAGCTTTCCAGTAGCTTCCCGTGGATCAGTGGTACTTCCCAGGGTTTTCTCGGGCTCTTTCTCCACCAAATATACTAGCGCTATATATAGCCTGTCCTGCGCTGAAAAATGGCGTTAAACCCACAAAAATAAAACAAACAAACCACATCTTAAGTTAAACTGTTTTTGAATTTACTCAGATCAATATGAAGTTACTGCAGTTTATATGAAGAATCTAAACATTTGTGTTGCTGTACGTTTCTTGACCTTTTGCGGCCCAACTCGATGTTTTTATAGCATGACTGGGCGGCGCTGTCCAGTAATCCACAGCTCAATATTCACACAAATCACACTTACAGCATCAAATCTCTCGTAAAAGAGCAATTTTAACACAAATTTACCCTGGGGACTTTGTACAATGAAATCATCCCTATAATTTAAGGCATTATTGAATTCGCGGATTTCGGATATTTATCGAAAAATAAAACATCTGGAAACAACGAGCGCCCAAATCGCGAAACACTTGCATGAAAGGTTATCGCAAGAGGCTTTGGCGGAAGTTGTTAGGCTGACAGCGCTTGCGCAGTGGAGGGAGCATGAGGACTGTAAACAAAGACAAATTAATAAGTTTGAGATTTTAAATAAGAAAAGGGTTGTTAACACACAGTGTGATAGTGATTCTGTGTCGGAAAGTTTGGTGAAAAATGTGTATAAGCGTACACTCTCTGAATCAGAACAGTGTTAAAAAAAAGTTTGAACTTTGCAGTTTTACCGGATAAAAATGCCAGTTGTTGATTTACTGACAGCTACGGAATCTGCGTGCAGGAATTTACCTAATATGGACGCCGATTAACTCAGAGCCGAGGTAGTTGGTATCTTGAAAAAGAAGGGTAATCGGACCAAACCTAACATTAGTAAGGATGAAAGAAAAGCCTTGACCAATCTTCAACTAGACAAGGACATCGTTATTCTTCCCGCAGATAAGGGTTGGTACACTGTCGTAATGGACAAATCTACTTACAAAGAGTTATGTGTGAACATGCTTCAGGACTCTAACACATACGAGAAATTGGCACGTGACCCCACTACCAAATACAAGAAAGAACTTTCGGATTACATCAGAGAGTTACGTGAAAAGAGAAGGTAATTGATTGGTCACTTAGTAGACTATGATAGCCTACTACTGAAACACCTCCGAAGTTTTATGGTTTACCAAAGATCCATAAAGAGAATATGCCATTGAGGCCGATAGTCAGTAGTGTGGGCTCTATTACCTACAATTGTGCAAAATATTTCGCCAAAGTTTTATCACTTTTAGTTGGAAATACTGAACATCATATTAGGAATTCAAAACACTTTGCTAGCCTGATTAAGGATAAGAATTTGACAGAGGATGAAGTGTTGGTTTCATCCGATGCGAGTGCCTTCTTTACTAGTGTACCGGTTGATAAGGCTTTGTCAGTTATTAATGACAGATTATCATCTGACATTACCCTTACAAAGAGAATACCACTTTCACCACAATTAACAAGACTGTTTGAGTTGTGCTTGAAGTGTACATACTTTGTGTATAAATGGAACTTTTTACCTTCAAATACACGGTGCTGCAATGGGGTCGCCAGTGTCCCCTATAGTGTGTAATTTAGACATGGAACATTTTGAGTCGTTAGCGCTCACCACTGCTCCACATCTCCCGGGTTGGTGGTATAGATATGTTGATGACACAAACACTAAGCAGAAGGTAGAATATGTAACGGAGTTCACAGATCACATTAATAGCATTGATCCAGATATTACATTCACCTTAGAAAATGAAAAAAAAATGACGGATTAGCATTTTTGGACACGAACACGGTCAGAAACATCGACGGCACCTTGAAAATTACAGTTTATCGTAAACCTACGCATACAGACCAGTACCTGGATTTTGACTCGCACCATCCATTAGATCAGAAACTTGGGGTTGTCAGAACATTACATCATAGAGCCAATGACGTTACATCTGACCCTACAGATTTGAAACAAGAACTCGATCATGTCGATGCTGCCCTCAAGAGGTGTCATTATCCGGATTGGGCGATTAAAGAAGGTTACCAACAGGCTGAACGCTACTCAAAGTGACAGTACCGGGAAGAGCCGACCAGTAACTAAAAAAAGTGACTCGAAAGGTAGCATCATCCTACCTTATATGAAAGGTACTTCCGAATGCCTGAAACGCGTTTTTGAGCGACAGAAAATTAAGGTGTATTTTAAACCATACCGGACCCTAAGATAGATGCTAGTTCACCCAAAGGATAAGTCCAATAAGAAAGATATTTGTGGACCTATCTATCACATAAAGTGTGAAGGACAAAGGGACAGTCAAGTGCCATCACAACTACATTTGGGAAACGGAAAGGACATTGAAAGCGAGATTCAACGAACATAGAAGATCAAGTTCAAGTTCGTCTGAGGTATCACGACACATCTACACAGTTTGCCCAGGCCATACGTTATCTTGGGACTCAGTAAACATCTTAGATCGAGAACAATCATGGTTTAAAGAGTCTATATACATCCGTGCTAACAAACCAACGCTGAACAGGGACGCGGGCCATTACAATCTGCCGCATATCTGGGACAATTTGTTAACATCGCTCACTATTCCCTCGGGTGATGTTTAACAATCAGTAGAGAATAAATCATTCTGCTGATGAAGTCCTTAGTACAAGGACGAAAGCTTCAGGTTAGCTTTCAATTTATTTATTGTGTATGAAATTTAACAGTTTAAACATTATCAGATATTAAGGCATTGAGCTGAACCCTTTGGTTTAACACTTGCTAATAATTGTCCACTGCTTTTACAATGGTGTATTCTTACTTTGCATCTTTAGGGGGTGTTTCATTGGGTTAATGCTTGTACTAGCTCCAGACGTCCCAAGAGTGGCAAATGCCACTCATGACTTCCTGTTATTCGAGATTAACTATAATATTTATCTGGGAATTAATTAGACCAGGATATAATGAACATATTGTCTATTAGCTCTTGAAACAGTCTAAAAAGAGGTGAATAGTAATCTAAACGTATGTAGAATTAAGGCAATTTTAAATTTTTTTAGAACAATTTCCAATTTATACATGCAAAAATAGTTTCTGTCTAACCCCAGGAAATAGGCCCCATGGAATATACACTAGAATTAAAATCAAACAAAAGATATTAGAATTTTAGGCTTTTGCAACTTTTACTATCAAATAAGGTTCGAATTCGAATTGGACGTTAACGGGCGTTTAGAAAGGTTTATATTCCAAATGACGGAACGAACATTTTACTAAAAGTTCCAAGAATTTTTCTTGTTCAGTTTATATTAGAATAAGCTGCACCACATTTAAATTCAATTAAATCCGACTTAGGCCAAGTATTACATTTCAACTTTATGGAAAAATTTAAATGTCGCATCTCTTTCTTTCACACACAAATGGTCTGCTTTTAATTTTTTTCCCAAATGAACATTGAATTATTGTGAAAGAAACGCCATGATAATAAATAAATTAATTTTTCCGCTAAATTTTGCAAACTGTTGTAGAGAATCAGTTGTTAAAAGAAACTTTATGATACGAAATCTCTAAATTTGCATAAATGTTGTAATCCTTGCCAATTCTAGTGCCGCATGAGATCTCAATGGTAGCTTATAATATGTGTATTTACATGTATAAATGGAATGATAGAAGATAAATTGAAACTAAATTTGAAATATTTGCAAATGCACGTTATTTTTTACAAAAGTAGATTGTGTCAACTTCATTATATCCGATTATGACCTTCGTCTAGGAGACATTAACTTGTAAAGCATACAATCCTAGTTTTTTTAGGGGATGTTAACAAAGCAGTACTGACAATATATTTTCTGTTGCATTTACGGGACAAATAAGTTGCAGGAGTATTTAAGATTTTGCTAACACTAAGTTTTATTTCTTAAAAGTTGGCAAATTTTTAAATTCTGAGCAATTCGCGAAGTGATCTTTGCACTAGAGGTAAGGAATTTAAATTTATGACATATATTTAGGAGATGAATTTCCTGGAATTTGTATGCAGTAAAATAATGACAGCTTTTTATTCAGACTTCAAAAACATAATTGTATTGAGACCTGCTCGGACCACTTAAAAAGAAATAGAACACAAATTAGGGGTTATTTTGATTTGCTCATCGGAAAATAAATGTGAAGCGTAAAAATTTTGCAAAAGCGCGGCGTCATTTGATTCTTTTTTATTCTTATCAAAATAGTTTTAGAACCGTAAACATTTGGAAACTATGTGCATTACATCAGTATAATCAATAGTAAATTTATAAGACTCTTTTTGTATAAATATAACTTGTATATGACCCGGAAGTGTGATCTACGGCTCACCGCCTCCACCAAGTGTTCAGATGGACATGCACATTACTGTAGTCTTCTTATTTATACATATTCAGGCGATAGTTTTGTTGTTGTTTGATTATTCAAAGTATCACCGGACTGATTCTCCCGCACTATGTTGATTTTTATTGAAGATATTATCTTTTGGCCTGTATAATGGATTTCAGCAGGTTTTTTAATGGTTGATATTCTTCAAGAAATGTTAGTCATATTTTGAGTTTTTAAGTTGTAACCCCAAGCAACTTTCCGAACACTTCATGGTTTTTCTACAAAATTCCATCCCGTAAATACTTCGATGGAGTAATACGGCGTAGAAAGGGTTAAATTGCCGGTAAATGGTGGACAGCTCAGTCGGACGCTAAAGGACGCTAAGCAAACTAGAACCATGTCAAAAACATTATGACAGCTCTATAGAATTAATTGCACAATAAAAGGAAAATTCTCTAGTGAGTTCATGCGTGAAAAAGAAACTTGGGAATGTTTCGGCCAAGAATAAGTCATTTCACCCGAGTCTCCCGTAATTAAAGCTAAGATGGTATGTGATGTGCACTTGACGTCATTTGGTAAACAAGGTACATGTATATGTAATGACTGCTACTGTGGTATTTTCAAGGTGTTTTTCTGGTCATCGGAGGAGAGCACTGAGCGTGTTCCATTGCCACAAAACAAGACATTTTTAACTGTTGAAAAGTCTTTAGGGGAATATGAGTTTCTGATAATCTATTTATCTATTGCCACACGGCGAGATTTTATTAACTCATTACAACTGGCTCAATATCATTACTTACATAATTATAGCTTAAAAAGTAGGCTGGATGGTTGGAATGATTTTAATTCATCGGAATCTTTTGAGATCGTTCATAACAGCTTTAGTACACAGGTACAAGTTTATAATAAAATTGTAACCCCGAAAAAGCAGAACTAGCCTAGACAAACAAAAGGAGGCCTGTATTCTCAGATCGTAATTTTTTCCTTTAAAGGCACGGATTTTCACAGATCGGATTAGAAGTAACAGGAAAAGAGTAGCTAATCGGTAATGGCAAAATGTAAAACCTGCCAAATATGTGCCAGCACAAACTGAATTCTGGACACATGCCTTGAGCATCACGTCTGCTGAAGATATGTATTAGAAAATTCGTTGAAATTGAAAACGAATATACGTCTTTTAGTCCCTTTCTTGGTTTGTGTGTTTATGTATATAATACTATTAATTTTAGAGTGGAATGAATCCGATTGTTACGGTAATCTGGCTAGAGAAAAATAATGTAAAATCTTACACACAAAAAAAAACGTTTTATCATTTTGATGAATACAATGTTTCCTTCTTTCTCCACATTTAGCAATAGTCTATAAATTGTGTTAGCGTGTTATTGAATGCGACATTTTTATTCAAAGAGAAGATGATGTTTATAATTGTGAACAAAATGGAAGAATATAATACTTGTTTTCAATTACTATGGATGAACCATCCAACTTTGGTTTCAGCAGCATAACTTGACTTCTACTAAATTGGAATGCAATTTTTATATTGATTAGACCTTTAATAAGTTTACAGGAGTTATAGTAGATCTTGTGCCGAACAAACGTGATGATACTTACTCAAATCAATCTAGTTTATTCTACATTCAGAAACGTTTTCGCTTAAGCCAATTTCAAGTGCACCTTCTGATAAACTTAATCAATATCCGGCAATGTCGTAATTCCTCAAATGCTTAGATTACCTTCATAACATTGATTTTTAAAATATTGTTTAGCCAAATCATAAGTATAAGGAAAAAGGGTTGGACACAAGTTGTACTAACATATAATAGTCCTTCCCCGATATTTCATAAATACACACAATAGATTGAACAGCCATCAAAAACAAACTAATGCATGCATACGTATATATGTAACTAGGTGCATCATACATACATACATACATACATACATGGTCATGGTTGAAGCGAAAAAAGGAAATATTGCTATAAAATTCTGGTGATAATTTAACATACAGCATATATTGTTTGGAGAAATCGATTTAAAAATGAAAATTAAATCAAAATGGGTGGTTGAGAAGGCTAGTTGCTCATGCTGCTAACATTAAAATCCTTAATATTTTAATTCTAGCTGAAAAGTCAATAAATTAAACTAGGTTTGGAGCTAAGAAACAATCTAAATTTGTACCATGTGCTAACGCTGAGGAAAACAACACAGAAAAAGTAAAACTCATAAGACTCATAAGAAAAGAAACTGAAAACTTTGATTATTAATACGTCATTATTAATACGTCATTAATAAGATGAATATATTAAAATAGGTAGGCCTATGAAAAGCTGTTAGTTTCCAAATCGTTAGGTCGACGGGCGCTGCTAATCCTTGCAAAGAGCTCATTAAATGTCTCATGCGAATGTTATAGAATCTTTAAAAAAGCAATCAATAATAAGCGGTTTCATTTGCTTCAAGGCAATCGCACAAAACATCTACATTTATACGATTTACAAAAAAAAAAGATCCATCTTTAGTGATGAACAGTTATTTTGCAAATGCATGTGATGGACATAAAGTTTCCTTTCTCCTGTCAAGAAGACTTACGGCATGAGTTTGATTTCTTGGAAGTGATTTGTCAAGGATGAAAGAGATAAAAAAAAACTCTTGACTTCTTGAGGTAAGTCATTTCATAATTTGGCTGTTGGGCTGTTGAAGGCACACATTTCTGAGCATTTTACGTGAAATAAATGATAGAAATGAAGTTTAAAGTCCATAAAATCTATTATTAATCTTACATATTTATGGTACGATTTGTAGAATTATTAGCATTTACACAATGGCACCATTGAAGAGCATAACGTGTTCTCATAAAAAGGTCTGCTTTGTGGTTTAATTTAAAATTGTGCATGTAGTATTTCCTAGTTGAAACTGCTACTTTTATGGTCAATGTGAAATCTTTGCATGCGTTTTTCATAACATCTGCCTGCGTGTTACCATCATTTGGGTTTTTCTAACATCTTCCTGCGTGTCATCATTATTTTTTTATTTTTTATTTGGTTAAGTATTAAGATAACATTGAACAGTCCTCAAACAAAATAGAAAGCACCTCATACCAAAGGTCAACATTTTGCTGTAAATAAATAAGTAAGGTTCCTGCACCAGCTTAACATATACTATTAATTTTGTAAACAAAAGACTGAATGGTAGTAGTATGTGTGATTTTTATTCCTGGCAAGCATTTGGGTTGTGGCAAGAAGTAGGAATCAACTATTTTTTAAGACTTCATATGAATTACTGAATGTGATGATTAACATTTCATTTTCTTTAGCTTGCTTAAAGGCATTTCTTTGTATTCGCTTTGTATTTTGGTTTAAAACAAATTTGAATACAGTTTTTCCACGTGTATTTTTTTAAAAATATTTTCTGCTATTTCGTTATTGTTCCTTAGTTTTCTTGCTAAAAACGAGTGCAAATGGTTATTTTTGATTGCATAAAACAAAACTGTTTATATTCCATTTGAATTTATGTGCCAAATTATACATTAAGATTATTAAATATTTCCCGTATTATTTTAAACACTTATAACCTTAAGAGTGTCTTCATTACCTCTTCACTCTTGATACCACCTTCCATTTCTTCTAAACAAAATAATGCAATCAGTTTGTTTACCGAAGAAAAAATGTATGACAATTTCTTTTTTTTAGAAATGGGTGAAGAACTCTTAGAAATATTGTACCCTCCTTAAGCTCTTTGATACCTTAAAACATTTTCTTGCATTCAAAACATGCTAACATTAGATCAACAAACAAGCAACTATCACAACTATTCTGGGTTATAAAAGATTAAAAGTAGATTTTAAATAACTCTGCAAAAAAAATGGTCTGTCTATTTCCGGACATAAAGATGGAGATGAAAACAATTCATCCTAGCAGGAAACTATATGAACCTTCGGGTCAATAATTCGGTATTTGGAGATAGATATGGACATTACTATGATAGCTCACAAAAATGCAACGCTACGTTGCCTGGTTTATGTCAAAACCGAACGCGTAATTTGAAGGCAGAAACATATTGCTGTATTAATTGAAAAAGGGTGCCATATTATTGCCCGTTAAACTTGATGTATCTCTACTAAAAGTCGTCTTAGGTGATTTGGACCTTATTTACAGCATTATTGCAGACAATATTTAGATATTTTGGGTGAAGATATCGCAACATTAATGTAAGTTGTAATGACTGATCTTGAGACAATTAAACACCTGAGTGGAGTGAATCTACCATTCATTCAATACAGCAAATCGTGCATGTCTGTCTTGTGTTGCACTAAAATTTATGTAATACTGCTTTCCTCAAGCAAAATAATCAAGATATACCGTGATGCACATGTAAGCAATACGCGTAAATAGTAGATAAGAAGTACTAACATAAGTCACTCAACTGAAAATGGATGAAATATTAGAAAAGTCTGTTAAAACAGTAAAACAAAATCTGTATGGAGGCCAAAGCCTATGGAATGTTCATATACACCAAAAACTAGTAATATTTCAAATTAATTTTAAGTTTAGGTAATGTGGTACTTTTTTATTTTTTTTTTCTTGACCTTTTCGCTATTTTTCAGTTTTTCCTAATCCTCCCACTTATATGTAGTGTCCTACATCTTTATTCTGTCTATCCCTCTAGAAATATAGTCGAAACAAAAAATGCCAGAAAAGAGGTACCCGAAGTCTTGAACTGTGCGTTGTCAGGTTCTTTCATATGTATTGTATATCAACGAAGAGAGGAGAAATGCAAATCTCTTCGGCTTCAAGTCTCTAACCAGTCTTAGTGGGAATAAAGAAATGTTTTTTTTACGACAGAATGTACATAATTTACATTCAAAATTTATTAGTGAAATAAATATTATAAGATCTAAAACAACAATAAACAAACAGTATTTTTTGTGAGTTTCAAAATAATTGTATTAACACAAATCACGTAATGCCAATGTGTTATATACTGTGGATGAGATATTCTTACCCGAATGAATAAATACAGGGAATATATTTCAGAAATGCATATCTGATCTCTTCTCAGACTTTAACACATTAATACATATACACCTTTCTATGACAGTTAACATGACTACAATCTTTCTTGCTTTTCTCAGGTGCACATTTTTTTTTCTTCAAAGAACGAGCATGTTCAGAAAAGATCTCCAGTCCCCAGATATTCCAGTAATTAGAAGAAATAGCACACCAGTGTTACATTATAGTGCTAGAAAATATATTCTGATCGAGCAGGTTTTGACTGTTTTGACGTGTGCGTTTTGGAGACGTCAGTTGTACTCAAAAATAGGAAATTTTTCATGCTGCATAAAACACGGTTTTGGTTTTACTTTCGCCGCCTCTTGTGTATTATCATGCGAGTGTGTATGACAGTACGGCAAGTTGTCAGAAGCATTGATAATTTGGGCGAATGTTGGCGAATGTGTGATTCTGTCGTCATAAAATAAAACAAGAGAAAAATACTCTTGCCACGTTTACATTCTCCGCAGGAAGTTTACTGCACAGTCAAAAGTTCAAGTCGCGTGTGTGTAGTAACTCGCCCTAAACAGCGGACTTTAGCAACATAATACTTGTGTCGACCGGCACGACTTCTGGAGTTGGGTTTTGGTGAATTTGCTTATATTTACTCATTAGGGTGAATGATCATGTAAGTATAGCAATGAATATACAATGTGCTGTGTGCAAAGGTTTGCCTGACCACCCAGGAATGACTTTAGATTATAGGGTTTAAAGTCTTCTCTCGTCACTTAGAGTTACTCTTTATGAAATGCCAAATTTGGTTTCTTAAAAGATTTGATGTTCATCGTAATATCAGCCGAAAGCAAAAGGAGATGAAATAAGACAGATTTAACACTAGCGGCTACTTGGAAAGACTAATAACATTAAATAGTCCTAAAGTGAAAAGATTCAGATCTGATTCTCTTTAATGTCTGCAATGAAATAAAAATAGAACCAATGGAGGAAAACGATTAAATATCAACGTGTAGATATGTGAAGAAAAAGCTATTTTCATTACACCAGCGAATATTAGGTGGTTTTGCCTTAAGTATTTCAACATAACAATTACACAACCTAAGCCTTTCCAAAAAAGACATATGATGCAAGCACATGCCATAACAATTATTGTCCTACATATGCCATGGTAATGTTCCCGAGTCAAATAAGGATGAAAAAAATGCAATGTACAAATAATGCTATTTTTGTATTTCGCCCTTATCTGATTCCAAACAAAATGGAAGTAGCGGCATAAAAAAAGAAGCATCTTTACATTTATTACACAAAAGTTATACATATAGCTTTTTGTCTCATTAATGAACAGTGGACAATGAAAGAAATATAAATAGAATATTGGTGACTTCTCAATACACAAATGTCCAAAGAAAGAAAGAAAAAAAAAGAAAGATAGATAGATAGAGTAAAATCAGACAATATTGTTGGATATTCAGTTTTGTTTGTTTTGTGGATTACAGAATTGCACGAAATTAAAACCAACAAAAAACTTGTCACTATTTTAAGACATTTGATCATGCAGAGGGCCACAAAAATAAATTTAAAACCCACGACATTAACCTTATTTGAATATCAAATAAATGTTAGTCCCGCAATAATTCTTAGATAGATAGACAGATTTATTGATATAGTTGTGCAATACACTCAGTTACAAAACAGGATATGCTAGTCCATTTGCAAGATGGAGAAGCGGTACTTAAGTACCAAGTCAGTGGATAGGACCTTTTATTCCAGCACCAAAATGGAGATTGAACGCACCTATTACTTATTTGAGTCAATGACCAATGCATAGGCTACCACTATGATGGCAAAGTGTAAAAACGATGAGTTTTCAAGACAAACGTAATCCCTCTAACACGTGGAACCCCCAAAAGGTTAATTTAATTTGGTTGAATTTGCTGACTCATATTTTCTTGAAGGAGATTTTTTTAGCACAAAGGAAGCTTTCAACACTTGTTAACTTGAAAAGGTGGTGCATCGACATCATTTAACCACCCACACCTTTACGTGTGAGATAACATTTATTTTCTGCTGATGTTCATTTTGAGCCAATTTTAACAGTGGTCTTCTTGGGAAGCCAGTTACTTTTGCAAAGTGACATCTTAAGGAAATAATTAATATAACGACTACCTCTGTATCATAAACTACTCACAAGGAATTACTTTACAGCAAAATTGAATGTTTGCAAACAAGTTGACTCAAGAGTTACA
Source organism: Margaritifera margaritifera (assembly GCA_029931535.1). Lineage (NCBI taxonomy): Eukaryota > Metazoa > Mollusca > Bivalvia > Unionida > Margaritiferidae > Margaritifera > Margaritifera margaritifera. The sequence goes on along the minus strand of JAQPZY010001630.1, from coordinate 4,521,503 downwards.
TTCTATCAAAAAGGGAAATATTAAAATTTGGTCTGTTTTTTTAAAATATATTATTAATTCTTTTTTTTCTCTTAATAGTCATATCTTTTATCTAAATATTCATGTAAATAATAACTTGAATTCAAAATTCAATTATATCTTAACGCGAAAGATATCAAGCACAGGCAAATTTCTTTTAAAACGGATCAAATATACAAATATTTACTAATCTACCATTTCATCTGTAGTGGTCGTACTAACCACTGATATTTTATCTTCACTTCCTTCTTTAATGAGAAATAAAAGCGATACATTACTCGTAGTAATTTCCGAACGTATTCAGTATAAAATACAATGATCGTTAAACATATTAGCCACTAATTTGTCATGTGAAGACATTCCGCATAAGTAAACGTGACCAACAAAGACTATGATTTTTGTGCAACTTTTCAAATATGTGCAAAGGTTCATACGAAGATTTTGGGATTTACTTTGGTTTCTGATGGTATAATGTTTGCCCCGTAAGTTTTAGATCCACGTTACATGCATAGGATCTCAAGGATGATCGTTGATTAAATTTCAGAGAATTAAACGTTTTGAAAAATTAATATTCTGCATAACGAAGGTTCCATGAAAACACGCAAAGAAGAAAGACTCGTGTGCTATTGTTGCTATTGTTGCGCAGGATTAAGTTGAATATCTATTAAATAAGAACAGTACTTGTTGCATAAAAGTACGTTTGAAACGTTGCGCTGTTACCAAACGTTGATCCACTAATAATTACACATCTGTACCATGACTATGTAACAAGCATTTAGATAGGTTAAAATTGTACCATGTGACGCAGAAAACTAGAACTTATTAGTTCATAACACCAGAAAAGAGGTTCAAAATATGTATTCATGCGCACTTTCTTGTTGACTTTAACACTACTTGTAAACAATGATTACAATATTGTACTCTTATTTATTTCTTGACGTTCGTTATTATTTCTATAAATATTTGTAATTATAAAAACGCTATGGCCGTTCATCCATCATATAGTTGCTGGTGTCCAATTGACATTTTCTGCGCAGCTCCAAAATGACGTGATTATTATATATTTAGGTCTTTGTCACCACGTAGGGTGTTATATCTCCGTCTATCTTCGCAATGTGTTTTGGGGATGGGTTGGGATGTGTGATGATGTGGACTTTTATTACTGAAGATCTATACAATAATCGTCTTATACAGCTTAAATGATGGAAACTGCAATACTGTGAAAGAAACTTAAGAAGTTCACGAAGAAGTAAACGATATCTTGGGAAATCAAGTTTACGACCTGCCGTAATTCGGCATCGCAGACTTCCTGTTTCTGAATTCAGTAAGATTTAAATAAATGGATCATAGTAAAAGGAAACCATAATCTCAGTGCATTTGATAACTGAATTTTATTATCTTCAATCAGTGAATATTTGATGATTTTTTAAAAAAACAACTCATGAAATATTTAAGAATTAAACTTCATATTTTACAGGATTCATAAAGTCGTGACGATTGAAAATTGAACGCACATCCGCATGAGTGTCCGTAGCGAAGAGAAATCTGTTTATAAATATTGTGAAATTGATTTTTTTTTTTGTAACTTCATGAATCCTAAAAAAATGTATATAAAAACTGTAAAAAGTATTCGTTGGCTTCGTTTGAGATAATTTTGCGTCAGATAGCGATTGCTATTACACTTTTTTACTGTGATGTTCTCCATTCCGTGGCTTTCAATGATTAGATTATATTCGGAGACACCAAGTACAGTCAGTCAACGTACATAAACGATTTATTTTTTGAGTGGTTTTTTCGTCTTTTTTTCTTGATTATGTTAGAAGGTACAATTCATACTCAAAACTGCGTAAAAATTGAGAGAAAAGTACGAAAATATTTTGTTTTGGAAATTTAAAGAAAACGTAAACAAAAAATGATGAACTAAAAACTGTAAAATATAATCAACTGATACATTATCAAGCATTTTTAGAGGATTGTTTTCTTAGTATTCAGTAAACCAACTACTGGTGGACCTTTTATACATTTTTTTGCTGTACATGTTGTTTAATTTTTTTAAAAATATTAGGCACGATAATAATTAGAAAGAAAAAAAGAAGAAAACGCTCAAGCAGTTGAAATGGCTGATATAACGCGCTATTTACATTGAGTTAAAGTAACCAGTATTGTATTGGTGGTACTCTAAATAAATCCATGCAGGTAAATATCATACAGAAATTGGTTCTCTAAATAGATCCATGTAAGGTAAAATATCATACAGAAGTTGGTACTTTAAATAAATCCATGCAGGTAAATATCATATAGAAATCGGTACTCTAAATAAATTCATGCAGGAAAACATAATTTAGAAAATAATGCATTAAAATATTCTAGTGTAGTTTGTCAATGATTTCTCATATGCAATTCATGATAAGCGAAAAATGTTCTTTATATTTCAAATTTCTATTTTTGGGAATACCAATCATAAAATAAGCGTGCCTTACATTTTGATGACATTTTTATTAACGAATAAACAAACTCTGAAAATTTATAAACTATGATAATCCTTTATAAAGTGTGAATGAATAATTGTTATAAGGAAAAGTTCATGGTGTGAACAAGATGTATCATCAATAAAATGAGAGATTGTGCTTAAATTACTGATTTTTTTAAAGCTGGAAATAATCTGATAAACGACAGTGTAAAATCGACAAGCATTGTATTAAACTCCTATTCTAGTAATTCGAAGCCACTGCCGAGCAACTAATGGCATTCACCATTCCAGACGGTGACAGTGGGGTGAGAATTAAGCAGATCTCTTCGAGAGCAACATCCGAATTCAATTTTATTCCCGGTGAATCGAGTATCGGATAAATATATTTACTTATCGTGTAAAGGTACAATCCATAATGCAAAACGTGAGAAAGTAGCCAAGGGTATCTTAGCTGGCATGAATGAGCCTGTTGAAACTCTGCATACAATAAAGGAATATCACTGACACGATCAGGTACTATATCAGCTAGCTTGTGCTTGTATGAAGTCCGCTTTCAAGAGCAGAGATGGTCGCACCATGATAAAAAGTTTGACCAACAGACATGCTATCAGGCAGTGGATTTGTTATATTTGTGCTAATTTGGCTATTCGTTGCGTCGTTGCAGAACAGTGGCGCAAGAGAGTCAAGTTAGGTACGGTCTGTCTCTGTTTTTTGTATTACTTTTTATCCAACGTAAAAAAGTCGTTTGCTCAATATCGACAGATAATATCAGTTTTATTGCTCTGAAGTGTGTAAGTAATCGCGTCTTCGATGCAAGACTTGTAGTCGTCCTAGCGACAACATCTCTATTAAAACAAAATGCGTTCTTTCTACCAGTCAAACTTTCCCTAACATTTATTTTACTTTACCCTGCCGTTCGGTGCGGCCGCGATTCATGTACTTTCAACTTACCTAGCCAGAACAGGTAAGAGATATAAGAAGCCGAAGGGAAGGGCTACCAATCTACTTCTATACATATCAATGTATAGATTTATTGTGCATTTTATTAGTCCATATACAATTTTGTTTTCAGATGCATAAAGCAAAAAGGCAAGTTTTAAGTCATTCAGTGTACTTCTTGTTAAGGTATTATTACTTATCTTGTATTACTATTATGATGGAAAAAAAGAAGGAAAAAAGTCGTAAGCCGTAATAAAATAACGAGACTGAATTATAATATTTTAATGATTTCAGCACTCGAATGATGATTGAATTGCAATACATTTTTAAGTTTTAAATTAACGGAACATTTTAGCATGAAATCAGAGTTTCACCTTTTTGCTGAGAAAATCTTTGTCGCCTTATGTTTCGAGTTGTGCAAAAATGTGTCTGTGTCACAAATTATTATGACTCTGTTCTTCGTTTTAGACATTAATAACTACGAATTAAAGTTACTAATGAATGTCATATATTTATTAATGTAGTTTAAAATTCTCTAAAATATACCACACTCAATTCATGTGCCTTTTAAATTCGTGATTTTAGAACGATTGAATGTAAATTTGTATTTAGATTTAGGGAATAAATGAATAAACAAGGATTTAACAGTTTTATATGAAACTGAAGTGAAAAAAGACAACAACAAACAAACAGGAACTGCATTATTATCTGAACGAAAGATCTTGCTAAAGGTGTGACCATAATCAAGGGCTCAATAAAAATGACATTTTAACATTAAACATGAAGTGGAGACTATTGATAATATTTTTTCAGATGACTTGAGACTAAGCTTTAACAAATAATGCTCTTAATTATAAATATTAAAAACCACACATAAATAGTCTGAATAGTTTGATAATTCTTTTATTGCATGTTTATTAATCAGTAAAAAAAGATCTCAAAATAATCTTTATGTTAAACAAAATATTTTGTTTAAAATAAATAGGTTTCTCTGGAACAAGAACAGGTGAATGAGTGGTCTAGGGCGCTCGCCTTCACAGATCACCCATATCTCACCTCTGTCTGCCGTGGGTTCGAGTCTTAGCTCGGACAACGTGGGTATGTGAGAAAGCATGCCAGGAGCGTCCAGTGGGTCGATGGTTCTTTTCGGGGTCTTCCCGGGTTCTTCCTCCACCAAATATACTGGCCTACCATATGCTGAAAAAATGGCGTTAAACCCACAAAACCAAACCGTCTGCTGAGTGATCCACAAAGTGTGCCGTAAGTGTGGTGAAAAGGGTATTTCAAACAAAGTGTGCCGTAAGTGTGGTGAAAAGGGTATTTCAAACAAAGTGTGCAGTAAGTGTGGTGAAAAGGGTATTTCAAACAAAGTGTGCAGTAAGTATGGTGAAAAGGGTTATTCAAAAAACAAAGTGTGCAGTAAGTGTGGTGAAAAGGGTATTTCAAACAAAGTGTGTAGTAAGTGTGGTGAAAAGGGTATTTCAAAAACAAAGTGTGCAGTAAGTGTGGTGAAATGGGTATTTCAAACAAAGTGTGCAGTGAGTGTGGGGAAAAGGGTATTTCAAGCTCCAAATCGAATAATACTCTTCTTAAGTAAAATTCGTGCTTTTCTGTTTTAATTACTCTTTAATTAAAGATTTGTATTCTTTGTATTATCTTTGAGCATTTCTCACTCTTAGAATAACAAGAGCACTTCGTGTTTTTGGTATCACTGGGTTACCCTTTTACGATTGTTTTATGGAAATACAATAGAAAACTCTTCGTGTTTTTCAAGAAGACAAAACGATGATTAGACTATGCTTTCTCTGAACTGGGTTTATAAATCTATGGGGAGCAAAAGGTTTTAATATATTCGACCTCCATTAAAGCATAAGATTTATATAGGCGGCATTGCCTGAGTGGGCAAACATTTGTTTTGGAATGTAGTTAGCTATGTCTTGCTACACATTTCATATTTATACTTTTAATTCCCACTCTGAAAAAAAGCATTTACAACTTTTGTACTTAACACAAGATAGGTGTCAATGGAGATGATCTTGACTAAGTTAAAAGGGGCAGTTTTAGAGGGATGCTTGTTCCCTGTGAAACGCCATTAACTGTTTGGTTAAATTCTGTTCCGGTCTATGAAACAGAATTACGGTACACCTAGGGATAGAAGAAAATGGAAGAAATATTCAAAACTTCATTGTAGAGAGGTTTCTTTGTTGGTAATGTAGACATTCAACGTTTATATAAATATTACCATAACAAAGTATATGTTATTTTCCAAAGTCTATAGTAAGGCTTAAATATAATAAAACTAAACAGAGGCTCGAAGGAGTATATTAATTCTGATATTCTTTACAACTGTCACCACATAGTTTGTAAAATGTAATCTACATGTTTAACTTATTCCAAGGCACTTTGCATTTCCATTGATATTGTCTTGACATTAGACGGACGAAAACTTATTTCTGTCGAATCTTAATTATTAAACAATAGCTTTGTAGAGCTATTATTCATACCAACAGTTTAAAAAAAGCAAAAATAAAACAAACATAAAACAGTTACAAACAAAAGGATGAATATCCATCCTAATTATGAATTGATCGTACATAGGACAAAACAGCTTACATAAAATTAGTCATTACATTACTCTATCTCGTACCTAATAATTAGGTACAATACACATATCATTGCAAAGAAAAAGCCGCACATTTATGCAAACTACATAAAATACATATATATTGAGCATATTTTCTTTTCCTACGTTAATACCGGATATATTTCATCGTGTGGTTTCAAACAAAATGTGATATGTTAACGAGTGGCGAAGCCACGAGTTAAAATATATCGTTGAAGGTACCACAAGATGACATATATCCAGGATTTATGCAAGAAAAGAAACATTTCTGTTTATTACATACTAAACTTGCTTCATAATCGAAGCTTAGAAGATTAAACTCACTCTTCAGCACAACACCCCCTCCCCCTTTTCGTAAATTTACCTCACTTTCATAGGCTGATCATATAAATATCAGTGAATTAAGAGAGCGGTAGGATTGGGATGACATAATCTGTCGCAGTAAATTTCTTTTTGGATATTTTGTAAACTCTTTGATCATATCTGACCAAAAAACAAGTCCGATTCAGCAATGCATCACAGCGGGTTCATCACTGTGGTCAAGGAAGTAAGGGGAAATAACTTCATAGAGACGCGAAGGGCGTTGAATCAAATTTCTTCAGCAAAAAATAATGTCCATGTCTGAAAGGTAATGCAGTTTCTATAATGCTCGTTTTTGTTGCAGCAGGTATAACTTTTGTTGGCACATACAATGGAGCGTCGCATGGTATGATGGGAAATTTTATATTTTCACTTGTGAAAATATAAGGATATATTTTTCACATGTGAACATATAGGAATGAATACAAATATTAAAATTATTTTGCCAGTAAGTTTCTATGTTTAACACTTAAGTATATGATAAATATAATTTATGTAGTGCTGGCAAGATTATGATTGTAACAAACTGCTTGATTGGTATAATTGTCGGTCAATGTTTTGCAACTTTTGTTTCATCATATATGGGGAAACTTTGTTATTTTCAGCGCGCCGTTTTCCAACTAATATATATATAAACATATATATCACTTGTTACAAACAATAGTCCTCTTAAAAATATAAACATGTTATTTAATGGGGTTTTTTTTTGTTTTTTTTTTATAAATAAACACCGTTCGTCATCGAATTCTCGCTAGGTTTGTACTATTACTTGAATCTAGGAAGGATGAAAACGAATTGTTAGTGCAGCTAAACATTACAAAACACGCACTGCTTTAAACGGCTGTACATTAATGACTTGTATTTGTTAAAATGAAGTGTCAAATAAAATATTCGAACATCAACAGTTTTGTCAGGTCTATTTTTTTATTTTTTTTTATTTCCTACGACTTGAAACGTTTTTCCCCAAAGTAGAAGCAACAAGCATTCAAGCAAATCGCTTCCAAATTGAAACGCTTCTATTTTTTTTATATATTTCCTACGACTTGAAACGTTTTTCCCATTGTAGAAGCAACAAGCATTCAAGCAAATCGCTTCCAAATTGAAACGCATGTACTATTTTTTTTATTGCTAGAAATATATTATTTTTTATTACTAAAAACATTTTGATATTGGAAAATATCTTTACTTTCTTCCAAATTCAAGACATGAACATGATTAAGAAATTTATATATGCCAAACTAATACTAAATAATTTGAAAAAGTAAAAACGCGACAATCTCTTTTCTTCAATTCAGAGAACCATTGATGAGATGGATTTTGTAAATAATAAAACATAACTTCCAAAGCTTGCAAGTAACTTCCCGTGGGTCGGTGGCTCTTCCCGAGGTCTTCCCGGGTTCTTCCTCCACCAAAATATACTGGCCGCCACGTATAGCCTATCATATGCTGAAAAAAGGCGCTAAACCCTACAAAACAATTGTGATATTTGTTTTAAACCCTAGGCTACCCACCCTTATATCCTGCAAATATTTTAGGAAATATCCTAGGTCACCACACGCCAATCTTTTTTTTTCTTTCTGGCACCAATACTATCCCCACCACATGATAAAAACAGTCTTTAAAAAACCCAGACCACCCACCCTCCTATCCACCAAATTAAAAAACATAGACCGCCAATCTTCAAAATTAAAAATAATAGGCCTCCAAAAACAAAGAAATTAGACATCCAAACCTTAAAATTGAAAAGAAAATAAAAAGAAAAAAAACCCACCCACCCTCCTATCTACCAAATTAAACAAACAATATGCGACTAATCCTTAAAATTAGAAGAAAAGAAAAATACCACGTCACCAACCCTCAGAGTTTAAAACAAACAAACAAACACAAAAAATTAAAATAGAACACTAACATTATTCCGTAAAATAAAAATAAAAGAACTAAGCTACGAACCGATAAATTTTAATAAAAAAAAAGTAAAAAAAATAAACACCGAACCACCACCAAATCTATTATCCAAAATCTAAACTTGTTCGGAGTAAATTCGTGCCTTATCAATCTGTCTATATCTCTCAGTAATATAAACCAGACAGAGTCAGTGCTTTCAAATAACAACTCTATAGGTTCTTGCCGTCATAATGATACTGTCTGATTGATAACATTATTAGTCAGTGCATATAATCGTGATAAACATTTTAAATAAATAGATAATGGACCTTAGATTGAAAACAATAACAAACAGTGCACCTTATTCTTGTCCAACAAATCAGTTTAATGCTCAGTTGTTAAAGGAAATACAAATGAATTTAAAGATGTGAAGACATACTATACATATAATTGCCTGCTGAAACGATAATAAAATGTATACAACAACGGAGCCTAGCCAAAACTCAACTGATTCAAACTTAGGATTGACTTATTTGTCTGTACAAGACATCAATGGACTAACAGGCAAAGGAATTTCTAGGTGATCTCAAAATATTAGTTCGTATGTTTAAGTACAAAATATACTAATTACTACACAGTCTGTTTCTACTGCTCAAGACACAGTAACAAAAAAAGTTATATGAAAAATTAACTCAAGCGGAGAAGGCTATGACTCAGATGAAAATATTGCAATAAGATTTCAGCAATATATGTCATATTTAAAAATTAGACTAAACTATGCAGATGGTGATGACGGCATACTTTTCTTAGCCAGTGATATGATGATGAAAATAACTAGCATACTTGCTTATAATAACAATTTACAAAAGTCATCAGATACATTTAATCTATGAATAAACACTGCTACAAATACCGAAGTTGTAAAGAATATAATACCAGTGAGTGGAAAAAAGCTACAACAATTCGTCAAAAAATAGATAACGAAGTAAGGCAAGATAATGCTAATAATAATTATGTAGACCATAAGAATGAAATGGCAAAGTCTTGTACTCAATACGGCAGTACCTGCAATCAGAACGGTGGTACCTACAATCACAAAGACAGTACGTACAATTTAAACAACAAGATCTACAATCACAACGACAGTACCTACAATCAAAACACATATAACAACAACTAATATACCCCATGATTTAAAATATATAGATAATGAAACAAATAAACAGGCACTTATTATTATGTCTATTGTTGTAAGAGCTGGCATAATTAACGTTTTCAAATTGTTACTTTACTTTTCTCGGAACCGTTTGTTGTTTATATTTTAGATACCAAAGATAAACATTTGAGGACAATTGCTAAGAACAAGCTAATTAGCCGACAAAGGAATACCTCTTCCAGCTAATATAAAACCGATAACACCTGGCAATGCTGCTGCCACTTTTAGCTAGCTGAAACAAATAGTTGGCAACAATTTTCGTGTCTCTTTAAATTTATCAATGAATGAATCAATACCGCTATTTCCATCTCCACCGCTATCACCTCCACTACCATCACTGCCACCAGCTCGTATTAACTCTTTTTTTTTCTACAAAATTTGCTATAGTTAGGATAAGAGTCTTTGCTATCGTACCAAAGCTGTAAATAGTGTAGCATGTTTTACATCTTTTTCTTTAAAAAGTTGCTATAAGCTTTCACTTAATGGTAATTTTTCTTTAACTTTGGACTCAATGTTATTAATATTTTCTCTAAAGTTATTTTCATATTCGTTAAATGTCCAACTAATTGAGATTTTTTGCTTTCACCATTTTTGCAAAAGTTCTTGCAATACATCTTTTTCAGTTGTATATTTTACTTTATAGATCTTTTTATATGCTTTACCTCTGTGTCATACATTTCAACGTCTGATTTAAACATTTGTAAATAAACTACTTCCACTATATCAACATAGCCCATTATCTCTCGTTTTTCTTGATCATGAAACATCCTATTAACATTTCTTTCTTGACAATAGATTATTTGTAAAGCTTAATCTAATTTGATTTCATTTTCAAAATCAACATTGTTCCTACTTAAATCATTATGTAATTATATTACATCGTAATAGATTTCTTCTGTCTACTTTGTTTCGTCATAAAGTTGTATTGGTTGTCTGATTGTACGAACTTATTGGCTTCTGTCTTTGCTAGCTTCACTGTACTCACCTGATGGCTGTTCATTTGTTTTAAATGTACTCATTTATATTTCCTCAGTATCTTTAGTTACATGCGCAGTAAGTTGTAATGATTTAACCATTGGTTGATATCATATAATTCCTTCTTTTGTCCAACCTAATAAATACAAGTTACTTCAACCACTTTGCGTAGCTATAGTGCCTATATATTATTTTTTGATATGCTCTTGATAGAAATTGGTCTCATATTTGTGCCTATTTCTGGAGAAAACAGTCCTTTCCCTAATAATTAAATTATGTATTTCATCTTTTTCAAAACTATGATTGACACGTTCTTTGTATTCATCAACTTCTTGTGTATGTAATTGTTGAGCTGCTTAATGAGGAGTTTCAAATCCCTCATTTGATAAATTTTTTTAACATTAATCATTAAAATATTCATCACAGTCATCCGCAATGTAAACAGGATTATCAGCTCTTAAAAGAAAACAAACTTCAGCTTTTTTCACAATTCAAAAACAACTTGAAAGAGAATTGGGTTTCACAATGATAAGCAAAGATAGAAAATTCAGGAATGCTTTTTTACATTTTGGAATAGAAGAAGAAGAATACAAACATGAATTAAAATTTAGTATAGCACATGGAACATACAAACATACAAACAAACATATATAAACCACATCGTTGAAAACAAGAACGTCAAATAGTATGCAAATCAGAACGTTGAAATTCAAAGCACTGTTAATAATACGAAATAAGAGAAAACATGCTAAAGTATCATATTTAAAACCTCGTCAATAATAAAACTAATAGTTTTAAATCCTCTTCTTTTCTATTGTATTCTTCTATTTCTATTTTGATTGCATTTTATCATTTTTGATATGTTTTCACTATCCAACATATCGTGTGTTCGACCAGTGAAAGCATTGTTGCTGTTGCTCAGGACCAGAAAAGTCAAAAGAAGAGCAAGGGATAGCATGATTAGTATCTAAATATCCCTCACCATCAGGTTTTATAAAATGAAACCATCTTCGAAAACATTCAATGGATGGAGCACCAAACATTTTTAAAGTTGCATCTGACTTGATGTTTTGTTTTATAGCCTGTAAAATTCTATTTCTTGCCAAGTATTTGTTTTTAAATTTTCATTATTAGGTACCCTTTTCTCGTGTATTTGTTTACATATTCTTTGTTTTGTTTCTTCCACCTTTTAATGTACTCTTTTATACAAGTTTTGCAATAGTCGTTTTGGTTGAACTCATTGGTATCTTTGTGTTTGTTACATCTGAAGCATGCCTCTTTTCCATTTATTCTTGTACTATTTATATACAATACACTTTGTACTTATTTTCAACATTAATGTAAGATATATTTAAGTCTATTGAAAACTTTAGATGTAACATGACTTGAATAACTTGAAACATGACTTAAATACTGTGAAGCTAATCTTGAATCATATTTGTGTAATTAGGCTTTGCCATTTATGTTAACTGTTAATTTTGTTGCAAGATAAATGAATGGTGTGTGAGAGTAAAAATTAAGAAACTTCTAAGGTTATTAAATTACCAGACAAGTTACCTTAACAAAAAATAAAAGATCCTGATAGAGTTGAACCTAGAAACCAACTTGGAAAAGAATTTGAAAAGACCACAGCAGAAAAGTTTAAACAAGAGCAAGCAGAGAAGCAAACGGAGGAAAGACAACGACTAGAAGCGAAGCAAGGACAACATAAGTTTATGACTGAGAGAACTGAATATAAAGGAAATAACTGAAGCAAATTTTATTACTTGATAGGTGGTGTAGTTGTTGACTTAGGAATAGGTGTTATATATTCCAAGCATTCTATTTTTAAAACTGCTATGCCTCATCAAACACTTCAAAAAGAACTTCCTAGATTAATTAAATAAGCAGATAAAGTAATTCCATTTCCATAAATACTGTAAGATAAAAAAGCATAAAATATACGTTAATAAATGGCAATGAAAACGAGAAACATAATTATAACAATTTACCATGCAACATTAAGTTCAACTATTACTGTAACAGTATGTTTTTAAAGATGATATTTAATATTAAAAGAGATTCGCCAACTAACAATATCAATACCAGATTGTTTATACAGTTCATAAATGTACGTGAACAAAGTCAAAGAGGGAATGACTGCTAATAACGACAGTGAAGAAAGCATAGGTATTGAATGTCAGAAACATAACTCTAAAGTTTTAATAACTCCGAGCAATAATTTGACAGTACTTGTAACCAATTACAATTCTAAATCGTTAGGATTTAATAACCATACATCTACTGAATCAGATCCAATTTATGGATTCAGCAAATCTAAAAATGTAAATATTTCCTAAATCAAATACCCCAACTGAAATTTCTCCTCAACATGTAATTATTCAATTCTTTTCGAGTCATTACCTGTTAAAAATGTATTTCACGATGATTTGTGTTCCTATAAGTTAAAACTCAATATAATTTTTATAGAGCTGAAAAAGATAATCGATTACATTTATACGGTTTGTTGGATATATTTAATGCTCAGATTACACCACAGACAAAAGCTACTACTTATGAATTTGACTATGTTCCATCACGTTTTACTGAATACAATATGTTGTTCAAATAAAGAAATCTGATTTATATACAATTTTTATAAACTTAAACATTGAATCTAAAAATCTTGCTTACGTAATAAATATAAATAACTCACAGAATACAAAATGAAAACTATATTGTTTAAAAGAAAACAATGTTATTTTGTAATGAATTGTAAGTAATTATGCTGATTTAATAACATTCATATTTGATTTGGGAGATAGCGTTCAAATTTTATTACTAGAGTAATTAAATAGAGTATGATGGCAACAGCAACAATAATAATCGGAGGAGCAATTGCTAACGGGCTAGCATTCACAAGAAGTAATGTTCTGTTTACGTAATTTAATCGCAACGATCTGACAAAGATAGAATAAGACACAAAAAACAATAAAGGAAATGCAGAAACAAAATTCATGAGTTCAGTGAGAACTGAGCAAAGTCACTAGATTACTCAAACTAAAGATTAAGAGAACAAGGTTTGATTATTCAGTATTTACATTATTTCGCCTTTTCTCTCTATTTTTCTAATCATTCTGATGTAGGTCCTGCCGTCCTTTTGCTGTTTAAGTAAATTCGAGGCAACCTAAATTTAATGGTTTTTATCATCCGTCTGAACAGCAGATTAGTATATATGTATTGTAATTGTAATGGGTGCTAGTGTTTATGTTGGCTACGAATATTTTTAGAGATTGTTCGATTCTGTCAAGAACGTATGCTTTCCCGTACTTACTAGCTTCGCTTATCTTGCTAAAATTTGCAATTAATAAATAGAATGCCAACATATGGAAAATATATAAATCCTCACAAACACGAAATAAACACCACACCGTGATACACAGCTTAATCCAACACACTGCAAATAGTATATAAAATGAACAACATTTACAAGTACTAATACATAGATTAGGGCTCAATACTTAATTGCATCTGGTATTTGTTGGGGTTTTTCATATCGTTTAATGTAAAGGATAAAGGAGATGCTAATAGTTAGTTGTAAACAGTTCGGGAAAAAAATGCTGATTAAAGACATAACCATTTCTTTCAGAAGTGATGACATTGTTAAGTTGAATTAGTACAACATTTTCATGACGTTCAGAGATTTATGGTTACCAACGTCCGTGAGAACAAATAAAATAGAGCAGGGTATAATGAAGAAAAAAACCCAGTACATTTAAGATCAGTAGCTGGTAATGAAAAAAAAAACACGGGTACAGAAGCTGTTTAGCTTATTGCATATTGAAAGACAATTCGAATACCATTTGATTTCCAGATACTGACATATTATTGTCAATTTTATCCTTTTGTTCTTCCTCGTATTTTAGATTTACAATTATATTGACAATAAATGATGCAAACCACGAGTAGGAGCTGGAGAATATTTGTCTTCAGCACGATACAATTACTTCTGATCTAATGCCAATTCTGTAAAAGAAAAGTACAGAAATGGAATTTCTCTCTTTTATGATTACAAGAAAGAAAATTATTCATGTGGTAGCTAATGCAACTTTGACAAATATCATACTTCATTCACAAAGAATGAATTTACAAGGAGTATTGATAATATGGAAAAGACAGAAACTGATCCTGAAAAGAATTTAAATTCATCAATGGAAAAAAAATAATGATTACTGTGGAAGGATTACCAAACATGTTTTATTCACAGCCTTCTTACACGAGAGAAGCGCATAAGTTCTATTTGTTTTAGGAGATTGTACCTAAGATTGAATGCTCAAGAATATACTTTAAAGAAACTCAGATATGATTATATGTAGTGTTACAAATTACGAAAACACAAAAATTGCACTAGATTAGATCGAAACCGGATATGAGCACGTTGTTGATTTTATTGTCATTATTTGTCCAACATTTATGTACAACAGAACTTACAACAGAGACTACAATGTAATTGTAATAGATCCTGGTAATAAATTAAATGAATGGTTAGAATTACTTATTAGTATATACCTGGAAACTAATACTTTGTTTCTGATGGAGGATTCTGCGAATTTAGATGGTGTAAAAAGAAAGCAAGCAACCTAACACAGTTAGTTTACGGTGGTAGACATTATGGAATATCTATATGGGTGATAGTACAAAAGTATAATTCGGTCATAAAATATCTTCGAGAAAATATTAGCTTTGTAGTGGTCTTTTACTCAAAAGGTAAAAGTTTAGGTAAAATGTGGTTGAAAGCTTAAAATTCAAAAGAAATAAACGTTAAATGAGACTGAAATATCCGTTTGATTAGAAATTATAGATTAATTACATATTTAACAGAATAGCGACATTATGAGGTTTTGGGGGAATAGCCACAAGGCAAAGTATTCATGTTATTCACTACACATTTTTTATCATGATTTGATCAAAGAAAACAACCTTATTTAACGTAATATTATATATCTCCTGATGGTAGGATCTAATTAAATTCATCTCTTGATGATTTTTAATTTGGTCAAAGAAACAATCTTTGTCCATGTCATTGTTTAGATTCTTTGAGTATTGTTTGTATACCCTCGCATACTTTTTGATTATCTATATCAGCTGTAAAGTATATAGTGTATTTCTGAGTCCAAAAATTCTTGTGTTACAATACCATTTTTAATTTATTTTTGAAAACGCCTGGTATATTTTATTCAACCGAGGAACACCAACATTATTATCTTTTTTGTAGTCACTTTTGTAGCAAAAATAAATATTTTCATTCATATCATTGTAAAAGTTATCTGTTTCAACAATAATACATAACGAATCTTTATCAGTCATTAAATGCTTCATTGTACCATGATATTGGCTTTTAAGCTTGTTGTAGTAGAAACCATTCATAAGCAACTTTCTTACTTCTACCACTGTAAAGCCACCTTAAATTGGTTTGATTAATTTTAATTTCTTGTTCTCATTGCAAATGAAATATGCATCTGAAGTTTAGAATAAGGACATATTTTCACATTCGTTCTTTTTCTTAAATTTTCCATTTGTTTTCCGGCATAAAGAAATCTTGTTCAAAGTCATTGGTTGCTTTTGGTCTCAAAGATGTATTTAGTTCATTGTATGGTTTCAATTATTTATTTTGATCAACAAAAACTGCTCTATGTATCATTTCTACTTTTAATCCTAAATCAAGAAACAAGTTTAAATGACAATAGCAGATACTATTGTCTTTTGTTTTTGTTTTAAACGTGTATATTAATTAATCTACTGAAGGTTTTATACCTGTTTTAGCTTCTATCAATTTCTTGTGTAATGGTAATAAATCATTCTCATTAGGAATTAGTTTTGTCTGATGCTAAAGGATAATCTGTAAAATAGTAGTGTAAACGCGTTTGTACTTCTAAATCTACATCTAGAATTCCACCAAAACTTTCATGATTTTCGAAGACATTAAATCTTCTTTGATTAGTTTTATAAGTACATTTACATTTTTTGTAACAGGAAATGGCTGGCACATGTCCCAGACAGACAAATTGTTTTATTGCTGGTACATAATGAGTGACCTTGACCTTGATGTATCGTATTCTCTATTATTCAAATCTTGTATTTGACCATCGCAAAAAGTGACGTTGACTTCTAATACTTTAAATTGCTTTAGCTTATTTATTCGGTATCATACTAATTCCTCCTCTAAGTTCAGATTCAATCATTAAAATCTTATCATAATCTGTGAGCAATTCTAATATTCTACCTTACTTATTTCAAACTAGCATCATGCGCTACTCCATTTGCACTAAAATGATGTGCTGGATCTAGTCTGTAATTATTTAAACATACAGATCGTAATTCTTCACAAATGTCACGTTACATAAAAAAAGTATCTCTCTTTAGGCAGTAGCCGTGAAGATCACCAAAATAATTATATTTTAAATGTTTCATGACATCTTGAATATACTGGTGGTAATCGTCGCCACTAATTCCTGATCCCCTACGGCCTTAATAAAGTTTTTCTATTTGTGGTAATTTAGTTTCATTAAACAAAGGAATCCATGTATTCGTACGGATAAATATATGTTCTCAAATATTTTGGCTCCACTGTTCCCTCAATTTATTTTAATTGTTTATGTAAAAGTATCATCGTTTAGAAGTTTAGTAAGTTGTTCTAGGGATTTACCCATAATCCGATAACTATCTAAAAATCTCATTGTTCTATCTACACTCTATATGTGCAGGACGTCTGTATATTTATTTCAGTGATCACGATCTCTTACTCTGTAGTTGTTGTTGTTGGTAACTTCGTCTGCAACTTTGTTTTATTTCTTCTTTTTCAGGTAAGTAGGCTTTGCGGTCTTCACTAATCTTCTTTTCGCAAATATGACATATATTATAATGCTCTTTATCTTTATTAGTAAATATCATTTCAGCAGCGTTTTTTGGTCTTAGTTCTTCATAAACAGTTTCTACAACTAATTGTAAATATTCGTGAAATTTATTTATATAGTCTCCTAGTTTGTAGACGAAAGGGTCATAGTCCCTGTGAGTTGATTTAAAGTAGTGGCAAAATCCAAATGGTATTTTGTTTCTTCTATTCTTATTGTTCATGGTCTATTTCAATTTTTTTAGTATTGCTTTATTGACTCAATACTACTTTCAAAATCACAATATTGAACAAAAAGAACCTCTTGTTGGTGTTGATAGTTTTACATTTAGAGACAGAACCCTTTTGGGGATTATGTATGCTGTGTTAGCTATTTACTCGCATATTCTTTTGAGTTCTTGTAATTTTAATTAAAATAAAATAATTGAGACAATTCTTGCAAAAGTATTTTCTTATTGTGTCTTTTGTTTACTTGAGATAAAAACCAATTTTGATAAATCTTTCATTGAACAATAATGATCGTTATCTCCATCAATATGATTAGAATATATACGTC
Organism: Margaritifera margaritifera; assembly: GCA_029931535.1. Classification (NCBI taxonomy): domain Eukaryota; kingdom Metazoa; phylum Mollusca; class Bivalvia; order Unionida; family Margaritiferidae; genus Margaritifera; species Margaritifera margaritifera. The sequence continues at coordinate 4,503,573 of JAQPZY010001630.1, read as the reverse complement.
TTCATCTTTCTTTTTCTGTTATTATAACTTGTCTTATCAGTTTATCTACTATTTCGTAGACATTAACAGTTATATTAAATTCAGTTGAATGTTTTCATATCATACATCTTTTAAACCAATGTTTATATTTATAGAGATTATATTGTGTGGATTATACAGATAATCTCTTAGTGTATTTAAAATAGATTATAGTTTTAAACAAAACAACATGTATTGTCTCTATTTTTATATTAAAACAGGCTTTTTAAAACACTTTCATCCAGTCTGGTAAGTCATTGTATGAATTTCCTTCTTTCGGTCTAAATCTATCAATAAGTAGAATCAAATTTATTTTTTTTATTTTTTTGCCAAAACAACAACAACATTATGTTCAATGGCAATTTTCTGTGATACCAATCTACAGATGAATTAATCTCTTTTCCTCAACTATTCGAAATTTAATCGAAAAAACTAGCTGGGTTTTAATGAAGCTAAATCTCTATTTTTTCCACCTATTATTTTCCGTAAGCAATGCTCAACATCTTGAGAAAAATTAATAAAATAAATCAAATAATTATATTGAGTTTTTCCATGAGCTTCGAATCTATATTCTACTATATTAGGGGGCCCCGGGTGGCAGAATGGTCCAAGGCGCTCGCTTTTACAGATCACTCACATCGCACCTCTGTCCGCGTGAGTTGGAGTCTTGATTTGACCAATGTGGATATGTGAGAAAGCTTGCCAGTAGCTTCCCGTGAGTCTGTGGTTCTTCCCGGCGTCTTCCCAGACTATTCCTCCACCAAAAGTACTGGCCGCCATATATGGCCTATCATGTGCTAAAAATGGCGTCAAATCACTAAAATCACGAGTCTATATTCTATTAAAATGGTCTTATAGCTTTCTTGCGATACTTTTGTTTTTAGTTTAATTAATAATTATTTGGATCTCTCTTCTAGTTGAAGAACGAATTATACAAGGTTTTAATTTCAATCTTTCAGATTATTGTATTTTTGTAGCAGCACATTTTCGCCATTTGTTACATTACTATTATTATCAATGACAAATTTAATGTAACAATTTTCACCTTTTGATTGTACTATTCTATAGTTGAAATATGTGTGAAATCCACATTTTATGATTAAATTATTAAACATTGAGCCTCTTGTTACAGTTTTTCCACATTCACCATTAATTGTTTGTTTATTGTAACTCCTGATTTTATCCTTTTCTACACTATAAGATTTTATTTTATTTGCACAATTGTTACATCGTTTGTATTGTGTTTCATTTGACCAAGACGCTTACCTTTTTACCACACATAAAACATGTTTTTTTCTCTTCCTTTTATATAAGGTAAATTTTTTTCTATCAATCTAATGATGTTATTTCAGTAGGGAATGACTTACAATCAGTGGCAAAATATTTTCTTCTGGGTAGCAACTATTAAGAGCACCATCATATTCTTGTCATTTTACCAGCACATATCATTATTCAATAATTTTCGTGTCAGTTTTGAAACTTTTCTCAACCTTGAACACGTCATCTTGCTTGCCGTATAAAGATAACTCCTCCTCGTAAAATAGTTAATCAACATTTTTTCCTTTAAGTCTTTCAATTTATGCACTACAGGATCTGCTAAAATAAGTTATCTAATTGTAACAATCTCTTCTGTGAAATTATGAAAATAGCCTTTGGCAAAATAGATTCTTTTATTTAAAATCATAACATTCTCACATATTTTATATTTGTATCAGTTGTTAGATAACAAAATAAGTTAATCCATACTTTTGACCAGTTTTTAGGATCCATCAATAAGATTAGTTAATATATCTACACATTTTCTGGTTTCATTTTCTGCGAAATATTTCCACATTGTAGTCTTAAGAGTTCGATTAAACATTTCCACTACAGACGATTTCTTCTCTGAGCAAGTGGAAAAGTACTCGATATATTTTTTCTGCAGTAATTCTTTAACCTTAAATGTATCTTTTCTCATTTGCTCTCATTGAAGATTTCTCAAAAAAGCGTCTTGTATATCGTCTTTCTTTTTTGGTTTTCACTTTCTTAGCCCAGGCGTTTTTTTCAGAATACACACTTCACTGTCAAAACGTATATGTATCCATTCCTATAGGTTTGATATGCATGCATGTCAATGATATCTGCCTGGAACTAATCATTGACATAACCCTTCCATAGCAAATTTGTTCTGGAGCTTGCTTGAGTAATGTGCATGTAGATTGTTGAGTTAACCATTCTTTAAGTTCAGAATATTATCCTCTTTTCTTTTTTTATTGACTACTTTAATTTAGTCCCCTTTATTTTGTCCCCACATTTGATTGATATTTGTGAAAACAACTGGACTTTCTTCAATACTGTTCTTTGTTCGCTTCTGTCATTGTTAGCTTCGATGTGCTTACATTTAATTAAAAATGTGTTATGAATTTATGATTAATGTTATGTATTTATGATTAATTATATTAGCTTTATGACCTTTATCCCTTTATCTTTTGCCTTTATTTAAAAGTTGCAAAAAGCTCATATGCACATTTTTGTCTGTCATTTACCGAGGACAACCACCTGAAAGGAATATGATCCACCTGGTCGTCCTGGGGGACACGAGCCGTTTTACTTTCTTACGTCAAACATGCCGGAATATCACATCGATTGATTCATTAACGCACTTGACTATAACTCCCTCTGGAGCTGCTTGGGGAAACAAAATACTAGGCTGTCTGGAAGTTAATCAAGCTATAGTGATTGCGAACTAACTCTTAGATATTACGGTGCACCGAAAGTTTACATCACTTGTAATTTTAATCAATTTAAACTCATATCTTTTGCCCCAATTTGGTGTCACAATAAAGGACCAACAATAGTAAGCATTATTATTCAAATAGGGAAAAAGGTATGTCTGTGACGGGTCCAGAATACATCCAGATAGCACCAAGTAATTAAGTTATCTTCCATTAATAATATCACCTTACACACATGAGCAAAACAAGCCAAATTAAAAAGATAAACTGATTATGATTTAAAATCATTAAAATCAGAGTAACAAGTAGATCCTTATGGAAGATGGCCATGCTAGCTTTAAAACAATGTTAATTAAGATATTCCATTCTACATAAATACACCTCAGATATTTCAATACATGTACTTTTCCATTATACACTTTCATGGTTAAAATATAAATGTTATGGATGACAAAAAAGAGATATATCTCTCGATTAATAATACTCAATTAATTGTTAAAACAAGATGAATTAATAGCCCTTCGAATTTCATTTAATTATACTCTGTGGCACACAAATTTAAAATCTTCAAGATTTGTATGGATATTATTGCATATATAATTTCTAATCAATTGTCATTCAGCGTACATTGACATCTGAGGGTTCACATATTCTGAGCGAGCATTATGTTGGGGAGAATAGAATTTGATTAGCTAAACATTTTCAACTTATAAAAGCCCTAAACCCTAGTGAATAATCTTAAACGATGTTGTTATAAGTTGTAAGCGGAGAGCGAATTTTCATCATGTATAATGTGGTATGAAGTTCATTTAACATACAACTACAATACTTCTCCTTGGAAGATTTTAATCAAACAAATAAATGCATTAAAAATATTCCAGATACAATCACAAATAAGGGGTCGGAGGTGGGAAGGGGAAGGGGTTGATTCACTTATAGTAAGTGACTTTTCATCGGTGGCGTAAAATTGTTGCCCAGGTGATATCTCTTTGTTATGTATGTAGATTCCAGTAGCTAATATATGACAGCACAAGGCCACATTTAAATTTAAAATAGTTTGACCTATTTCTCAGCGGATGTACCCCACGCACACCAAATAAAATAAAATGATTCACTGACTTGTTCAAATTACTGCTCTATTGTGATCTCATATGTTGCCTACTACTGAAACACCGCAAAATATGTGCATGTGATTATTATATCAACTACCTTATTACTGCATAAAAAGAAAACAAAACACTATTGAGTGGGAGACCACTCCCGCAACTGCTCAATTTTCAGGGATGTGCGCCAGAACTTTTATATACCTTACTATTGAAATACTAACATACGTGATATTAACAATTACTGCTGAATTAAATAAAGATGATAGAATTGTACAATTGTGGTAATGAAAAGTCACAAACCTAGATGGAAAGGGGGAATACTCGGTACCAACGACGAAGAGACTACTCACTTAGGAAACAGCTTGATTCGGTTGGGGAGCATCATATGTGTAATTTTACATCGTTGCAGAGTTTGATGATTACACATGTTGTTTATATGTGGTAGGGCCATAAAATACATCTATTTGCACCAGCTTACTAAATAAAAATGCACACAAAATTTGAATAGACAAATGAAGGATACATTCAAAACAGGATAGAAAAAAGGATATCCCAAAAGAGAGAAATGCAATTCTATCGTCAACCAATCAAACCAAACGAGTGAGCCGTGTACTGAGAACAAATGTGTCACAGTCTATGACAGGCATGCACAACTTCCTCCTGAGCGCCGGCCGGATAAGCGATTTTTAAAGCCATACCCTATAGTGATGTAAATAAGCGGATAAAACTAGGCCGTAGGTCGCACATGCCTGGTCTGTGATCTGATTTACTTAAGCTAATGACTGCTGTATACACCTCTATCTAGCTTTATGTACATAATGTTGCATCTCTGCGGCAAGGCTTGCACCTTTGGTGCAGCTCTGGGCCACTCAGCTATATATGTGTGCATGGTCATTGCCCATCAGAAAATCAGTACTTGACTTGGCTGTAGGTAGGAATTAGATACATTACAGTAGTCTCTGTTATAGAATATACCTCAGCGATATATAGTCCAGGTGAAGTATTGAGAGACTGTGGTGAGATAATTTAAAATACAGAAGTGTTTTATCCAGTAACACAAACAAGCAGACAGAACAACATTGGTAGCTGAAAAAATTTAAAACACAACATTGTTTTATACTGAAACACAAACAGACTGAACACATATTGATAGTTGAGAAAATTTAAAATACAGCACTCTTTTATATTAAAACACAAACAAGCGGACATACAAACATTGATATGTGAGAAAAAATGCAACATTGTTTTAGACTGAAACACAAATCGACAGGCACATGAAACATTGCTATATGGGAAAATTAATTACTGAAACAGAAACAGAGAGACAGTGAAAATCAAGCTTCACATAGACTATACATTACAGCAATAGTAAATGCCTGCATTAGCTCGTTGGATTTCATAACAAAAGGTTGTTGGATCGAAAAATATTTTGCATATTAAATTGAATACCACCTTAGTAACTGACCAAAGCTATAGCTAACTAAAGCAGATGTAAAACATTATGCGATAGGTTCAAAAGACAGCCACGTAAGTGCTAAATGAAACAACTTTCTAAGTCGAAATGACAATAGGGAGAAGCCAGGTCTTGTACAAAGTACATGAATTGAGAGCCTCGTCACACAATGGTAAAAAAACCCTGGCAAAATGAGCTACCATGTGTATGAATGAAGCAGTCAAGGTTAGGCAGAAAGGCCCCTGGAAGGAGCTGGTCTCGTGTATCACCTGCACAAAGAGCCACTTAAATATAGCAAAACAAAAATTCTAAATGAAGACAAGGTACTATGGCGTAGGAAAAAAAAGATCTGCAAAAGCAAATATGACCTCCCACTGTGTGTGGTAAGTGCTCCTTCCTATCTACAACCCACACTGAGAAAGGCTTTATGTACTACACAAGCTGAAACTTTGTCCATACCTGCCTCCAACCATTTCATAACTTTGTATATCCTTCTGTTTCTTTTTCTTATGAATCTGTAGTGTTCAATCTCCTCAACCAAATCGGTTTTGATGTGTGGAACTTCTCGAAGATGTAGTCTTGCTGTTTCACTCAACTCATACGCTGTTTACATAGCAAAAAACCTACTGTATCTACTGTGCAACAAATCTTTTTCAGGTATAGGTCTATTGGCTATCAAGTAGTCTATTGTGAATTGATCAAAAGAAACTAGAATAATCAGCTTGAAAATGTGTCCAATATCCATTGTTGATAGAAAACCAATTGTAAACCTCAATAGCTTTTCCAAAATAATGCTTTATGTAACAGGAAGGGCGGAACTTAAAGTCACGTGGTAAATGTGTTGATGATGTTTTTGTTTTATTTTCGCTAAACATGAAGCGAACTGGAGAACGAACTAATAACAATGTCACTCGGTAACAAAAAAAAAAACTTTCTCACCTGTGGAGTAATCTTGTTGTCACCACCAACAGTCTAGTCCAATTTCACGGTTGAATCTGTTATACAGAGCTAAAATTTTAATATTGATTTCATCAGTGTCGCAGCCTTGCTGTCCTAGAATTAATAGCTCAATCAACTTTTTAAAACTGCCTGATACTGTCGCAACTGAATGAGTAATAGATGTTTATGAAACTTGTTCCCACAAGGTGCCGATAACGTATGATCAGATGCTTTGATTCAGCCTAGATATTTCCTCATCCAGGTTCACTGGAGAGTTCAAATGAGTTGCGGAACAAGGGTAAGGTGCTGTGCTGTTTAGTTTTTTTTTAAAAATCTGATGTCCATTATTTAAAATCAAGAAATTAGCATGGAATTACCTTCCTTTGGTGAGTCTACGACGTCTCCGAAATCAATCATTTAACACGGTATAAAGATAACTAGAGATTACTTTACGTTTGACAAATTGTTTTTTGGAGTAATTAACAGAACCAACAGAACGTCAATCTACACCTGGTACATTTATTTTCAACAATTTGCAACATTTTTTCAATTTTTTCAAAAATTAGAATTATTATCTCGGGTTTTGATGAATTGTTGTACAGGTGATGAGATTTGTGTATTTATCCACATCAAATATATATTTCAGTCCCTCTTCACACAGCTCAGTTTTGATCATCTTACACTCTAGATTGATACTTATATCTATATTTTCATCATTGGATGTAATATGTAAATCAGCATATTTTTGCAACATTGCAATACATCTTTTATGTTTTAAATAGGCAACTTAATATTTGTGTTCTCTTGCATGTTGTTTTGTATCCCAAGTTTGAGGAGATTTTAAAACCATCCGAACTTATAAACAAAGACACGTTATATTTTGATGTTTAAATTAAACTCTTGGAATATCTCTATTACCTGTCTGAAAACTGTTGAGTTGATCTCAATGTAGTTTTGCTGAATAATTTTTGTTGCTCAAATAATTTCAAATTATTTTGTGTTGTAATTTTGAGGTACAGAAATTATAGCTTTTTATGATCTCCATTTAATTCAGTAGTAAGATTTTAATATCTACTTTAATGTGACGGTATTTCAGTAGTAAGGTATATGAGAGTCCTGGCGCATATTTCCGAAAATCTAGTACTTGAGGAAGTGGTCTCTCATTCAGTGGTATTTTTGTTTATATGCAGTAGGAACGTAGCTGGCTTCAAGATCACATGCACATATTGTGGGGTGTTACAGTAGTAGGTAATATATGAGCTCACTATAGAGCAGCAATTTGCATTATTTAGTGAATAATTGTATTTTGTTTTTGTTGTGTGGACAAACAACTCACGGAAAAAGATCAAACTATATTTTAAAACTTAACTACTGTCCTCGTGCTTGTCATACAATACCTACTGATTCGTCATACTTCTTGTGTCTTCTGGTCCGCCCCCTCTCTTACCCCAACGATATTTTTACCAGCGAACTTCTATTTCATTGCCTTTTACAAACAGGAAACTCATCGCAGTTTTTGAATTAGATATACTCAAGACATTTGAACATTAGTATTTATATTGTTATTATTAGCTGAACTGATGAGCAGTAAGTTATTGAATATGTGACCGTCTAAAAATTGCAACTTGTACGCCCTTCACTTTTGAATTTGATTGAACCTGCTCATTTCGTTGCTGAAATGAAACAGATTTTAAGGTCATTCATAAAATACTATTAATGATCGCACCATAAAAAAAGAAAACTAGTTTTAAAACATTTTGTCCTATGAAACCAAAATGTCTTTTTTTTTGGGGGGGGGGGAGGGGCACTACACAGGATCTCATTGACAGTCATTTGGAACTTCGCTCATATCACATAAAGTCATCGGGCTAGAATGTCTTCTTTTTTGCTCGCGGCTCCTATTTCAAGAACGTTCGCATTACGTCTGTCATATCATACCACTGAGCGCATGAACTAATCATTGGAATATAAACTGATTGCGTGCTATCTGTACGAAGTTATTTACAGCCTTTCTTGTAACCTATATGCTGCAATAATTGAAATTATATTATTATGTATGTCATCTTTTTGTTTCATTTTTTTATGAAATGCAAGAAAAAAACCCATTCTGATACAGGCATCAATGTAAAAAAGAAAAATTTTACATTTGTAACTAACAACTAAATTCAGCGTTCTTCAATATCACAATCAAGACATGACAGATAAGCATTAATATTTAATAATTGCTGTTAGAACAAGTGTCATTTCCAGAGTCGGGCGGGGGTGGAGAGTTGGGGTGGGGTGAAAGAGTTAGTTGTTTGAAATGCGTATGCATACCTGTTTAAAAAATATTTTCCTTGCCTGCTTTGCAGATGTGAGATATTTGTCACATCAAACGGCGTCAATATTTCGTGTGTGATGGACTTGGTTAAAGTGTTTTCCTTTATTACGTTAGTTCTATAGCATTTAAAAGAGTTGTTTTTATCATAAGTACTCTCGTCCCTTCTTACCCGTCTGCCACAGGGCCAAGTTCGATGTAATTTGAAACTTTTACTAAAATTTTGGTCAACATATTTCTATATGATCATCTGTTTCTGATCCCTTCGATGATTTTTTTCTTCATATTTCACTCTTGCTTCTCATGTATTTTGATCTTATGTAGTTACTGGCATCATATGCCAGGCAAGGCAACCTGAAAGAAAGTTTGTGATATTCCAAGCGCAGGTTATATGACATAAAACTCACTTCGTTCCTTAAAATTAATGGTGACGATGAAAATGAACCAACAACATTAAAATGAATACAAACTATTTTTGTTTTAAATTTTAAATCAACTTATCTATTATCACTTCCAAATCCAAGTCTTTCCTTGTTTGCATGCTTCTGCGTCACACATTGACTAGTGATATTAATTCCCAGATTCCATTTGTGCTATGGATATTGAAACATATATCTTCCATTATCTGTGCTTGGTTTAAACATATTTTATTTACCGAATTCATCATGGAAAGTAAATAAAATCAAACAAGAGATATAGAGGATTGAGCAACAAGCTTATTCGAGCTCTCTCCACATTAACAATAATATTTACTTTAAGAATGTGGCTGTTGTGATTAATGAAGGCATAATATTGCAAACATTGAAACATGCTAATGAGGTTATATAAGAAAATTGTACATACAATATTGTAATAATGTCAGACAGTAACTTATAAGCATTTACAGCAGAAACATGTTACTGTATACTTGCAAATCAAGAAATGAAAATAAAAAGAAAGAAAAAAATATGTACTTGAATGCCCGATGCAGCAGATATTGGACTTTCTCTATCCGCATGGACAGCTTCCTTAATTACCTTTAGGTATTCTTCTATTCGTGCTGGCAAGAAGATTAGCGCTGGTATTAGCTGTCCCTCAACCAGTTTCTAGCGTGTTGTATTTGGATGAGAGTGTCGGATTTTAGCCATGTACCTATCTTCACTCCATATCTTGGTAATGCACTTTCTTTATGTTTATGTGACAACAAAAGGTGTCACTTCTTGGTGACCGACTTCTTGTAAAGAAGATGATACATGCCCTTGTCTATGATTTGGACCTCTGGCAAAGCCATACATCTTACAGTGCAACCGTTCGTCAGCCTGGACCATTTCCTACTCTAGTTCGTAGCTCCTAGACTTCTCACACTGACTACTTCCTAGATGAGAGATTACGAGTGGTGTTTAAAAAAGTTATGAATATTAGTACGCTGTACAACAAAGTTCTTCATCAGTGTATAGTACTCAGAGTATACCCCATGCACATCAACACACATTCTCAGTATGATTGACCAATGATTAAATTCCATTTTGTATTAACTTTTTTGGTATATTGTTCATAGAATGGAAAACTTCACTTCCAACCGCATGGAGGATTTAAAATCGTCTCCCCCTCAGCGAATTATTGATAACGGGATTCAGCCAAAGATCACTTGGAGCTAAATCAGGGCTATATGGAGCATGTGGTACAGTCTGGATGCTGTGCGCCTTCAGGAAGTCTGTCACGATTTATGTGCCGGTGCGTTGTCATGGAGTAGCAGTGGCGACGCGAGGGTTCTATGCGCCCCGGGGGCAATGTTCTTTAGTGGCGCCCCTACTTTGCCACAGAGAACAGTTTTTATGTCAGTTGGCAACCTCCAAACCACACAATCCCCACCCCAACTACGCCCCGGTTACAGCTAAAAAAAACCATTCCGACGGCGCCCGCCTCGCCCGGCGCCTGGGGGCAATTACCCGCTCCCCCGAGCCCCCCCCCCCCCTGTCGCGCCGCCAATGTGTGGTAGTTGCATACCTTGTGTAGCGGTGCGCGGAAGGGTGATTCGGAGGCATAACAATGTCCAGTGACACTAGCGGAGTCAAGAAGAGGTATTTGGATGACCGGGCCTTTTGCATTGCTAAATAATGCGTATAAAACTCTCTTGATAGACCGACTACGTCCAGCGATTTGTGGTTTCTGCTCATTTTCTTCGATCCAAACTTTATTATTTTCTCTTGAGTCGGGTTCAAATAGAGCATCCATATTTCTACACCTGTGACGATCTCATTCAAACTTCTCTGGTCACTCTTTTCATAGCTGACGAGTAGCTGTTTGGCGATTTCAACCCTAGTCTGTTTTTGATCAGCCGTCAACAAACCCATCGTGCCCTAACCTTTCTGAGCTTCAGACGATTCTCCAATATATTAAAGACAGCTGACGAATTAATCCCGTGATAATAGACATCTCTTTCATTGTGTATCGAGCATTCCATCAGTTGTTCCCTTCACAGCAGCCACTTCCCGGGCGCCAATAGCAGACAACGGTTATCCAGAACGTGGTTCATTTTGCATGGATTCGCGACCATCTTTAAAACGAGGTAACCATATTGTCAAGGAGGCCTTATTGTTCACTTATGTTATTCCCCGTGGTATCGGTAATTCATTGACTATATTCTTCTTATTCCTTTATTTGCTATTTCACATCTATGCATCTACCAATGAACGAATACATTTCCATCCTCTACATCCGAACTGATAATAACCTCTGCTCTACTCTAACTCTACTGTCTCCAGTCTTAGTGACACTGCCTTCTCAGCTCAGTTCATGCCCCCATTAGCTTCATAATTAGCTTTGGTCTGGTGCACCGTGACCACCATTTGCTTTATAATTAGCTTTGGTCTGGGGCACCGTGACCACCATTAGCTTCATAATTAGCTTGGGTCTGGGGCACCGAGACCACTATTAGCTTCATAATTTAGCTTTGGTCTGAGGCACAGTGACAACCTCAAAAGTGTAGGATATGGCAGAGAATTACATCTGTCAACTTAATCCAAGTCAGCGTTGATACGCTCTCCCAAAATTAAATATGCTAGACTTACAATAAAATTATACCCGCTTTCAATTCAGACGAAATTAAAAACATCAAGATAATGCGACAAAAAAGATATGTTTTGTCCACAGATGATATAAAATAGACAATTAGAGTAGACAGTATATCCTTCACAGGTACTCAGTCATATGGGTTGACTTAAAATGGCCACTAATTCACAGTGGGTTCTAAATTCTTACTTTTGATATTTTTTGTTTTGAAATAATAATAAATGTGAAGTTTTATTACCAAATTCGTTATCGGTCCCTTTCAAGATTTAACATTCTAGTAATTATTCATTAGTGATTAAATTGAACACATCAGGCAAGCACTTTAATCAAAAGTTGGATCCCAAAAGCTTATTTTTTAAAAAAAACACAGAAAACAAGTTATGTTAGATAAACGCTTAGAAACTTCGGTGATATTGGACTCTACTGTTGTGATAATGGTTTAGTACCTCCAGACATCTCCAGACTACAGAAGAAGAAAAAAACACACTGCCTTTTCTATTCACAATAAAATGCCAATACTTTGAAAATCTGTTGGATCCAATCTAAATTTGTGAAGAAACACATCAGTCATTGTTTAATCTAAACGAGGAAAATAACATATTTTCTGTATTTTTGCTGAAACTTTTGGTTTTAACACTGTACATATTGAAATAAAAACACGTGAGTGTGTGTTTGTATGAGTTCTCGTGTGCTGGAATGTGTCCTTCTATGTGTTTCTTATATTGTTTTCCGTCTTTTCTCTTTTCGTTTTTCTTTCTTTCTTTCTTTCTTTTTTTCTTCTTTCTAATCAAGAAACTGGTTCGTGATTTTCCTACTAATATTTTTTCCAAGTGTCAGGGATATTGAGTTTGGCTCCATCTGTATGCCCGTCTTTCCGTCTGTCATAAAACTATCAATATATGACTTTCATGTGTCTAAACGTTTGTTCATAGTTCATATTTGTATATGCGTGAACATTACCAGCACAGAGATAGAGGAAACAGTTTTTACATGTAACCTATATAATAAGCACAAAGGAACAAAGTGATATGCCACCATTCATGTCATCATTCATGTCACCAATATTCCCTGCTTAATAGCTATCATTCATTAAATACTGCAGTAGACAAAGCCATATTTTATCTAGATTTATGCTATTACATCTGGTGTTGTCAAAGCGTCGTTTAATAGCTAAAGATATTGAAAAGGCCAGTTCTGTGAGTTATTATTATAATTATACAATGAGCAGAGGTAGTGACATCATGTATGTTCGAAGGCAAACGCACATCACGTGCACTTATTCCAATTTAAAGTACTGTGAATTCACAATATTTTGAGGGATTTTTGTGAATTTCATGGTAAGACCCAACCAACTACCATCGTTCCTTAGAATCCTTCCCAAAACCACGAATTTAGCTATCAAGGAAAATGACCTCTTTGTTTCAAAACCAGAAAAATGTATACCCATACAAATAATTAAATTCACAGTGTATTTCTAGTATGTATTGTTGTAGCTTTGTAACAATGATGACATTTAGACCCGATAACTTTGTAACTATGATGGTATTTAGACCCGATAACGTTGTAATAATGATGGTATTTAGACCCGATAACTTTGTAATAATGATGGTATTTAGACCAGATAACTTTGTAACTATGATGGTATTTAGACCCGATCACTTTGTAACAATGCTGGTATTTAGACCCGATCATTTTGTAACAATGCTGGCATTTAGACCACGATAACTTTGTAACAATGCTGGTATTTAGACACGATAACTTTGTAACAATGCATATAGTTAGACCATGGTCAATTTGTAACAATGCCGGTATTTAGACCATGATCACTTTGTAACAATGATGGTATTTAGACCCGATAACGTTGTAATAATGATGGTATTTAGACCCGATAACGTTGTAATAATGATGATATTTAGACCCGATAACTTTGTAACTATGATGGTATTTAGACCCGATAACGTTGTGTAATAATGATGGTATTTAGACCCGATAACGTTGTAATAATGATGATATTTAGACCCGATAACTTTGTAACTATGATGGTATTTAGACCAGATAACGTTGTGTAATAATGATGGTATTTAGACCCGATAAAGTTGTGTAATAATGATGGTATTTAGACCAGATCACTTTGTAACTATGATGGTATTTAGACCCGATAACGTTGTGTAATAATGGTGGTATTTAGACCCGATCACTTTGTAACAATGATGGTCTTTAGACCAGATAGCTTTGTAACTATGATGGTATTTAGACCCGATAACTTTGTAATAATGCTGGCATTTAGATCACGATAACTTTGTAACAATGCTGGTATTTAGACCCGATAACTTTGTAACAATGCCGGTATTTAGACCATGATAACTTTGTAATAATGAGGGTATTTAGACCACGATAACGTTGTAATAATTATGGTATTTAGACCACGATACTTGCATCAAAAATAATGATAGCAATTTCTTTGCTATAATTGCTGACTGTTCAATTGATAACGTTTTAGAAGCTTTTAGCAGCACACATATTTACATTAAAAAACATTGCAAAAAACTACAATAGATTTAACTTTGTCAGTCAAAATATGTATCGTGTCGGATGAAACATCCGTTAAGGATAACTCGAACGTAATATTATCAGTATTTTCTTTCGTTGGATTTTTAGTAAATTTACTTTAGAAAAAGGAAGACAAAAATAAATCAAAAGTGAATGGATGTGAATTGTTACCTCATGATCTGTACCCCTTAAATAAGTTGAGAAAGATTGTTTTATTATGTGAATTAAGGGGGTACAACAAACCAGTAAATATCCCGCATAAAACTGCACATAATTCGTTTTAAATTTTTTTCTTCATTCTTAGCATTATCTGTTGACATCTTTTCATCTTTGTATTAATTTTAAAAATATATTAAACATGTTAAGCTTTTAACACATTTTAACTTCGAACTTAAAAATGTGAATGATGCTATTCATCTTACATATTTGGCTGTTGTGCTAGTAAGTGTCATCTTTATTGTAGTGTCTGGCTTACAACGATTTGCGAACAAGCAATCATGGCCTCAAGAGTGAAAAAAATATATTATCTCAACTATGATACTGAGTTGGTCTGATTTTTATACAATTTTATTAGATGGATTCAATTTAAATCTAAACGATAATATGTCTTAAGCACTGTTATAATATAAAGAAAAAAAAATTGTTTGGACGGATATTTAGCACTAACGTATGCACTGCAACCTTTTGGTATCGATAAAAGGAGCTAAAAAGGAAAAATATAGTGCATTTAAGATTGTCAATCATAAATTGATTTCGCTAGACAAATGCATTTTATTTTAGATATTAAACTCTTTGCAAGAAAGGTTGCAGGTCCAAAAATATATATGGCGTCAAGACTACGAATTCAAACATAGGTAATGAAGAAACATGTTTGGTACAGTAGGATTACTGCTTAGAATTCATGCCTTCAGCTACTTCACTAAATGTAGAATGAGCATTATATATTTCGTTGATAATAATTATTTATATCTGGAGTTAAAACTTAAAGGGCAGAAAATTGAAATAATTGGCATTGGTTTCCATGCATTTTATACGGGCAAGCTAAAATCCTGTCAAGGTATTAAAGCTGAAGATGCAGAATCAATTTCAGACAATCCTGTCAGAGAAACATTTTATTGAAAACAGTGATATTGTTTTAACTGTACGCAAGAATCAATAAAATGTTGTTTTTTTTACCTTTGATTCAATACAAATGCGTTGATATGTCGGCAAAATAAAATTGTATAAAATGTATAAATAATAGATGCCAAATGTGAAATCGATATTTGTCTCATAGTTAAAAGTATTAATGTCGTCGTCCCAAAGGAAATAAAATACATTAATATCACAGAACCCTTATGAGCAATGTGGAATATTTCCACAAGTCACTCATATAGAAAGCCAAATCAGTTCACATCCGCTTTAATGATCACATTAATTTTGCTCTCGAAACGCAGGAAAATACTTTGTCGTACTCACCAAACAAATGCACCCACATTTTCAAAGGTAACATGAATGTGCTTCATAGCATTTTAATTTTTTCTCCTTATGAAGTTTGTATATACTGTTTTAATATAAATTTTGTAAATGCAGTTCATTTATTCAAATGTAGATATATTCTAACTCAATATTTTCATCAACATAAATGTTTTCTATTCTTTTTTGATCCATCTATCTACTGAGTATGTATTTATTATGTGTCCATTTATTTATTGTTATATTTATTAATGTAATATCTATCCACTTTTTTATTAATACAGGTGTCATACTGGACAAAGACCCGATGTCTGTTGAGATAGAAGAAGCTGTGCGTCTGGCCATGACGGTCGCTAATCTGTCGGCTGTAAACAACAGCCAGTCAGTCCAACTAAACCCACTTTTTGAAACGACCAATATATCTGATAGCTTTCGTCTTAGGCAAGCCAGTGAGTTCTTTGTCAATCTTTCTTAATGTAATTAATGTTGGTTTGTTTGTCTGTCTGTCTCCATCTCTCTCTGTGTGCAGGCGCCCATGGAAAGGTGCCAATTTTGTTCAGGATTTTACTTTGAAATAATCGTTTCATTTCATAAAATAAGTAAGTAGCTGCTAAATTCCAAATATAGTTTCAAGCGGTTGAATAATGAAGAAGTGACGACACTACCTTACGCCAATATTTAACATATTAAGAGAACTCTATAAAATCAATGTAGATTTAAAAAAAAGTTTGAAGAAAAGGAAAGGGTAGAAGTAACGTTACTTTTTGTTTAGTAGTTTGAATCCTATTATAGGATAAAGCCATAATTTCTTTCTTTATTAAAAGGAACTTTACACAGTAGTAATAGTTTTCTGCAACAATGATGGTTCACGAATGTCACTGGACGCTACGATAGATCTTTTCGTCATTTTTGTTTGAATTTAAAGGTTTACTTGAGTACATATAACTTATGTACACCAAAAATAATGAAATAAAGCTTAAGACATTTAGATATTTGAGTCATTATATGGGTTTGGAGATAATGGAGATATTACATTAGGCATGTAGTACTTGAAACATGTTTTACAAGATTGGAAACGATACGACAATTAATTTTGTAAACGTACCGTTCACAGTGGTTAGCAACGGGACGAGGACGATAATCCAACCATGCGGACACAAAACAGCACGCTTTGATTATATTATGTGATTAAATAATACTCATAAATGATCAGGAACGGTACGCAAACGAATGGACGTGCAGAATACGGCAAGAGAAAATGGAACTCTACGATTGGATAGAAAAACGGTGCAAAACGGAATGTGAATGGCAGGTTACCCAACCGCATCTTAATTTGTTTGCAAAAACTGTAACAACTTCTGTCATAAAGTAAAACAGTTCTATCTCCTTTGAAAATTTTATAAAAATGTTAATAATTGCTGCATTGTATTTTCAGTGTGCTCTCTGATGGAGGAAATGCCCTTCGCTTTGTTCGGATTGACTCGAAGCTTATCCTACAATATCATCCAATCGTACAGTCAAGCACTTAACATGCCGTTTATAACCCCATTGTTGACAAGAGGAACTCAACAAGAGACATATAACTATGAAATTTGTCTATATCCGTCTTTTGTGGAACCCATCATTGACTTCATCAAGTACTTCCAGTGGAAAAGAGTATTCTACCTGTTTGATTCCGACGACGGTAAACATATGTATGTGTGTAATGCGTGTATGTGTGTGCATTGCGATCTACGTGTATTAATTATAAGTATTCGACCATAATACGTGTGCACCCTTTTGTAGTTATTATTTCCTTGCTTGGAGGAGCGTACAATTTTAAAGCATTAACTGGTTTGAAATACAGTTGGGTCGTTAAAATAAAAAAAGTTCATTCAATGCAAGTAAAAAAAAATCCACTTTCACAATAGTAATCTTATGAGACAGCACTTCTGTTGATTTTTTCAAGTGCAGCGACAATGAGGGTTATCTAATTCTAAAACTATTTTATCATGTAAAGCATGATAAATAGTGACTCTATTTGACGTTAAATCGCTAATGAGCTAAATATTTTCACAAGTCTTTGTTATGCTCTGAAATTGCCGTGATTGTATCTTGAATGATATGACCAACCTCCAATTGACTGGCGGCAACATAAGATGTATTCTAGTCTTTTCGTTTATATTTTATCTGGTAATGACTGATTATTGACATAATAGATAAGTAAAGAAATTGGATTTTGTTCCTTGTATACTAATCTACTCCACTGATAAAGAATGACAGCATGTCATGTTTATTAGCAGAGCGTTCATGTGGAAATAGGAAGAATGTTTGTACGCTATACAGTGCGGTGGCATTTTTATTCACAGTGAATATAATCTATTTACAACATTGTCATGGTCTGCAATGATGGACTTTAAGTCTTAAATTCATTCCACTAAAACTGGGTACATCATATATTTTAGTGATTATGTGATGTGTAATTTGATATGGATAGCCATTCCTTGATGTAAAAACGTCAATAGACTTATAAGCTATATCATTGGCAAAATCACCATTATGTTTGATCCATCGTCATGTCCTTATCTAACATGACATGACCGACTGTCCTTTTCTGCTTTATAAAAACTTCAGTCTGACCTGTTCCTCGGTAAATCATTTTATAACATCTGACAGTTGATTGACAGAAGAGATGTGTAAGGAAATTAGTTTGGATTCCATATTTATTTATCTACGGTAATGGCAATTATAAAGAAAGAAGCACTGTTATTAGTATAGGCAAAACATGTGCATGGAAAGTAAAAATATATGTATCCTTAACAGTATACACTACAGTACGTATTCACCATCGATTCATTATCCATCTTATTTCCAAAACTGGATCCTACTGAATGTAAATAGAATAGAACATTGTCTTGGATCTATCGGTTTGCTCTAATTCTTAAATGACAATGGAGACGGTTAAAGGCGAAAAGTGCTGCAAAAAAGACAAGGCTTTGGTTTCATTAAATTTCTTAAACTTTCTCCTGAAGTTAATATTTTACATTATCTTGTTTATGATACTTCAGACAATATCAGCATTCATGTAAGAGGTAGAGATAGTGGAAGGGACTCAATATAATTTTAGTTGTAACGTTTAACATATGGAAAGCTTTTTTTGAAGAAAAAAAGAGTTGAGGAATTCCATAAATTTGATGATATCCTCAAAATTTCTTCAAAGGTAAGTCGATTCTCCTTTAGAGAAAATTCATTTTTTATGAATATGTTTTAATCCCTGATGCATACTGTATATTATGTCAAAATATCATTGTTGCCAACCAAGCAATACAAAATATATTAAAAACTCTCAATTTGATGAAGCAATTTAGACATGTTTAATGAAACTGTGGGCATGAAACTAGATATGTGTCAGTATGACACTGATGCAACACCCATATGATCAAATTCAAGGATACAGTTACAACAGGGAAAATAACTCCGTTAAATTTTGTCGGAAACTTATAAAAATCAAATTTGACCCAGGATTTGTAATTTCAAGCCTTATACCAAATTTTGATTTATTCCATGTAACCTCTCTAAAGTTAATATGCGGAAACGAAAATCGAGACGGAAGTGACGTGACGTGACGTGATGGGATGGGACGGAATGGGACGAGACAAACGGACGGACAGACATGTGTAACAAAATATGCCCCCTCCAAAGATAATCTAATGTGATGGAAATCTTTCTTTATAACCTGACAAGCGCATTGTAGAGTGCACTAAATGATTTGCTATTGTATTCTAATGACTCTTTAGCAAATTAAGTAGCATCCTTCTTCTTCAGTTTATGTATGGTTGTAACAATTGTTGTTGTCCATTGAAGCGAGTGTGATTGAGACTGCAAATTCTTTATCAACACAAAGAAGTTTTTATTCATTTTTTCATACTTTTAAGCTATGTAGAAGCAATCACGTATTTTTTTCTAAATTATAAAGCAAATGAAAAAAAGTATTCAAGTTCCTGCTGACTGGGAAGGAGACGTTGTTATTTAGTCAAAACAAATCACGGACAAAAGGGAACATTTAGAGGAATGATAATAATAATTATATTAGTAATAATGATAACAATGCTTTATTTTATTAGGGTAATTATATTAAAAAATACTATTCTCCCCTTGAGGCCCTCTAATGCATACTACACGATTTCTAATTCTACACTTAATTAAAAAAGAAAATGAGTACACACACACAAGCACACACAACTACACACGCAGATACACCGAAGTTTGACATCTGATACATCAATGCAAGGAGGAAACTTCAAAGTCATTCCCTTATATAAATTATTTACTAATAATGAATATTTAAGAGAGGAAAAGGAACTTTTACTTCATATGTACTCTAGAACCAGACTTTAATAGTTCCAACGAATTATTCAAGATTCATGAAAAATTAAAACAAGATTCTATGTACATGGTATCAATACATTGACACATTTTTATAACATGACTATATTGACGCACTTTCATAACTTTATTGAAGGCATTTGTCATGATTTTTAAGGGACTGTGAAGGGTTTTTATTGATTTCTTCAGGCTTGCCAATTTGTTTTTGTATACAAGTGCTGTAATTAGATGTTACGCCCTATAAACAATGACATAACAATTACGTCAAATTGTTTACTTACAAAAATACTTATTAAGTATAATGTATCTACCTGAAGAGCATCCATGATGATGATGCGAAAGCGCTTGAAAGAACAAAGTATGGACATAACTTATATCCTGTTGAATTTACAAATTTATTTCTATATATGAACCAATACGTGGACCCATTCACTACTTCATATCGTACGATTCCATGGTCTAAGAAAAATGTAACAGAAAGAAAGTGAAAATAACAAAACAAATCAACAAGCAATTTATTTCTAGATAATTAAAATGAAAATCAAAAGACACTTACAGTAAAGTGAATTAAAATCCAAATAATCCAATAATCCTAAGTGTCCTAATCACAAGTCCAAATATAGAATGTTTCAAATGAATTTCAGTACCCTTGAATGTGCTGATATGCCAATAGTTTTTAATGTCATGATGTGCCAGTAGTCTTTAATGTGCTGATGTGCCAAAATGAAGTACTCCAGAATATCTTTGAATAATTTCACATAAATCCCAAAATCATAAATTCTAAGTCTATGAGCACTTTGATAATCCAATGAATATTTTAAATAATTCCTCTCTCGGAATTTGGAATGATTTTTCACAACTGTAATGACTCTTTAAAGACTGATGTTAAGGTTGGAAAAAACCTGTCCATTACACATGGTATATATAAAGGTAGGTTACATGACAAAATGTTCTAGAAAATTGTATGGTGTATGTGGCTTTTAACACATAATTCTAAAAGAAATTCTTGTTTTATCTGTAAAAAAACCAACCCTGACCTCAAATTAAATAAACAACTAGTTTACCAAAACCGTCTTTGAACTCAAATACTAAGTAAACAACCTAATTCAAAGACAATAGCTAAACATGTAAACCTGATATATAACATTAAGGTTTGAGCAAATATTAAAGTCAAGAAACATTTATAATTTCCTGAAATATTTACAATAGTATATAAACATCATACATAACAATATATATCTATCTATCTATCTATCTATCTATATATATATATATATATATATATATATATATATATATATATATATATATATATATATATATAATATTACGTTTAATCAATTTCTTGTGCATGATTGCATGATATAGGTATCTTCATATCTATCATTTCTAACCCTCCTTCGTGGATGTTTTAATGTTCTTTTAATCCTATCTACTTCTGACTTCCATATAAATGTGAAAAATATTTAATTCAATTCGGTAATAAAATTTTGCGGAATGTTTGGCAAGGAGATGGTTTCATTTTGGAATCGCTAAGGTTTTCAAAACTGTTATTGCTCCACTTGGTGTTAGGGTTAGTTTTGCCCAGTTCCTCAGAAATTTCTGTATCATGTGTGTTTTAGTTTCATAATTTATCTGTACCATTGTATTTAAGTCGACTAAGAACTTTATAACCAATAGAGTAAATTCAGTAGCCAATTGCAGTTTTAACCTCTGCAATGTTTCTGCACTATACTTCTTCCTTCTTTTCTAGACTGCTTTTCTTTTGGTAATATTGAGTTTCAGTTCTGAAATCCTTGCAAATAAATTTAATACAACAATGGAAGATTTAAGAGATTCGAAACATCCATCAAGAATCAAAGTAGTATCATCTGCAAACTGTGAGAGTAAATATTGTTTTCTTCAGTTTAATACCTTTTAGAGTCTTACTGTGGTTTTTTTAATATTATTTTTGTAATAACATTCACAAAATTTCTGCACATATTTACAAATATATGGAGATAGTGGGCCACCGTGTCTACATCCTCTAAAACCATTGAAAAATTCAGATATAGAGCCATTCTGACACACTCCTGAAGAGATATCACAAAAACAAGTTTTTACCCACTGTCTTATCATCGGTCCAAAATTATAAAGGGTTAGAACATGATGAATACATTTCCATGAAATGTTAACAAAAGCTTGTTGATAACCTATTAATAATAAGATACCAGGCAGATGTAATTCTTCAGTAGTATGCATTATGTCATAAATAATCCTTGTATTTTCACCAATATATCTTCCTTTAACAAAACCAGTTTGATCATCAGACATTAGATCATTCAGTATTGACTTTATTCTTTTGGCAATACATCCTGATGCTAATTTGTAGACGACATTAAGTAATGATATAGGGTGCCAGTTTTGTAAATACTCTTTTGGTTTATCTTCTTTAGATATACAAGTTATAATTCCAAAACTGTTGAAAAAGATTCAGTGTCATATACTTCGTTAATTGCTCTGACAACAAATTCCCCAATATGAATCCAGAAGATGTTTTTAAAACTTGCTGCCGTAAAACCATCTGATCCAGGACTTTGTTATTTTTCATATTTTTTAGACAATCTAAAGCCTCTTTCTAGGCAATTTTCCACTCTCAAATGTTATCATGTTGAAGAAGATCATTTAAATCTCTGTTTTCTATCTCATTTTCATCTTTATATATATTTTCATAAAAATCCTGAACTTCTCTAAGAATATCAAATTGATTCGTTATAATTTCATTTTCGTCCATAATCTTTTGTAATTGTTTTGTCACATAATTCCCCCTCCCCCTCCACCCAAATTGCTTTTGACAGGATGATAATTCCTTGAAATGTATACCTTGTCTTACTTTTTCCGATTCTTTCGTTTTTTACTCTAATAACTCTAAAACAGTATTTCCAACAGAAGAATTATTCTCTCAAGACTGTATTTCATGAATGAGTTCTTGTTCCTCTTTTAATTTATATTTTCGTTTTTTCTATACGAAGCATATGAAATGGCTTTACCACGAATTCTCTTCAAAAGAGTATCTCCAAATAACGAGACTGTTATAGTTAATTTTATATAAGTGTCTGATACCTTTTCAATATTTCCATCATAATCTAATGTCGCATGTTGTAATTTTATCCTTCGAATGTAATTGTAATTTCATTTACATATTTAATATCTTCCAGAAGGCTGTCCTTACTTCTAATAAAATCATTTGAGGTTACGTTTAATATTATCATAGTGTAGTCCGATCTATAACTTGATTCAATTTTTTCCCATTACTTTTGGTATGAGAGACTCTGACATCATAGAGAAATTTATTCTAAATTGTTTCAAAGGATTTTTGCAACACGCATATCTCTTTAAATCTAGAATTAGTTCTCTAAATGGGTCTACAAGACCAAAGGCATCTTTAGTACTCAATGATACATTTCTAGCATTAGGATTATTTATTTTGCATAATTATAACAGTCTAACTCAGGATTTGAACAAAAATCGCCACAAATAATAATTGAATCATTTGCATATTAATACTATTGTAAAAGTCTGGACAATAATTATTTGGCTCATATATATTAATTAGAGAGAAATATTTTCATCTATTTTATATCTAGTGCAAACAAATTGCCATCAGGATGTCTTTTACAATCTTTTTTTTTATATCATATTCAAAATTATTATTGAATAAGATGCAAACTCCTCTTGAATCGGACCTAAAGAAACATTTGAAACCCCATTGAACTCTGATATATGATAATTTATCTTCAGTAAAATGTGTATACTGTAAACAATATATATGACACTTCTGTCTCATAAGGTAATCAGACACATCCTTGCACTTTTCCCAATCTACTAATCCCCAACAGTTTGCAGATGCTACTTAATTGTTTGCGTTATCTATTTTTCAATTTTAAAAAAGTGTAAATTCCTGACCAAGTAAAAGTAAGCATAGTTGTGGCTTACCATACACAATGCTATCACTAACTCATGACTTTCTACAAAATTTTAAACCAAAACAAAATTATTAATTATATCAGAAATACATTAA
Source organism: Margaritifera margaritifera (assembly GCA_029931535.1). Lineage (NCBI taxonomy): Eukaryota > Metazoa > Mollusca > Bivalvia > Unionida > Margaritiferidae > Margaritifera > Margaritifera margaritifera. Next base: position 4,479,545 of record JAQPZY010001630.1, on the reverse strand, counting down.
CTCCATACATATACACATTCATCTCTCTGCCTCTAACACAGAAAATAAAATGTCCAAAAAAATAAAAATAATAATAATAATAATAATAATAAGAAAGCACAAAAACAAACTTTCAAAAACATTTTTTGTGTAGATATAGGCTATTGTCAATCAAGATTTTGTATAAAAAAGGCACATAATACCACCCCCACCCCCATGATTTCTCTTATTTACACATGGACATAGATATTTTCTACTTTTAAAGTGAAGGTGTAAAATAAAGAGGAAAGTGAGAAAAGAATTATAATATATTTTTTCTATTAAACCAATCACTTTTCAGATTAATTATTGCAAAATACAAAGTTTAAGAATAACCTCATCCAATATATGTCTTTAGAGAAGACAAAAGAAGAAAATGGTGGAATGAAGTATAACAAAACTTATTGTATTCTATACTAGATTTTTAGGTTATGTTCGCATGTTCTCTTCATGCGTAATTAAAATTTATTTAATTAATTTAGTTAAGTTATTTTACCAATGTTTGATACAGAAATGTTTTTTTCCACCCTAGTAGAAGTAAGGGCAGCAATAAATTAGCTATTAATGTTTGATACACTGATTTTACTCCTTCCCCTAATACCGAAACAGTGAAATATTATCTAAAATGTTAAATTTTATTATCTAAACTGGAATTAAATAATTTGCACTTTGCATATAAAAAACTACAATTGGCTAAAACATTCTCAGTTGTACAAATGTGAAGTACAATATAATGATTTTATAAACATTACTATAAGATAGTGTTACGACTCTAGGTCTTACAAATATGTAACAGAAAGAAAATGAAACCAATTTATCAAATAAAATCAACAAGCAATTTATTTCTAGACAATTAAAGTAAAAATTACAAAGACACTTTCAATCATGTGAATTAAACTCCAAATAATCCTAAGTGTCCTAATCACAAGTAAAAAAAAATAAAATGTTCCTAATGAATTACAATAGTCTTGAATGTCCTGATGTACCACAAGTCTTGAATGTCCTGATGTACCACAATGATGTAATCCGGCCTGTTTTGAATGAATTCAGATAAATCCCAGAAAGTCCTTAAATCTATGAGCACTTTCGCATTTCCAATGAATATTTTAAATAAATATTTCCTCTCTCTGAATTATATCTGGTTTTCACAACTGTAACATCTGATTATTAAAATATCTTCTTTACAGACTGATGTTCGAACAGGACTTTTAGAACCCAAATGATCTCTTGTTACCCATATATATGTGTGTGTGTGTGTGTGTGTGTGTGTTTACCTACCAATTCTCAAATTAGAATATTTGTTATGGAAAATTACTTGTGTACCTAACTTTTGTCACAACAAGACATGGAAATGACAGTCCAGCTGCTAACAAAACCGGCCTTGAACTCAAATGCTATGTAAACATGTTGTTTGCAAAATGACCATAGTCTGACTAAAGTGCAACTTACAATTATGGACACATATTAGAAATTCAATATACATATCACCTCCCCTCATAAAGAAAAAGAAAGATTTATGCAGTAAAGCTTTCTTTTGAATATGCATACACAAAATTACATAGGAAAATGTCTTATAAAATGACACTCAGCTTAATTACACAAAATAAGGAAATAATGTACTTCCATACACGTGAGAGTGCATCTGCGCGCACATTGTCTTTTCCCCTGATGTGTCGAATGGCAGTGTTATATTTCTGCAGTATTAAACTCCATCTCAACAATCTCCTATTTTTATCTTTCATTTTGTTGATGAAAGTAAGGGGATTGTGATCACTGTATACAATAATCGGAGAAGGAGCCGAGGTAACACACACTTCAAACTGTTGTAAAGCCAGTATCAAAGCCAAACATTCCTTCTCAATTGTGGAATAATTTTTCTAGTCTTTGTTTAGTTTTAGTTTTTAGAAAAATAGAACACTGGATGATCCACACCATTTTTGTCTTCCTGAATCCATACTCTACCAACCCATACATAACTTGCATCAACAGTCATTTTAAATAATTGGCTGAAATTTTGTGCAGAAAGAACTGGTGCATTCTTAAGCATGGCCTTCAATTTATCAAGGGGTTCCTGACACTGGTCAGACCAATGAAACTTGGATTTCTTACTCAACAAATTTGTCAAAGGTTTGATAATTATGAAAAAATATTGAACAAAATTTCTGATAATATCCAGACATACCTAATAATCGCATCAGTTGCTTTTACAAACAGGCACAGGGAATTCAGAGATAGCCTTGACCTGAGCTTCTACAATTTTAACTTGACCTTGTCCCACAATATGTCCTAAAAATGTGACACAAGCATGGCAAAACTCACTTTTGCTCAAATTAATCGTCAGATTTGCATCACTGAATCGATCGAAGAATTTCCGAATGGTTTCCAAGTGCTCTTCCCAGGTGTCGTTGTAGATAATGACGTCATCGATGTACGTGTCACAATTATCTTGACCAGATATTATCATGTTTATAAGACGCTGGAATGTTGCTGGAGAATTATTCACACCAAAAACATCACTTTATATTGATAAAGCCCATCTGGAGTTACAAATGCTGAAATTTTTTATGCTCTTTCCGGTAGTGGAGTTTTCCAGAATCCTTTTAAAAGGTCAAACATGGTGACATATTTTGCATTTTCAATTTTATCAATGCAATCATCTATTCTTGAAATTGGAAATTAATCCGTTTTGTGACATTGTTGACTTTTCTATAGTCAGTACACATGCGGAATGTATTATCTGGCACAAGAATACATGGTGAACTCCAGTTACTTTTACTTGGTTCTATAAAATCATTCTCCAGTAAATATTGAATTTCCTTCATCAACTATTACTGTTTGAGAGGATTCATCCTGTAAGAATGCTGTTTCACAGGCGTAGAATCTACAATGTCAGCGTCATAATATATTGTATTTGTTCGTGTAGGAACATCAGGAAACATGTGCGCATACTCATGTAATAGCTGTTTTAGTTCATTTCTTTCCTGTTGTTGTAGATGTGAAAGTTTCTGGTCCAGATTGTTCAATATTTCTGAATTCGAAAGGCTGGATAAACCAGAATCACTACAATCAGTTTCTATTCCATCGTTGATATCTTCAGTGTGTGGGACAGGTACAACTAAATTAATTGAATAATTATCTGGGCTATTTCTGTCAAAATAACCCTTTAATATATTTATGTGACAAAGTTGTTTCTGTTTCCGTCCCCCAGGAGTGTTGATGATATAATTTAAGCATTTACTCTCTTTTCAACGGTATAAGGACCATAAAAATTTATCCCGTAAAGGATTTTGAGGCAAGAGAGCCAGAACTTTCTCACCAGGCTTAAAACTCATTTCCTGTGTATTTCTGTCATATCTTAATTTCATTTTTGACTGAGTAGAGTGAAGATTAGTTCTTGCTACTTCACAGACCTTTGACGACTTATATTTGAAATCTGAGACATAGTCAAGAAGATTTATCTCTGAATATTCATTTGAAAGAAGTTTTTCTTTCAATAAGTTCAATGGTCCACGGACAGTATGTCCAAAAACCAGTTGAAAGGGACTAAAACCCAATGACTCTTGAACTGATTCCTTAACAGCAAACAACAACAAATGAACACCCTCATCCCAATCCTTTCCTGTATCAAAGCAATATGACCGAATCATATTCGTCAAAGTTTGATTAAATCTTTCCAAACATCTTAGCTTTCAGTGTGATAGGCAGAAGATTTCAACTGTTGGATGCCTAATTCATGCATAACTTGTTGGAAAATTCCAGACATAAAATTTGACCCTTGGTCAGACTGGACAGATTTGGGGAGGCCAACAAGTGTAAAAAATATTTTACCAACGCTTTCAAATTGGTTTTAGTTTTAATATTTTTCAAAAGAATTGCATCTGGAAAACTTTTAGGCGCATACATTATGGTCAACAAGTATTATTATGGTCAACAAGTATTGGTTGCCTGACTTGATCTTAGGTAAGGGACCGACGCAGTCTACCATTATTCTACTAAATGGTTCGTCAAATGTAGAAATAAGTTGCAGATGAGCCTTAGGTATCTTCTGATTGGGTTTTCCTACCATTTGACAAGTGTGACAAGATTTACAGTATTTAAAAACATCACTTTTGAGTTTCGGCCAATAAAAATGATTCAAGATTTTGTGATCAGTCTTATTGACTCCTAAATGATCAGCCAAGGGAGTTTCAAGAGTTAGACTAAGAATTTCCTGTCGATATGACTTAAGAACGACAATTTGATAGCTCACTGACCACTCGTCATTAGCGGGTACCTCAGGTGGTCTCCATTTTCTCATAAAGACCCCATGTTTCATAAAGTAACACACTAGAACTTGTGTGGCTGCAGTTTCACTAATAACCCTCTGAAACAATCAGGAGATCTCAGGATCTTGTTCCTGTAAGACAACGAGTGATTGTTTTCTGTCACCCTGATTAGAATAAAGATAATGAATTGTAAAAAGAGGATCATTGTGATCAGTACCTTCTGATTGATCAATATCAGGAGAGAAAGTGACTTCATCAAAAGACTGACCAATAAATGTCTGATAAAGGAATAATTTCCTGATCAGCATCATTCTCAAGAGCTCTTTTTGCCATAGCTCTGGTAACTGCACAAGTAGGATACACATCAGGGATTTCAATCTCAGTAGAATGAACTTTTTTATTCAAAAACGGTTCGTCAGTTACAAGTTGATTAACCTTAAACTTATATCCAGCTAGGTCATTGCCTAGTAATAAATGGACACCTTGTATAGGTAAAAGAGTCACTGCCCTAACAGTCACAGGTCCGGAAACTAAGTCTGATGCCAAATTGACACAATGGAGGAGACGAACATTTACAAAGCCGCATTCTACTTCCTGAATAAGTACACTTTCACTAGAGGAAGACTTCTCAGACAAAGGGAAAGTACTTGATAACAAAAGACTGTGAGAAGCTCCTGTGTTCCTTAATATTTTAAAAGGGATACGCTTGGCAGAATCACCAATAAGTGATATAGAACCTTCTGACATGAATGGTTCATAAGTCTCCAAAATAGAATCACCCTGGGGTTTGTTTGACCCAATAAATGTATTGTTTTCAATACAAAACCTTGACCATGACCTTTTTGAAATAAGAGCATTTGCAATAGCTGTCTTTATTCTGTTGCTTTTCTTTCAACCTAAAGCAATCAGAAATGATGTGCCCTTTCTTTTTTAGTAGGTGCACATAGTAAAAGATAAGAATTCTGATCTGTTTTATCAGATGTTTGATTTATAACAGTTGTGCTGTTTTTAAATTTTGAAGTATTCGTTTAAGACTGAAATGTTGTTTTTTTTTTTTTTTTTTTTTTTTTTTTACCAGAAAACTTCTGAGAGGAAAACTTATTGATAAATTAAATTTTGTGAGTCAAGGAATAATCATCAGCCATACGAGCACCAAAGTTTCCACTTTCTGCTCGTCATGGATGCACCTCTTGAACTCTTCAATTAAAGCAAGCTGTCTGAGGTTATCGTAATCCTAATCAACCTTCTTGGCTGAGCACCACCTATCAAATAGTTGTTCTTTTTCCCTTGCAAATTCGACATGAGTTTGTCCAGTTTCTTTTCTACAATTCCTAAACCTTTGTCGATATGCCTCTGGTACCAACTCATAAGCTTTCAAGATGTACTCCTTAACCACATCATAATCAGTGCTTTGTTGTACTGACAGTGAAGTGTAGACTTCACGAGCTTTGCCAATAAGAACACTTTGTAAATAATGCTCTCTTGGCCATTTCAAGTTTTCAGCTATTTTCTCAAAGCGAAAAAAGTATGTATCTACTTTTTTTTCCTAAAAAAGAGGTACTAACCTAATATATCTAGTAACATCAAAACCTGAACTTGTGTGTAAAGTGTGTGGGTGGGGGTGTGGGGCTTGTCAATTCTAATTTCTTTTCTCTCTTTAACTGTGTCTACTTCTCCTCTCTCTGCATTCCCCGCTCCCTCCCTCCCTTCCCCCTCTCTCTCTCTCTCTCTCTCTTTCTCTCTCTCTCGCTGCATTTCCCTATCCTCTTTCTGTTTCTGCATCTGTAGTTCCCTGTCCTTGTCCTCTTAATGAATTTGTAGTTCAATAATTCATTAGTTTCTTTCTGAAGCTGAAGCTTTCTTAATTCTAATTCCATTTCGTTTTTAAGCTGTAATTCCCTTATTAGAAGCAGATATAGATTTATCACGTAAGCACAAAGTACTATTATCTAAAATTTAATTTCCCACCAAATATGCTTTCGCTTCAGAAAGATCATAATGTCTGGCAAGCTCAAGCAACTCGTCCTTTTTCATAGACTTTAACCCTACCTGGGTAGGACTTGAAACAAAGTTCTCAAAATTTAAAGCAAATAAGAGAACAAAAGTTGTGCACCTGAAACATACAAGCAGATGCATTTGGGAATAAGTTATTTTTTTGTTTTTGTAGTGTCATTACAATTATATCTGAAAAAGACAAGTTACATTGCCAATCTATTACTTCATCAAGATACCTGCACAATCATTTTATATATCATATGTGTCAGTACAACATAAACCATTCTAGTCCACTTGTTGAGTACCAGTTATCAAAATTAGAGTCTATATGCATGTATAGTAAAACTTGTTTATACCACTATATATGATATCAATTCCATGAGTCTGCATCAGTTAAATAATTTTATTCAAATAATCATCTGAGCTAGTTACACTGTAATGTGTCTAGATTTTACCATCATTAAATAGTACTAATACTAGTACGGTAAAAATAAAGGGATGCATAGAAAAGGAAACAAAAAAAATGTGTTTAGTTATGAGTTGTGAGAAAAAGATATACAAAGATACAGTCAATTCAATTCAAAGAGGCGTGTTCTTTCTTCTCTTTTTTGCCATGGTATCCCCTTTCTCTCTAGTCTCACGGATGATGGTGACGGATGATGGTGACCCCAATGTTCCTGATTCTAGTTTTTAAACGCACATTCTTCCGAATCTTACAAGCTGTCTGAGACAGGTTGCCCCGTTCTTTCTTCATGCTGTGTAGAAGGTCGGGCGAAATTCTCTTCTTGGTGCCCCTAGGCTTATCTGCTTTGGATAAAACTAAGTCCCTGTCAGCAAAGTTTGCAAACTTGCCTATGATTGCTCGTGGAGCAGGATGTTTGGATTCCAATACAGAATTCTGTAGTCATTGCAGAGGCAGATATTGTTTACAAGCTCCTCTCCTAGTCCTGCATCATTTACCATTAAGGTTCTAACCATATCATATGTATTCTCCTTGGAGAGCTCCTTAACACCATAAATTAGAAGATTATATTTCCGCTCGTGCTGTAAGCAGCAGTTTTTCCTATAACCTTCTCTTATTCTGTTCGATTTGATCGTTTAACTACTTTACCTTTTCGTTTTCCCGTATATCCACTCTTTATGATTGAAATTCGATGCTTTCGTCTATTTCATTCATCCCATTTTTCACTACCACCATCTCTCCTTCTACTTCTGACATCTTTTCTTTAATCTTCTATGATTCCTTCTTTACTGAACTAAGTTCGTCTTTGATACTCTGTATCTCAGCTCTTAGTTGCTCACGTAATTTTGGAAGCTCTGCTCGGTGCTGGCAAGTCCTTTGGAGAGCTTATCTATCATCCAATCTAAGGAGTAAATCCTTCACGCTAATTTCAATCTCCGGATCGGACTCGATGCCCAAGGTTCAAGTTTCAGGTGTTGCTGATCCCTGTTTCGAGTATCTATTGTTGACACTTTAGGAGTATTTGTATTGTATGGCATGCTGTTATTGTGCTTGTATGTTGTTAATGTTAGTGTTTCACACTCAATATAACCGTAATATAACCACGAACCACCAGTGAATATTTAGTGTGGTCTGTATATAAAGTTACTCGGGTAAATTACAAAACAGGAGATTGGGGATGCTCGTCACTACCATCCAGGAAAAAGCATGGTGAATAGACGTCTAACCTAAACATCACCTGTCCCTGTCAATAATGTTTTAACCAAGCCCATGCTAAAAGAAAAAACTTTTTATCAACGATACTCATACATTCAAAACATCCGCCATTTTCGATACATCCGAGCTCCTATTGTTTACCAAAAGTTACTAATCAACTGCCACAGAATGTTAATAAGTGTTACCCCCAACCCGGATTAAGCCATGGAGTGTCATAGTTTTTATTCTTTTGCATATAGGGCATCGGTTGAGGTCGGTTATGCCGGGTTTAGGGTTGATAAAACTGGATAGGGATGGATGATGGATTTGTCCGCTTTAGTTTGTAAATAGCATTCTTAGTTCTCTTTGATCCCCTTTTGAATCCTTTTATCTTACTTTTGTATCATTTCTAGCGTAAGAAAATAGTTGTGTTGACTCTAATACAACAATATGAATATGTGCCTAAATGCAAGCTTAAAGTCTAATTGCATGTTATATGATGTAAGAAAATATAACTGTAATTAAACACGGTCTTGTAACGGCTTCTCTCGGTCCTCCGGCACTGCCCTCCTCCCTATCGTCGCCGTTACAAAACCGGTATGCAATCGGAGAGAAGAAGGAACGGGCGTAACGACCGAAGACTCGACGATTGCAGTACCATTTGAAATATCTTAGTGCATCCTATAAAAGACAATTAGACATTAAATTTGCATCTAGGCACAAATATGTATCGTTACATTAGAGTCTAGCTCGACTATTTTCTTGCGTTTGAAAGATTTACCTGTGCGCTTTCAACATTTGTTTACCTCAATATTATCATACAGCATTTCAATAGTACGATATTAGAATATACTTGCGTTAGTGATCATTGTCTTTAATCAGTTTTAGTCATTGATACAATTGTAATATTTTATCGTCTCAATTTATTGTAGTTGTACAATTTCAAATAGAGAGATAGTGAGGTAGTAAGGCTCCCCTAGAGTAAATAAATACAGAGAGAAGTTGAATTTGAATTCTCGAATGTCATTCTCTACCATCAGATAATTGAATCTCTTCATCAATATTAGAAACTGAGCTTTAAACAAACTGAAAATTGTGAACGTTATGTCGAAATCATTTGTTAAATTTTACAAATATTTTATTCCTTAAGGGAATAGAATTTAAAGAGGGTTCTTGTATATCCTTGCTTTCAAATATATATATATATATATATATATATATATATATATATATATATATATATATATATATATATATATATATAATGAGGTGGAATGAAAAAAAATTCTTTTGGAACGATCACGTACCACAATAGCCACACAACATTCAGGAAAACGATAGTAAGTGATTTAAATTATGAAATAAAAAAAAACAAAGTTGTTAGTTGCATGACCATGATTTTATCTCAGTTACAACGAGGCTTACAAATTAAGTGGACCGACCTACATGGATCACCATGTAAAAACATTTCGCTATAATAAATGATGGACATCAAATTTGTATCTATATATTATTCCATAGGAGCTGTAAAAATAGCAAGCTGTGATAAATGCACGAGAACAAAAAACATGCAAGTCGTGAAATTATTCAAGTGTCATGTCACAATAAGCTTTCCTCCATTCAGTATATACTGCTGTAAAGCATAATATATTTTGATCTTGTGATTCTATGATTCAATTATTACACAGAAATGGCAATCAAGAAGTAATTTTGAGCGTAGTGTATTCAATATTTTTTACTCTTGCAAGAATGTAATTACAACAGATTTATAACAAGAGAGAAAAATGCTGTCCTAGAGCAACACTAAGATCCATTTCAGGGCGGCTATTATTTGAACAGCAGCGCTAGCAGATTTTTGGCCAAAATGGCTTTATTCAGAGGATCATTCTTGAGGTGCTAATGGATCGCCAGTTGCCTAAATAGGTGATAAGAACAATATCATGGTTTTCTTGATCGCCCGTTGCCCAAATATGTGATGAGAACAATATTATGGGTTTCAATCAAACCTGTAATACTGTGCTTATTCGTATCTGGGAGATTAGAATCCTCAAAACAAAAAATGTATTGGGATGTAATTTGTACAGCGGACTACGTCTAGGAAATGATTTACAGCATAATAAGGCATATGAGTTTGTGCTGGGAATGACTTCAAAAAGTAACAATATTAAAAACAAACACTTTACATGTTCTTTTCATATTTTACTAGTCTTAATTTAATTAATTTTGATTTCACGGTATATACATTTGAGTATGGGCGATGTAATATGATCTCTAGCTGCCTGTAATGACTTTACATTATTTTTCCCAAGAAGTACCACCCCACCCTACATTTCCACGGCTTACATGTTTTACATGACATAACGATCTTTATGAAACATATTATTATCAAGTGAAAAACGCTGTCTTAGCAGACAAAAATTCTGAATATCCTAAAATTGCATGTTACAATCGTCTAAAATTTCGTCATAAAGAGAAGCCGCTACGGCTACATGGTTGCGTCGGCTACTTTGGTGTGTTCTTGATCAAGGCACTTTGTTCTAATTGCCTCTGTGTTATAATTGCCTCTGCACTTAATAACCTTTATGTGCTGCTGTGCCGTGAAACACCCAACCAAACCAACCATTAATAACCAAGATGTTTCGTAATGCAGGTGTGATCGCATCACATAATTAAATGCTGTTGAGTTTATTGGCTGCAGTGCTACACCCTTAAGAGAAGACCGATAGGATGAACTGAATCTTTCAGCATCCTATAGGTTGCTTCCCTTTATATCAAGGGGTTACCTTCCCATGGTCGGTATTTTAATAATAATGCATTGTAAAAACATATGAACTCTTTATTCATTTTTAGCTGATAATATTTAGGATAAATACACAACATGGTTGAATTATATATACATACAAAACTTATAATTAATTCATTGAGAGCTAATTCTATACAATTAGTTTAAACTCATAAAAGCGCGCATTTAGCTATATACTGTATAATAAAATACCTACCATGAGGAGGCAATCCCTTGCTAAAAAGGGAGGTAGCTTATAAATAGACATACAGGGAATACAATTTGGCTACGCGGTAGCTTACTTTCTACAATACTCTCTATTGACAGTTGTCAAAAATATCATTATGTCCAAAGAAATGAAGGTAAAGAAAAATCAGACTCTGGCTGGATATGAGAGGTTGTTGTCAAAGGAGGTGACCGATTAGGTATTACTACACTAATTGAGCTATTATTGCATCCTATTGTAGACCATAAGAAAATCATTCGTGTTTTTCTCTGATTTTTCCTAGATATCTGTTAACCAGTGATGAGTGTTACTTTTATTCAACAGAAAGCAGCATTCAATCCTAACAGAAATAACAAGTTTACTGAGTTCAGCGCCTTGGTTTTTGGATAGGGTCACAGAGCAAACAGGTGTGATTCAGGAAAGTGACTTCCAAATGAGCTTTTTGCAGTCATTCAGCTAATAAGTCTTTTTCTTTTGCCTATTTCCAACTCTTCATTCAGATTTAATTAATCGCACTATTAAACAGTAACTACTAAACAAAAATAACTCTAAATAAACACAAATCCGCTCTGCTTCACATGCTTAAGGTCTAATGGACCAACAATCTTACAAACACTCTTCTACTGAGAAAAAGGTAATGAAAAAGCTCTTAAATCGAATCTTTCTTTAGTACCACTATTGAATTTGATGCCCGATGCGTCTATTTCCTTCTGATGATTTTAGCGTGATACATTTTTTTAAAGGACAAATCAATGACATTATCAGAATAGCATTAGTTGGTGCCTCTGAGCTTCCAGTATGATGCTATAAAAAAATGTAATTGAAGCTGGAAAATAGTGTAGGTACCAAAATAAAATCGACACAATTAAGCAAAATGGAGAACGTTTTATTGGAAAAGAGGTTCCAGTTTCTGATATTTAGAAAATATGCGTGAAAATAATGCTCTCCATGGTTGAAAATCATCATACAACCGGAATAAACTATGGACCTAGGGGACAAAGAAAGAAGAGTGTGCAATTTTACAACGATAATATATAATGTTTTACCTAGAATTACGAATGTACTCTTACAGTCCGCTTGGAATATCGGAATGAATAAATATTTTCTTCACTTTTTCTATGAGTGGTTAGCATGCCGGACTCGGAACCAAAAGAGTGAAGCGCCAAACCAAATCAAATTCTGTTACTCAACTGGCATGTGCCTGACGAATCTTTCATATTCCGATTTTTACAAGTGTTCTGATGAACTTTCCTGAAAAGTGCAGAGAGTCTTTGCAGAATCTCATTAAAGCAAAATATTGTAAGAACAAGTAATTTTGACTATTAAAAATGTAATTTGTGCAGTATTCTCCGCTTAGGGACATATTTACGGGAGATTAATGACGAAAGAGATAAAATGTTTCATTGTGGCACAGATATAATCTATCTCAGCGCGGCTGCTAGTTTGGCAAGTGACGTATAATTAAATATACAGACAAAAGATTGGGCGAACTTCTTACAAGCGGCCGTATACATTAATCGGTTTGTCTGAGTCCGGGAGTAGTGGGATGATGGGACTTTAAGACCGGGTGACTATTTCCGGTTTGCCCAACCTGAAATCCCTTCTAGATTCCCCATGACTTTTACCTACTTGGGACTTTTTTTAGGGAGCTGCATTGCCGTGAGCTCGCAGACAGATCGATATACGCTGACAATACATAAGTGATTCACTATTAGAGAATTTTAGTGGAATATTATATAATACCATTAGAAACCACTCAGTTTGACACATATAGTATCACGTCTGCGGCTAATGCAAGAATTAAATTACCAGATCACTGATGTGCATGTAAAGTCAAAGAAAAGATTCAATCGTTTTTTTTAGCTTGAATGCGTCATACTGATTCGTCAAAGAGGCCCAAAAGATGCTGTATAAGTTTTCAAAGATGTATCCGGAGCATCTTGATAGATTAACCGGGTTAGGAATCTCGTTGGAGCGAGCACAACGAAAACTTGGCGAAGAATATAATAAAACGCCAGAAAAGTCATTGCATGATATTGTACAAGACAACATTAAGTTGTTGATGTTAACAGAGTCACAGGCCAAAGACAGCGAAACGTTCAGCGTAGACAACGAAGAGAGCGAAGATCACCGCAATTAGAGTAATGCCTACGGCATTAATATACAGGTGACATCCACACTCACTGACCTTGAGAAGAAATACTACAAAATCTACAATGATGTAGAAGAAAGACAGCTGGCACTATGTGATGATTACCACTGCATGCTGGACAATGAAGAACCAGGCATAACAGCGGACATATATATGCATGACAAGTCGTTCACCATTTTTGGATACAAACGTAAAAGGCATAGACGTGTACAAGTTGGTGTTAATCTTAGTAACGGAACATTAGGGGTAATCTGACCGAATGACTTCTTGGAGAAACTTTTATCTGAGCAGGGATCTTGCATATTTAGTTGGGATTAGAAAGATGATCCTGTTTATTTAGCAGAGCCAGATGTGACATTATACATCACCATCAATAAAAAGTATGGTACATATAATGGCATTAAAGCCATGTACTATCCTCTGCAGCATGCTGTGTTCTCTGGGATACCAAAGCAGATAAAGCAGAAAATAATAAAAAGGCGATACAGACATAAAGAATGAAGCAACCAGAAATTCAATTAGAGACTAAACGTTTTCGTGTGTATAAACAGAAACTTGAATGGCATTGGGACGCAATTGATGTAAAGGCAAATGCCTTGGAAAACGAAAACTTTGCAAGAGAACATGTCAGTATGAATATTGTCACGACTCTGTGCTCTAAAAATATGTAACAGATAGAAAGTGAAACCAACAAAATCAAGTAAAAATCAACAAGCAATTTATTTCTAGACAATTAAAATGAAAATTCAAAAGGCACTTACAATAAGGTGAATTAATGTCCAAATAATCCTAATTGTCCTAATCACAAGTCCAGAAATATATAAAGTCCGGAATGAATTCCAGTAGCCTTAAATGTCCTGATGTACCAGTAGTCTTGAATGTCATGTTGTGCCAGTAGTCTTGAATGTCTTGATCTGCCTGAATGATGTAACCCAGAATATCTTTGAATGAATTTACAAAAATCCCCAAATCATCTATCAATCCAAAATGAGAATGAGCACTTTAGTAATTCCAATGAATATTTTAAATAAATAATTCCTCTCTCTGAATTTGCTCTGATTTTCACAACACAACTATAAACATCTGATTATTAAAATGATTCTTCATCGACTGACCATTAGATCAAGAATGAAATATTGTTTAACAAACTCTCTATATATAAACACAAGGCACCTAACAAGATTTTATTATTCCTACGTGATAAAGATCAGTAATTCTAGTGGAAAAAACAATCTAATTGTAAACAAGAGCAATCCTGACCTTGAATTCTAAATAAACAACTTGCTTACATCCTGCAAGGATTAGACAAAGTTAAACATGTATGACAAAAGTTAAATATGTAAATATGTAAACATTATACATAACAATATTGTAAATCACACTTGGCCCGGGTCTTAAATGTGGTATCGGAGTCGTCACGTAATCAGTTTTGCCGACCATGAGGATCTGTCGCCGAGTATCATCGCGAACGGCGGCGTAGACTTGCAAACACGCCCGTGAACGAAAAGGCCAACGATGACGTCAAGGAAAAAGCCGATGATGTTATCAAGGATCAAAGCGATTGTTGTTTATGATCCTGAGATTGTAACATAAGTTCATTTATAAATAAGCAATAAAACGATGTTTTTCCAGTATATACGGTCATGCCAAGTGTAAATCAACTCAAGCAATTCGCGCGAGACAGTGGAATAAGGATACCAAGCGGTATAAGAAAGGTATATTTACACTACTAGAACTTCCTCCAGATGAGCCATGGCTGGCTGTGAGACTACTTCCGCCAGATGAACCATAGCTGGTTGCAACGGCAGCTCTAACAGTGAATTAATTCAAGCATTCCGCGCGAGAACGTGGAAGAAGAATACCGAGAGGTACAGTAAATGTAGGCATACTTGCACTATTAGGACTTCCTCCGAATGATCCGCGCTTGACCGTGAGACAGCTTCGTGCAACAGCAGCACAGTTACATATTAAGGTTCCTCCACGGGACAGGCGGGCCCAAATCGCACGTGTGGTTCCTGATGAAGAAAAAACGCCGCCGCGGTATCACAGCTACTATTGCCGCTGAGGCTGCCGCGCAAGATCGACGGGTCAAATTCTTTTACTTTGCACAGGCGCTCTCGTGATTTTGCAAGATTATCAGGCAATTACGCTGTGAAGCTTCTCTCAAACATGCATCCGGGAATCATATAAACATTGCAGAATGCGGATACTTCTGGGTTAAAGGGGAACATTGTTCTTGTTGCGGACTTTATTATGCCGCTTATCCCTACGGAAAGCATCACCACAACAGTGAATGATGTGTTCAAAATCTCACGCGCTTAGTTTTGGAGCGATGCCTTTGTAATTTTGAACCGTGAAGACACTGAAATGATGAAATCGACAAAGCTTCTGCAAAGATTCTTGAGAAGGTTGAAGAGGTTGAAAAAATACACCCAAGCAGGTTCAGGATGAACTCTTGCTAGATACGCGGAAGTCTGTCTTCATATTTCCTGGTACACTCCTTTTCGCGGGTCGATTTATAATCCAACACCAGCGTGTATTCCACATCGAGCAGTAATAAATGTGAAAAACGACGACAACCTGTGTTTCGAATGGGCTTATATTATCCACGCTGCATCATGGCAGCGATCATACGGACCAGATTCGAAAATATAGACAGTACATGGGTGAACTAAAGTTTAGTAACATAGAATTTCCTGTACAGGTTTCTGAGATTATACTCAGTAAGTTTGAAGAACTCAACTCTGATATCGCCGTTAATGTGTATATTTGAAAGAGTGGTCTTTATTCGAAACGATTATCCAAACCTACACACGAACGGACTAACGTTTCTGTTGTTGTTAAGCAGCATGGAGAATGTGGACGGCTCTGATGTTCCAGAGGCGCGGTACCATTACGTGTGGATAAAAGATCTTTCCCGAATGGTTTACCAGTACAGCAAGCACAAGACGAAAAAGGCTTCCGTGTCGACGCTTTCTGCATGCATTCAGCACCCAACAGCTGCTTGACGACCATGCTGGGGAGTCAGCGAAAAACTGTAGCTTACGATTATGACAGAACCTGGCAAAAATATTTTGAGATTTACTGCGGTGCAACAGAAGATGAAAGTGCTATATGTCATTTACGCGGACTTTTAATGCTTGAAGGTTCCTGTGAAAGCATCCCGCACGGTTTAATAAAAAAAAATGCAAGTTGCTGAACAAGTTACCGTAAGAAAATAAGAATTCCGGTTGTGCTTAATAACCTGCGCGCGAAGGATGGTCACTTGATCATGGAAGGAATTGCAACGGCATCAGAAGCGATAATAAGTGTCATTCCCGACAACATGGAAAAATATATATGACGTTTCGGCTGGGTCAGCTGCAATTCCATCCTGGACAAACTTGTCAACAACCTTGCGGCGGGTGCAACCGGTGATGACCGCATTACGATTACTCCTCGATACGATGACGCTTTCACTGAAAGGTTCGGCTTACTACATCCGCAAAGGAATCTATCCGTACGAGTACACGAGTGACTGGGAAAAGTTTTCTGAAACTCAGTTGCCACCCATTGAGGCTTTTTATTCATTGCTGTCCCGCGAAAGTATTTCCACCAACGACTACGCGCACGCGAATAATGTCTGGTCGGAGTTTGGTTATAGAAATGTTGGTGACTACCACGATATGTATTTGCGCACCGTCGTGCTGCTGCTCGAAGATGTCTTTACGGCTTTTCGCGATACCGCCATGCGTGTGTGCACTCTCGATCCCGCGCATTACTTTACATAGCCAGGAATGACTTGGGATGCACTCGTGTCAAAAACCCGCATAAAGTCGGAACTGTTCACTAATATCGATCAACATTTGTTTATCGAACGTGGTATTCGAGGCGGGATTTCCATGGTGAGTCACCGTTTCGCTCACGCGAACAATCCACGCGTTGACGGATACGATCCCGCCCTCCCAAACAGTTACATCATTCAACCTGTACGATTGGGCGATGATGCAACCGATGCCCTTAGGTGAGTTTAAATTGATCGATCCCGCGGATGTTGACATACACAAACACATACAGCGTCCATGGATACTTCTTCAAAGTTGACTTGGAATACTCGGAATAGCTTCACCACACACACACACACACACACACACACACACACACAGACACACAGACACATACACACACACACAGACACATACACACAACGATTATCCACAAGCCCCAGAAGCACTGTCGGTTCCCCGTGAGTGGTTGTCACCGTACCAGTGTGCATTCGTGGATGAGAAGCTTCCACAGGGGTAAGTTTATCGAATGTACCAAGCTGGTTTCGAATATGTGCCTGAAGCTCAACTATGTTGTCCACGTATGAAACCTACAGTTGCATCTTCAGTTGGGAATGCGTGTGTCGCAAGTCCATCGAATGCTGCGATTTCACCAAAGTACGTGAATGCCTCCTTACATTCAGAGGAGTACAGATCTGCGAACGGCCGCCACGAACGAATTTGAAAAAGACTTCATGAGGCTGGTGAACAATGCGGTGTTCGAGAAAACCATGGCGAATTTGTAAAAGCAAATTCGCGTCGACCTTGTCCGGGACAGTGAACAACGAAAACATTAGAGGTTGATTGCCGAGCAGGCATTCCAGTCACGCAAGATATTCAACGGAGGATTCGTTGCCGTACACAGCAAGAAATCTCGGCTGAAGCTGACAAAACCTATGTACGATGGCGTGTCCGTGTTGAATCTGTCAAAACTGCTCATGTAAGAGTTCTACAATTACTCGACCAAGCCGCGGTACGGTGACAACATTAAGATGCTGTATACGGATACGGACTCGTTGTTGATGCACATTATAACGAATGCCGTCTACGCGGACATCGCTTACGTGCGAATTTGACACCAGCGAGTACCCGAACGACCATCCGCTGTTTAGAAACGTCAACAA
Source organism: Margaritifera margaritifera (assembly GCA_029931535.1). Classification (NCBI taxonomy): domain Eukaryota; kingdom Metazoa; phylum Mollusca; class Bivalvia; order Unionida; family Margaritiferidae; genus Margaritifera; species Margaritifera margaritifera. The sequence goes on along the minus strand of JAQPZY010001630.1, from coordinate 4,461,523 downwards.
GAAAGTGGTGGAGAAATTCAAGGACGAGTGTTCGGGAAAGCCATTTGAGGCATACGTGGGACTGTGACCGAAAATGTACTCGACTGTGGTTGACTCCGGTGCAGCTGGAGGCTCTATGAATATCAAGAGAACAAAGGAGTTCATCGGGTTGTGGTCGCGATAGATCTCATGCACAGCATGTACGTGGAGTGTCTTCGGCAACGACATGAATTCGCACACGCGGCAAATCTTATTCGGTCAAAAAAACATTGCATGGGTGTATATCTTTGTACCAATGTAAGTTTGTCCCCGCGGGTTTCATTGTTCATTATTACTATGACCAACCGAACATGCAGCATCGACGCGGTTTTCAGGTTCTTCGCTGGGCCTCGGTATTTTTTTTATATTCCAGTCATACATCCAACCGTGTTCAAGGCCCACAGTAATTATACTGTGGTCCCACAGGGATCCAAATATGCTCTTCATCAGGATATTTACTATATGGTACCCCGAGTAGCTCCGTTAACGCAGCAGCGATATCACCGCCAGATCCCAGGTTTTGGGACCAGGACCTGATGGAACTGGAAGGTCCGACAAATGTAAACTTCTTTGCTCCAAACAAGGAACAAGTTCCAGCGATTCGGGCTTTGCCATTACGCGTTAGAACCCGATTTGGATTTGTGGTACGTGTTTTCATGCGGCGTCGCACACAATATGAAGGCATGATGATAAGCTATATAGCAATTAACATTCAACATTTCAACATAGCATCACGAAAGAAGAAAAGCTTCGATTTTTCCGTCATTTACTTCTCTACGTTGACCACCCAAAAACGGCAACGTGTTTCCAAATTCTGCACTCGCGTTGATTATTGGCCCGGCCGAATCAGGGAAAACCCAACTGTTACTGTATCTGATCACGCGATGGTTAACGTGGGATCGGTTGTACATGATTTCACAGAAGCGTTCGCGTTGTCGAAGACGTCTTTGTCGTCCACCATTCACGACTTTTCCACGATCTATAAAGCCCCTGCGATTGACGACCTTGACCCGGAAAAGAATAATCTTGTCGTATACGACGATGTCATGCTTGACTATCAAGACAACCCAGCGAGAATATTTTTACGGGGCCGGCATAAAAACACAGACGTTATCTATGTCACCCAACGATACGCATACGTGCCTAAAGTGAACCAAGACAACTGCAGTATGTTGATGATATTTCGTGGGGTTGACGCGCATGGCTTCGCATACATTTATCGGACCTGGTGTGCCTCTGACACTTCTTGTGATGAATTTCGGAATATGTTCGCGGTGGTCAACCAGGACCCGTATGGTTTCCTCACGATCGACTTGAATGGTGCATCGCGCAAGTCTCGCGCGGATTTGAACTCAAACATGTGAAGCAATTTAACCACCACGATAAACATATATAATGACGAAAACTGCCATTGATTCCATAACAGACTATGCTGACCGACGCCGAAAAGCTGCCAGTGAACACCTTGAACTGATTTGTGATGTCATAGGTGCCCTCAGATGTGTCCGAGATATGTCTCAGTCGCGACAGACCGCACGGGAAGACCTCACAGCGGGCTTCGAACAAACGTTCGCACCGCTGATCACACCAACAAAAGAGATTGTAACCGCAACCGCAGCAACCGCATCACGAGTGGTAAAGATGATGGGAACAAAGAAAAAGAACCTGGTCCAATTGTTAAGATAGCCAAACGCGCCAAGAATATCAAGAAAGCCACGAGAGCAACCGTGGAAACTATCGGACGCTTGCCAGAGGCGATTAGCGGAATCCAAAAAGGCATCGAGGACATCGAAGAGAAAGTTGGCGTGATAGCAAAAGGCACCCAAGTACTCGACGAAGACGTCAGAGATGCACTTGCGAATATTTCAGGACTACCACCAGAGTATAAGTCAGAGATGAATGAACAGCGTCAATTATTTCAAGAAGAAGGTCGCCAGTGGATTTTTGAAAATCTGGTGTATGGCACTATTCACAGATCCGCCAACTGGAAAAACCTCTCTTTGAAACTACAAGCGAAGACAAATGATGCAAAGATGAACAAAGTATGCCCCAGGTGGGTATTCGGGGAGTTTACTGGAATAAAAGCTGCCGGGGGTAAAGAGTGAAATATTTTGGTAAACATACTTAAAGAATCTGCAAACAGAAACTTCGAATGAGTCGAGGAATTGTGGCCAAACTTTAGAGAAGCACCGATGGAACGAACAAAGAGTCAAATTCCCATGCGGCAAACACGTTCACTTGAACCTAGACCATCATACAAACTCGGACTATCATACGAACGAACCCGGACCTGCACCTGAACCCGAACCCCAGCGCAAACGTAAATCTTTAATTCCAAGACCTTCGGCAGCTCAAAAAGAGTTTCAAAAAACGCAAGCAAAGACGAGGGGTGCCAGTACATATCAAATCCTGGTACAAACATTCACCCGAACTTTCACCCGACTCCCCGTATTCATCTCAATCCCCATTTGGACGTCCACATCGGCCCGAACCCCCACATTCACCGGACCCCGTGTTGCAAGAATAAATTGACAGGCTGCGAAAAGAATTTGGAACTCCCAGGCAGCAACCACCTGTAGGAGAAAGCCTTGATGGATCAGTTTCCCGCATGTTGTGACCCGCAACTGGTCTACGAACTCGTGGACGGATTGGAAACACTCGTGGGGTCGGTTCGCGCCAGTAATAACGCGCCAGAAGTTATCAATGAGGCCACATCGATTTGTCAGCGGTTGCTCACCGACAGCATTATGGACCCGGATACGTTTCGCGCGTTAATACACGAACTCACTGAAGACCTCGATAATGTATATAACACCGGTGATGAGTTCTAAAGGAATCGAGACACTCCGCGTGCTCCGCGAATCAATGGTGCAATGCAGCGTGTCGTTGCAAATACAACCCCGAGTGTCAACTCAATGATTACAATCTCGTCAATCAAACAGGAATTCCATGTGGTTTTTCCAACGCCAGTCACCGCAAGGGCATCCCGCACACTCGATATCGCACTAACGTAGTTGCAAGTGTATCGCAGTTGGTCTAATATCCAATCGATGCCGTTTGTAGGCTATAACGCTAATAACTCGCTCGTGTTTTCGTCGGACTCGGGCGCAACCTGGAACGTTGTTGGACTTCCACGGGTGCGTTTGAGATTGAATCGATCAATGATGAGATCCGACGGAGAATTTTGTTGGTGACCGGTAAAGACCCTAAAGTTTTCATACGCGTAAACGAGCCCGGACTCAGGTCTGCCATCTTGATCGAATCTCCACAGTACGTGGTTGACGTCGGTGAAAACAGTTCTTGGTAGGCCCAAAGATATTAAAAAGATTCACGAGGACCAACGAATATTACACATGGGATATAATATCGCGCAAAACATTGCCAGGATCAAACCAATGATGATGCAGGTTAATCTAACCTGTGACGCCATCAGTGGCAGTTACCGAGCCTCAGCCTCAACAACGCAAGCGTCGCAGGGTTACGTATTGTTCGGGTTCTACCCAAATATGCCCCCGGGTGATTTTCTGTTGATTACTCCCACGGCGCCCATGTATCTTCCATGCAACAATCTCCAACTCGCGCACGTTCGTTTTACCCTCTTGGACCAGGACGGGCACGCGTTAGACCTCTGCGGGGAGACTTTTTACGATACAACTGTACATTAGAGATCGACCTGATATTTAATACAATGACAGACGTGTAACACCCATTCGTGTTATCAACGCGAGAAAACCCGTTTACTCGACATATTACGGAAATGGTCTTGGCGATGTCGTCTGGAGATTATTCACAGGAGCCCAAAGGTTCTCGCGGCCCTGACCCCACGCTTTGCACCGATTGCTAAACAAGTTTCAATGCGAGTCGATGACATGAGCTGGTCATTGGGTCGCATACCTGGTAACGCCTCGACACTTTTTGCATTTTGACTCGTAACGGTTTGTACCGCCACGTGAATCGTTGATTATTTACATGGTGGCTTTGCTACTCGACGACCACTGTTTTATTCAACGCTGCCGTTGCAAACTCTAACAAGCGGACCACAATGTGGACATCTTGTTGTTAAAGCACTGCATGCACTCGCGGGAAGACTAACACTGCAAGAATTTAATAATTGTGCATTGTCACTTAGAAGCTACACTTGAACATATAAGAAATGCCTGTTGACATTTACGGACGCGCGATCGCAGCGACCCGACACGGCGCTGATGTGGATTTAACCAAGTTTACAAGTAATGCCGATTTGATTGAGTTGAGCAACCAGTTTGCTGTTGGCGTCGAACCAAACGAGCTTGTGATTTTTGAAGATCGAACTGGAAAACTGCAAACGTCTAACGTGGACATCAACGACATTGTTTTGAAGCCGCAAAGAGACATCTCGAAAAACCTGGCCGAAATCACTGAGAACCAGGGAATCAGAGACTCTGGTGTGTCGGTTGCCTTCATCAAAGACTCCGTCGACGATGCTGATGCTGCAACGAAACAGTACATGGATGTAAAGGTCGATCATTCCACAAAATATTAACCAGCGAAAGAGAGGAAGGAAAAAAAAAACAAAAAAAAAAAAAACAAGCGGCATAGCAAATGGTCGACTTGTTTTATTTTCTGACGTGGATGGTTTTGATAGACGTAAACCTCACATCTTAAAGGTGCGCTAGTCTGGATCGTATTTGTTCATCTTAGCCGGATCTAGAGGTGCGTGTGGGATTCAATATCAATATTGGTAAAGTATGGCCAGCGTATATGTGCAACATTAACGTATACCAGCAATGTTCAAGAATCTTTTACATATGCAGCATCGATATCATTGGTCGCTGGAGATGAAATTCAGTTTAAAAGAATCAACGTCTATTCGAGCGTTTGTGTTTAAGATTTATCAATACATATACGTGATGGATTCTGAACAGTCACGTGATGGCGATGTTGCGGACTTTACCAACTGGGTGACTGATCAGTTGACAGAGGTTGCAAACATCGATGACGATTTTGTTCCACTTGTCGCAATGTTTAGTTCGGTCATTTGAATCAAAACTTGGACACCCCTGTGTATACCCAAATCAGTCACTACTTACTGATGAAGGTACCTTTTACAAATCCAAAGTACTGTGAAAAACCAGCCCTCTCCGTAATAAACTGTTGTCTATCCAAAACATATTCACAACAGTAACAGCCTATAGGAATCAGTTTCCCGGATAACGATGCGACTGTGTCGAATCTCAAATAACTGCTTGTTTTAGAATTGATAGATGTAGTAAACAAATAAATATCTGTAAATCAAAACGCAGTTTTTACTGAAAATATGACTATTGCAGATAAAGCTGAAGTGGGGATTTTGTTACTACTTTAGACCAATTACGGACTGACAGTGGGGATTTTGTTACTACTATAGACCAACTTACGAACTGACAGGATGTCCGCGGTGTTGTAAGTGAGTAATTAGATTCCTAATATGTATCGACTTATTCCTGGAACACTCATTATTTCGTTGAGACTAAAAACAAACGGATGTCATCAAAAACAAATTTTGAATACTGATTCCGTGTGCATTCGGGCATTCTATCTCAGATTGGCCAAATAACTCAATGAAACGGTAAGCGAATGTTGAAGCTGTCAAGTACATCTTATGCTATTGAATTAGGACATATTTTTGTGTTCTGTTCTTTTTTACGGCACATATTATTAGGAACGTGTTTTGGCATCCAACAATTGTACTACAGGGAGAAATAATATATTGATTTAAGTTTTAATCGATCAACGTCATTTTCCATTTGCGCTTAATGAAATTATTTTGATTGTGTCAAAACAGTGTGTTTGAATATCGGGGAAACAACTCATACTGCAAAGGCAAATGTGATTATCCGTAGTCTGATTCCTTGCAATTATGTATAATTCTAACATGAACCGACTTCTTCTCCTTATACGATTCGTGAACAAAAAGAATTATTTTTTTCTCATATTTCTCCGTGTGTCTGTGATTGTGTTTTCCAGTGTAGAACAATGATGGGGAATATGTCTGTTTCAAACACATGACTGCTGACTTTCATGATATGACCTTCTACTGCGACCATAGTGCACACAAACGCAAAAACTTGATTTTCATCATCACTTGAGCATTCTTTCACAATAATCAAGATAGGCATAAGTTGCAACATATTTACACCCTAAAACGTCCGGCAAACAAGAAGATTTGAACTGATCAACCTAACATTATATAGAGAGTCTGAAATCTGGTTTCGAGTCGTAAAAGGAGTTGTTGTAATTGTTATTATTTTTTCTTAAATTCGTTTTCTCATCAATATTGATGAACGGAAAATCGATTTTACATCAGAGTTAGATAGAGGACTATATCGTAATATTTGTCTGTCTCGTTTGATCTGAGGAATAAGAGCGGGCTTTATTTCTGTACCTGTTCATTTTTGTATGATTGCACAATCTATCTTAAGTATATAGTTCGGATGCTGTGTATTGCCATAACCAATGTTCTTGAACGCGGATGTAATTTTAAATGTAACTAAAAGTTTACATTGAATATAGCGTTCTTTCTTAAGGTGATGAAATTTTCAACTGGTATTTTGCCTTTTTAATGTTGCATCAGTATTCAAAATACGCCATTTTTGACTTCAGCCCTCATTTTTCGTTCGGAAATATGTGAGAAAAATAATATTTCGTTATGCATCGATTTGGATAAGAAAATTCCAGACTCGGGTCAGAATTTTGCTTCAGACACTCGGCCAAGTCTTGTATCTGCGGCCGAATTCCGACACTTGGGTGGAATTTTCCTACCCTACACCGATGCATATGAAGGATTCCATGAATCTGGCATACTCTTTTGAAGTCGCATGCCACCAACAGCAACGGTCAGTATGATGTAATGTCGCGACGTCATCGTGTGAGTGCTCAGCCAACGGCTGAATCGAAAAAATGATCCGAAAAGAGCTATCTATTGCAACCTGTTTACCTGTTTACAATGTTTCAATTTATTTTCTTAATCCCAAAGGGTGCAAAAAGCACATCTCTAAGGTCATTTTTCATAGGGCTATCAGGCGGGGCAAGATATAAAACAAATATTTGTTCACAAGTGCGCTTTTGTTACAGATGTCCCAATCTTTTCTCGTTCAATGAATGTGTTGCCTCTTAATTAAATATATTTTAATACCAGCATGGACTAACATCATATATCTCCAGGACTAATGATGTGTGATTTGACTTCGATTTCTCATTGAAGCTTTTAGAAATAATTATCGTTCAATTATAATCAAAGCTGGTCGGTGTAAGTACAGAGAGTTTTTGGACACTAAGCTAGGATTTTCTTTCCTCAATTTGTTTCCAATGTTCTAGGTAAATTGACAAGTTAATAAAGGATTGCGTATGCAGTTACTCAAGTCTATCGCACATAATGGTTGACACGTGTCTAATCATGTTTAATACATTACCATTAGAAATATATAATCATTTGAATATAATATCGACAAGTTCATTTTCAAGAGGATTACATAACAAAGAGTATGACATTACGGCAGTTTCATCGGATTATATTTGAAGAAAGGGATTTTACTTGAATTGTATTTGTGGTGAAAACTATTTTAACATGGTATATAAAACGGTTGAAGTTTGCTAAAATGTCTTGAACTTTTAAAAATTGGCAGATTGAAGGAATAAATTGGGTAGTAAAAATACTTTTAAATAAGTATTTGACACACGTTTGAAATTTGACCATTTCAGGCGACTTTGCCAGGAATATGAAGAATGTCTTTTTTTTTTACTCCAGTTGTCTTTTTTTTTTACTCCAGTATATAAAGTTAATTATAGTATCTCAGCCACATAACAAATGTTTGCGTCTATGAAAGAATGGCAACATAAATTTGAACAAATTTTTCTGGTTCAAACTGACAAGTACTACTCTTATCTTTTGTTGCATGCTTTTATTTGATCATGTCAATTAAGAGTATGTTTGGTACACGAATACTCATTTTGTCTTGGCAACATAAATGATGAGAAACCTTTCTGGTTGAAACCGATAAGTAGTACTCCTATTATTAATCTGAAGAGGCAAATATCTGCATGAAAAAGTATCCCATCGCTGTGTCAGGGAATTGGCACAATAATAGGAAAATGAAGGAGAGATTTGGATTATTTATTGCATGTTTAGACCAATACTTACGGGAATGCCAAAGTGTCATAACTCAAAAATCTTGGCAAATTGATATCATTCATATACTCAACGCGAACTATCTAAAAATAATTGTGATTAAATATCCTGGAATATTTGAAAAACATTGTAAGGAATAACATTTTAAGACATGACTTCTAAATCCCAAAATGAAACATCTAGCATCTTTTTTGATCAGGTGGTTGGTTTGTTTTTAATATTTTCCATTTCAGATACAACTTCAAAACATATTTAAATTACAACTTCAAAACATATTAAAAACTACCATAACGTTCAAAAGCCGCTGTGTGACACTGTTTTCGTGTAAAAAAGGAATATTCTGGGACATAATAACTACATTATAAAATAAATATAAAAAGCAAAAAGGATCCGGATAAAATGATTGAAAATATCAGGCGGTTCATCTGCTGTAGTATACCATAAACATAGAAAAATGTCCCCATTACTTTGTTCCAGTAAAATGAAATGTATCTTTTTTCGTAAAGGTAGATAGCCCATCTATCACCCGCCTCATATTTTATTTTTTTATTTCAAGTATCAATGAATATTTTGACTGATTGCTTCAAGCAAAAAGCTCTCGGTTTTGTTTCCTCCTTCTCAGTTGTAATTTTATGATCCCAATTCCTAAATCAAATTTAACACATTTTGTTTCGGGAGGAGGCGGTGGGTGAGTGGGTGGGTGGGTTGGTGTGTGCAACAACAGCTAAAATCAATATCAATGTATGGCCTCTAATGGTTCCCATATGAAAATCCAAAAGAATTTCTGGAATACCAAATTCAAAATGTTTGCAAAATTGTTTTTATTCGCACCAAGGTTTTCTTTGATACCGATACATGCCACATGAATGTATTAGACGATTCCGTATAAGACTAGAAACGAACTCTGCTACTTCGTTTGATCATAACAAAATCTAAATTCCCTTCATTACATTTGTGAATAGAAGGGGCGTTTTGACGCTACACCTTGGATAAATATTACCGCAGACAAATTAAATTGTAAACAAAATATTAGGGTATATTTTCTCGGAATTTTCTTTCTAAGCCGTTAATTAAAATTAATAGGATCAGAGCTAATATCAGACCTAAAATTTTGCTTTCATAGTTTTAATATTTTGTAAAGATAATATTTTTTTTTAATTCATGAGGTCATTATCGATACGTTTATCTTTCTGTTTTATCTCACGTTTCATTTTGAATATATCACTAGTTGTATTGAACTAAAAACTTGGATATAAAGAAATTTTCTGTTCTGGAAATGTTTTATTTTTATGACAGGATGCTGAAAACAATTACTTTTAAATAGAGTATTGGAAAACATATTAAACTTGAAACAAAAATATTTAAGAAAATAACCACATTATTGTCCAAAAAGACACTGGATGAAATCTTAAAGACTAAACATTTTACTTAAATGAAATAGAAAATGATCAAAGACATCGAATACTTTAGAAACAAAGTGAGTTGCAGAATTACATAGTAAGCATTCCCTATGTAGAACGTTCACACACACACACACACACACACACACACACACACACACACACACATGTTTGCGCTCTATTTGGTGTATATTTGTAATTCTCTATAATACCTTGATTTCTGTAGTAGGAATCCAGATGGTCTGTGCACTTAGATGAGAATTAATTACTGGGTCGACATGCGGGTATGTCTGCTTCGCATGAATGCCTATACCACCAACTTTGTAGCATCATTTTTTGGTGTGCATGGTCGAGATTGTATAGGGGTTGGTGCTTACAGGCAAGGCGATGGGTGCCGTAACCCGCGGATCCGGGTTCGAATCTCCGTAGAGTACGAATTACTATTCTCTAACCTGTATAATAATGATAATATTATTTATTCGTATATATATATTGTTACGACTCTAAGACTTAAAATATGTAACAGAAAGAAAGTGAAACTAACAAATCAACAAGCAATTTATTTTCAGACAATTAAAGTGAAAATTCCAAATAATCCTAAATGTCCTAATCACAAGTCCAAAATAATAGAATGTTCCGAATGAATTCCAATAGCCTTGAATATCCTGATGTACCACAAAGATGTAATCCAGAATGTATTTGAATTTGTTCACATAAATCCCCAAATCATGTATTAATCCAAAAGTCAATGAGCACTTTAGTAATTCCAATGAATTTGAAATAAATAATTCCTTTCAAATTATGTCTGATTTCAACAACACAACTGTAAATTTAGACTGATCTTTAAAACAATAATTTTAGAACAAGAATGATATTATTTATCAAATCTGTATATATATATATATATATATATATATATATATATATATATATATATATATATATATATATATATATATATATATATACACACACACACAAGCGTACCTGACCCATGTCACAGCAGAATAGGAGTAATTTTAATGGAAAAGCACTTGCTTACCTGACCCATGTTACAACACTATGCAAAATGCAAAATACTATGTAGACAAAACTTAAGTATGTATTTTCAAATAACCATACAACTTATAATCATGGACAAAAGTTAAGATATAAACATCATACGGAAAGTGCTATCCCTGGATTCTTAAGGAGAATGTTTGATAACATTAACATAATTTTTAAATACGAATAAATAATATTATCACACAGGTTAGAGAATTTTTAATTCGTACTTTACGGAGATTCGAACTCGAATCCGCGGGTTACGGCCGCCATCGCCTTGCCTGTATATATATATATATATATATATATATATATATATATATATATATATATATATATATATATATATATACATACATACATACATACATACATACATACATACATACATACACACACACAAATGCTAATTTAATAGCGTTTTAGGCCATCATTGAATCAGTGCCTAGTTTTTTTGTTTTTTTTTAAAATTTCAACAGCTTGCTATTCCATACATTCTTTCATGGAACAATTTCTTTAGACTATGATTTAATGATATGCAAAATAAAAATATTGCACAAGAAGCAATTAAACATCGGGAATTCAATTAGACACAGTATTAGCCGCTTTGTTGAAGACATAATTGTAGCAGTTTAGGATATGTAGCAAACCATTATACATCTTAAGGTGATTACTATTTGGACAGCAACACCAGTAGTTGTTTTGAATAATGATTTGATATCTAGGAATCAATGTGAGCGCCTAACAAGTTGCATGTTATCCGTCGACCGGAGAGTGATAAGAATCAAAATGGATAATCACTAACATAAACCTACCTCTGTCTGTGTGTGTGTGTGTTAGAGTCTCTCCAAATGTGTAGAAAATATGATCGTCGATAAGATTTGAGCTGTAAACCATGGTGATACAGACACTGTTTGTGGCGAGCAGTTCTGAAATAGACTTGTCAGTTATTTGTACGCAGATAACCTCATGTATATCATAAAATCGTCGCAATCTTTATTTTCCTAATATAAAAATAGAAATGAACTGATAATTTACTACGTGAGATCGATGAAAAACGATAAGTATAAGATGCATACAATATGTACAGCGATAATAAGACGACATAATTTCTTCCCGGCAGAATGTATGCATCTGCGTACTACTGATTGAAATCGTCCCTCTGCAACAGAAAACCTAAATCCAGCAGTCATGGGTTAGATTTCCGACAAAGGTGTAATTTTGCAAAAAGCGTTATTGAAAATGGAGCTTGAAGATCCACAACATTGACAAGAAGTAGAGCATCCCTTGTATGTCACATGTCATAATAATCTCATTGACGTCACAACGATTCAGTGACGTGTCATCAGTAATAGGAATGTAAGCAGTAGTTTCAGGCATTGGAAACCGAATGATTCCTCCATTTTTTTAAAAACCAAATGTTCCAGGAATTACAATACACAGTAAAAGTATATGTATTTAGTTGATGCTTCAAACTTCAGGTCTGTCTTTAATTATGATCTATTCTTCGTATCTAGCCGGATGTTGGTCCGCCAAACACTTAGTCCAATAAATCCGATAAATCAGCCCCAAACTTCCACTGATACTGATGGACGATTTGTGGGTTTGATCTCACCTATTCTTTAAATCGTGCAATTTGGTGCAGAAAAATTTGTCCGCACGCATCAGTGCACAGTTTATACACTTACCGGTAGTTCTCGCGGCTCATGAGTTATGGTCATTTGAAGTGGCCTTTTGGAGATATGTACAGAATATTTCTGGATCAAATCCTATGTCTGACAACTTGCAAATCCCGTGGAAGAGCACAACCCTACCTCAGGTGGCTATTACTATGTTTGTGGCTATGTTGGGCGACAACATGGAATAAGCCTTTTCTAGAGAAATTGAACGCAACATCTTGGAATTCCAAATTGTTGAGCTCTTTCTCGAGAAACTGCAAGGTGAGGTTTTCGGCGTGTTTTAAAGTCAAACTTGATCAGAAAGCATCTTTAGAGATTTTCTTCGGTGTACAGGAATAAGTTATGCCTTATAACATTAGACACATGAAAATGTTGATATTTTTTCCGATTTTTTGGGGCGAGTCCATGATGATCGTTTGTCCATTTCGAACACGAAACCTAGCCTGTTACATAATGTCAACATCCTCGGCGTGTTTTAAATTGTTGCATGATGTCTGCATGCCATTTTTGGGGATGAGGGCGTAAAAAGAATATTTTTGAATATATGGTGTGTGTTTGTATGTGTTTCTTTGTGTCTTTTTTATTTATTTCCTAAGCTGCATTAGTTATTTATGATTATTTGGACCAAAAAGGATATTACGAAGGTAGGAAAGGCGTTTAGGGACTGTTATTGTCGACCTTTGGAGCCATACTTTAAAGTTGTAAAGCCTATTTCGAGTTGTTGCACGATGCCTGAGTGCCATTTTGGGGAATTTAGTCTTTAAAAGACTATTTTAAAGGTAGGAAAGATCTTAAAGGGAGTTATTCTGTGAAACGTATATTTCAAAGGTATTAAAGGTCTAAAGGGACTGGGTTTTTTTTTCTTTTCTAAACATTGTATTGTCATTAAACAGTATGGGATTAGACTCGAGTTGTCTAACTCATCTAGGTCCTTTCCCAAAACATGCAAAAATTATCCAGAGTTGACATTCATTTTATAAAATTTGGTACATCCAAAAAGTGAGGTAAAAAGTTTCGTATATTAAAAAACATGTAACATTTCAAAGGAAAAGAGAATAAACATATAGGTATGTAGTTAATTAAATAAGCAATTAATGAGAGAGAGACAAAGGGAGGAACAGAGACAGAGACAGAGAGAAACATTGCACTGGTTACAGTCACTCTGATCCATTTAGTTTATTTTATAAATTTGTTACTTAGAATATAATTGTAAGCATTAAAAACGTATAGTTTCGTGGATATATTTCTGTACATTTAGGAATATTGCAGAATTTTTAAAAAAATTTTTATATACCTTATTCGATTTGTTTGGCCTTTCAACAATAAATCGAGAGTTACACAAGGAGTGTGTTGAAAGATAGTGCGAAAAAGCTGAGATATGTGTATATTAAATAAGTGGTAATATAAACAATAGTCCTCAACATCTTCATTATCATTAACCACATGCACACATGGGAGAGTTAACTAAATTCACCCTGTAAAGGTCGGATTTGAGGGGACCGCATGCGTGTATTTAGGATATTAAGGTGACGTTTGCCAATACCATAACACGGTTGTGGCTCGTTAGTTGATTAGATAAACGTTATTTAAAGTTAGAAAGATTAGGAGATATATAGATATCGTAGGGAGAGAGTTTCAAATCGTAAATGGGAAAAAGGACGTCTGAAAAATCTGAAGTCTGGTAGAGACTGGTGTGATGCTTTGGAAGTTCCGTAGACGATAATGAGATACCTCATATCTCCTTTGTGGAAGAAGGTCGCTGAAATAGTTAGGTACTTGATAATCTATAATCGAAGACATTATGCATAATCTCTTCTTCTTTCTTTGTTCTGAACGAGTTTCCCAACCAGTTTCCGCATAAAGAGACCCTCTGGAACAATAAATGAGCGGACCTGTAACAATTCGTGCAGCTTACATTTAAATTTTTTTTCTAATCTTTCCGAATCTTCAATAGAGCAATTATCCCAGAATTCAGATGTATATTTTAAAATTGGACGTTTGAAAAGTATATATATAGTTTGGCCAAAGTTGTTCTGTGAAGCGAGTTTGTAGTCGCGCGCAACATAGATATTTAAATGCCGTCTGAATAATTAGACTAATATGATCAGTTAATTTGGCATCAGAGAATAATGTTAGTCCTAAGTGTTTATGACTTTTAACAGGAAGCAAATTCATATTATCAAAAGAGAACTTCAAAAAGGAAAAGTCTGTTTACCTATTTGTAATTAATAACATGTATGATTTTGATGTGTTAAAAGTAACAAGTTTGTCGTTTGTCCATGCATTCAGTTTTTCAAGATCATTGTTTATAATCCTTTGTAGTTGTAAAGGGTTGGTAGAAGAAGTTGCAAGAGAAATATCAGAAAATAGCCTCGCAAGCGAGTTCAAATTGTCTGTTATATTGTTGATATAAATAAAAAATAGTAAAGGGAACCTTGGGGAACCCCAGCATTTATGTGACATTTTGTTGATAATGAATTTCAATATAAAACTCTCTGGTAGCGATTTGTTGAGTAGCTTTCTAGCCATGATAGAAGTTTACCGGCAATTACATATTTCTGCAACTTAGAAACTAACCCCTTAATCCGCACTTAGAAACTAACCCCTTAATCCATACTTAGAAACTCCAAACTCAATACTCAAAAGCTATACTGACCTCAAAGAATGATAAACACGTGATTTTATTCGAATCAAGAGAAAAACATAGTTTGTGATAAAGCTCAATTAGCTGATGAGTTGTTGAACGGCCTGGAAGAAATCCAGATTGATATTTATGTATCTAATCAGTTTCATGCAAAAAATTATATAGATGTTTGAATATAATTCTTTCAAAAATCTTAGACAGACAGCTCAATAGAGAAATTGGTCTGTAGTTAGACAAGAGTGTTTTGTCTCCCTACTTATAAATCCGCATGACATGCGCTAGCTTCCACGGTGCGGGGAACACATTGGCTTCAAGTGATTTATTAAACAATATTTGCAAGGCACATAAATATCTTCAGCTATATTTTTTTAACAGTTTATGATTAATTTGATCGGGTCCAGCGATATTGTTTAGGTCAAGACTAGTTATTACGTCTATAACCTCTTGTTTATTTATAATGATGTCAGAAATAATAGTTTGATTTCTAACTTCAAAATGGGGTAACAGTTTATCATGTTTTTAAAACTTGTAACAAATTAAATATAAGAATTCAGCAGCTTACACTTTTCTTGATCGTTTGTTACGAAGTTAAGTCTAAATGGCGGTAACAGGTTCAATGCCTTAGTAGAATGTATTTGTTGCCTCATCATTTTCGAATAAAGCTGATGATTTGAAGATTTCAGAGAAGCTAAATTTTCATCAAAAAATGTTTCCTTAACAGCTTTTTTCAAATTTGTAACTCTATTTCTCTGTTTCTTATATTTTTGATAATGGTTTGGGCTTTTGGTTCTGTCTCTTTTTTTCTCATATTTTGCCTTAATTCTGATGGAAACCATGGTTTATGATCGGGCCTCGTCGTCAGCTTTTTATTGGGATACACCTTTAAGCAAGATTTAGAAGAGTAGATGTAAAAGTGTCGCATGCCTGATCAACAGTGGTACTGTCATTACACAGTTGAGCCCAATTTGTTATTTTAACAAGATCACGTAATCCATCAAACTTTGCTGCTTTGTAAATGCAAACATTTATCTTAAAAGTACAACTGGCCTTAATCTATTACGACAAAGGTGGCTTCATGATCACTGATAAAAGTATCAATATGGATCACACCTGAGTCAATCACACGCGTGCGGTACCCGAGAATCACGGGATCCAGGAGCGAGCTTCTAGTGTGTGATATTCGAGTTGATTCAATAATTATGTTATGCAGGTTATTTACGGTTAATACATCAGAGACAGCAGATGGTAGCGCGTTTAGGATATCTGCATTTCAATCACCAAAAATAATAACATGGGGTGTTTCGTCTAATGCTATATAAAGAGTTCGTTCAAGCCTGTACCAAAATAGTCTATCCGAATGTTTCGGGCTATATATAGTTCAAACAAGTGTTTTCATGATTTTAATTAATACTTCAACCCAAATGATTTCATCGCTTTGTGATTCAAGGCCGATTCTTTGACGGTATAATAATGATTCCATGCACTAAACTAGAACACCCCCACCATGATTTAATCTATCAATTGGATACGGCTCACTATAGGGACTGTTAATATCGCCCCGTGGAGCCATATTTCACATTTATTAAGTTGTTGTATGGTGCCTGCATGCAATTTTTCTAAGTTTTGTTGATATTAATTTATGTTTGTTTCATTGGTTAGGGTGTTGGTCTTTTAAAATAAAATGATTCGGTGTATACCGTCTAAAACAGTTATCGTGGATAGTACAGTGTTGGCTTTTGAAAAATTATTTTTTTGTCTCATGGGGTAGGGCAGTAATTTTTGAAAATGAAAATAATGCTGTGGATATATCGTAGTGGTTCAGTTAATACATGGTAAGGTGTTGGTTTTTTTTTTTAAATCAAGATTTGACATAAACCTTAGGCATATGATAGTTAACAAATTATTTTGCTTCATCTGGGGAGGTGGCAGGGTATCGGTTTTTGAAAAAAAAGAAATAAAACTGTTTCTTCCGTATGTCGTGGTGGCTCAGGAAATACAGGCCATATACTACGTACGTGTCTTGGTAGGGATAGGTAAGGCTCACTCACACACTGTACTATCCAACATATCATGTCAACAGTTATCATATCACTTTCTGTGAATTTAATTGGTCGAAATAACTACTACTCAGCTACTCGTTGAATAATTTCTAGCTTGTGCTGGCGAAGGGTCATAAATTCAATATTAAATCTTTACTCATGTGAGATCCTCATTTAATGTCATATACCCAATGACTCGTCATCTCTAATAGCAACATAAGCAATATTTTGAGTCTACTGAAACTGAATGAATTTTTTTTCATCTAAACTTAGCAGGAGATAACATTCAATATTAAAAAGTGAAGGTATTTCATCATGAATGAATCGTCGTCGAATGTTATTTTTGAATGTCTCTCTTTTTTTTATAAGCATTTTCTTCTTCTCACATCTAGCCGGATAGTCACCCGCCAACAACTTACCAACTTGGGAAGTATCACCACGATTACCACATAGTCTCTTTCAGAGAGTCGAAGATGTTCGACTCGCATTGAAAAGAGACGAGGATGTTCCGACTGTGTCTGAAGAGTGAATAGTAGTAATATTCTAGCAATTAAACTTGGCGGAGAAGGAAAAACTAATTCACTAGATAGACCGCTCTGTTCTATACCCAATGACACTGTGCGAAACATCGAGTAAACATATGTAGTTAACTGAAAAAGCTACATCTCTAAGGGATAATGTACCAGTTTTATCAGTACCTTTAACATAAAAGTAGTATTTGTATGTATTTTGCCCTTGGAAAATCGAAGTTGTTTGTAAATTCATGCACAGATGCAAATGCCATTTAAAAGTAAAATGTTTAAACGGAAGTTGTTACATTTAAAACAACGTGGTAGTTTGAGTATAATATCAGTTGTTTCATTTAAAACAACTTGGTAATTTGAGTATAACATCAGCTGTAACATTTAAAACAACTTGGCAATTTGAGTATATCATCAGCTGTTACATTTAAAACAACTTGGTAATTTGAGTATAACATCAGTTTGTAGCAAATTCAGATTTCGATAAACGAGAATATCTCTGATGCCAAATATCATTCTTAAATACCAAAGGTGTAAGCACACTTTGCTATATTGTCAGCGTCATTTGTAACAAAATTAGAATTATTATTAATTATATACGATATCCTGAGATAAAAAATTTCAATTATTTGATAATCTTAGAAGGAAAAACTAGCATTGAATGAAGTATTTGTATTAGTTTCGAATGAAAGAAAATTAAAATAAGGTTAAGCAATGGTTTTCACTATAAGTATCAATTGACATCAACAAAAGTACTAGTCAATGAAAATAATGGTAAAGTTTCTAACGAAAGCCCATGTAAAAAAGTGTTTATAGTTTTTAGATGACCAAAAAGTCGAAGAAGCTATTGGACACTATAATAAAAAGAAAGTTATATAATGTAAACCGTTATGCAAGTATTATTCCATCAGCGAATGACAAACAAATGCTTCATGTTTTCGGTTTCCTTTGTGAAGGGGCACGCTTTTGTATGTTGCCGATGAATTTCATGTCTTCTTTTCCCTAATGTTGTTACAGAGCGTAATCTTTTGGAGCCGATGATCTGATTAAGCAACATAATTTCAGGCAAAAATTAATTGGACCATCAGAAATTCAATTTGGTGCAATATTCACTACTTTCTTTAGTACGTAATTGCATGAGATTAATGATGCGGATAAAAATAGTGCCTTGTGGCACACTGTAATCCGTCTTGGAGTAGATACTATCCTCAAAGCGACAATTATTTGTACTCTGATAAAACGAGCCAAGCTGGTATAAACCTGTTAGAAACTGCCATATGATCGTCTGATGGACAAAAAAAACGACCACCTGAACAGAACCTAATTTTTGCTTTGAGAGGTGTGCGTGCCGCTGGCCGAGTTAGTTGACGCTCAGGTATAGAAAAAAACACCATTATAAGACGAAGTTGTATTGTTTTCGTATAAGGTCAGTGGCACAAGTACAAAATTATAAAATGAATAAAATATACAATTGGAGTGGACACATATTGGTCTTTTCTAACTTTACAGTATGGTGGTAAGTCATATAATCACATACATATGGCAGAATATACCTAATTACACAATTTATAAAGTATTTTTCCTTAGCTTGAAAACAAAATATATAAACTGTCCTGTTTTTTCTGATTACCTCATTCGATTTATTGCAAAGTAAAAATTGCAAAGTATTTCATAAGATATTTATTCGTAATAGTACTTTGGAAGAAACTTAAATCTTTATTCTGAGTATTTTAATAAAAAATGGAATTCATCTTCAATTTACCCGCTTTCACATAAATAACATAATCTACGTGCCCTATCGACATTTTTTTGTGTACTTGTAACTATATGAATAGGAAGTTGTTCTCCTAATATAAAGAGAGTGTATAACCGTCTTATTTCGTTATTTTTAACAACATATAAGTATTTTTTTACATTCTATAAGACTTTTATAATTCCTATAATTCTTTAAAGGGGTTGATCCATTTACTTCTTCGTACCGTTCTTGGAAGTTACAATCCATGAACCGTTGTCTTAATAGCACAATAATTAAATCAACATCACCAATATCCTGTGATATCCACAGAAAACCAAAATAGCTGTCTAATATAAGTTGCCCAAGTTATTCTTTCGCTATCATCCAGTGCCTTTAACATCATGTAGCATTTCCTGGAATATCTATAGCTACGCATATGCAACAATTTACACCAATATTTTATACGTCTAATATAATAGCCAATATTCATATTATGACGTCCACATTCAATAAGAGATCCCATGTTTGAATATTGTCTTCCAAGAGACAAATACAATTTACAGAACTGTTGATGGAATTTCTCTACAGATTTTATATTCTTGTATCCCCACATCTCTCAAATGAATAGAGGAGAATCGGCTTAATATGAACATCAAATAATTTAAACACAATGTTCGGTGATGCAGATCCGAGTTTTCTTAATTATTTCTTGATTGGAATTAAAGCTTTATTAGCTTATAAAACAAGTCTTTCAATGCTTTTGACAAATTCAATCTGTTAGAAAAGATTACTCCGAAATAGTTGTAATAAGTTAAAATTTTTATATTCTATTACGATAAGTTCACTTTTCAAACTTCTTAAGTCTACCACCGTTTCTAAAAACAATGTTATTTGTCTTATCCATGTTTACAGTAAGACCCCATTTTGCACAAAAGAGCTTCAGTGTGTCTATCTTTCTTTGTAATTCTAAAACAGTACCAGCAAAAAAATACACAAGTCATCAGCATAAAGTAACAGAATCATGTTTTGTAATTCATCGGCAACAAAGATTCCAGTTCTACCCTTTTGATTCATTATTGGTAATAAATCATTTAAAAACAAGGAGAAAAGAAGAGGACTTAATATACAACCTTGTCGCACTCCAGGCTTACATTCAAAATATTCACTTAGTTGATACTGAGAAGTCTTTACAGCTGATTTAGTACCTGAATATATATATTTTTTAGAAATGCCATTGAACCCACCGGTTTTGGATTTAAGCTCATGCGAATGTCATGTATGCTTTTACTCAAACGTTTATTAAAAACTAGAATTCCAAGATCGACAACTAAAAGAAGAATATGTCTGATTATCTGCATGTTATATGTATGAAGTGCCCCAATGAATTATGATTAGTTTGGATGAATGGGTGCTTAAGGATGCATTTTGGCTGACTGTCCAAACAAGTCTGTTCTGATCTAGATTTTGTGGCCCAAACTATTTTTTTTAGGGGTGTAAATAATATATGGTATGGACCTAAAGGAACTTTATTTGTACATATAAGGTAAAGTCCAGTTACACTCTGATCGAAATAATAATGCAATATGTTCATAATTAATGTTGAATTTGCCAAAAATACTCCTTAGTGTGAATATACATAGATAACTCTTTGAATTTCTTAACTTTCTTACAATCTTTATTTGATCATGCGAACACAAAAGACTGATGACAAGTCAATGAAAAAAGAGAACCGTCTCTATTCGCTTATAAATCGAGTCCAATTGCAAATTGCGCAGACCCAGATCTGCCGTCGAATAATGCGCCGGCAGCTATGGGTCTATGCAGTTTCTTAGGAGTAATCAGTAGAACAAACAACATAGACCATGATCCGCCAGTGCAGTGTGCGACGGCAGATCAGGTCCATGTTGTTTGCAGTTGTACTTGACTTATAAGCGAGTATATACGGTATACCATATCACTCCAAGAAATGACTGAGAGGTAATTGAAGTTGCATAATAACTTCAACTTCTTCCTGTTTTAACTTTGTATGAAGCGCTAGAAGCAAGGAAATTATACATTTATTGCAGTGCCTACAAAAACTGTTGTAATAAATTTTTATTATTTATGTCTGACATTAAATTCTGGAGCAAAGAATAGATAAAAACTCCGTATAAATTAATCGATTGTTAATACTATTGATACTTTTATTAGCTACCTATGAACATATTTCGTGGTCGGGAGTGGGATGGAGTGTGTTTGAATTTAAGATTTTCCTTCAATTGATTTATACACACAGATTATAAACAGATTATCATAGCAATTGTTTATTCAAGTCAGGATCCCAATGAGATTGCAATATGAAAGCCTTATAATAACTGTCAAACGTGTCTAAAAGTCAACAATTGAGGAAATATAATTTAACAGGAAATGACAGGAAGAGCTGGTCAGAAAAATTTTCCCAATAGACAATAGGTTTTGAGGAACGCTAAACTTTATGATGTATTCCACGTTTCTTTAGAGCAGTCAGAATCTTTAACATGTGCACAAATAAAATATACTGTAAAACCTTTTTTCTTGCGTTTTATAGGAGGATCGCATCTGTGAAATATAAAAAGCCGCGAAGACACATTTTTTTCCTCAATTATATAGAAGAACATTTACATATTCTCAGAAATAAATCGCTGCTAGATCGTCTCACATTAAGAAAAAGGTGTGGCAAAACATTATTCTCGATGCATACAAATAAATCGCATTGGAAAGAGATTCACGACTTTAAACTTCCAAGATTCAACACGCTAATTATCGCCATCTTGGTGACAAATGTAGGTAAACTGTCACTCAACGAAGGGAATTTGATATAATAGAAAACGTTATTAATAGGATAAGGAATGAACTTTCTCTATACTTTGGCGATGTAGAGAAAGGCAATAGCATCAGTAAAGAGAGACCAGTTAGAACTCGTCTCCATTTCTGTTGTATATAACCGAGTTATACTTAAGTCTACCTCTATTATCACCCTTCCCACCTGAAAAGTTTAAAATGTATTTAAACGTTGATTTTGTATTGTTTTTGGATTAGTCTTTTAATTGAAATTAAGATTATAAGCGATATGATTTTAAAATAATAATATAAAAAACTGTAATATGTTGGAGTAGTGGAATCTTGTTTAAGGCCTAACATAGAGAGAGAGAAAAAAATGCATACCAAAAGCGCGTATTGACGAGCTGTTTACAATATATTCTTTTGTAGTTTAAATATTACATACTAGTATGTGGAAAATGGATGATATTAGGAAAATAAACATTTTTTCTTCTTCTTGTCATCCAGTTCCAATTTCGTCAATGAAGTTAAACTTCGTTCTACAGCTTTTTCAATCATACAAAATGCAGTTAATAAGAACCTTAAAATAATTGACAACTTCAATAATGGCCGACGAAAGGGCGGAAAATTTCACTATATAGCAATTGTAAATAAACAGTGATAGTCTGGTCCTTGTAAACAAATGAAGCGCTGCTTTCTAATTTCATATAGCGGCTGAAATCATGGTATGACTTGATTCACAGGGGATATTAGTGAGTAATTACATTTGTAATTAGCATTGATAGATGACTGGAACCTCAATTATTGTATCGCGATTAGACGCATCAAATATAATTACAGTAAATATCGGTTGATGGGGCCACCGGCATTATTATTTCAAGGGAACATTGAATTACCATACATTCCTTTCCTATAAGGGGACATTGGATTACCCTGCATTCCTCTCCAACAAGGGAACATTGGATTCCCGGGCAATCATTTCCTAGAGTTCGAAAATTTCCCTGTAAACTGAATCACATTATTCAAGCTGTCAAATCTATCTAGAGGTATTGAATCAAATTGAATTTCTCGTCTCGATGTCATAATCTAACGATGAAAAGAGCAAGAAAATTGAATAGGAGAGTTTATTGCTGTCAAAACCTTAGTGTGTTAGTAAAGAATAAGTAAAACGGCGATCTTCTTCTATTTTTAACCAAATTACCGCTCAAAATCTGGATAAAAAGTATGCATCTTGAAAAAGAGGGGTCCTTTCCAGAGAGACAAACGAACAAACAATACATGGCAGTATTGGTTCATGAACGTGTTAGTATGACAGGTGTTCTATTCTTTTTCATCAAGTGAATTTTCACCTCTAACGAGATCCGAAAAACCAGACCTTTCAACTTGTAGCCCTATGCGTTATCCACTATACCACGCGGAAACGTTGTCACAACCCCCATGGTAGGAAAATTACAGTGAAATAGCGAAACATTAAAAAATATAGAGTGCTAGTTTATATATACATATTCTAAAGAAAATATAGAAAACTTGATCAGAAAGAGATTCCGTTTTAAATATGTTTATTGATCAAAACAAAAAGCTTATGAAGATAAATAACTACAAATAATGGTCCTAAATAGACGAAACCTTAAGTCCTGTGGGAAAAGCTTTGACTAAAATCACTTAAAACAGAATTTGAATACATGTGATATACAAAACTAAACAGCAATTTGAATAGTTAAAAAATGTACTGCAAGCACCAATTTCGGACGCTGATTTATTTCAGACGCTGATTTGGATATATGTGAAACTACCTTTATGTGAATAACTTACATGATCCCTTCCGTCATATTTAGAACGATGAAATAACCGAAGATGAGATATTTGGGGATATAATGAACCTACAAAGTGACAAGGCGCCAGGTCCGGATGATGAACTTACGAAGTGGCAAGGCGCCTGGTCCGGATAATATCTGTATTTAAATGCTGAAAAATACTGCACATCTAATTATTTCTTAAATATGTTTAATAAGATATTTTCATTTGGCTCTTTCTCTAAGGCCTGTGGTAAAATTATAATATGCCTTTATTTAACAAGGGTTCAAGGGATGATCCTGGAAACCAGAGGTATTTCAATCATGTACTTTGTTAAGTATATACAGGAGTAATATAATCCTAGATTGAATCATTGGGTTAATGCTTGTCATGTATTAGATTAATCTCAGGCTGGCATTAGATGAGGGTATTACAATTCCGATCATGTATACAAAATATTTATCCAAACAGGATGGAATCATTTATTGCCCTTTTATTGACTCCAGTAACGCCTTTGACAATGTTTTATTTTTTTAAAAATCCCATACATTAAAAAAAATTGGAACCTCCTACATCAAAGGTGGATAACTGATACATTTTACATCTTAAAATCAATATATGGCTTCGTACGCTCGTGTGTTAAAACCCCAAATGAACCTACAGACTACTATATATTATTGTACTATTGCCACCAGACAAGAGTTCTCTTGGGTCCGATATTGTTTTCCAGGTACATTTATGACCTAGTAACTGCACTAAAACATACTATCCTCATAGTCTATGTGTAGCTAATTATATATATTGATCACCCGTACGCAATTCTTGAAGTAATATTTACCCAAGTAAATTTTCAATAACTCTTTACATGAATTCTTCTTCTTCTTCTTCAACGTATTATTATTATTATATCATGGGTTATTATTTTTATTGACTAGCTCGAAACTTTGGGAAACTGTTTTGTATTTGAGCCGTTGCCAATTTTATACTGTATCTTACTATAGGTCCATGGGTCGAATATTTATACAAAAATCAGTGTGAAATATGGGATTTTCAATTATATGGAATCAATTGATAGTATTCGTGATGTGTTTTGTAAACGGTTTTTAGGAGCCTCAAACAGAATCAATCATTTAAAGGCACTTGGAGAGTGCGGTAAATATTATATGGCAATAAATTGTATAAATAAGTGAGTAATATATTGACTAAGTACGCAGAGAATGGAAAGATTCAGATATCTGTCCCATTGTTATATCTTGGCAACATCATTTGATGATGGAGAAAGATAACTTGGACATCCAAAATAAGGCGGTTACTTTTTTTAAGTATGGCTTTAGAATCATGTGGCTGTGACACCTTTGTACAGAGGCTTAAAGATTGTTCCTCGAGAAATGACCTGCGATGAGTATTACATTACCTATAAATCTTTTAGTGGCATGCAATGAGTATTACACTACCTATAAATCTTTTAGTGGCATGCAATGAGTATTACACTACCTATAAATCTTTTAGTGGCATGCAATGAGTATTACACTACCTATACATCTTTTAGTGGCATGCAATGAGTATTACACTACCTATAAATCTTTGTTAATGGCATGCCATGAGTATTACATTACCTATAAATCTTTGTTAATGGCATGCCATGAGTATTACATTACCTATAAAGTTTTAGTAATGGAATCCGATGAGTATTACATTACCTATAAATCTTTGTTGATGGCCTGCGATGAGTATTACATTACCTATAATTTTTTGTTAATGGCATGTGATGAGTATTACATTACCTATACATCCTTGTTAGTGGCATGCGATGAGTATAACACTACCTATAAATCTTTGTTAATGGCATGCCATGAGTATTACATTACCTATAAATCTTTGTTAATGGCCTCCGATGAGTATTACATTACCTATTAATTTTTTGTTAATGGCATGCGATGAGTATTACGTTACCTATAAATCTTTGTTAATGGTATGCGATGAGTATTACACTACCTATAAATCTATGTTAATAATAAATGCATGCATGCCATCAGTATTACATTACCTATAAATCTATGGTAATGGCATGCGATGAGTATTACATTACCTATAAAGTTTTATTAATGGCATCCGATGAGTATTACATTACCTATAAATCTTTGTTGATGGCCTGCAATGAGTATTACATTACCTATAATTTTTTGTTAATGGCATGTGATGAGTATTACATTACCTATACATCTTTGTTAGTGGCATGTGATGAGTATAACACTACCTATAAATCTTTGCTAAGGGCATGCCATGAGTATTACATTACCTATAAATCTTTGTTAATGGCCTGCGATGAGTATAACATTACCTATAATTTTTTTTAATGGCCCGCGATGAGTATTACATTACCTATAAATCTTTGTTAATGGTCTGCGATGAGTATTACACTACCTATAAATCTATGGTAATGGCATGCGATGAGTATTACATTACCTATAAATCTTTGTTAATGGCCTGCGATGAGTATTACATTACCTATAAAAAAAATGTAATGGCATCTGATGAGTATTACATTACCTATAAATCTATGTTAATGGCATGCGATGAGTATTACATTACCTATAAATCTTTGTTAATGGCCTGCGATGAGTATTACATTACCTATTCATTTTTTGTTAATGGCATGCGATGAGTATTACATTACCTTTAAATCTTTGTTAATGGTATGCGATGAGTATTACACTACCTATAAATCTATGTTAATAATAAATGGCATGCATGCCATGAGTATTACATTACCTATAAATGTATGGTAATGGCATGCGATGAGTATTACATTACCTATAAATCTTTGTTAATGGCCTGCGATGAGTATTACATTACCTATAAAAAAAATGTAATGGCATCTGATGAGTATTACATTACCTATAAATCTATGTTAATGGCATGCGATGAGTATTACATTACCTATAAATCTTTGTTAATGGCCTGCGATGAGTATTACATTACCTATTCATTTTTTGTTAATGGCATGCGATGAGTATTACATTACCTTTAAATCTTTGTTAATGGTATGCGATGAGTATTACACTACCTATAAATCTATGTTAATAATAAATGGCATGCATGCCATGAGTATTACATTACCTATAAATCTATGGTAATGGCATGCGATGAGTATTACATTACCTATAAATCTTTGTTAATGGCCTGCGATGAGTATTACATTACCTATAAAAAAATGTAATGGCATCCGATGAGTATTAAATTACCTATAAATCTATGTTAATGGCATGCGATGAGTATTACATTACCAGTAAATGTATGTTAATTGTTAATGGCATGCGATGAGTATTACATTACCAATAAATCTAGGTTAATGGTATGCGATGAGTATTACATTACCTATAAATCTAGGTTAATGGTATACGAGGAGTATTACATTACCTATAAATCTATGTTAACGGCATGTGATGAGTATTACATTACCTATAAATCTAGGTTAATGGTATGCGATATCTGAAAATATTTTACATGATATCGTAACTAGCAAAATGCATTGTAAAGCCATTAAGTAAACGGGGATATTATATTTGTTCTGAGGGTATAAGCCTCGTAGTTATTTTCATTGAAAAGAATGTTTCTTCATATTTTGCAAGTCTGTATTTGTTAACTCCATTTTGTACATGTTTAGTATATAATTTATGCATTTAGCAATGTATCACTTAATAATAACGCATATACACAGTTTACTGTGTGCAAACGTTTCTCAAGCACTCAGGATACACTTCGGAACCTCGGGTTCAAACTTTCTCTGGTGCTCCGGCAAATGTTTGAACATAGTGAATCGTGTAAAATCACTATTATATGTACATAATAGGAAGTGGTAACTAGTACTCATTTAAGTCATAATCGAGAGTCCTTTTCCCACAGCGAATGAAATATTACGTAATTCCAATATTTCTAGACAAAATAATCCCATCAAAATGAATGCCATCTCTTTCTACCATGATGACATATGATATATAACATATATCAAAGAGGATATTTTGTTTAAAACATTTTCTCTCATAGTACACAGTGAAATTGCCTGAAATGTGTTGGGAACATTAAAAAGAATATTTCATTTCTAATTTACCTGAGAAATGTCCCATTCATAAAAATGAATTGCTGCAAAAGTCAGTTTTGTCAATATTTCAAATATAAAAAACACTTGTAACATGTATATATCCACTTTCATTGAACTAAACTTGGAATGCAAATCATCGACTCTGTCCGTTGGTGGTGCAGGTTTGACATTTAAGCATTTGATACAAGTACTTTCAGAATTTAAGTCCTACCAACTTTTTGTTCTAATCCACCACATGCATTTACTTTCCGGTTGAACAAGACAATAAGGATAACCACTTCTACGTGTCTAGTTCGCGGCTAGAAAGGGCTGTCAATGTAATTAATGAACCTCCCTGGTTCAAACCGATAAACTGATTAAAATTATTAACCGTTTGTCATTCGTCCCTGCGATTAATCTTAAGTGTCAAATGTTTGTTTAAAAGGGCTTCCAGACGCCGTGTCAGAGAGTAGGTCGAAATTCCATTTGACTTGAAGAATGATTGAATCTATTGTTTACATATGTAGGTTAACACAGATAACCGCTTGCAATGCCAATGTGCCTTAATTCAAAAATGTTGGGAAACGATATACTGCTATTATTTATCGATTCAATACTACCTTCCGCTCAAAAGGAGTATCGATTTAATTTATCGAAGTTGTAGTCAGCGTATCAATCTCGCGGTAGAACAAACATGGTGTGCTTTTCTAACATATACCCGTACTAGCATACACAGTACTGTTCTTTTAGAGACATTTGACTCACATTGTTCAGATTCACTGTGAATTGGGAGACAGCTTGCTATGGTGTCATCATCAAAACTTCTCTGAAACACTTTACAACTTTCCAATGCCGCTACAGGGCACAATTATAGCCAATATATATAACACTTTCAGATATATAATACCTAATCCATCGCCGCTAAGTAAGCGCCTCTACTATCTGCCGATTTACTATCCAATTTTGGATATTATCCCTCCACCGACCAGCTTGGTGGACACGTATGTATGTTAAGAGTCTAACAAAATAGTTCCAAACACTTGGCCTCGTTACTTTCTTTGTTGTGATGGATTGCCAAGGTCAGTCTAATATATGTCTTGATTGTAATTTGAACTAAGCAGAATGCTTCTTAAAAATGTATTAACATGTCTTTTTGCTAAACAAAAAATTGACCATGCTCATTGGAGTAGTTGCTTTGACAAATCTTCAGTTTCTGGGGTACGTAGTTTTTGCACCTTGCAAACTCTTTAATTTCAGAGGTAAGTAAATCTTGCACGTAGTGTACAATCCCATAATGCCTAAATAGAATTGATCTGTTTTGACAACAAAAAGGATTATGGTATAATATAAGAAAACTATGTGTTTTTTAAGAAAATGTTACATCCTGCATTAGCTGTATTCCCTGGCAGAGCTGCTTATTTAGTATCGATGTTGGTGCATTGCCTTTATCAAATTCCCCAAAAGGGAAAACTCTTATTCTTCTAAATATAGAAGTGACTTTCAGACATCATAGAGGGTTAGAAATAGACCTTCTAACTTTTATTATGATATCATCATGCCCAGCTTTCTCAGATATAACTTTTTCTTTATGGTTAGTATCGGTTTATTTATGCAATAGATTTTGCCCCACAAGTAGTATTTTCTTTCATTAATTCTTTTCATCCTTTAAATATTTGAAAAACATGTTAAAAAAACAATTTTGGTCAAAAAGTTGTTACCAATAAAAACAAAATTGGTATCAGAAGTTTGGAATATCAGAATCCTCAAGGGGGAGGGGAGGCGAGCTTTTGGAGTACTTAAATCTGAGAATTTGCCTGTTTTGAAAAAAAAATAAGAATAAGACCTTGCAAAATAAAATAAAATATTTTTAAACATTAATTTAAACTTGACAATACCTTTTGATTTGAAACAGTCATATTAAAGTAGCTCCATGGTAAACTATTTTAAGAGCAAAAAAGTGGTATTACATGATTGGAATCGAAGGAAAGAAGAATTTATTCTCCAGTTCTATATTAAATATATGAAACCGGACGTGCTACAAGTATTTCATTCAAAGAAAATAAAAGGAAATGGCATGACAAGATTTAAAATTATGTATACATTTTCAATTAAATTGGATTTTCTCCATTTTGGCTCCCGCTGCTGTAGCTTCGACAATGCACAAGACTTGAGAGAGAAACATATTAGAATGAAAATTGATAGGCTGTTTTGATACCTCTCTATCCGTTGACGTTTATGGATTTAGGGGTCAATAATTCAGTCAACAGGATTTTAATATCCAGCAAGAAGTAATTTGCCAAGTCAGTAATTCAATTTGGTGCAATATTCACCACTTTAATGAGGACATAATGACGAGTGATTTACAACAGGAAGAAAATCTTGGCTCACCGCACAATTATTGTCCGTCTCTTTGTTGCAATTATATGCATGCTTTCATTAGTTTACAAACATACCTGAAACAGATGAATCTTATGAGACTAATGGTTTCTCCATTTGTCTCCAGAACTCTTTGAAATTCGCCGGCCTGCAGCCCCTATTTTTCGTTCAGTCTTCAAGAGAAAAGCTTTCGTACTTTTAGTATTTAAGTATTTAATTGACTGAATGATGATTAAGAAGCACAACATTGGATGGTCGCCACAAAGGCAATACATTCGATCAGTGTCAAAGCAGAATATGTAATTGCAGAATTGTATGCACGTACCATAACGGTTCCTTTAAAGACTTTGAATCAGCGATAACAGAAAATTGTAATATATTGTAATATATTTTATGCTAGAATAGCAAATGTTTAACTATGGTTACAAAAAAATCATAGTGAGCCAGTCAACATTAAAAGACGCTTGGTTTGGTTTGGTGTTTTACGGAACAGAAACACAATTCTTTCGTGCCGAGGCATTTGGAGTAAATTGACTTGCCCAATGACATACCAAAATAACTGACCCGGGCTGATTTGTAGTATTTAAACCCGCACCCTTTCGTTCGCGAGTCTGGCACACTAACCACTGAACCACCACATGATATAAAGTTTAAATTTATATATTTCAAAATGCTTCAGTCAACAGTTTTTACAAGTTTTCTATTTATATCATGAAACGTAGGACGCTTAAGATGGGAAACACATGCAAGTTTATATACAAATTTCAAAACAAAGAAAAAAAGAAATTCAACTTTTTTTAATCATTATCCAAGATTCGGATGAAGTTGTAACAAAATAGTGTATGTGTTATTTGTATTTACGTCTCCGGTTATAGCTTTGTTAGATTTTAGCGATTACGTGTTTGATTATGGGGAGTCGGTGTTGGTGGTGGTGGTGGTGGTGGATGGGTTTGTGGGGGATATTTAGCCAACTGCTACGAGCAGACGTCATTAATGTACAGTATTCACTAGACTTTATGGTACCTTGGATTAGTTTCGTTGATTGGACCCTGCGTAATTTCTTAATATAAAAAATTCTCAGGATACTATCACGTAAGTGTTTGGTCATTTGAGATAGGAATAATTCTGTGTATTAGGTGTTTGGGTCAAATTTTGTAGTACGTGACATGAAATACCGATCTATGGCTTAGAAAAGCGTACTGATAAATCATACGAATGTGAAGCAATAAAAAACACCCAATGTGAAATTAGAGTCCTGTTAATGTGTGGTCGTTAGTTGATTAGAGGAAAATTATTTGTTGTATTTCCGCGTTTAAGAACCCAGTCGTTGACAACGACTGTCGTCTTGAGGTCCGTAGAGATAGGGGAAAGATCGACCTCAAGCGAGTCTCGCACATGTGTTGGACATGCTTGTTTCCCTCTGTAGTGAGGTGTTGTTAGACCCTTTGCATCGAGAGAACATTTTTTGTATAAACGTTCTTCAACATGCTTCAGACAGAGTTAGAATAGATTTTCCACAATATAACCAATTCAAACCTTTTCTTTATTTGTCCTGAAGATTTATGGGAAATCTTACAGAAAACATTAGAAAAAAAAGCAATAAAATGGAAGGATTTCAATCCAAATTTAACTATCAAAGTTATTTTAATTTCATTTCTTCTTGAAAAGAAAGAGACAAAGAGAAAGGTGATCCAAAATTTAAAATTCATTTAAATTTCTGATTGAATTTGTATGGTTTTTGAGATAGTGAAATCCTTATTGAATGCGCTTTTACTGAAATAACTGGAAAGCCATGCATAGCAAAAACTGGCCAGAACAAAATCACATATATCTAGGTAGATAAACTTTGTTTCGTGATAGAAACGTTGATAAAATAAATATAATTATATCAACAGAGCGCATGTGTGGTTGTATATCTTTGAAAGATTGAGCTTCGTATGAACCTATATAGAAAACAAAATGTACCAACTCTTTAAATAATCGAATTTTTCTTTAAGGCTTTACAGCAGTCTCTGCCTCTTACATATTAAGAGATAAATAACTTCACTACACGTGTTAATTCGCTGATAAAAGTAATCGGATCCTAAAACAAGCATAAACTGCACACCATCGGACACGTTAAGAGAGCCAAATTGGAACGGTAGAAAGTTTGAGTGCCGACCGTCGATTATTGTAGTGGATCTAATCCTGAAGTCGGGTGTTTGAATTCAAACGGCGATAACGTGGAAGAGGGTAGTTTTTAATCTTCATAAAAGTTCCTAAATGTAATACCAGAGAAAAACGAAGTACCGGATTCGTTAGGTTTTAATGTAAATGGGATGAGTAATCAAAGTTCTCATATTAAGAAACCTGTTTAGTTTAGAAGGTACGATCTGCATTGCAAAAGCAGAAACGTTTATAAGAACCCATTTCGATAAATACTGTACGAGGACAAAGCATCATTGCAACAATATTAAATGATTTTAGAATTTTTAATTTGTTAAAACTACTGATTTAATAATACAAAATAAAGTAACAGAGTTGAATGACTAGGAAGAGTAAATGTTACTGGCATGCTTTCATTCTCCCCTTCATTTGCAATTCAGTGGAGTATAGCACTGCATATCAACGATTCAGTTAACATTAACAAAATTACTTAGCAGTATGTGAAAATAGCTTACCTGCTTAATTACTTGTAAATGTAGATGTTCACTATTATAATTATCCTCGCGAACCAATAAACCCTTTAAAAAAGATATAAGGTCATACAAGTCATTTTCAGAACACAAACCAAACCCTTTCGATTTAAAGTTGTTCTTTTTCTCTTCCTCACATAATCGTACTTAAATCAATGGCAAAAGCACTTACAGCGTTTTAATCCTATTTTGTCTTTATTTTCTTTTTTTTATGTTTCATTTTAAACCATTAATTATACTGAAGCACAACTTTGATAATTTATTTGATTATAACGAAAGACTGTTCATGTCTCTGCGAGCATTCTTATAAAAGTTTGATACTTTCACCATTACATCCTCAAAAAAATACAAACTATAAGATGTGGAGGACCACATATTATATTTGCTTAAGTAATGCTGAAATTGCTATACGCAAAATCCCCCAAAATTGTCTTGCCTTTTTTGCACAAAAACGCATCTTAAACTCCAGTGTGTGGCTAGATTCATATCCGGAAACGCCAGCCACATGAAGAGTATGCGCAACTTTTAAAAACCTATATTTGTAAAAGAACATGATATTTCGAAAAGGATTCGAATATTCAAAGATAAAAGGGAATTACTGTTTATTTAACTGACTCCAAGTAACCCAATTTTGGACTGTATATTGGAGAAGGGTTCTGAAAAGAACTCAGTTTTCTAGCTGGAATCAATCGACGTCTTATTATTACTACTCAATAATATTTAAAAAATGATCATTTATAATTGCAAATAATTTTCAGTCACTAACTTCGCAGACATTCTTTTCCGAAAATATTCTAGTTTCCCTTTAAAAAGAACAAAAAATAGCTCACTCTATTACGTTAGGATATATT
Source organism: Margaritifera margaritifera (assembly GCA_029931535.1). Classification (NCBI taxonomy): domain Eukaryota; kingdom Metazoa; phylum Mollusca; class Bivalvia; order Unionida; family Margaritiferidae; genus Margaritifera; species Margaritifera margaritifera. The sequence continues at coordinate 4,427,721 of JAQPZY010001630.1, read as the reverse complement.
CCTTTGTACGTTTCCCTTTCCATGGCACATGAAACATAAAATTTATCTGGAGTTGAATATAAATGTCACTGAGAACCAGCGACTAATTAATTAGTGATTAATTAGTGTCATCAAAGTTCTTTCTCAAAGATGATTCAACACAAATTGATGCCGGGGTTGATCCTAAGCGTTTAATTAAAAGAAACAAATATCATACTTCTAAGATATACGGAACAAATTGACAAATGAAATCTCTTTTTTGATAGATATACATCTTAAGCACTAGAGTACAAGATCTGAAAATACATTCGCCTCATTTCTGTTATATTTGCAGAGCTAAGTTATTCAAATCTTTAAATGTAAGTCCCATGTATAGACCGTCTGGGTTTAGAAAATCAATATGTGTACAAGAATATTTTACTGTGATAAGCAGTTTTAAACTAATAGATCACAAAACAGTTATTGCTCTAAATAACTTTACATACCCCTTGTAACTGTCTGAGCTATGGACAATAGGTTTCAAATTATAATGAAATGTATTGACTGGTATCTATCGATGAATTGACCGTTTAATACAACTATTATTAGATATAATTGAAACTTATTTTTTTTTTTTAGTCTTTTCATTTGAATACTTACATAATTACTTTTCCAAGGTATAAAAAACGTTAATGGCAGGCGAGAGAAGAATATTTTTCAAATTTATCTTACATAATTACAATAGGTGGAATTTTTATCACGTGATGAGATTTTATTTGTTATCTCCCTTACGAAAACCGCCTCATACGGTGCACTCGGTCTTTATCGATATACACACCACAATTTGGACGGAAAATTCAAGTTACTATAAGTAATCTCAAAATGAGCGTGTTGTTGTTGTTTTTTTTATTAAAGATCCTTAATAGTATCTTTAGAATGATGTTGTTGAAGTGTATACTGAAAAATAATGTCCCAAACTTTATAACTGCATGAAGGATAAAGACCGAGTTTTGACTTCATCCGAATAAGGTATGACATTAAAATACCCGGATGTAAAAACTGTGAAATAGGATAGATCTTCTGTCAATGCTCCTTGTTTTGCATAGCACATTTAAAAGTAAAATATATGGCGTCGAACATAATTGTCACCGCGAACCGTGCGAATAAGCTAAACCACTTTGGGATAGTCTCACTTGAAAGATACACAGAGGACTGTGAAGAATCATCATCTAATTGATTTATATAATTGTTCGTACAAAAACAGACTAAATAGTCTCGGTTCTCCATTTTTACATACTGGATACATCTCAAAGTTCTCAAATATCTCTGTATGTCCCTTTAAGAGTATGTACCACTACAATTTTCTTATATGAATATTCATACCAGAGATACTCTTGTATATAAATATTCATGTAAGAAAATTAGAGCATCACAATGCACGTGAAACAAGGATACTCCTGCTACAGGAATATTTTCCTTTCACGTGCATTGTTATGCTCTAACTGGCTAAATACAAGCCATATACTTCACAACGGGCCAAGGGCCTTGATTGGTGTTTAAACTTCTAACTGGAATCCATCTGCGACATGACCACTAGTATCCGATCATATCTAAATACTGACAAGTATAGTTGCCATTGATTTCCGGTCAGGAGATCTGCAGGCTTGCTTGTTCAATTATGTGTAGTTTCCAGTCTGGCACGCGTCAGTAAAGCTAGTAAACATATCTTACAATATTACATACCGATAATCTTTAATGGATGTACTCCTTTTAGGTACCACATGAAAGATAAAGTATGTCTGATGTCAAAAATAGCTGTAAATAAGAACCAATAATTCCAATAATTTCACCAAAAACATGTGTTCTCCGCTACCCCCGCTTCAGAGGTGGTATGAGATTTCAGCCACAGAGAGAGAGAGAGACCATCGCGAACAATACTCTTCTGGTCAGAGAGAAAGATTTTAACAAGAAAATCGTTTGCATGCTAAAAACGGTCTCGCCAAAAACGCTTAAGGTTTCTGTTAGGAATCTATCCACGACTGAAATATTTACTATTCGATTTTAGACAGTACGAATATAGTTAGCTACAATTGATTCTGATTTTCATAACATCCAGAGGCTAGAGTCTGGCGTTGAACAGAATTTTCATAAATACCTAACAATTCCTTATTCAAAATGGTGATGTGTTCAAAACTGCACTTGGTGGATTTGGGATTCGGGTGTGTCATCCGTATGCATATACAATAAAGGGCAGATTCTGAACACATCGCAATGTAAAAGGCATTGTAAGACGATTGCTGTTTTCATTTCTCTCTCTCTCTCTCTCTCTCTCTCTCTCTCTCTCTCTCTCTCTCACACACACAAAACGTTATATCTAGGAAGACTACTAAGGGCACTGGTATGTGTTTCTATACGAATGTGAGACATAGACTTTAAACAAAGACACTGAAAGAAGAACCCTTGAAACGCGATGTTTAATAGATGCAAGTGCCACTTATGCATCCGCTACACCGACCGCAAAACTAAACCACCGGTCATGTCACATGATCATCAGGATTGGCCACAATACCCTACTACATGGCAAAAAGAGGACGCCAACTTAAGAACTGGCTCGAAAACATGGACGTGCATGACACTTCAAGAAGCATCGCACGCCGAAGGACCGCAGTCTCTGGAGACCTGTTGTTCTTGCTCCAAAGATCTCAACAATCAATGTATATGACAGGTGACAGAGTGACAGAAAGAAAACTAAACAAAGAATTATATCTAGTAGGACAAAAAGATACGTTTCCAGATAAAAAGATCTACAACTCACTTGATGTTCTGTTATGCTAGTTTATATTACACTAAATTGTAAGAGAAAATTTATTATCATTTAGATGGAATATATCGCTGCTACAATAAAACATAATCCTATAGTTCGTGCAATACATTTTACCAATGTCCTCAACATCTGTTAAACTTAAGTCCCCTAACAAACGAATGGTACATTCGTAAAATATGTGGTCACCAAATGCTAGCCGCCAAAGATACATCGATCAATATTTCATCCATTTTATGTTTGCAGTAGAGGTATACTGTAGAAAAATAAAAAGGTCATAGGTAAAGTTCGTTGATAATATTTTGAGTCCTTGATTACATAGCGTACGGAAAATGTGTTCAAGCACTCTGCTCTGTGGCCCAAATATCCCAAAGGCAGTCACGGATAATGGGCGCAAATGTTTTGTCGACTATATACCCTTGCACAAATATTTCCTTTTACCTTTAAAATATTCTTCTGATCGGAATCAACAGAATACGCACATTCGCAAAAATATTTAATTTATAGTTGTCATTGAACAAACACTGTCGTTAAATCAAGTCAGACTGATTTCTATAGTTAGGTTATAATCAGGCAGTCATTAAATACAGATTTTGTACATTTTTTACAGCATTGTGGAGGCTCCAAAGAATATACAAAGCATTCAACAATTCCAGGCCACAGTTTCTTGCTGATGCCATAAGGATACCGGATGTCAACAACAGCCGAGAAGTACTCCGAAAACTCGACCGGAACTACAATTTTCCAACGAAGAAGATTATAGTTGATCTGTCATCAATTGAAGCGTACGACACATTTTTGAGCCAGGTTTGGGGCTGTGACAATATTTATAAACCCAAAAATGTTTATACAATCAAACCTAGGAAAAAAAATCCTTTTAGTCTCTCTCTCTCTCTCTCTCTCTCTCTCTCTCTCTCTCTCTCTCTCTCTCTCTCTATCGATTTACATTTATAAATGAAAATCTCAATGAAGACGGATTATCATATGTCCTGCAGGAAATCATTTACAGTTAGAATTTGTTAAATCGCATTTTCATTTAATAGAAGAAAAATAATGCTCGTATTAATTAAGCTTGCAATAAAAAGCACGTTGCTTATTATGCAAGACATTATTTGTACTTATATGTGTATGACTGGTAGATGTTTAGTTATTTGTATTTGATCTCTCAATCCACATAATAACTCATTTTATAGTATCCGATTTAAGACATACTGAGTCTTTTTAATGTATTTGTAAAAAATATTTTTTGGGGTTTTGCTTTTATTCTTATGATCATTATTGTAAATGGTTACAACTTTGTTGTTTCTTTCTAACCTAAATAGTTGATGTGTGATCTGAGTAAATATACTTAAGTAAATTCTAATGATTTTGAAACTTCCTTCCATCAATACTATGACATGAAACCCTCAATGATCTAAATATTGTTAAAAATGTAATAACTTCAAATTAGGAAAAACAGGCAGGAATAATTATAACAGTCTCGTTCATTTTTAGTACGTAAATTTTTTTCACTGTGCCATAAATGAAGCTGTAGGAGTTTGTGGGATGAATGGTGTCAATACATATACTTGTTAGTAATAAATTCGTAGGCAACTATTCCGCTCAAAAGACATACAACGGTATACTATATGCAGAGACAAGATGTACAACTTGCCTCCTTGCTGGGTTTTTTTCTTCTCCAAACATACATATACACACTTCAAACGGCATTTTTCAGACCATATAGGCAACTCGTGTCGCAGGCGTTTACAGGAATGGTAAAACAAAAGGTATAGTTTTGGGTTAAATACTTTATGTATGCTACATTTTGTGTGAACGATAGTTTTGGAGGCACATGACGGCAATAATTATTTTTATCATGTGCAAAAATGTGCTGGCAGCAATAAACCAAGACATGCAGTACTTGTAACGTCTTTTGCAATCATTTTTGTGTACCATTTCCGTACCGTGCCGTTTCTGATCGTTTCAACAGCCTATCGCACCGTTCCTGTTTCGTGCATTTTCGAACCTTTTCGTTTTTATGTTACTGGGTCGGAGTACCGTTTCGTACCGTAAGATTTTCATACAGTTTCCAATGTTGCAAAAAACGTTATAAGTACTGTAATTTGCGAATTTCCCTCGAGATGATGTGTGCGTGAGCAACCAATCAGGCTGTGTAAAATAAAAATGTATTGTACTCAACGTTTTTTTAAAAAGTGGGTAAGGATATGTTTGTATGTGCTTGGGGCAAGCATCAATATAGCGGCAAATTTCACTCCGCGGTATCGTTTTAAACGGGGAGAGTAAGGGACAGATTTAGCTCCTGAGGTTGCAATGCATGGCTTTCCGTCATTCCGTTTAAAGTATCATGTGCATTTAAACTTTTTTAATTAAATCTCCTTCGTGACATAAAATTATAAATGAATGAATTGTCTTTAATGTTTTTTTTTTATTTCTACAAAAGCAAACTTTGAGCAAATCTTTCATTTCTGAAGTTTATAAGTTAGGTTTGTGTACATAATTCATGGTTAGTTAGTTTTTACATCACTTTATGCGTTTGTCATAGTGTGCATCTTCTGCTTCGGTCCTTGAACTCCACCTAGCAATGTACAATTTATCCACGCTACATAAATTGCAATATAAATACAGCTTTATCACACACATTTTTCATTTTTTTTAAAAAAAAGATGTCTTGATGCGTTTGTAGAAGAAAGTTCAAATGCTATTCATCGAAATGATAACTGAATTTATCGAAAGCAATACTCACGAGTCCAGTATTATCACAATCCGGGCATAAACAAATGAATATTACACTGGCGCAGCGATATGATTAATTCTTTGATGTTCTTGCTGATTTACAATAAATAGTTCCCAAATTTGACTGTATTGATTAGTGATGACCCGAGCATCAGAATTAAATATATTTCACTGAATTTACGCTTGGGGATGAAAATTAATTACTAGCGAGGCAACATTTACTTTGTTGCTAAACATAAATCAAAACTGACTTGGTCTACGCATAACAACGGTGAGCACATTAAAAGTAATTTATTCCCTCGTCTTTAATCAGTGAGAGTGTATAAATGATAATCTTGGAGTCGGGAGTCGGGGGAAATCGACAATATATGGCATTTTTATTCCAAGTAATTGGAAATTTGTGAGTTATATGTCCGTGCAATAGTTCATCTATAATGAAAGTAGACATATGGCTCTGTGGTCAACAAGCTTGATCAGCTTCCAGCTTAAACGAGTACATGCTATACTTTTATGTTTCTTTGGTCAGGCTATACCAGTCAGAGAGCTGATTCAAACCCGGATTTGTCCGATTCATATTAATGCAAACATCTTATAATGACCTTAGTAGCAAATAGGAGGAACAGTTTGATATGAGGTCGCACTGTGTTTTGTTTTTGGTTTGCTCTTTGAGCAATATAATTAAACATATAATTTTATTTTTCATTATGTGCAGGATATATTCGAAAGGTAACAAGCAATACACATTATCGTTGCAAAGACCCTATATTAGTATTAACATAAAATATAGTATAGCTCTTTAAAAGTATCGTTTTGGAACAGGTTTGGTTGTTGTTGTTTTAGTTATTTTTTTTTTTTACGGAACAGTAAAACGTTTAACTTTATATCGTGCCAAAGCAAGTAAAGTAAAGTGGCTCGCCACAGGACACACCATGGTAGTCAATCCGGGCTGATTCTATGATGGGAATAGAACTCGCACCTTTCTGGTCAAGAGTCCGACTACCAACCACTGAGCCACCGCGGCTCCTGTTTTGTAAAACATTCCTTGCACAAAGCATTTTATCGGGGCAAAATGGTATGCGCTTCATTACTTACAAGAAAATCCACAAACATACGAAAAGAAAAGTGCAGACTGATCACAGGTTAAGCAACGCAACATTCTTTAAGAAAAAGAGTTGTATTTATTCAAATAATTTTGTCACATATTTCATGCTCAGGACAAACAAATATCTTTCATTATCTACCCCATAAGCTGACGACAGATCCGTGAGAGCCGAATGAATTGTGTACATGTGAATATAAATGTTCTCTAAATAATTACTAGATGCATTTATGTGATTATGTATAAAACACTTTTGATTTTCCTACAAATCAAATTATATAACTTTAATTTTTAACGTAAGGATAAACATCCTTCCACACACACACACACACACACACACACACAAACATATATATATATATATATATATATATATATATATATATATATATATATATATATATATATATATATATATATATCGAAGTTAATACAAATGAACAAGACCACGAAGCAGGAGTGTGGAGTGTGACCCTTTAAGGCCAGCAAATCAGACATGGACAAGATCGACATCAGCCTCACGAATGCTTTAAGTAGATTAGCATGCTTCATGAAATTTATTGAATGGCTTGGTTAAGATAATATACTGGTAGCAATTAAAGAATGCGCCGAATTGACAAAACTTTACATTATTGTGTATGTACAGTGGAAGTGTTGTTTGAAGAAAACATTGAATTTACAAAAACTTTACATGATTATGGATCTAATAGAAGCATTATTTCAAAATTGTGGATATCGCCTTGGAACATGCATTAGACGGACACGGCATGGGTCAAATGTTGGTATTATGCGAGCAGCGGAATGAACTTAACAGCTTTACCTCCCTTTTAATTTTGCACAGATGTAACCGGGTATTGATGCATTGAATGTGCAACAATTTAGTTATGATGTAATCTTACTCCTCTTTTCATACAAGTTCATGCATACATCCCAATTTGCAATCAATAACTTCTTTTGAGCTTGGTCAATTTCCATTTGCGTATTTTCCATATAGAATAAAAACGTGGATTTAATGGCCATCCTTTGAGTTTTTAAATATACCCCAAAACTTTAAATAATATATTACCAGTCGGACTACTTTTAGTGGACACATATATAACGTGATATATGAACGATAGAAGTTAAAACTATAATGTGGCCTATATCTCGAGTACCAACATGCCAGGATTGTACATGAACTCAGATTTTAACACTATCCGCCTGAAGTCTGCTCCCGACCGGACCTAAAGGGAACTTTGACCTCTTGGTCAATGGGAATACTGTCTATTGTTATTTGTCTTACGTTGATGACGAAACAATAACCTGAAACAAGATCCTAATCAAGAGGTAAGTGTGCCTGTAAATTAATTTATTGCAATAGAATAACTAGAAAAAAGCAGAAATTATCTGACGCAAAAATCGGTTTTTGTTTTCATCACAGTGTGCTTGCGATAAAACTAGTGTTCTGAAATATGAATACTCCTGTTTGCAATAACTTCAGTTTTTTAGGGTAAGCATCTTATTTTTATTTTTTATAAATTAAGAGTAATTATTAGATAACAAGGATAAATAATGTATTTCTGCGTCAAAACACATGATTTTCATTGGGAACAAATAATTACAGTTGTGTTTTCCTTACCAGTCCTTTTTCTTCCTCTAAACATGCATGCTTCATATGTGGTCATGTAAATCTTGGGTAGGGAGTTAATTTTAAATGTTTTTGGGGCAGCAAATGGTGATTAAATACTATAAAAGAGATTAATTAAAATTTGCCTGACCTGATTTGATTTTTTATTTCGGCTTCACATTTTGGTGGCAGACCTTCATTTCTTTCTGAATTGTTGGTATCTGCTTTCCAATATTATTTAAATTTTCCAAAAACCTCCCGCATAATTATCTAATTTAAATTAATTACCGTACATTTTTTCTGGTACTTGTGAAATATTCTCTTAATGAAGCAAGTACATGTCAAGATATACAAACAAAGACAAAAAACATAGAATAAAATAATATTATTTATAAATTACTATGCAATATACTATTATGTCATTTAACTTTCATCCTCGGTCTTTGTAGGGTCAAACTAGTTCAGACTCCTCAGATTATACAAAGAAGGTATCTTATTCATTTATTCATTTATTCATTCATCATCATCATCATCATCATCACATCATCATCTACATCTTTTTATTCTTCTTCTTCGCCACTGTTTGCAGCAGGGATTTCTTGATTTGGTCACATCCGTCTATCCACAGGTGTTCTGTAGCAATATTGCGCAAGATCAGCTGAAAGTAGACAAATGATGAAATTTGTTGCTGGCGTATTTTGTATCAATATATAGATTACCAGATTATATTGTTATGGCATTATAGCACTTTGTCAATTTTGAGGCATTTTTTAAAACTTTTTTTCCCAAAAATTATTTATAACACGACTAATCTAAAACCACTTGAGATAGTTGAGATAGTCAAATTATTTTTTTGCGGAATGGTTGAATTCATATTTAGATGACCTGATGAAATTTTTAGGTTATAATAGGAATTTGTCAATTTTTACAAACATTTATGAACTTTTTGGACAGGTACTTTTTTGTTACAAAAACCTTGTGATCACAGTGAAGCAAAATCCACTTGAGGCAGACAAATGAAATTATGTAGGCATATTTGAATTAATATGTAGATGACCTGATTAGCTTTTTACGCTCTTATAGAAGTTTTCCCAATTTTCATAAACTTTCGAAGATTTTCCACTTTTACTTTTTGTTTTGTAGTGGGGGAAGGGATTGTTCCTAAACTCTGTTGGGTGTAGGTTTCAATCCATAACAAACGTTTGGTAGAAAAACCCCCCAGAAAACTTTGATATGGCCTTGTTCTTGCAAAAAGCGTTAACTTTATAGGCTAGAGTTATCACGAAGTTCAGTTCTTGCTGAATGCTCAATGGAACCAGGGTCCGACTGTAATAGGGGATCGTATCATAGTACATTTGATAAAATGTTATTATTGTATGTCTATACCTCCTTGCTGAACGTTTTTACCATTTAGTTTATTCCGAAAGTTTGATTTATGATTTCGACTTTGCTGCTCCGCATACATTTCTACCTGCTTCTGCCTGTACATTTTAAATTTAATCATTTTCATCTTGAGTACAATAGTCCCATATAGCATCCGCGTAATATTTTACAAAACTAAAAAACTCTAATGATTTCCTGTTTGGTTTCAACTTCAAATCTGCTAATATAGCATTCCTTTTCCACGCTTGAGTGATTATTTCCTTAATATAAGTTAATCGCATACTCTCTTTATTTGAACATTCTATAATAAGCCAGGCTACTTAAACCAGGTGTTTAATGTACGTAGTATAGACTGCTTTTGGAGTTATAAATGCGTTATTACATTTTAGACAATGAAGGATTCCCTAGCGCTACCGTTGAAGAATAAGATCAGTTTCTGGAATGCAGAGGTGAACTTAAAGAGCGTGACCCTTGATCTTCAGCTGATTTTTATAACTTAGAATTTCGGTACAAATAAAAGGTTTATATTACTTAGTTTGAATCCATAAAAGAGCTTAACAATTGACAGTAAAACTTTGTATTGGATTATTCCAAATGAAAAATACTAATATTAGAATTCTTCAGGAAATATACAGCTAAATAGTTGAAGAGATTTACTCGCATAGCTAAAATGCTGACCTTTGCATCAGTGGCAATGGAAAATTTATTGGAGAACGTAGAATAATGTGTTTTTTTCCCCTGAAATGATTAAGATCATCCATTTACTGACTAAAAATAGCCAATACCTATCTAGAAAAATACATTAAACGACTCATGATTTTGAAGTATAAATGTGGAAACCTTTGTTCAAAATTAGACGTTGAAGTTTGGAAGCATTGAAATAGTATAGAGTATCTCGTCAAACTACACATTTTTCTTACACACCATTGTTTCATTGTCAACAAGATATATTCAGTTCATATGTATTAACATATGGTCCACACATACCTTGCAGTATGATTTGCCATGATCAGCGACCCATTTGAATTTTTTGTTTTGATATCTAACACTCGCAACCAAGCGGTTATTATGGGAGAATTACCATGATCTAAATGTACAATGGTTACATTTTGAAAAGCTATATTTCAGCAGTACAACAATACAATAGTCTAAATGCGTGAACACAAAGCTCTACCATGTCATAACTGCCAAATATAGCCCTAAACTGAATAACAACAGACATGGGGATTGGATTAGAACCCAATATTTTGTCCACTAATAACAGATGTCAAAGCCCAGACACCTAGGGAGCTCATCTCTAACATGCGTGAAGGGTGTGGGGTTCAAGAAAGGGCAATAAAGCATCATAAGGCACACACGCATACCTACGCTTTTATTATTGCAAAGTCGCTTAATTTGATTTCTCAACTGAGAATACAAATATAATTTAAATGATGAATTGCTACAAGATGATAATCATAAACTTGTATAAGAGCATGTGATAAGAGGTTAATATTACGTCACACTCTGGATAAACTAATCTTGCGAAAGGATATAAACCATATAGCTGCGCTAGGAAGTGTACAATGGAATTATTGGTAACAAACTTGTTTCCAGTGGTTTAATTATTCTTGAATATATTTGATCCGCAAATGATGTCCAACCATTGTATTAACTAAAGTAAATGTATACTATGGACGACTAGGACACACACACACACACAACACACACACACACACACACACACACACACACACACACACACATATATATATATATATATATATATATATATATATATATAAGTTCTAATCAACTGTTTGATTATTTAAAAAAAAGATTCATGTGAACAAATCAAGAATACTTTTTTTAGGATTCTTGTGCATAAAGTACAATGTATTAAATAATGCAAGTATTCTGATATACCCATATGTAAAACAATAGACTTGTATATGACAAAATGCGATTGACTGCTAATCTATATAAATCCCGCTTGGCAGTTTTATAGACTTGTATTGTTTAGATCTCCGAGATTGCAATATGAAAAGCATACCGACAGACGAGTCCCCCCCCCCCCACACACACACAAATGAACATAGGATGAGATAATTAATCAAATGTGCCTACACTTTGATGTCAAAGCTCGTAGCAGGAACCTTGTAGACTGGACCCTACAAGAACCCATACTCACTTGGGAGGTTAATCCCTCCACTCCATTTCACATTTGCATGATGATCTCCTCGTTTCCTATCGACATGAGTTTCGTTATAACTGTTATCTACATTCCTGAATATTATGCTCGTGATAAATCTTCTTTGTTCTTGTTCAATATGAATCCCTCGACTCTAGTTATGCAGTTTCATACTATATTATGATGATCGCCTGGGAATATCATATGAGTTTATATTGGCGTCTTTTGTTATAAATCATAGTCTTTTCTTAATAATATTTCTTCCACAGATTATTGATGTTGGAATGAATCGGGATGGCTACCATTACGTCTTGGGAACATTGGTATGTACGAGTATAGTATGAGTCATATATAAGAATTGAACTTAACATTTTACAGCTTTAAAATTGATCATATACTTTAAGAGTGGCCGTAGCGAAGCTAAGTATGTTCATGCATTGTGTAAAGAATTTTCAAGTTTCGCGACTTCATGAATCCTATAAAATATGAAATTCAATGCTTATAATTACAAATAGTTGTTAAAAAAACAAAATACAAATAAATGTCAAGAAGTAAATAACAACTCTATATTTGAAACATTGTTTACAAATATTGTTACGACTCTATGGTCTAAGAAAAATGTAACAGAAAGAAAGTGAAACCAACAAATCAAGTAAAAAATCAACAAGCAATTTATTACTAGATAATTAAAATGAAAAATCAAAAAGTCACTTACAGTAATGTGTTTTGAAATCCTAATAATCCAATAAGAATGATTGTTCTAATCAAAAGTCCTAAATATAGAATGTTTCCGAATTCACGGCTGTGTCCTTGAATGTTATGATGTGCTAATGGTCTCCAAAGTCCTGATGTACTAGAAATCTTGATGTGCTGATGTCAAAATGAAGTATTCCAAAATCTCTGAATAAGTTCACATAAATTCCAAAATCATTAATTAAAAATCCAAAATCCAAAAGTTTATGAGAACTGTTATAATCCAATGAATATTTAAAATAATTCCTCTCTTAGAATTTGGAATGAATTTTCACAACTGTAATAACTCTTTACAAGACTGATGGTAATGTCAAAACTGAAAAATGTCCACCAAACATGGTATATATAAAGATTGGTCACATGACAGAATGTTCTAGAATGTGTGTCATCTTAATGGAATTTTACTTGTAAACAAAAATTCAACCTTGACCTTCAAATTGAGAAAACATATTGATCAAAACAACCTAATTCAAGGACACTAGTTAAACATGTTTTTCCTGATAAACATAAAGATTTAAGCAAATATTAAAGTGAAGAAACATTTATAATTTCCTAAAATATTTATGATATTATATAAACATCATACATAACAATATTGTCCAATCACACAAAGAAGGGTGTATGATGTAGTTCCTTTCTGGTGTCATGAACATATATATTATAGTTTTCTGCGTCATTGTGATGTGATTTTAACCAATCCAAATGTTTGTTACAAAGGCTTGGAAACAATTGAAATTATAAGAACATTTAAATTTCATTTCCTTAAACTGCCCTCTGGCATATCCAAAGTGTAAACATTTATACTTCGACTATGTAAAAAATAAATTTGCATCAAAACAATACACATTTTTAGGAAAATATGACACTTTTTGAAAAAAAAAAACATAGGAATTTAATAAGGAAGTTGAAGGTCGGTCAAAATTCTAATCATCTCCGATAACATTGACTAATGTCGGATTACGGAAGAGCTCGATGAAACAAAATATATTTGAGACCCTTTAGTTTATTTCAAAATGGTCCATTCATTGATGATTTAATAATTAGAATTCAAAATGGTCCATTCATTGATGATTTAATAATTAGAATTCAAAATGGTCCATTCATTGATGATTTAGTAATTAGAATTCAAAATGGTCCATTCATTGATGATTTAGTAATTAGAATTCAAAATGGTCCATTCATTGATGATTTAATAATTAGAATTCAAAATGGTCCATTCATTGATGATTTAATAATTAGAATACAAAATGGTCCATTCATTGATGATTTAGTAATTAGAATTCAAAATGGTCCATTCATTGATGATTTAGTAATTAGAATTCAAAATGGTCCATTTATTGATGATTTAGTAATATGAATTCAAAATGGCCCATTCATTGATGATTTAGTAATTAGAATTCAAAAGCAAGTCTAAAAGTGGATAATTTATTAAGTAGCTAAAATATGAATATGCACACTTGATGGCAGAAATATATGAATGAAACAGGATCTAAATAGTAACGTTTGGTATAAAAACTAACTTTTTCAAAAGTTCATCCGCTAGTATTTCAAGCAGCACGAGGAGTTGCAAAGTTTATTTAAACATACATACATATATACTGACACACAAAGCTAAGTACTTACACATGAATAAACCCAAAGTTTCCAGCTACTTACCTACTGATCCATTATCTACTCAGAAGAATCAGCAAAATGAATCCGATGTTAGTCTCAGTTAGCTAATACAGATCTCCACTCCTCCCCATTTTATACGTTCTACCCCTAGCTATTCGGCATTCGTCTTTCAAAGTGCTACAGTTGATTTATATAGGCAGAAAAGAATCGAAGTTCGGCTGGCATTTAGTAGCAAGAATCACACACGTTCGTTACCTCACTAGAGAAGAAATAGAGCTAGAATGATTGACATGCTATTTTCCATGACATCGCCTCCAAGATTTGTAGCGTTTTTTAACAGGCAATGCTGGACCTCAAAGATCTATGGAGTTCCTTTAGTCACGGAGGTGTAAATATCACCGGTTTTCAACTGATCAACCGACAGACCAACTACTATCGCACAGTGAAGATGAGAATGAATGAAGCTTTAGGTGCGTCGGAACACAAAGAGTTGTCAGTAAGCATACAAATATTTTTACTTCAATTAAATTAAATTCAGTTCTGTTCAGTTCAGTTCAGTTCAGTTCAGTTCAGTTCAGTTCAATTCAGTTCAATTCAATCCAATCCAATCCTATTTTATTCTATTCGATTCAATTCAATTTCAGTAAAGATTTTTCTTAAATTCATTTCGTACCATTTCAATTCAGGTTCATTGGGCCTGATTCCACCGAAAGTTAGATTCTGTCATTGGTTTCTACCCTCACCATTACTGGTCAATGTCTTTTTGAGCCCTTTCGTGTAAAATGTCCACTCTGTAGGACTTCACATTAAACACGCACATAAATTAACGACTTTATGAAATACATGTTTTCGGATTTAACTTGCAGGTATTCATTTATTAACAAATTCAATAAATGTAATAATATTGTAAGCCCTTTTTTACCCAGAATTTTGTGTGCTCATAATTTTTACCGCCAATAGTTGGAACTTAGGAAATTAAGTTTTATGAACACGACGAGAAAAATAACATGACTTAAATAGCGAAATAAATATCTTACGTATCTTATTTTTCATTGAAGAATTGCCAAAACAAATGTTCATTCCAGTGATTTAGTCAAAGATTCTGAAAATTCAGTATGTCAATTTTTGTCTCTGATAGAAAAAAATCACACGGCTCCGTTTGTTCCTTACATTTTCGGTATAAATCTTTGCATTAAGTTTCGAGTTCGCGGTATTTTGTAATGTTTGATCGTGAAAAAATACTGATAGGTCTGTCTGTCTATCTAGATGGATATCTTCGTTGCAATCTTTGCTTTTCTTATTTTGAGGAAACTTTAAAAGAGGAATACTAAAATAATGTGTTCGATAATTCTAGCCTGGAGATAGCTATTCATAAAACTGATACTTTTTAGATTGCTTTCAGTTTAGAAGCTAATATATATATATATATATATATATATATATATATATATATATATATATATATATATATATATATATATATTGTTACGACTCTATGGTCTAGAAAAATGTAACAGAAAGAAAGTGAAACCAACAAATCAAGTAAAAATCAACAAGCAATTTATTTCTAGATAATTAAGATGAAAAATCAAAAAGACACTTACAGTAATGTGCAATAAAATCCAAATAATCCAATAAGAATTAGTGTTCTAATCACAAGTCCTAAATATAGAATATTCCGAATTCACGGCTGTGTCCTTGAATGTTATGATGTGCCAATGGTCTTCAAAGTCCTGATGTACTAGTAGTCTTTAATGTGCTGATGTCAAAATGAAGTACTCCAAAATATCTCTGAATAAGTTCACATAAATTCCAAAATCATTAATTAAAAATGCAAAATCCAAAAGTCTATGAGCACTGCTATAATCCAATGAATATTTAAATAATTCCTCTCTTAGAATTTGGAATGACTTTCCACAACTGTAAAAGCTCTTTACAAGACTGATAGTAATGTCGAAACTGAAAAACTGTCCACTAAACACGGTATATATAAAGATTGGTCACATGACATAATGTTCTAGAATATGTGTCATCTTAATGGAATTTTACTTGTATGGACATGACTTTTTACACACAACTCTAAGAATTTTCCAGTTTTATCTGTAAACAAAATCAACCTTGACCTCAAATTGAGAAAACATTATGTTGATCAAAAACTATCCTTTAGTTCAAAACTGAAGTAAACAACCTAATTCAAGGACACTAGTTAAACATATTTTTCCTGATAACAACATTAAGATTTAAGCAAATATTAAACTCAAGAAACATTTATAATTTCCTAAAATATCTATAATATTATATAAACATCATACATAACACCTCCCCTTATAAAGAAAAAGAAAGATTTATGCAATAAAGCTTTCTTTTGAATATACATCTAATACTATAATGACCAAAATTACATAAGAAAATGTTTTATGCTACTGAACTTAATTACATCAAGCAATATAACATTTCTATGCACGTGAGAGTGCATCTGCAATCACATTGTCTTTTCCACTGATGTGTCTGATGTCAATGTTATATTCCTGCAATATTAAACTCCATCTCAACAATCTCCGATTTTTATCTTTCATTTTGTTGATGAAAGTAAGGGGATTGTGATCACTGTACACAATAATTGGAGAAGGAGCCGAGGTAACATACACTTCAAAATGCTGTAAAGCCAATATCAAAGCCAAACATTCCTTCTCAATTGTGGAATAATTTTTCTGGTGCTTGTTTAGTTTTTTAGAAAAATAACACACAGGGTGATCCACACCACTTTTGTCTTCCTGACTCAATACTCCACCAACCCCTACATCACTTGCATCAACAGATAATTTAAATGATTGGCTGAAATTTGGTGCAGAAAGAACCGGTGCATTCTTAAGCATGGCCTTTAACTTGTCAAAAGATTCCTGACACTTGTCAGACCAATGAAATTTGGTTTTCTTACTCAATAAACTTGTCAAAGGTTCAGCAATTTTGGAAATATTGGAACAAAATTTCCGATAATATCCAGCCATACCTAGAAATCGCATCAGTTGCTTTTTGCAAATTGGAACTTGAAATTCAGAGATAGCTTTGACCTTAGCTTCTATAGGTTTAACTTGACCTTGTCCCACAATATGTCCTAAAAATGTGACACAAGCATGGCAAAACTCACTTTTGCTCAAATTAATTGTCAGATTCGCATCGCTGAGTCGATCAAAGAATTTTCGAATGGTTTCCAAATGATCTTCCCAGGTGTTGTTGTAGATAATGACGTCATCGATATAAGCGTCACAATTATCAAGACCAGATGTTACCATGTTCATCAGACGTTGAAACGTTGCAGGCGAATTTTTCATTCCAAACGGCATGACTTTATATTGATAAAGTCCATCTGGAGTTACAAATGCTGAAATTTCTTTTGCCCTTTCCGTCAATGGAATTTGCCAGAATCCTTTTAAAAGGTCAAACTTGGTGACATATTTCGCATTTCCAATTTTATCAATGCAATCGTCCATTCTTGGGATTGGAAATGAATCTGTTTTGGTGACACTGTTGACTTTTCTATAGTCAGTACAATGCGGAATGTATTATCTGGCTTGGGAACAAGAATACATGGTGAACTCCAGTTACTTTTACTTGGTTCTATGAAATCATTCTCCAGTAGATACTGAATTTCTTTCTTCAAATAGTTCTGTTTGAGAGGATTCATCCTATAAGGATGCTGTTTCACAGGCGCAGAATCTACAATGTCAACGTCCTGATAAATTTTACTTGTTCGTGTCGGAACATCAGGAAACAAGTGCTACTAGTCATGTAATAGCTGTTTTAGTTCATTTCTTTCCTGTTGCTGTAGATGTGAAAGTTTCTGGTCTAGATTGTTCAATATTTCTGAATTCCGAAGATTGGTTATACCAGAGTCACTATAGTCTGATTGTATTCCATCGTTGATATCTTCACTGTGTGGGACAGGTACAACTAAATTAACTGAATAATTAGCTGGGCTATCTCAGTCAAAATATTTCTTGAACATATTTATATGACAAAGTAGTTTCTGCTTCCGTCTCCCAGGAGTGTTAATGATATAATTTAAGTCATTTACTTTCTTTTCAACGGTATAAGGACCAAAAAATTTAGCCTGAAGAGGATTTTGAGGTATGGGAAAGAGAGCCAGAACTTTGTCACCAGATTTAAAACTCCTTTCCTGTGTATTTCTGTCATACCTAAATTTCATTTTTGACTGGGTAGTGTGAAGATTAGTCTTGCTACTTCACAGGCCTTTGACAACTTGTATTTGAAATCAGAGACATAGTCTAGAAGATTATTCTTTGAATCTTCGTTTGAAAGAAGTTTCTCTTTCAATAATGTCAATGGTCCACGGACAGTATGACCAAAAACTAGTTCAAAGGGACTAAAACCCAACGACTCTTGAACTGATTCCCTAACAGCAAACAACAACAAATGAACACCCTCATCCCAATCCTTTTCTGTATCAAAGCAATATGATCGAATCATATTCTTCAAAGTTTGATGAAATCTTTCCAAAGCACCTTGACTTTCAGGGTGATAGGCAGAAGATTTAAACTGTTGGATGCCTAATTTATGCATAACTTGTTGGAAAATTCCAGACATAAAATTTGACCCTTGATCTGACTGGACAGATTTGGGAAGGCCAACAAGTGTAAAAAACTTCACCAAAGCTTTCACAATAGTTTTAGTTTTATATTTCTCAGAGGAATTGCCTCTGGAAATCTTGTAGATGCACACATGATGGTCAACAAGTATTGGTTGTCTGACTTGGTCTTAGGTAAAGGACCGACACAGTCTACCATTATTCTACTAAATGGTTCATCAAATGCAGGAATAGGTTGCAAATGAGCCTTAGGTATCTTCTGATTGGGTTTTCCTACCATTTGACAAGTGTGACAAGATCTGCAATATTTAGAAACATCACTTTTGAGTTTCGGCCAATAAAAATGATTCAAGATCTTGTGATAAGTCTTACGGACTCCTAAATGACCAGCCAAAGGAGTTTCATGGGCTAGATTAAGAGTTTCCTGTCGATATGACTTAGGAACAAAAATTTGATAGCTCACTGACCACTCGTCACCAGCGGGTACCTCAGGTGGTCTCCATTTCCTCATAAGGACCCCATTTTTCGCAATGTAACACACTGCAACTTGTGTGGCTTCAGTTTCACTAATAGCCCTCTGAAACAAACAAGATATTTCGGGATCTTGCTCCTGTTCAACGACAAGGGATTGCCGTTTGTCACCCTGATTAGAACAACGAGAATTAGTTGCCAAAAGAGGATCACTGTGATCAATACCGTTTGATTGATCAATACCTGAGGAAAAAGTGACCTCATCAAAAGACTGACCAATACATGTGTCAGCTAAAGGAAAATATCCTGATCAACATCACTCTCAAGAGCTCTTTTTGCCATAGCTCTAGTAACTGCACAAGCAGGGTACAAATCAGGGATTTCGATTTGGACAGGATCATCTTTCTGATCCAAACAAGGCTTGTCAGTTACAAGTGGATTAACCACAACCTTATCTCCAGCTAGGTCATTGCCTAGTAATAAATGAACACCCTCTATGGGTAAAGAAGTCACTGCCCCAACAGTCACAGGTCCGGAAACTAAGTCTGATGCCAAATTGACACAATAAAGAGGAACATTTACAAAGCCGCACTCTACTCCCTGAACAAGAACACTTTCACTAGAGGAAGACTCCTCAGACAAAGGCAAAGTACCTGATAATAAAAGACTGTGAGAAGCTTCTGTGTCCCTTAATATTTTAATAGGGATAGGCTTTGCAGAATCACCAATAAGTGATATAGAACCTTCTGACATGAATGGTTCATAAGCCTCCAAAATAGAATCAGACTGGGGTTTGTTTGACCCAACAAATGTATTGCTTTCAATACAAGACCGTGACCTTGACCTCGTAGAAATAAGAGCATTCGGAAAAGCTCTGTCTTTGCTCTGCTGCTTATTTTTCAACTTGAAGCAATCAGAAATAACGTGCCCGTTCGTTTTACAATAAGTGCATGTAGGAAGAGATAAGGATTTCTGATCAGTCTTATCAGATGTTTGATTCCTAACAGTTGTGCTGTTGTGAAATTTGGAAGTACTCGTATGAGATTGAAATGGTTTTTTTACCAGAAAACTGCTGAGAGGACGACTTATTGCCAAATGAAATTTTGTGAGTCAAGGAATAATCATCAGCCATATGAGCAGCATTTTCCAAAGTTTCCACATTCTGCTCGTCAAGATAGGTCTTAAGATCACTATGGATGCACCTCTTGAACTCTTCAATTAATACGAGCTGTCTGAGGTTATCATAATCTTGATCAACTTTCCTGGCTGAGCACCGCCTATCAAATAGTTGTTCTTTTTCCCTTGCAAATTCGACATGAGTTTGTCCAGTTTCTTTTCTACAATTCCTAAACCTTTGTCGATATGCCTCTGGTACCAACTCATAAGCTTTCAAGATGTACTCCTTAACCACATCAAAATCAGTGCTTTGTTGTACTGACAGTGAAGTGTAGACTTCACGAGCTTTGCCAATAAGTACACTTTGTAATAACAAAGTCCAATGCTCTCTGGGTCATTTCAAGTTTTCAGCAATTTTCTCGAAATGAAGAAAGTATTTATCTACTTCTTTTTCCTGAAAAGGGGGTACTAATCTAATATATCTAGTAACATCAAAACCTGAACTTGTGTTTAAAGGAGTGGAGTGTGCTCTGTTTGCCAGTTCTAATTCTCTTAATTTAAATTGCATTTCCCTTTCTTCTCTTTCTCTCTCTCTGCATCTCCCTCTCCTATCTTTCTCTCTCTCCATCTGCCTCTCCTCTTTCTGCATCTGTATCTGCCTCTCTTCTTTCTCTCTCTCTCTATCTGCATCTGCCTCTCTTCTTTCTCTCTCTCTGAATCTGAAGCTTTGCCAATTCTAAATCCATCTGGTTCTTTAACTCTAATTCCCTTAATTTCTTGTCAGCACCAGATACAGGCTTTCTCTTCAAATTTAAAGCACTATTATCCAAAATTTCCTTTCCTACTAAATATTGAATTAAAATAATCTTTATCTCCTGTTTTTTCAATGATGATTTCGCCTCAGACAGACTGTATTTTCTGGCAAGCTCGAGCAACTCATCCTTTCTTATACACTCTAACCCCTCCTGGGTAGATTTTGAAATGATATTCTGAACATTAGATGCCATTGTGAATGCTTGTTGGTTTCACACAAACAAATTTCTCTATTTAAAATCTTTGCCAAAGACAAAAAAAATATTCAGAGACAAAATCAATATGAATTTCAAAGATAACTTTAATATCTGTAATATGCTTTAAAGAAATTCTATCCCGGAACGGCCCCCACTTTCTGTTACGACTCTATGGTCTAGAAAAATGTAACAGAAAGAAAGTGAAACCAACAAATCAAGTAAAAATCAACAAGCAATTTATTTCTAGATAATTAAGATGAAAAATCAAAAAGACACTTACAGTAATGTGCAATAAAATCCAAATAATCCAATAAGAATTAGTGTTCTAATCACAAGTCCTAAATATAGAATATTCCGAATTCACGGCTGTGTCCTTGAATGTTATGATGTGCCAATGGTCTTCAAAGTCCTGATGTACTAGTAGTCTTTAATGTGCTGATGTCAAAATGAAGTACTCCAAAATATCTCTGAATAAGTTCACATAAATTCCAAAATCATTAATTAAAAATGCAAAATCCAAAAGTCTATGAGCACTGCTATAATCCAATAAATATTTAAATAATTCCTCTCTTAGAATTTGGAATGACTTTCCACAACTGTAAAAGCTCTTTACAAGACTGATAGTAATGTCGAAACTGAAAAACTGTCCACTAAACATGGTATATATAAAGATTGGTCACATGACATAATGTTCTAGAATATGTGTCATCTTAATGGAATTTTACTTGTATATATATATATATATATATATATATATATATATATATATATATATATATTGGTCAAAATTTCTAACCGGTCACTGAAGGTCGGATGTCAGCTAGTTTTATGTCACCTCTTTCATACCTTGTGCACCTGGTTTGTTATTTTATCCGAGGACACAGTGATTTAATACTCCGTACATGTGCAGATTGCCACCTTTGTCAACATCTGTATGATAATGCGAACATCAATCGCATTTTTGTTACAAGGTGGAATATGTGGAGAGTATTTTCCAGATTTATTGTATTAAACAAACATCAAACGACATATTTGCATATTTTACGCGTGCACACATCGTTCAGAAGAAGCAATTCCATCTGGAGCCGTTGCCATTTAAGCGAGATTTGATGTAAACATGTAATTTAGAACATATTCAACTTTACAAATGTCGCCCTTTTGTCGCGGTTGGTATTATAAAAGACCTAGATCCTGGGCCACCCACCTAATAATCCTTTTTCCCCCAAAACCCTAGGCTACCCTTTTAATGTACTCAGACTTTAAAACAAAAATCATAGGCCACCCACCTGCCTTTCTTAATGCTTTTCAAACACAAATATTCTACCCACCACATGATTAAAATAATTTCTTTTTCACAAAACCCTAGGCCAACCACCCTGCTATCCGCCACAATTTAACACACAAAAAAAATGAGAAAATTTTGTTACTAGGCCACCAACACTCAAAACCCACCCTCCGATCCAAACATTTTGTCTACAAAAAAAACACTAGACCACTAACACTCAATTCTTGTACAAAAATCCTATCCGTCAATGTTTTTTTACAAAAGCTCTAGACAGCACACACTCAAATTTTCAGAAGAACACTAGAGCACAACCTCTCAAGTTTTTTTCTTCCTCAATAGTCACCATAATCTATTATTCAAAATTATATTTTATTTTGTAGCCAATCCAAGAGTCCTCGGTGCAGATTATCTAATGCTTGTTTTTTCACGCCAATCATCCACATCCTCCAGTAACCTAGACCAAACAAAGCCAGTAATTACATAACACATTATCTACAAGACGGTCCAAAAAAAGAAACAAGACCAAACATTTGAAAAACGGGCACATATATTTAGCACAAGACACATATAGCAAAACACTTATATAAAAATAATGGACTTCAGGAAATATATATTGTTAGAATTATTCAATACAATGTTAATATTAATCACGACGGCAGAACTCTTAACAGGTACGTACGGTACTTTCATACAGGTATGTTATGCACTAAGTTGTAGTATGACCTTGAGCGACTGATAAGCCATTATACCGTTTATGTATGATAGTCTAGATTTGTAACTGAAATACTGAACTTATATAAAATTAATGATTAATAACAGAGAAAATACCAACTTACCACAAATGAAGTGAGTAGAATAAATAGTAGGTCAGGACGTAATGTCAGTACAATAAAACAGGACGTTAGGTCTCTTCATCGGGACTTTTAATTAGGACCCTTTATCAGACAAAATTACCACGAATAACTATATAAAATTCACAATATGTAAATAGGACGTAGCATCAGAACGTTAGTGTTATAAAATTACTATAAATAGGACATCGGGACTCTTAAACAGGCTTCAACGCCAGGCGTGTTGGCCTACTCGCCTAATGTTAATTATATTTTTAAAGGACACTTGCAGATGTTTCTGGTGGTGTAAAGGTAACACTGGCGGTTTCTGAGACACAAAAAGCCGATATCAGTGTGTTCACCGACATAAATGTTTCCTTATTAATTGAGCTCACCTGCTCACTCTCATTGGTCCATTGCAAGTATGATACCAAACTGGTGTCAATCGTATGAGTTGAAATTGATTCAAATTACAAGTGATGCGATCTTCCGGTGCACGATAATACTCAGGGGGTAATTCGCAAATCACTGTTGTTTGACAAAATTCCGGAGATTCTAGCCTGGCGAAAAACCTAGGATTTTCAATGGGGGTTATGTCAAGTGTGTAATTGAACCAATCGATATTACATTCCGGCAAATTTGACGTAAGAAAATAAAACGGAGTTAGTTGTCCTCGGGGATTGACAGACCAGAGTGAAAAAACTATTTAAAATTTTAAAAATACGACAATGGATATGGACACATCTCGACAGTGGTAGATGTCTTCTCGACATACGCCTGGTCTAAGAAAGTAAAAACAAAAAGGGAGACGACATACACAACGCTTTTAGATAAATATTTTATGAGCAAAACCCGGAGAAAATACAGTTCGATGAAAGGTTAAGGAACTACTGGAAAAAAAGACAATATTGAATACTTTTCAACTTACTCAGCCAAATCGAACTCTTCAAACTAGAATGTGAAAGTATTTAACTGAAAAAGAAACCAGCAATATTACCTAGTCTTATTGCTGGATACAACAGGTCATATCACAGATCAATGGATATGTAGCAATTTAAAACCAGTGACCCTATAGACAGGTTTAAAATATGGATTAACCATCTGGGTATCTAACAACTGAAACATAGGTGAAAAAGTAATAATTTTCAAATATAAATCTATTTTACTACAGGTTATCTACCTAATTCCACCAAAGAGATATTCAGACTTATAATTTTAGTAGACCCTGTAGTACAGTAATTGGAAGACTTAAAGGGAGAGAATATTGATGGAACATTTTACAAAGAGGAGTTATATGTATTCTACCAACAAGATGACGTGTTCAAGGTTGAGAAAATTTTGAAAACTATAAAAGGAATGGCTAAAGATATCTGCTGGTAAAATGGAAAGTATATGATGAATATTTTAATATTTGGGAGCCAGAAGAATATATAGTGTTACTGACAAAGAGTCCTGGTTATTAGTCATGCTTAAGGGTCTTGACGTCCTAAAATAACATCGTAATATTTATATGAATAAATTTATATTATATAAATGGAACCAATTGAATTTTTCAGTGTAGTGAAAGTAAGTCTATTGATTAAACGAAACATTGAAATACACACTCACAAAAGATGTAAAAAATAAAAAAATTAAATAAAAAACCACCCAAATATAATGATGTCTAACTGATATTATAGTAGAGGAAATTATGAAATCAGAGAATACAACCAGTAAATAATTGTTTGTTAATGTGGAATGTTCAATCATAAAAGAGATGTAGATTTCAAACTATTTTTAACACTGAAAATAGTACTATAAAAAGATGAATAATTTTACAATGAAATGTTACTTGAAGAAAATAGTACCATAGTAAATGTTTAAAAAATCTGCCTGATACAAAAATACCAAAGTCTGAAACAAGAAATTTACAGCCTCAATTAATTCATCTTCCAGCTAAAAGAGAAACAACACGAATTATTAATCAAAGAAAAAATCTAATTATCGCCATAAAGCTACAAGACTAATTTAATAGGCGTTTAAATGAATATAGATTTGAAGCCGCAGAAGAAACAAATCAGGATTTGTTTGATAGCTTTGAAGAAGTTGAACCATACTTAAGGAAAATAATAAAAAGAATAACTAGACATGTGCGTTCAGCAAAAGTCCAGATTAGATTATTTTATTGATTAGACTAGCAGTGAGAGAGCTTAAGCTATTACGTTATGTAGATTGGTATCACAGAACATCGCCTATAAACATAATGAACAAAATTGAAATAAAAAGAATTGAAAATATATATGATATTTTATCTACAAAACTTAATCAGGAAATATATATTAATTTAACTTGGTTTTCTTTTTGTAAAGTTAAATTATTGCACTTTAAATATTGATAGATTAAGACCAATAGGAGGAAATTCATACATAGATGTACCAGATTGCATAAAAAAATAAAAAGTTACCCTTAATGTACGAAATAGTGACAATAAATGTTTTTGTATGCAATATAATCTATTGTAAATCCACTTGAGAGGCCATCGGTATAGGCCACAAAAGTATAACCTTAACAAATATAAAAATTGGTTTAATAAATTTTGAATAGATTTACAAGATATAAAAAATTTAAATTGAATTTAATATTTCTGTTAATGTCTGTAAACCCGTAGACATAAGACCGGTTAGAATAACACAATGAGAAATAGAAAGCCATGTAGACTTGTTAATCATATTTGATGGACACAATTATTAATATTGTGGAATAACGGATTTATCACAACTGGTTTCATCTCAAGTGAACAATGGCGAAAGAAAAAATACTTCTGCAAAAAGTGTCTGAATTATTTTTTAGTCTGAATTAAAATTATTTAAACATAAAGATTATGCAATCAAATAGCTTACACAATATGCAGAATGCCAGAAAAGACTTATGTCGTTAAATGTGTAAACTACCAACACATACTAAAGGTTGATTTTGTTCTATATTGTGATCTTGAAAGTCTATTTGAACTAAAATAGTAAATGTAAAAAAAAACAAAAAAAAACCCACTAATACACCCCGGGCAATAAAAACATCAAAACACACACCAGCATAATTTTGCCTTTACCTTAGATCCATTCACAAGGAATATGAACCTTTATTATATATTTCATATTGAGATATTGAAATATATAAGTGTGTGAAAAATGATATCACCACAGTGGCGATACCACATTTATCGCCACAATGGCGATATTACTTTTGAAACTGCTTTATTTTTCTATTTAGGAAGCATATCTGCCCCTATGTACTCTATTCAGACCTATATTTCCATATTTAGAAATATTTAATTTTTTCTTCTTCTTTCCTTCTCTCTCCCACCCTACATCTCTCTCTCCCAATCATGATGAATATATCTTAAAATGTGTCAAGACTGTTGACCCTCTAGTATACATTTATGTAATCAATGAAAAGGCACCATCAAGAATGCCTAAAAAGGAACCCCAAACAACAAAAAGCAGGCTTCAAGTATTAACTTTTTTTATAATAATGTTTCCACATGAATTATGCGAATTATCAGTGACTGAACATACATGACCTGTTCCTCTTCGATATTCTGTCACACATACAGTATCGTATGCCTGTTACACTCAACGACCAACCATACACATGTTAAAAAAAAACTCTTGATTGCAAACCGAAATTCGGGTGCAGTGTCTGATATCCAAATAGACTGCCAGCACACAAATTCACGCGTGAATGCAGAAATAAACAAAAATAGAAACCAAAATTCTTACAAAGCAAACTCACAATCATTAAAATCTGTTACGCTCTGAAGACTGTTGGACCGTTCTGTTATGTTTCTACAGTATATACAGTATTCCAGCAATGTCCACTATCAATCCGCGCAAGAAATATGTTAACAAAAATAAAAATCTCTTCATTTTAGTATGAAAACATTCATTAATTTGACAAAATACACAGTTTTAAGCATTATACGTACAATCTAAATTTGTAAAAGGTCGCTGTCCTAAAATTATTGTAAATTTTCCGAACTTCTTTTTATCAATGTAGTAATGCAGATGTTAATCGTTTTGACACAGACTGGAGAAACAAATCCATGCAAATCGAAAGTTGTTGCCTTAAAAAACATATAATAAAAAGACAATCTACGTGTTCTGGGTAGATATAGGGAAATATTTCACTCTTGAAGTGGCAACATTTTGTATTGTCACGAGTGGCGAAACAATTTTTCCACTTCACTGATGATATATTTCTTTATATCTACTCAAAAAACCTAGATATTCTCTCCCGAGTTTACAGAGAGGTAGAGAACATAATTAAAGTTGACAAATATTTGCAATCAGTTTCTGAAATGACGTTAACTAATAACGATAAAAAGAATTATAATCCACAAAGATATGTCATATTTGCAAAAAGGAAATTATTAAAGACAGCAAAACTTACTTGCGTAAGACCAAAGACAACAGAGACGAAGTTGCAAACACCAAAACCAACCACAAAGTAAGAGATCATGATAACTGGAAAATACAGAGTTCCAACACACCCAGAGTGTAATTTAAATAATAAATATCCAAAATATATTTCACTCTTTATTCATAATTTGTCTGGATACGATTCTCATATGATTATCAAGACCTTAGTAACAGCGATCCAGATCAAGAAGTGTCCATAATACCAAATAATGATGAATCTATGTCGATAGACTTGTAAAAGAGGATGAAAGCCCCAACGTATTTTTGTAAAAAAAAAATAATTTTATTTAGATAGTTATCTGTTTATGGGTCAATTATTAGAACAACTTGCTAAAAATCTAAATGATGATAAAATTACAGAAACAATAAAACATATGGAGAAATGGAGCCATCATTTTAAGCAAATATGTCTATCCCTACGAATACATGGATTCCTTTAAAAGGTTTGATGAAGCTAAATTACCGAGAATAGAACAATTTTATTAAAACCTCAGTGAATCAGCAATTAACGAAGCGGATTGCCTGTATGAAAAAGATTTTATAAATTATTTTAAATTTAATTCACTTGATGATCTTCATGATTACTATGTAAAGAAAGATACTTATATTATTGATTCTCAAATTAGACGTAGAATACAGTATGATACCGAATAGATATGCTGAAGTATTATGTTTTTTTTGGAAAGCGGAGCTAACAAAACACGTGAAAAAAGCGAAGCGGAGCAACGAAAGCAAGTCCTCGTGAAGAGTTTAAACGTTATGAATGATGGAGATTAACATACATTAAGTTCAGGTCATTAATCATGTACCTAAATTACAACAATTTGTGTGGCAGGGCCATGTGCCAATCGATGCCTGTTAATAATTTAAATGAGCAACTAAGCAAGAAATAAAAGTAATCGAAGAAACTTTAAATTCTTGGAGTGATAAATATTTATTTGGTGGAATTGTAGAAGTAGATTTAAAAGTACCAGCGTATTTGTACAACTGTTTCAAAGATTATCCTTTAGCACCAGAAAAACTACTTCCTGATGAGGCTGATTTATTCCCATTTCAGAAGAAAATTGACAGAAGATTAAAAAAATACAAGAATTTTGTGGTCTTTGAAGTAAGATATATTGCTTTTAGAACACATATAGGCGAAGAGATAGTACGCAAGGGTATAAAAAATCTGTAATAAAAAAGAATTACAAATTAGACATGTACAAAGCTTGTTTATTGAACAAAACTATAAATCATCAACGAGATGAATTTAAATAGACCCTACCATCACGAGATATACAATATTACGATTAATAAGGTTGCTCGTTCACCAGATGATAATAAAGGTTTTTTTATTATTACTTTGTGTTATGGTTATTATATTATGTAACAAAATGGATATTCTAGTCTCATTAAAATGTAGTTTCTTTTCATTTTTCAACTATTTCATCTTCCGTGACCAAAGGTACACATTTTCCATAGACTATTTATCTTTAGTATAAAAGACTTCTACAAAATTATCCTAACATTTTCACGAAGATCTTTTATGACAGCATTGTACTTTTGCACTATCACCCAAACAGATATTCCATAATGTCTGCCACTAAATGTTAACTTTTTTAAGTTGGTAGCTTTGTTTATTATATCATCTAAATTCGAATAATCGTCTATCAGAAACAAAGTGTCGCAAAATTAAAATGTAAAATAAAATTGTTTTAGTTGTAAGTCTTTTATACATAAGTGTTGGACAGATAATTACAATAAAGTAAAAAAAAATAATTTATATACTGTTTCGACCAAATCTAATGTAAACTTTTTCTTTCTACAATTTGCAATAGCACATATATTAATATTACTAGGTTCTTCTGAGTACATTTATTTATTGACTGTGTTGAGAAACAAAATAAATATGCAGTTTTTTCTGTTTATCTGCGTGTATATTTCTTGTCGAACATTAGCTAAGGTATGTCCTGTTCTACGCAGTCTATTATCATCTGTGCTTCCTCAAAATCAAGGCATAAACAATGGTGATCGGTATAAAATTATTAACACTAATATTGCTAATTTCCGTGCTTTTGTTCCACATTAATAAAATATTGTGATGCTTCTGTAAAATGTTGATTCATTTTATACCCTTGTGAAAAAAAAGTTATTTGGCAATCCTTCCACGACAGTCATAATGTTTCTATTGCTGAATTGAAATACTTGTCAGGATCAGTTTCTCTGTCCTTTTTTTACACAGCATCAAGACTCTTTATGAACACATTCTTGGCGAATCAAGTATGACATTTGTTAAGGTCGTATTAGCGCTTACATCAACAATTCTCTCTCTTGTCATATAATTACAAAAGAAAGCAATTCCATTCCTATACTTTTCGTAGACAAAATTAGCCATTAGATCCGAAGTAATTGTATCATATTGAAGATATCTTATAATCTTGGCTTGCACCTTCTATCACTTCGGATGCTGTTTTTTGTGTAATTGTAAATCTTGAATCTTGAGGAAGAACGGATGCAACAGACAATGGACTTTTGGTATCTGGAAATCGATTGGTATTCTAAAAAAATGTCTGCATACAATAAACTAAACAGCTTATGTACCAATTGTTTTGTGCATTAGCCGCTCCTGATTATAACTTTTTTAGGTTTTCATTCATTATACCTTGCTCTATTTTGTTCGTTATCACCGATACTGGTAGCCATAAATCTATAAACACCTTGAAAATGTTGTAACCATTCAGCTTAAAAATACCATTACTACTATAAGAAACGAATATGTCTCTAATAAGCATTGTTCCCAAGTTGTTAAAAACTGTATTATTATAATCACGTTTAACTTAACATCACACGGTATGACAAAACTACCAGGTACAATTGAAACATTAGGCCCCAACCTAGGTATTGCAACTTGTAAATGTTGTACAGATTTTATACTAATTAAAGTGTGTAGAATTCTTTGATGTGCTGGATTAAGATATTTAACACCCTGTGGTGATTTTCTTGATA
The DNA here is from genome assembly GCA_029931535.1 of Margaritifera margaritifera. Lineage (NCBI taxonomy): Eukaryota > Metazoa > Mollusca > Bivalvia > Unionida > Margaritiferidae > Margaritifera > Margaritifera margaritifera. The sequence goes on along the minus strand of JAQPZY010001630.1, from coordinate 4,396,821 downwards.
TATATTTTCTGTATGTTACCATCTTTGTATGCTATTGCTATTTATCTAGCTAACTGTTAGAACTTGTTAGAGAACTTAAGAACTTGTTCACTTCTTTCACGCTTCTCTCATGTAAGTAGGCTTTGCCCTTTGTGCTCTCAAAGGTATTTGTAGCTAAATTTTAAATAAATGTATAACCCACATAAACACTAGCACCTATTACAATTGCACTACATCAATACTCATAAGTGATCTGTTTATCAGAAGGCTGGTAAAATCATTAGGATTAGGTTGTCTAGGCTATCTAAAACAGCATCAGGATGGGTAGAAGAATAAAGAGAAAAGCCTCATCTACATTATTTAAATACTGAGTAACAAAAACGTGTTCGCCTAATCTTTCATTTAAGTAATCGAGTGACTTTCTTTGTTTTTACTGAACTCGTTAGTTGTTTTCTGCATTTTTTCTACATTTTTATCATGTCTTACTCTTTCACCATTTGCACCATTTGGATTAAATAATTGAAACATAAAATTACTTCCCGAGAATGCAAATGTATTAGCAATAGCTCGTCCAGAAATAATTGTTGCTGTTGCCATCTTAGGCTATTGAATGGAAATTCATTTTGATTGTGTCTCCAACATTAAAATTTAAGTTTGAAAAATTATGATTAGTATTTTCAACTCTTTTAATTGAAAAAACGTTTTTATTTTGCTCTCGTATAAGTAATACGCTTCTGGTTGTTTTATTTTTCGAAATGATGAAATAAATAACTAATCCATCATAATCTGCTATATCTTTATTCTTATTTACTACATAGGCAACACTTTTATTATTTACCAATAAAGCAAAATAAAATTTAAATCATCTCATGCTTGAATTTTCAAGTTTATACACATTTTGATTATAACATGATTTGTTTATTTGAAAAACACAATAATGAATTAAACCAATATAGTTAAAATCGTATTCAGCAAAATGTGATGGAACATAGCCAAATCTAGAAGTAGTATTTACAATTTGTGGTGTTATCTGAGCATTAAATATATCCCACAAAACGTATAATTTTAATCGAGCGTCATTTTCATGTCTAAACTTAATGTATGCCTTTGTTGCAACAGAAATAGTAGATTCATATGTACTAAGAAAATAGAAAAGGAATATACTTTCAGGTAGTTCATTATTGAATTTATGTAACCTTTTATTATAATCATTCAACCTGTGTTGAATCTTATAAAAAGTAGTATTATTCGCAGTTCTCTTTATTCCCATTTCTGTGTTTAATTCAGTTTTGAATGTCTCTATATCTCCTTCTGTTTCTGATTAAACTATATCAAATATCATGCTAAAGTTTTTTGTCTAGTTCTGTTCTAATCCCATCTTTAATATCACTTGTTTCTGTGTTTAACTTTATATCATTAAAATATTTTCTTGATCGTTGTAATCTTTTGTCTAATTCGTCAATACTTCCTTGTGCAACACCAATATTATTAACAGGTTCTCAATCTGTACATACATTGCTATATGTTGGAAAAGTTTCCATTCCAGAAGATAGTTCATATTTTAGAGTCACTAAATCCTGGTCTTTTAGAGCTTTATACATAAATGGTAGGTCGTTTTCATAAATCTAATCATGCTTTGTTATACACTGATTCACATTTAATATGTCTCTGTTTTCTTCTATCTTTCTTGTTATTTTTGCAAATTAAACAAAGTATTAGTAATAGCAGTTACCTTTAAAATCATCATCTTCTTTAATTGATCTAACTCTGATTGTCCAGCACTGTAGCCTTCTAGTGATTTCTTTAATGTCTCCATGTCAGCCTCTAATGCGTCTAAATCAGAGTTTATCCATTATTCAATTAGTTGTAAGTATTGCTGAATATCACCTTGTACATAAACTTTGCCGTCTGGTCTTTCTTTTTTTTTTTTTTTTTCCTCTCTCATAGTTTGCAATGCTTGTATAGCATTACACAGGGTACTAAGCTCTGCTTAAACATATCACTTGCATCTAAAATCCTTTTCTTGTTTTCATCAATCTGTTTTTGTAAGTCTTCAATTTTAATAGCTCTTTCTGATATATTCTGGTTCACAACTGTTAATATATAATTAAATTGCTCTCTCCATGGTTTATATCTTTCCAATTATTATTCTACAAAGTCCTATGTATTTGAGTATCAATACATTCTAGTACAAATTGACAAGTAACTGCATCAGATTTTTCCATCTGATCTGTTACATTTTGTAATACGGTTGTTGTACAAGTTTAAGTTATTGTTTATTAACTGGCCTATTGTAGGATCTTTTTCTCTTTATCAGAGGATTTTAAAAACAAATAAGCAGGACCTCTTAAAGATATTTATGTCATTTATTTAACACAAATTTACAATTTGGTGACTGCATCAGTTATCATACCCTGAAAATCTACTACTTTTCCTTTTTCATCGTTAATACTGATATTTAATCTGTTTATATAGTACTTCTTAGAAATTGTTTATATGGAGTATTAACATTATAGAAATATTTTTAATAGGTAGTGTCTCTAAAAACTTTAATAAGGCGTCGAAGTCTCCGCGTAACTGCCGTTGTAGTAATTCTTTGCGTTGTTTAGTTGATCAATAACAATATAAACATTTTTATGCTTCATAAATCAACAAAATGTATCTGATCCAGTAGATGACTGTATAGATCTCTGACTATTAAATCATCACAATTTAGCATTATAGTTGGTTATGTCGACTGTGTAATTATTGCTCGGAGTTACTAAAACGTTAAATATCTATCCTTTCTTCATTATCGTCGATCGAAGTCATTCTCTCTTTGACTTTATTTATGTACATTTCTTAATTGTAGAAATCATTAGATATTGACATGGTCTAGGTTTCATTCTTGTCGTTAATTGAATAGAATATTTTTTTATTATTGGAAATATTGAAATAACTAACTACAAAATCTATTCTCTGCAACGGAATCTATAATTTACCATCTCTGTCGTCAAGTCAACTAGATGACTGAAAAATATATTTCTTTTTCAGCTTGTCCTTGCGCTGTAATGTTGGCATTCATTTAAGTAACATAAATTAAAACAGTTAAAATTTAAAATAACCAATAGATACAGATCTTTTTATTTACATTTTATCCTTCTTTCCTTCCTCTTAATTTTTCTCGTTAAATTGTTTAATATTTTACCTTTCCGTGTTAGCAACCTTTATCCTATTTGCATTTTTGATCTCTTTGTATCTGTTGTACTCAGCAACTATCATATGAAATTCCTCATGACTTATTTCATTATTGCTTTACTCATCATATCATCAATACTGTTCAACTTATTTATAGCAGAGGTCACAATCTCATCGTATTTTAAAACTTTACTGTATACTAGCTTTTCTCTGAAAGCTTTTGCAACAAACCCTAGTAAAGCTGCACCATATCTGGTAAATCCTGTAGCCTATTTCTGCAACTCCTAAACTATCAGCTGCTATACCCATCCCACCTGAAGCTGCTGCCATGCTAGCCTCTATCCAGTCAAAAACCGTATATGGTTTGTACTTTTTCTCACACTTCTGTTATGTTCTATCTCTTTAACTAAATTATTCCTAATTTCGTTTATTTCATTCAACCTAAAATAATTCCATTGTCAGTTGGTAATATTGAATACAAACGGTTGAGATGCACTAAACGATGGTGGTCTTGATAATTTCTCTTCCATTTAGATTTACGAAATAGACAACCTTTGTCTTAGTCTTTGCTCCGCTTTCGACTAACGTTAGTGTTTGTAAAACTATCTGATATATCATGCAAGTAGGTTTTGCCGTCAGTATTTGTATAAGATTTATCACGTAAGTAGGCTTTGTTTGATTGTTACTCTTTGCCTTGTTTTGGTTTGGTTTTTAACATCGAAAAATAATTAGACTTTGTCCATGTTACGTTGGTATCCTTAGGCACACTAGCGCTCACTTAATTACTATGTTTGTTTTGCTTGGTATCTCTCGTGCTATCAGATAATCAATCGTAAAATGATTTTCAAAAATTGGAATAACCAGTTTTCCTTTTTCTTTTATATTTATGTTATTTGGTGAATCTATTTTAATTTTAAAATTCCTCTTAAAATCATAATATGACACTATAAGAGTTGAATTTAATGTTACATGGTAAATAGTGTTAATTATATTGTTCGTTTCGCTTGCCATTTATTAATATAGATTTTATGATCTTTTATTTTTAGTCTTTGCTCCACTACACAATTTTTGGAAATGGATTTACTTTATAGGCTTCTTTAACTTGTTCTCTCTTTTTGAAGTGATATGTAAGTAGGCTTTGCCGTGTTATTAGATACAGTAGTTTTTATATCATTGTTAGTGGCTTGTGTTTTAAAATACATCAACAATCCTAAAACAACAATTATACAGCACCCTGTTAAGTAATACATTTGTTTGAATTAGTCTTAGTCTTTTCTTTTGTTATGTAAGCAGCTTTGCAGGTCTTAGTCTTTGATACGATTCTTGCTGTTCTAACTTACTTTACTGCTTTTGCTTTTTTAATTCTTGTGAATGTTTTCCAATGTGTTTTCCATGTTCAACTCTACGTGGATTTTTCATCTTTTGCGAAGTTACCTTCTCTGGTGATTTATAAACTTGAGACTTGTTTTCTAGAACATCTTCGCTTCCCTCTCTGCTCACGCTTCTCTCGTATAAGTAGGCTTCACTAACCTTAGAATTTTCTTCAGTTTTTACTTTCGTTACCTTCCATTTATTTTACAACAAAATTAGTTTTCTTAATATCTATTAATGTAAGTAGGTATTGCCGTTTATATTTCAAGTCATGTTTCAACTAACAGTTGTATCAACTTAAAAATGTCTTAAATTAATGTTGAAAAGTAAGTACTGTTTTGGTAGTACAACATTTATTTAAATAATTAGCACCGTATGACATGGAGTTTTGAACAAGACACAAAAAGTGTTACAGTGTGATGAATTGAAAAAAGAGCATCATTCAATTGGATCTCATGTGTAACTATGCACAAATATACATTAGGTCAATCCCGATTGAGGTTGTTGGAGATTAGCAACAAATGTACACTAAAAATGCTATAGTGATCGTTTTTGTGCGGGGCTGTAGGCTTCCCTCTGTTTCCAATTCCCTTCTGTATATTTTAGACAAAAGTTATTTCCATGCATTTTCAGATAAGTACGTGGGAACTACGAGTTTTATAATGCATGTTGCAATTGTCATATTCTAAACTGGTTGTCTGTCATTTCCAAGAGACTTTGCACATGTCATTCTATTATCAGTCTTGACTTATTACAGGAGTGGTTATAGAGTCCTCCATGAACGGACTGTCAAGTCGTTTTATTACAACGTCAGAAATGGATCAATCCACTTTCATCTCAGTGTTGTTGTTTGTTTTTGTTTTTTTTTCTTACTCTGTACACACATATGGCAAAAGAGCTATAAAGGTATGCCGATTGCTTTTGTCTCTTTAAATAATCTGATATTAATAGTACAATATAAAAAAATCCGGAAAACATTAAGCGTATCACAAACATGACAATGTGAGTTATTAATATTACTCTCAGAGACCATATGTTTTTGTTTTTTTGCTTCTCCAAAACAAAACAAAAATTAAATGGTCTTTGAGAGTAATTTTATTTTGTGCACAAAGGAGATTCTCCTATCCGATAAATGGTTGCTCAGCGGTAAGCGCATATGTTGTGGAAAAACAGACGAAAAGGTGAAACATGTACGATTGGACTTATTCTGAAATACATTTTTACATCAAATATCACTTAAATTACATTTCAAAGTTTGATGATGAAAGTAATTTCTTTTTGAAAGATAGACGCTTGGCTAAAATATGGCGAAGATTGTGATAGTATAAGTATTTGACCATTTCATTCGACTGCAGATGCTACAAGAAAGTCGGAAATTCTGTATGAACCTGTCTTATTGAAGATTCTGACCGTATCCTTTACAATCATAATGTCTCCTATTGACTGTATCATTTACAATCATAATGTATACTATTGACTGTATCATTTACAATCATAATGTCTGCTATTGACTGTATCATTTACAATTATAATGTCTGCTATTGACTATCATTTACAATCATAATGTATACTATTGACTGTATCATTTACAATCATAATGTCTGCTATTGACTGTATCATTTACAATTATAATGTCTGCTATTGACTATCATTTACAATCATAATGTCTGCTATTGACTGTATCATTTACAATCATAATGTCTGCTATTGACTGTATCATTTACAATCATAATGTCTGCTATTGACTGTATCATAGGTATGACAAAATATAGTATCACAAAAATGTTCCGTGTTTTATCAACATACTTAAAAAACAAAACTAAAATGACTTGTGTGAGTAATTCTTCTATCAGTGTGCAAGAAAGAGATTCTGCATTCAGGTGGTACATGATTCAGTTAGGGGTAAGCGCCCATGTAGTATAAAAACCGAAAAAGGTGACATTTGTATAGTTGAATCAGTTTTGAAATACAAGTTTACACGAAACTGTCGCTTACATGCAAAAGATTAATAAAGAATTCATTCTGAAAGTTTCATGTTTTGGCTAAAATCTTTGTCAACAAAGGATGAAATGGTGTGCTGTTTATGACATTAAATCTAGAAAATACTCACCACATCTTCCACCTACTTTTAAAAAGAATGGATGACGTTGACGGTATCAGATGGACCGGACGTTGACTGAAATGTTAATATACGGATGTACTATGTGATTGAGCCACATTCCGATCCTACAGATAGTCTAACAACTGGACTACATTTTCGAGTCACGTGATTAATTGCTCATCAGATGATCTCGTGAACCCTGCTATGTGTTCCGACAGTTTACTCTTGCAGTCTTTTGTGCAGTGTCCCATTAGACAATAAAGAAGGAAAATGGGTAAATGATGTCACGTATTATCCTCCTCTAACCTAGGTGGGAGAACCCTGGTCCGTCCAGTGCACGCGTACTAACAGGCAAGCGAGTACCAAGTTATCGTGTGGTGTTCATATTTCAAACTTCTCGCAACCTGCTAATTTAGATCAAAGTATATTAATCACAAGTGGCTAATTTTGAATTTTGAACTCATATCGCTGATGATTTTTTTAATCTTTTGCGATGTTATTTTATTTAATATCTCAAGACATGCATTAACTCGTGACATGCCGACCTTCTAAAATCGGTGTAAAAATAGTGTTCGATGGAATTCTTCTTTTGTTGTTGTTGTTGTTGGTTTTTTTAAAAAAAATTTAATCTTTTTTTTTTTTTGCTGTGCTTATTATGTATTTTATTGACAGGGTTTTAATACTTTCGGTCATACTTGACTGGTTTATTAAGAAGCTGGTATAAGATACGCTGCAATGATATGATAAGATAATATCTAGCCAATAACATTTGTTTTAAAACAAATAATTGTAGCAAATATTTTATTTTTAGGGAGAACGTCAGAAATTTTTACCAGTATGCGGAGATACAATCTTTTCAGACCATTAGATACATATACTATAATTTGAAAGTATTTCGTAAAACATAATAATTTTGACGTATAAGACCTTAACCCAGACAGGAAACCCAATGTCTTGTGTAATTAACAAAAAAGAATTGCATAGCATAATGAAACCTGTATTAAACATTGTTTTTATGTTACATTCTTGCATGCCCATACAGCTTGTTAAATGTATGTAAGGACAGTCAGTTACTCTTCCCTGGAAAATGTTCTGGTAGACATACATATTGTAAAATAAGTACATGTTCTCTCATTGTAATATCTTTCACTGGTAGACTTACATATTGTGAAATAAGTACATGTTTCTCTCATAGTAATATCTTTCAATTGTAAATGACTTTGATTCAGAATATTAAAGTTCATGACAAACTCAACTATTTCAGTTCTGTTGTGATGTTTCACCTGACCAAACATTGCATGCCAACAAAGTCTAAATGTTTTTTTTTAAGTGGAGGTGAAATTTATATTAATAAAAGCCTCAAATACGGCAGCCAAAAAGTAAAAACAACAAGAAGAAAACAACGTGTATTTATATTGCAGTTATCTCGAACTATTCCACCGACCAAAATACGGCTGAGAAGACTTCAGAAATATATGAAATTTGCAATTACATCAACTTCTATTTACTTAATATGCTGGTAATGGAAAATTCATCAAAGATGTTACCACCGTTTTCATAAAAATAAAAATTTGAAACATTTTTACTGTTTTCTTTAGTGGCTAAGTATTTGTAATGTTGTGTTGATATTTGTTAGTATTTCGAAGTGAAGTAATATGACAAAGTTTCTGGTCAGTTCTCTCACAGACATCTGTTTCGAGATAAAAAAAGTAAAGTATTTGCCGATAACATTAACCATTTAATATTTTGATTAATCTTCTTTGCTTTCATACAGTTAGAAGTATGCCTCACAGTGGACGCCATTGCTATGCTCGCCAATGCATTGCGGAATATACCATTTGAAACGAGGCACGGAGAGTTCTACAACACAAACCACACAAAAGGAATAAATTGCAGCGCGGATCCTGTGATACCGTTTAATTATGGGCATCATGTTTTGGCGGCCTTAAAAAGGGTACGTTGAATATTTAATTAAAAACATTAAAAACCAGCGGTAAATAATCTCTGAATTAGACAATATCAATTGACATTTAATGCGTTGTATTATGTATTTTTTGTCTCTAGAATTTTCTTATACTTATTCAGTTCTTTACTGATTAGTTCTTTCAATTTTTTAATGTATGTTTTGATAATTATTCATTTATAATCATGCTTCGATCGTCCAAGGTAGTAAAAAAAAAGAGAAGCAAAGAAAAGATATAGTCGTGGAAAGCCATAAACATAGATTCGTATACAAGAAAAATAAGTTCCTGTTGCATGTTTTTTTATTTTTTTCTTTATTTATTTTCATTTAATGGACTTATCAATAGTTATAAAGAGATATAAAATAATTATTATCTAATTGCCGCCTCTTTAATGCAATAAAAACCTAACAATTCTCATCTAGGCAACAACCTTTTTAATAACAGGCGGACAAATTTCTACAAAAAAATTAACAATTCAATCTGGAGACTGAACAATTGAAACCTGCATATTCAATTATAACGATCAAATGAACATAAATGAAATCGTTCGAATGTTATAATCCTTGGTTTAAAGCAATTATTGCACGAAAAAAAAAAAACGTTACAGAATTTTTTTTAAAAACATGTGCATGCAAATGATTGATCGTTTTTGAACTAAAGTCCTAAAGATGAGAGAAAATGATTTTGGATTGCTGCATTAGGAGTGGTAAATTCAGCCTAGTTTTTCTTGTAAAAGCGAGAAAACGATTGCCTGGTAATTCACTTACGTTCCGTCATCAGAAACTTTCTGGTCATCTTTTATCATGATGAAAATGAAGGAACGCCATTTAATGGATTCGCATTTTGAATGGGATAATAGTGCATAATCAATATTGCCCAAAGGCCTGTTCACTGACATTGGTGAAAATGTTGAAAATATTGATAAAACATTAATTACGGAATCACAATATAATCTCTCCATCAAAAAGTATGCCAGTATATAAGAATACAACGTCTAGAGAGACATTGGCATTCTTCCGTACGCTGCATCTGCGAGCATTAACTATTGTGTATTCTACAACTGTCCAAATTAAATCAATTTTTGCATTACAAGTCGTTAAATTTATACAATTAATTTTGCATATCAGAAATTTTTAACTTCTTAGTACACCTGTATGAAAAGAAAGATAACACTGAATAAAGGAAATAAAAATTTAGTCTTATTTCTACAGTTTTAGTAAAACGAAAATAAAGAAAGTTATACCCTTCATATAAAGTTGTGATAAGAATGTGTTGAGTTGCAGCATACGAAATGGACACGAGAAAATTACTTGGACCCCAATTCTCTAAAAATAATGACGTTTGAAAGATTAGCTGTCGCAAACATGTATTTCCTTCTGCTTTCTGTAAAAAAAAACATATGCTAAAGAGGATAAATCATCTATAACACCATAAAGAGCGACAAATCATAACGCCAAAATGAACACGAAGCACATTGGCTAAGATTTTTTTAAAGCATTGCTTTTTCTACCTGACACTTCGATTTTCAAATGCTGCAAAGTCCCGTATTGTATTCACCCTTGTCGCACTCACTGTCACTGTCATAAAATGTTAGGGCTGTTTTTTTGTGTTTTTTTTTTTTTAACTTTGAATTTATCACTTGCCTATTTGCCTTAGCCTTGAAAGCCTAGCAATAATGTATATATGAAAGCATTGCTAATCACTTGACATTTGACCATCTTGAAGAACTCCTGTAACTTTCACAGTAATAATATTTCCCTGTTGGTCAGAATCTTGAAGTGAGAACATACTCGTTATGAGACATTTGATGAGAGAGGTAGGAGGTTACAATTGTTGTTGAAATTCATTTGCTTTCGGTCAATTTCTTGTTATCCCACTTTGTATGCGCATGGAAGAATTTGTTTTATTGATTTTATGAATTTGTTTCTCAGGTAGACATAAACGGTCTCAGTGGAGAACATATCTCGTTTGATAAATGGGGTCGGAGAAGAAATTACCATCTTGATGTTTATCATCTATCTTTCAGATCAAAATTAAAGAAGGTACGTTTTTCTTTAGCAATGTTTATATTAAAAACCAGGATTTAGAAATCTCTCGATCATATTTTTGTATACAGATCTATTTTAGAGAATTGTCATTTTTTTCTTCTATTTGACGTTATGTTTTCCATTATGATCTCTCTCTCTCTCTCTCTCAATCTTTGTGTTTCCATTCTTTGGCGGTATGCAGTTCCCTGAACCAGTTTCATAAATAAAACTATACTTTTGTTTGATAAAGTAAGGAAAGTTATAGCGGAAACTCTTGCAAGCTCAACAGATGGCAGAAAGATGCCTTTCAGCTCGAGATAAAAGGAGTTTTGTGAGAAGGGCATCGAGTATGGATGAGCATTTACGGATATTTTTACCACAGTGACATAAAAACCGTACCTACAACTTTATATTTGCACGGCTGCTTTCTTCTGCATTATTTGCGTTCACGTATATTTTTATGCAGGATATTTACTGATCACATGACCACTATGTTATTTTGGTTAATAATCCCATATTATATTTCGTAATATTTCGTATTTCCCTTAAGTAATAACACCCCATATGGTGTGACATACGAATGTACTGGAAAGTCATTTTACGGCACTATTTTTCGGTTCATTAAAAAAGATAAATATGTTCTACTATATAATAATTTAATCTTATACTTGTGCTCATTTCAGAAGAAAATTATGAAACTCATTAACTGTCACTTGGAAGTACCCTTTATGAATAAGTACCAAAAAAACTATAAAATTATATTTGGGGTTAAAAGAATGGTTTACATTTGTATCTAAAATCAGCAAGGGTTAAACATTATTTAATATCTTAGTAAAGGAGCGCGTGATTTGACTATGAACTTTTGAGACTGGAGTAAAAAGTTTAAAATAATCAGGGACCAAGTTGTTTTGAACTTTGTACATCAGGACTGATTGATTGTATTGTACTCGATCTTTAAAATGTAACTATTTTAGTTTCTCAAATTAACTTTCATTGAGAGTTGAATATTTTTCATCTGAAAGAGTTATGGCTACAATATTTTCAAGGGGTTCAATGCGTTTTAAAGATAAAACGAACAATGTCCCCAAATACTGGAATTATACTCAGAATGAGGTAGCAGGAAACAATTAAAAAAAGTAATTCTTGATTATGCCGTTAAAAATGCTCAATTCTTTTTTTTTTTAAATAACTTGAAGGAAATTTTGCTACGTGCAGAGTTGATTTTATTTATTCCATGATAGAGTGTCGTCAACTCCTATAAATTTGTATTGAGTGACACATTAAAGCCTGTCATGTCCGCAGTATAAAAAAATCCTTTTCCATTCTACTTTTGTTCTTAATAGTGCCAGTTGGTAAAACCTTAGTCTTTTTGGAATGTATCCACATGGTACACCAAATTAAAAAATTTGACATATCATAATTTAGCTTACTCTCAATTTCATCAATATTTGTACTTGTACCTTGAGCTGCCGTGTCATCTGCATACATAAAACATATCAGTATGGTCAGATCCCAAGGTGAGGTCATTCATAAACAGCGAAAAGAAAAGTAGTCCTAAAATTGACCCTTGAGGAACTCCTACAGTAATCTGGAATGGATCACTTAAAACGATATTAAAACAAATGGTTTGAGATATGTTGTTTAAATATGAGCTGAAATAAAAGATAGTGTTAAATCTGAACATCCATAAATTTATATTTTCTGTAGGAAAATATTGTAATTGACCAAGTCAAAAATCTAACAGTAATACACTAATAAGATTCTCTTTATCTATTTCCTTATACCAAGAATTAGTAATGTTTAAGCCTTTTGACAGTAGTATCATGTTCTAAAACCTCATTGATTTTTGGATAACAGATTTTGTGTCGATAAAAGGAATACAAATGGATAAAGACATGAGTCTAATAGTTTTTTCAGTATGGGAAGAACACAAATTGACATATAATTTGATATGTTATCTCTTGCGCCTTTTTGATGACAGGGGTGATTCTAGTAGATTTACGTTGGTCTGAAAAGAACCAACTTTTTATAGATTAGTTCATAATGGAGGTAAGGCTTTGATAGATATGGTCAGCACCACTTTTTAACAATTGTTCCCTGATTCCATCTAGTCCAGTAGATTTTTATAATCAATGGATTTGGGAAATATGAGGACATGTGAATTTTAATGAGTGGAATTTTCAGACTTGGTACCTTCTGGCAATACGACATTCCTGAGTGTTTTAGTTATACCATCCATAGGATTGTTACATACTTTAATGTTTTCTATGGAAAAAAATCATTAGAAAATATTTCCTGTTTCTTTGCGCTGTGTAATTAATGTAATTAATGATCTATCTGATGTTAAACAGGTAGGGTTTGGTACCTTGAATTCCCTACAATATGTCGGAAATCATTTCGAAAATTCATTTGTAGTATTGATACATTGATCTAGGATATTTTGTAGAAATCTTTCTTTGTTTTTCGAATAAGACTTGTTACAATATTCCTCCATTTTTTGTACAAAATATAGTTTTTACAATTATCTTAAGCTCTGATTTATATTGCGATATTTATATCCTCATTCCACCGCACTGGTGTTTTTGAACGTATTACTCTCTTTTCCTTGACCTGTGCATGTTTATTCATTACTTGCAGATATATTTGTTCCAAGTGTCAGCTATATCATTCAGACCTATCTATCAGAGAACATCAACATCCTTACAGAGCATATTAGGGTCAAAATTCTTACTACATCTATACTTAATTGATAATTGTGCATTAGAGTTAATTTCAGATTAGAAGTACGTTTTCTAATAACTGATACATGATAGTGGTCACTAAGACCTATACATGGCACTTCAATATGATTAATCGTAACCGTAATGTGTAATCCATATGTAGTTTATACATGTCTTAGAGCTTTCTGCAACTCTGGTAGGTATGTTAATTAAGTTGTGACTCTAAAAGATTCATAATGCGTTTCCCATCCAACATTATTGGTGTCATTGTGTAGAGTATCTGCGTCAAAGTTTGCTGTCATAATTGTTTCATCATCTGCACACACGGTCTAGTTTAGTTTCGAATGTGTCATTCCATGTAAAAGGAAAATCAGGTTGGCGATAAACAGTTCCAATTAGAATTGGTTCTGTCGTTTCCATATTCATTTTGGATCCACAGGTCCCCGAGGACATTTGAAAATTGATCATCCTTTACTATCGATTTCATAGTTGATGAACATAGAATGCAAAACCTCCTGTTGATACCATTTGATTAATGTTAATAGAAGTACGTTGTATATAGTTCAATAGTCATATCATCATTCTACCAGTTGAATTTGTTCATTCTTTAGGTTGGAAACTGGTCGGATATACCAAACAGTCTTGGCAGAAATTTAAGGATAGAACTTCCGACAACACGGGGAGATCCCAAAAAGAAGTCATCAGATAGGACAAGGAATATTACCACTAAACTCGTATGCGCTCTTTCTAAACCGACATCAGTTACATACTTATATGATATGTCTTCCTGTTAAGACTCCATTTATGTATTGTAATTGAAATGAGTGTGCCTTTGACCTTAGACACCCTGCACGGGACGTCGGGAGAGGTGCCAAAATGTATTATATCCATCTTGCACATGGTTACGCGAACTATAGTATTCGCTTACCCTCCGGTTTGTTTGTACCCCCAACCGATTTTAAAAAAGAAAAGCGTCAAGAATATAAAAAAATGCACAAAACTTAGTCATTTCATTCAGCAATTTATAATTTCTAACCTGATTGTCGCCAAATGGCCCCTAACATTGTCGTCTTGTTTTGCATTTCAAACCATACGTCGTTGTAAACAACCAGACAGACTGCTCGCTGTTCTTGTACAGTTTCTAGACCAGTCCATTTTCAGGAAAAACTGTCGTCTGCATCCAATATTTGCAACGGCTAGTTTTAATATTTCTAAAAAGAAATGAACAAAATAAAAAAAAGTGTAGCTCTTACACACATGTGTTCTAAAGGATGTAACTCCCAAAGTTAAAGAAATTTAAGGAATTATACAGAGCTTATCGAAGACGGTGAACTACATCACATCTGTTGTCTGAAAAAAAAGACTGGCCCACGCAAATATGGCACCGTTAGTAGAGAAATTCACATTTGGTTTGAAACACGCAGAAGATGACAGTATTAGAGATCCCCTGGTGACAATCAGGTTAGAAATTATAGAAATGACTAAGTTCTGTGCAATTTTTATATCCTTGATGCTTTTTATTTTTAAAATCGGTAGGGGGGTAGAAACCAACGGGAGGGTAAGCGAATACTATAGTACACCAAGTTTATTGGATGAATGAATGAAGTATTGATCTAGGACTAGAATTACACTAGTACCATAATGGATCAATGGGTTTTATCTGAGGTAAACTATCACTGGAATTATTGCATTACTAAAGTATTTTATGTTAACGTTTCTCAACGGAATTGACAGTCAGTTAGAAATTTGGAAATTTTACGCATTAAATATTTGTTCAGGTCAAATATCACTTACATAGCTATATAAAGTGTATTCAAATTTGCACATTTGCATTTAAACAAAACCTTAAACTTATTTTGGCGTACTAATTAATTTCTCAAAGCCCACTAGAGGATTACATGAGCAAAAATGAATGGCCTTAATACGTTGTTTTTAATAAAATTAGATGGAAGAAAAGTGACAGATAGGTGAAATCGGATCGCAGCAAAATTGTTCTACATCTAAAAACCGCGAAATATAGAAACCTCTTAAAAAGTTGGTTTTCAGTAATCCATCTCAGATTGCATTAACTTGGTTGTACTATTGCTTCTCCATTCCAGGAACCCCCATTTGTAAGTGAGAGGAAGTCGATCAATGGCCATCCCCTAGTGGAAAATGGGAGATATGAGGGCTACTGTATCGATCTAGCAGAAGAACTCTCCAAAAGAGTCAACTTCACGTACAGAATTGAGCTGGTGAAAGATGAAAACTATGGTACCATGCAGAACGGTACCTGGAACGGGATAATAGCAGAACTTCTGAATGGCGTACTTCTCTCTCTCTCTCTCTCTCTCTCTCTCTCTCTCTCTCTCTCTCTCTCTCTCTCTCTCTCTCTCTCTCTCAGCTTTGCTTTTGCAAGTCGATTCCTATAGTTAATTGAAGTCAAGCGCCACATATACGTGTTTTAGTATAATATTTCCCGTTACAGTATTATTATGTCTTTAACGAGTAAAGACAAAAGTTAATAGCTAATACTAAATAACAATTTAAGCCAAATAAAAAGACATAGAATAATTTCTTTTGGTGTAAAACAAATACTTAAATTAAGTTTAACTCTAATAGTGATGTCTAACAATATATATTCAATTATAGGTCAAAGTAACAAAAAAAAAAAGACAAGTCAAAACTGTATCATCGAAAATAAGTTGTATTCGGCTATTTTAAGGAAAATGAAAATATACAGCATCGCTTGTAATACAAGAATATCAAAACTTGAATAAAGATGGTCATACTATTTTTAATTATTGCATTAAGTTAATTTACGTAACACATGTTGTAAAGGATGAGTCGAGAGATTATTACCTGTATTGTGTGTGTTTGTGTGTAGGGGTGGATGAGTGGCTGTGCGTGTATGCCTTGAGTATATCTTTATATCAGAGAATCGGTACATTTTCGATAATATTCCACGTATAGTTTCCTGATCAAAACATGAATAAAAAAAATGTTGTATTTCAGTGTTAAACACATATCATGCTTTTCTCGTTAACTGTCTAACAGAATCATAATTTAGACGAAAAGGTTACAATAAAAAACATAATGGGTGGGTTTTTTCTGAGATCACTGCGGAAAATTGTTGTGCATATTTGGAATTGTTTGTTTAACTTGGGCTATAAGGGTCTTTTCATTATGTCTACTGGGGCATCTACTCCGAGTTCTGGTACCCTTCCCTTTCCCTCCTACAATCCTCAAGCTTTCGTTAAATATTCACACGCTATAAAAAAGCGCCCGAATATTGTGATACGGTTCATGTGTATCTATGTATGTATGTATGTATGTATGTATGTATGTATGTATGTATGTATGTATGTATGTATGTATGTATGTATGTATGTATGTATGTATGTATGTATGCATGCATGCATGCATGCATGCATGCATGTACGTACGTACGTACGTACATACGTACGTACGTATGTATGTATGTATGTATGTATGTATGTATGTATGTACGCACTTACATGTGTAATGTTCTTGAACTCCTTCGATAAAATAATGTTAAAACTAGACAACATAAAACTAGGGTCAGCTATTATCCTTTTAGTTTAGATTGTGTTACCAATTTCTGAATGTTGATCTCCCCATATAGATGGGGCTACTGGATTGGGGTGAGGGTCAATCATACTTCTATGAGCGTAGATTGTGCTATCTCTGTTTGAATTTTGATCTCCCCGTATGGATGGGGCTACTTGATAGGGGTGAGGGGGTGAGGATCAATGATACTTCTATGAGTGTAGATTATGCTATCTTTTTTTGAATTTTTATCACCTCCTTGGGATGGGTCTACTGTGAAAGGGTGATTTTGCATACATTTTAAATCACTCTTAAGTTGTTTTCCTCACATGTCTGAGAAATGGCATTTGTCATCAATGACCCAAGTGTCAATACGTGTCAGACGGGGATCTCTGGGTCATACCCTAGAGTCATTCCCTACCCCATGGGTCATTACATAGAAACTATTGAGATTCTCACCCAGTAACCATTGTTACATTCACTACATTGATCCCTGGGCCCATCCTTACCCCCAGGCACTTATTGATTGAGGTCCCCGCCCTACAACTGTGGCATTGCCTTTATGGGTCGTCCATCCCTACGCCCAAGGGACTTAGCCATGACTTGGAAACTATCGAGATCCTCACATTATAACCATTTACGTACTTATTGATCGCGAAAAGACACAAACACGTACTCAACTGATATTTGCTTCTGTGGCAGTCATTACCCTCAGGGATCTATCTAAGAGGCTCATACTTTGTGGTGGAGTTCAAAACAAGATACGTGTTTTACAAACGCAGAATTCTGTTTCTATAATTGAATTACAACCGATATCAGATAAACTCGAACCATGGTTGGATCAATTATCTTTGTATGAGAAATTACAACAGAACATGTAATATGAGAGTTAGACTGATTGTACGCCCTTTGTTTTATACTTGTCTTTATCACATTCTCCTCCTAGAGGACTTGATTTTCAATAAAGATCAAAGTTGAATGTTGCATATCATTCCATTAAATTGGTTAATAACTACTGAAATAAAAGTGAGGAAACCAATATAAACCCGTTTACAAAAAGGAGTGCCTACATTGAGATTTAAAGCTAATATTTACCGACTATCGTTTTATTAAATAGAAAAACAACAAATGGAGTTTAAATTAAAAATAAGAGGCATAAAATCATATTATCGATATTTTTTCTGTATGATCCCCATAGAAAATTCATCTATCTTGTAATAAAATGCAAAAAAATAGGTAGTATAGAGAAAATTAACCCCTCAAAAGGAAATAGGAATTTAATTGTTAAAATCCCTCAATTTTTCCAATTTAATCTGTTGACTCTACATGATTTGGTATTGGGATACTTTCGAACTGAAATTAATTATAAAAACTTCACAATCGCTATATTTCTATCTATCTATCCGAGTGTCTGACTGACGAAATTCACCAGCTAACCAACTGTTGATAAATTAGATAATGTTAGTTTGCTAAAACATAAATATTTATCTGTGACTTTTGCATTGATTACAGGAAGCTGATATTGCAATTGCTGCCTTGACAATCACAAAAGCTCGGGAAGAGGTCGTAGACTTCACCAAACCCTTCATGAACACTGGCATCAGTTTGATGATCAAGAAACCGGAAAATGAAAAACCTGGTTTTCTGTCTTTCATGAAGCCCCTTTCCTACAAAGTTTGGTTGTGTATTACTATAGGGTTTTTAGGAGTCAGCCTGATCTTTTTTATGGTAGGCCGTTTAAGCCCATACGAATGGCAGCGACAGGACTCGGAAAGCGAACCCTCCGACTCCTATTCTCTTCCTAACACATTGTGGTTTTCTCTGGGTGCTCTAATGCAACAAGGACCTGATATGTTCCCAAGGTTAGTTGAAAATAAAATTTCCGGGTGTAACTCTGTCGTGTTAACAATCGAACTTTTCCACTGATCACATGATTTAGAAGAATGTCATCAGTAAATTAAACATTATTTTGTCTGGAAATATGATCTTTCTTTGATGCATATTTTTAATTTCCGAATAGCTTTGATGTGTGTATATTTAGAAAGAAACTCTTTGACTCGGTTCATTTTCGATTTAAACATCAAAAGATCCCCGTCTATACACTGCAGTAAACGGACAAACATACAAAGATCATATAAAGAGCATAAAGGTATCCGGTTGAAGTTTTGAAAGTATATATAAAAGGAAATTTTTTAAAAAGAAAAGGGAAAGAAACAGCGACAGATAGACCTTTTTTGCCTAATTTTCAGAGGATTGGGGGAAATTTTCCAAGGATTGTCAGTAGTAGTTTTTTAGTCAATACACTATTTCTCCAATTTTAAGTATTATGAATAAATAAACTAACGGTACCACAAAAATCTTGAACATGTTAAACATATGAAATCCTTGGTAAAATTAATCAAGACTGACAATTATTCTATCATTTTTAGCGCGCCTCTGAATATTAAGAAATTCAAGAGAGAGAGATTAAGATCACTTTTGTTTGCTATGCATATTTCATTGCATTTCGTGAACATGGTACAGAAAAAGAAGTTTTCGAACACATTTATCGACTTTATCTAGTGCCGTAAAATAAAATAAAAATTTAATGCAGGAGTTTTCAAAACCGATTGTTGAAATGCTAATCTGATTTTGTTTTAGTCATAGATCGTTGCTAGAAAGTATTTTTTGTTTCTTCTTTTCTTTCTTCTTTATATGACCATGTATCTATTCTTTTTATGACCATGTATCTATTCTTCATATGACCATGTATCTATTCTTTATATGACCATATATCTATTCTTTATATGACCGTGTATCTATTCTTTATATAATCATGTATCTATTCTTTTTATGACCATGTATCTATTCTTTATATGACCATGTATCTATTATTTAACTATTGATCAAATTATTAGGAATTCAATATTTCATCCGAAATGTATTTCTTTAATTACCGTTAGCTACTTTTATTTGCTTTGGGAAAATACCAAGATCTTGCCGCATTGCTTTCGATTGAATATGCTTCATCGAAAGCACTTTGTTTTAAATAGTTTATTTTATTATGTCTTGGTTATCGTTGTTATTTTATTTGTGAAGCATAGGGGCCTCCTTCACCTCAGTCTATACGGGCACCACCATCGCAAATCCATATTGTCTGTAGCTCAGTCTTCACATACACCACCATTCCAATTCAATATTGTTGGTAGCAGCTGCCATTCTTCCACAGGCGCAAATCAAAAACGTCTTGGTGGATAACGATATGTGTATGTGTCCACTGGCGTACTAAGGGTAAATGGCGCCCGGGGCGACGATGATGGCCCAAAGGGCCAGAATATGATGCCCGAATTTTTATCAGCTGTTTTGGCGCCCGGGGCAACCGCCCCGCCCCGCCCCGCCCCATCGTCCTCCCCGTTAGTACGCTACAGTGTGTGTCTGTTAGCATACCCTCATGGTTTTAACATTGCACTCGGATTATATGCAATTTTAAGAACGCACAGACGTGTTCTCTCAGAAGAAAAATTCGGGTATAAAATGACTTGCGAATGACACCAAGCAGGCACCGTTCCTGTGTGAAATTATAGTCTCGACGATCGAAAAGTTTTATCCTTGAACTGACTGATTTTCTGCCCATAGCGGTTCATATAATTGTCTTAGCTCAGGCATGTGCAACCTACCGCCCGCGACCTGGTTTTATACGCTTACTTACATCATGGGGCGTGGCTTTAAAGATTGCTTATGCGGCCCGCGCCCTGGAGGAAGTTACACATGCCTGCCTTAGATGTTGAAAAAGAGGGAGACGAGCTACTGATAAAGGGAAGTTACTCAAAAACCACTAATACAACAAAGAAACAGGTTGACAAGTTATCTCCTAACAATGGACTCCGAAATGTATGCTCTTGCAAATTTACAATTTCTAAGGAAATGATAACTTGAAATATTAAAATAACACTTCTTAGGTCTTCCGTTTTGACTGTAATTGCCAGTATGGTCCACACAAAAAACTTAGCAACTCCCAAGGTCTGAAGAGTCAAGTACAGTCTCTTTAAATTTCATTTCACTGATTGACGTTCATATTCTGGTGACCTTTGGAATTATCGGTCCGCTTATTTTTAGAAGCCTATCAGATAAAGAGCTGCATTTTATGTTTGGGAGAATTATCGTTAGTGTCGATATTTTCCGAATGCCGTTTTTTTAATATGAAATCTGTAATTTGATTGGTGATGAAAATAACATATTCAGGCTATTCTTCGGGTTTTTTTTCTTCTAAACTTTAATTCTAACATTGCAAACGCCGTTTTCAACTATTTTTGAACCAGGTTTTTAGTATATTTGTATGATGGGAATAAGGTGTTTCAATTTTTTAAATATATTTTATTTATTTATTTAGTTTTTCTTCGTATTTGTGGATATTGAAAAATTCGCATCCAGCCAGTTTTCGTATCTTTGTGCGACTGATATTTTAGATTGTATGTAATTTGTTCAGAGGTTGCATACATTATCAAAGCTTATTTTTGAAGCACTAACTAATGATAATAAATAACTGAAATCATTGTAAAGAATGATGTAGGAGAATGGAGGTCGCAATGACCAACCTAGTTTAATGTTTTTTCGAAAATTTTGAAATCAGGCAGTTGTAAGGTCCATGAAAGCTTTGTCTATTTTATTCAGGAAGTTATAACGGCAAAACACTTTGAGATTTACAACAATTCGTATGTGCTGTTTTAAACAATATTGTTTGGTGGGAGTTGGTGGAGTATGGAACTCTCTCTCTCTCTCTCTCTCTCACACACACACACACACACACACACACACACTTCTCCAGTCAACTATAATTCCTTCTGGATATCACTAGATTTTGCTGTCACATCCTTTCCTTTAAACCATGAGTAGAAATGTTTCTCTCCTTTTCTTGTAAAATTTCGTTAATTTTTGAATACTTTTACAGTGTATATTTTCCATCTATATCCACTATCTGCACTTATTTTGTATGATTTGATGTGTTTTCTATGAATTCGTTTGGTTTCTTGATGGCTGTTTAAGTGATCTCATGAAGCATATTGAAAAGTATTATTTCTTAGCTCCTAATTCAATAATCTAAACGATTTATTTCTATTTATTGCTACTATAAAATTGTATAATCATAATCTTATAATAGATTGTTCCATTTCTTGAGCCCATTGTTTTTTTTTTTCGATAGGGATTTGTGACTTTTTGTCATTCTTAAGTCATATCGTTTGCACAGTATCTTCTAATGTATATGTTAGATGTCCATAAAGGTGGAGGGTAGCATAGCGATGCAGACATTCATATATTTTCCATTGATGTCCATAAAGGTGGAGGGTAGCATAGCGACGCAGACATTCATATATTTTCCATTGATGTCCATAAAGGTGGAGGGTAGCATAGCGATGCAGACATTCATATATTTTCCATTGATGTCCATAAAGGTGGAGGGTAGCATAGCGATGCAGACATTCATATATTTTCCATTGATGTCCATAAAGGTGGAGGGTAGCATAGCGATGCAGACATTCATATATTTTCCATTGATGTCCATAAAGGTGGAGGGTAGCATAGCGATGCAGACATTCATATATTTTCCATTGATGTCCATAAAGGTGGAGGGTAGCATAGCGATGCAGACATTCATATATTTTCCATTGATGTCCATAAAGGTGGAGGGTAGCATAGCGATGCAGACATTCATATATTTTCCATTGATGTCCATAAAGGTGGAGGGTAGCATAGCGACGCAGACATTCATATATTTTCCATTGATGTCCATAAAGGTGGAGGGTAGCATAGCGATGCAGACATTCATATATTTTCCATTGATGTCCATAAAGGTGGAGGGTAGCATAGCGATGCAGACATTCATATATTTTCCATTGATGTCCATAAAGGTGGAGGGTAGCATAGCGATGCAGACATTCATATATTTTCCATTGATGTCCATAAAGGTGGAGAGTAGCATAGCGATGCAGACATTCATATATTTTCCATTGATGTCCATAAAGGTGAAGAGTAGCATAGCGATGCAGACATTCATATATTTTTCATTATTGCTTGACTTTCAGATTAACTTTTTCGTCGTTGCATGATTTCTAATTATACGTTTTGATTTTTCGTGTGTTCCATTTAGCTTAAAAGTATTTTTAGCATTACGTAAGAATATTAATTTTAAAGGAAATAATAATTACCTGACATATCCACGGACTCAAATGTGCGCTTTAGGGACTTAAGTCACACCAGCTCCATTACCAGTTTAAAACATATTTCTTTTTTTAATGCAAAATAAATCAACTCTTTAAGTAACATATAGGACGTTTCCCTTTCTATCCAGGAATTACTTTTACAAAGTAGGTATTTGACATAACAATACAAAGTGAAAGCATGAAATATTTATTCATTTTTAGCTGATACTAGTTATGATATGAATACTACATAGGTTGTTTAATTTATATAAATGCACAAATTTAATTCTTCTGTAAGATAATTACTTCTTTAAAATCATTTTAAACGTAAAAATATGCTTTTTCAGACAAAAAGTGTACAGTAAAATACCTAACCCCTTGCCACAAAGAGATGTAACTTTTTCATTGCACAGAGAGAACATTTATTGTTACAGACCCTACCTTTGAAATCTTGAGCCACACCGGCCATCGTCGTTCTCGATTCGTGGGTGTGCTAGACAGATTCTCTAAAATCCGAAAAGATGTTACGCTGCCAAGAGGATAATGATATGAAAAGAATAGAACAGTTACAAATGAAAACGCTGATCTGAATGATCATATCTAACATAAGAAAAGATGATTATTAAACTCCAAATGTGTGAAAAATTCTATCCAAAATGAAGAAAAAATATACTCAGTGTAGTCATCTGGCTTGAATAACTTCTTACACCATCTTACGTAACACACTTTTTTTCAAGTCCTATTACTTGAATTTCAGTGAAGCTTTCATTTAAAGTTGGGAATTTATTGGTTCTTTCTTTTACAAAAACGGACTAAAAAAAAATATATTAAAGTGGAGACTTAATCGACGGAAAGTGATAATTCAGATTCTTTTCTTGGTGTTCTGATACAGCAATCAAAACTTATAGTGGTCATTGCATGTTATCTGTTCAATTATATATGCAGTCCTTGTGAAAGCCGTTGTTTACAAAGGTAAGCAGTTTTTCATGAAGATACTGTCGAACTCTTCGCAGTGACAGGCAGCTTTTCTGGCGTTTCATTTTTAGAATGTACAGATATTGTTTTGTATTTTTGTATTCCAGGAGATTTTTTCTTTCTTTCTGAGACAATTTTTGACCCATGTTTTCCCCCTTTTACCCACTAAATTAGACTGCCTTCTCATTAGCAACTTGACCAAAGCCTCGTTTTTTATTGGACTGTTACAGGTCGCTCTCAGGGCGCGTGCTGGGAAGTGTGTGGTGGTTTTTTACCCTTATCATTATATCATCATATACTGCTAACCTCGCTGCCTTCCTGACATTTGAGAAGCTGACCACACCCATAAATTCCGTGGATGACCTTGTTGACAACACTCAAGACATTAAATATGGCATACAAAAAGGAGGGTCCACGGAAGCGTTTTTCAAAGTAAGTCTAGACCTTTAAAGTATCAAATTCCAGGAGGAGACAAACGCTTGTGCCTTCCGCTAAGAATTACTGCTTTCAGCCACTTGGAACACTTAGAAACTCTTCAATTTGGATGACATGTAATATAGCTTCAGTATTGTCCCATATGGAGTCTTTCTTTATGTTTACTTAAGGCATAAAGTAGCTACGCTGTATTTACATTTATGAGTTCAAGTGCATCGTTTTTTATGCCATCGATTGGTGTTGGGTTTTTCTTCACCTTACAGTAGGATGGAAATTTTCTACTTTTATTCGATTTCAGTGTCTTTTGATAAGCCTTATTTAACCACAAAACTTCCTTTGTGCTTAAAATTTTGTTGTCCAAAATATATGGCATAAATGTCACAATAAAGCGCGAAGTAAAATGAAAAATAAAAAACATATTTATTACTACTTAAATAAATTCATCTTATTTAGGTATTTTTCTTGAATTTATAAATACCATGAGAAACATTTATACAGAAACGCGGGGATAGGTCATCGATGGTAGTAGAAATGTCAAGAAATCGTTACTATGGTGACGGTGTAAAAGTCCTCGACTTGCCTCACTCAATACCTAACTTCATACCTATGAAAGAGACCACCAAAATAGTGCAAACAAATCTATTAAAAAATATGCCTTGAAAAATCACTAGCACGGTAAGACTGACTAAATTGTAAATAATTCGAATCAGCTGTCTTGATATAGAAATTATATATCGCCGAATCTGTCCACTTGTCAGTTAAACGTAAACATATTGCAAATTCTAATAGCTCTTTGACCAGTAATATCGCTTATCATGTGTGTGTCATTCCGTAATTACATGATACTGAAAGCTTATCGAAGCATTCAGGTGATAGTCACTGGATAACATACACAAATTCATATAGCCGTAACTTCAACATTTTTCAACCAGTTTTCATTAAAGTTTAAGTATAATCTAAAAGATTGACCTTTTCACGTAGCAGGTAATATCAAATTTGAAAAAACATGTTTAATTTTCGAAAGATTAAGATGCTAATGAATAACCATTTCTGTGTTTGGTAAGTCAATACGACATACATATTGATGTTTTTCTTTGTCAGGAGTCCCAGGTTACGGTATACGGAAATATGTGGAAGTTTATGCAGGAGCATGCGGACAGCGTATATGTCACCAGTTATGATATGGGTTGGGAAAAAGTTAAAAACGGAAAGGGCAAATATGCATTTTTGTTGGAATCTGCCATGAATAATTATTACAACCAAAGAAAGCCTTGCAAGACAATGAAGGTTGGAAGAAATCTGGATCAGAAGGGATACGGAGTTGCTACCCCAAAGGACTCGGATTTAAGGTACAGGTTAACCGAGTTACGTTTGTTTAAAAGAAAAAACAGTTTATATTTGTTGAATTAGGGTTCTAGGGTTGCTTAAAATTAGTTAACAAAATCGACAAGTTTGTCAAATATTGCTTTGTCAACGCAGTTAATGATAGCAAACTGATTATTTTTGTCCGAAACATATCGTCATTCTTTTTTATTCAGAAGGCGTTGTAACTATTATATGTAGCTCTCCCCCCCCCCCCAATTTCAAATGGACTGATCCATCTTTAGTTCCTCGATGTGTTACAATTAGAGATGACTGTATATACTATGCTCATCTGAATATAAATATACCTTGTAGAGGTAAAGCATTTGTATGAGAAGGTGATTGAAGTTACAAAGTTGAATGTGCAGTGCATTTCTTATGTAAGTTTATCGTTGGGTCTGTAAACATAGATTTAACTTTTCAAAAGCACAGTTGCTAGAGTGTAGGAAACCGGAATGCCCGGAAAGCACATGTAGTAGGAAAACTAAAACTAAAACTTGCTCATAACATCACTGGAAATTGAAAGCTGACCTTCCCCCACCCCACCCCTCTCCCATCCTCGCCTTTACATGTTACCATGAATAAGAGAAAATTTCAGTACACAAACAAATCCTCGTACGGTTCCTAAATATAATAAGTTCATTACTTTTTCATATTGTCTTTTCACCTTCTGAGTTTTACGACGGCCTTGCTGGAATCATAACATATATCAGATCAAACAAACATTCCAACCCCAACCACCAAGATCGTTATAGTTTTCATTATTTCAGGATGAAATTTCAGAACAGATGGTGTTCTCATCGCACAATGCGTTAAACTCGGGACACAACAGATGGTGTTCTCATCGCACAATGCGCTAAACTCGGGACACAACAGATGGTGTTCTCATCGCACAATGCGTTAAACTTGGGACACAACAGATGGTGTTCTCATCGCACAATGCGTTAAACTCGGGACAAAAGACATGGTGTTCTCATCGCACAATGCGTTAAACTCAGGACACAACAGATGGTGTTCTCATCGCACAATGCGTTAAACTCGGGACAAAACACATGGTGTTCTCATCGCACAATGCGTTAAACTCGGGACACAACAGACAGTGTTCTCATCGCTCAATGCGTTAAACTCGGGACACAACAGATGGTGTTCTCATCGCACAATGCGTTAAACTCGGGACACAACAGATTGTGTTCTCATCGCACAATGCGTTAAACTCGGGGCAAAACACATGGTGTTCTCATCGCACAATGCGTTAAACTCGTGACACACAATGCGTTAAACTCGGGACACAACATACAGTGTTCTCATCGCTCAATGCGTTAAACTCGGGACACAACAGATGGTGTTCTCATCGCACAATGCGTTAAACTCGGGACACAACAGATGGTGTTCTCATCGCACAATGCATTAAACTCGGGACAAAACTGAACAATAAAAATGGTACTTAGAGATCGTAGCTTTCATTATAGTGTAGCTATGTAAAGAAAAACATTTTGAAAATGTGACTGATTTGTTCTCAGCTTAAACATGCCTTCCAGCTAAAAATTCAACGTTGCAACAAAGTTGCAGCAACGTTTTTCTAAAGTTGTGGCAACGTTGCTCTATAAACATTGTTGCAACATGATTTGGTGAACTTGCTGGAATGTTGCTAGAACGTTGCTGTTTAACGTAATAATATAATATTCCTACAACATCCTGACAACATTCAAAAACTATATCGACAATTTAGAAGAATGAAAGCTTCTTGTGTTTCTGAAACACATATGACCCACTGCTGGCAAGAAAGTCAAAATTCTACAATTAAACATTACAAAAATGTCAATATGACCATCCATCAAGAAGGAGTAGCGATAGCAAGATTTTCAAGACGGCTGCCATTGTGGCTATATTGGATGTCAGATTGGAACCATTTTTATTTAGGACAAACTAACATTAATAAGTCATTTGACCATCCATCAAGGAGGAGTAGCGATAAGATCCCAGGGCGCGCAAGTGCGCAAATAATCTAAAAATTCTACAAATTTGCTCATTTGGAAAGCAGTGATGCGTGACAACCTCCACAAATTAGTTTGGATCTAAAAAAATATTAAATAGTAAGGATATTTATTTTTCGTCAAAATACCTCTGTCCATTTCAAAATATGCAGATAAACCTTAGGCAAAATCTTTGTGCAAAGTTGATGGCAATCCTCCAATTAGCTTCGGAAGAGTTCTGATAGCAAACTTGTGTCAACGGATGGACGGACCATCCCTTAAGCTAACAAGGCTGAAAACGTAACTAGTATAACATTAATATTCCGGAAGATTCAACAGCAAAATCGCCTTAAGAAGGTAAGCACTATTTTTTACGTGTTTCAATGGTGAAAATAATAAATTTTTGTATTAAGAGGACTATTTGATTTAAACATATATATATATATATATGTTCAAACTTGTTGACAATATGCAGAAAGAGCACCGGATGTGAAATAAGTACCCCGTCGACAAAGGAAGTATGGTACTAATATTAGTACTAACTAAATTACATTCATCTATTTTAACTGTTTTTGTGCAGTCACACTTAATGAAACTGTAGCGGTGGATGACCATACAACAGGATGGGCAAATTCCATTTAGATGCTCTTAATGCAAGCAGTGATGATACAAAAATGAAATTGACTAAATTGGATAAAATTTACAGATCATCTAGTTATGAAAGGGAAAATGCTTTCTGAATTTGTTTGCCTAGATCAAGCAGTTTCTGTGTATTTGTTGTAACACTGTTTACATGAAAACATTGTTCACTAATGATGGTATGAAAACCTTTGTTAATGTAGTTTTGCTAAGAAGTTTTATAAGAAATGTAGTGTAGTCCTTAATATGATCTATTCTAGAAAAGAACACTTTGTCGAGAAATACCCTCACCCATTCGAAGAAGAGGGAGAAAAATTCAAATATAGAAGAAATTAAACAAAGAAAAAAAGGTAGGGCTTGCAAATGTGATGTGCAATTTTTGCACATCTGGTGGAATATTCTGCACGATTTTCTAGAAATCTGCGTGAATTGCCAAGCATGCATCTTACCCCCCCCCTCCCAATCAGATTTCTTGCAGGACTAGCTTTTCCATGTTATTACTTTGCGAATAGACTTTATAGCTCATGACAGATGTTTTATTCATGTATGCTATGTTTATTACTCACATCAAACTCATGTATATAACTATCGTTGATAAAATGCCAGTACTGGATTATTTGCCACCAACTCTCATATGGCTAATTCATGTTTGTAATTATACAAATTTAATTACCTTTTAATATGCACTTTTTTAATTCAATTCCTATGCATATCAACATGTATACATCTGTCTAAACATAAATAATTCCTCTCAATTTCGCTTTTAATTTATTTCATTTTATTAACCTTGATTTGTTAAAAATATTTTGGTCAATAACGACAAATCTTACGCGCTTGTTCTAAGCGCATGAGCAATTCAAAAAGATTAACTCCAGGCATTTTTTAACCACGGAAATCCATCCCTATCCTCGCTTTTTTCTTTGCAAAATAACCCCAGCGTGTCATTATACTTTATTTGATAAAGTCAGATAAAGGTCACAGAAATACGACAAAAATGTATATAATTTTACTCCTAGACTGAACAATTTGGCCGATAGACCTAATTTTCTTCTTTGAAAATGGCACCGCCGCGCATGCAGCATGGTGTTTACATGTGCAAGAAAGCGTCCATAGACATAATGGAACAATCAGCCAAAAAAGAATCCCTCTATCCAGTGGTGTACTGGCCATCGGGCATACCGGGACAAATCCCGGTGGGCCGCCGCATCGGTGGGCCGGTGGGCCGTCAAAAAAATCCGTTTTTACCGGCCCTGTCTGTCCCTCGCTTGTGTGCCTGTCATTCCGTGCTGCGTGGTTGTGACACTGGCCTATCACAATTCCCCCCTCCCCCGGACCGGTCCCAGCGGCAGGGCTGAATTTCTTTCCCAAATTGTTTTGAGCGTCACAACCCCCGCGAAATGACTCGTTTCACTAACAGAAATTGATCCATTCTGTCCGATAACATTTTGAAAGTCTAGAAGAGCCGCACGATTGAATTATTTTATCAAGTTAGCATAGAGCTAAACCGGAATTAGTCGGCTCGGCCGGCGGAAGTCTCTGGTGCGCATGCGCGTTAACATCTTCTAGACTAACAAAATCTAGACTAATGCAAAAGGTGGCGCTCTCCAGTTTCGTACTTTGCATAGGGTTATATTTTTAAAAAAAAGAATTACAGAGGTTTTCCTCACTGGCTGTCCTGGCTATTTAAAAAGGACCTTGTATATCTTAGGTATTGTTAAAAGAACTTTGAATTCCCTTTATTTTGGTGTATAAATGATGGGTGAAATTTGGGTTATAGAGTATACAGCTTGGTCTTACTTAAGATGTGCACCTCTCAAAAAACTGCTAGCTCCGCTTGGTCATTTTCACTTCCTAAACTTCAAAGGTAAATAAATAAAAAAGGCCCATATCTTTTTTTACTTTTTAGATATTTTGTAATTCATTCATAGTGCTTTCAGAAGCTGGTATTGTGTGCTCTGGCAAAATTCGTTTTCCTATTTTAATAACTGCTGAAAATAGTGCACTTTTGACTAATTCAGACTGATTTTTCGAGTACTCTGGAGAGGCCATTTTGTCTGCTGTGTGCTTAGATCATGTCCAGTTTCCACAAGTACAATATGTAAAGAAATTTCGGCCACAGTACATGAAAGTAACATAGAGGTATGCCAACATCCTCTCCATTGTGCATGTTGCAAATGCAAAATACTTCATCTTACACCTGTTGCTCTTTCAGAAGCATGTATTATCTGTAGAGCGCCCCCAAAGTAGCGCGCAATAGTGAGATGGCCAACAAAAGCCATGGACAAGAAAATGTCAAATAGTAAAGGAGGGGCCGAAAAAATTAGAGAAAAAAGGAAGCAGGCATTAGAGGCACAGGCCTCCAAATATAAAATAAAATCGACACACTGTTTGGGCATAAGCCTTCTCAAGTGGCCAGTAGCAGCAACGCCGCTATTTTCGAGGAGCAGACTGAAGCGGTAAGATAGTTAAGACATAAGACGCTTAGAATCACATGTCAGCAATAAAGACTAATCATTACAAGCAAGGACTAGGGTGCTAAATCTAGTGGGCTATGTCCTTTAAGAGACTGTAAGCCTATGTAGCTTATTTAAAAACGAATAAATAAATGAATAAATAAAAATAATGCAATGATCTTAAAATCTCTGCAGGATTGTCAAAATGGCCCATTAAACTCATATTCATTTTTCACTTTCATTCATGTGAATATAAAAACAACAACAACAACAAATAATAATAATACATAGGCTATGTGGTTCAACTTTTATATGTTGTATATTGAGTACCACTGTAGTCTGCCCATATCATGCATGTTTAGTACATCTATCATGCCTGCCCTAATAATTTTGTGACTACTTTGTATGTTCATGGTCAGGCTGGGCCCATTGTGTCCACAGTGGAGGAGAGGAGAGATGTGAGGAAAAAGGAAAAGAGCAAGGAGAGGAGAGGGGGCATGAGAGAGGAGAGGAGCAAGAAGTGGAGAGAGGAGAAAAGAGCAGACATGAGGGTCCAGTTGAGAGACAAGACGAAAGAGGAGAAAAGAGAGGATATGAGACAGATGAGGAAAGAGAACATGAGATGGAAGCAGGAGAGGAAGAGACTGAGGCACCAATCGATTATTACATTCGTCCCAATCGTGAAAGCCTTAGGTTGTTTTTTTGCGTACCACCCTAAACAAAATGCAAATAACCCAGTATTACAGAAAGTCTTCTGGTGTAAAGATGACACACATAGAAGATGGCTAACCTACTGCCAAGAACGTCACACATTGCATTGCTCTGTCTGCATGGCATTTGGCAAGTCAACTGACAGCTCTCCCTTCATAAGTGGCATGGCGGACTGGAGACATGTTCACCAGCGCTTAGAAGAACATGAGAAGAGCATGGCTCACAGAACATGTGCTGTGGCCTACTTTTTGAATGCTTCTGAATCTGATATTAAAAGCTTACTGAGTGGTAGTCAGTTGTCTTCACAGAGGGAGCAAATCAAGAAGAAACGTCAGGTTCTAGAGCGTGTGGTGGATGTTGTGAAAGTGATTGGCAAAAGAGGCCTTTATAGGTCAAGGAATGATGCTGCATACATGCTTGAAGTCGAAGACATCAATGTTGATCATGGCAATTTCTTGGAGATCATACTCCTGTTAAGTAAGTATGATCTTTGCCTAAAAGAGCATGTAGCTGAATCCATTGACAAATCAAAGAAAAGGCATCAGTCTGGGGCAAAGGGCAGAGGTTCCCTGGTGACGTTGATGTCTGCAAGAACCATCAACTCCATCATTGCAGTGTGGAAGACATCACAAAAGCTGGAATGTTCTCTGTATAAATTGACACCACCCAGGACATCACCTCCCAGGACCAGTGTTCTGTTGTTCTGAGATATGTCACAGACACAGTTCATGAGAGGTTCGTCAGTATTGTGAAGTGCAGAGAATCAACAGGTCAGTATTTTGTCAACATGCTTTCAGAGGTTGCTGACAACCTGAAATTGGATTTAAGCAAATGCATTGGGCATCCCACAGATGGTGCATCCAATATACAAGGCCACTACAAAGGCCTTTCCTCTCTCATGTCAAAAGAGTCCCCAAATCAAGTGCATGTATGGTGCTACGCCCATGTGCTTAACCTGGTCCTTGCTGACACAACACAATCAGTCATTGAAAGCGGATCACTATTTGCACTACTAAATGATATTGCGGTTTTTCTGCGCGAGTCATACAAAAGGATGAGTCTGTGGGAGAGTGAGAGCCAAGACCAGCGACACAAACGCCTCTGTCCAATTGGAGAGACACGGTGGTGGGCCAAGGATGCTGCTTTGAGGAAAGTGTTTGGATCTTTTGCACATCCAGATGATAGTCTCTATGTGGATGTCATTCTTACATTGACAGCTATACAAGATCAGGTGACCACGAAAACAACCACTCGCATTAGTGCACGTGGATTTATTGAGGCTTTGTTGAAGTATGAGACGGTATTGACAGCACAGATCTTCCTCAGGATATTTGAACAGACATCACCACTGTCCAAGTATCTGCAAACAGAAGGGATGGACATTCTGTCTGCCCACAGAATGGTAAGGATTACACATGAATGTCTGAGAAGCATGTCAAGAGAATTTGTTTCCATCAAGACAGCAGCGGACAGATTTGTCCAGTGGGCAAATGAGAAATTGCAGGAGCAGGATAGAGAAACGGAATTGGAAGTGGAAGCCACATTGCCACAGAAGAGGAGAAAGAAGAAGCTGATCAGGCCTGGAGAGATGGCTCATGTTGAGACTGTCACAAGTCCAGAGAAGACTTTCGAGATCACTGTGCATAATCCTATCATGGACACAGCCATTTAGAAAAGGCACAGAAGATTTCTGAGTCATGGCACACTCTATTCTGACCTGGGTATTTTGGACCCTAGAAACTTCTCCAAAGTGAAGTCCTCCCCACTTCCACAGTCAGCCTTTCAAGAGCTCAGCAAGTGTCTGTTGAAGTTCAACACAAATGCAGCTGCGGAGAATTTGCAATGTGAATTAAGTAGTTTTGCTCTACAGTGGGAAAGACTGAAAATGTCACCATTATAAGAGTATGAGACCAGAACAGTGGAGGATGAGAATGAAGAGTAGGAGGTTGAAATCCGCTGTAAAAACTGTTCCTCCTGCAATGAGTGCACACAGTGTTGCTACCAAATTCTCAGGCGGTACAATGTGCTGACAGATGCCTACCACCTCCTTGGTCTAGCATACAAGTTTCTGCTTACTCTGTCTATCACTCAGGTGGCCTGTGAACGTACATTTTCAACGCTCAAGTTCATTAAAAACAGGCTCAGAAGCAAGCTCTCAAAAGATCATTTGGAGGCTTTCATGCTGATGGCAACAGAGAGGGACATCCTGCTCACTCTGGATGCTGATGTGATCATTGACAAAGTTGCAGAGAAAAGTGATCTCCTTAGAAAGGTTCTACTATAGGCATTGAAAGTCAGGTCAGGCCTTTTTGGCTTGCTTATCAAAAAGCAACAAATTAACAACAAAAACAAACAAAAACTGTTTTCTTCATTTTCTGTCCTGTTGAAAGGTAATAAACATTTGCTTATCTTATTTGGCTTGTTTGAAACTACGTAAAATGCCTTAGTACCTGAGTAAAATACATTAGTTCATATGTAGGCAATGTTATGTTTTTATTTTAGGACATCATCATTGTATTTAGTTTAGGACATCTTTTCATTTGTTTTCAGTAAGTTAGAATTTGTGCTGTTTATTTTCTACGAAAGATAATAAAAGAAGTAGCAATAACAATTTCTGGAGTGTTATTTACCTTAAAACATGACACAAAATGTGATAAACATTTGCATATTTTTCTGTGTGGGTTAGGTTAAACAAGACAGTCATCTAAAAGGCCACCAACGTATTCACACTGAAGAGAAACCGTACTGGTGTGAGCAAAACCCCAGGCCTGTCCCGGCAGATACGTTCAGGGCCGAGTTGCTTACCCAGTACACCCCTGCCTCTATCACAATAGAAACATTACTTTCTGCAACTAAAAATGCGAATTATAGATTAATTAATGTTCATACCTTGATGGTTCAAAACAGTTGAAGGCAGCAAATATTTCCACGTCTCAGCCACTGATATTAATCGTTAAAAAATTGATAAAGCAATAATCGTACTTCATTTTTGTAAATCTTTCCGAGTAAAGTTGCAAACTTCATTCAGTTCAGGGCCGGTTTAACCACTAGGCAAACTTGGCGGTCGCCTAGGGCCACAAATTTTTTTGTTTGTTTTGTTGGGTGGGGGACTGAATTAATAAAAAAAGAAAGATAAATAGCGTAAAATAGAAGATAATAAGCGTCTAAAAAGAGAAAGAGAAAAACAGATGCATAATTTTTATTCATACTAATGCACAATATTCATTTTCGAAAGTTAATTGGGCGGAGGGGGGCACAAGGCTGAAGGTTCGCCTAGGGCGCCAAATACCCTTGCGCCGGCCCTGATTCAGTTATTTCTTTTGAAAATAAAAATGATCAAAAAAAAAAAAAAAAAATACGAAACAATGATTGTTACCCCTCATAATGTAATGTTAAGCACAACATCGGTACAACGTTGTAAAAACGTTACATATTATCTTTTTATAAATGACAGTATTTGTTGTACAAACTGTTATGAACAATGCATATACATGCTATTTGCAATTTTCTATGATTTCGAGATCAGCTAGGACAAATAAAAATGTTCACGCGCAACGTTTTAGCAATGTTGCTAGAAGGTTATTTCCCCACGTAACCATATCACAACATTAAAGCAACGTTGTGTGTTAGCTGGGATATTGAATATAAATGTTGAGAAACATGTGCATATCTAGCCACGAATGTAGAATGGTCACGTTGTCTTCAGTTATTATTTTGTTTTCCATTTAGGTCAGTTTCTTGTACTCATAATAACTGGACATCCACTGCTTTAGTTTAAATTCAGATTAACAGCACACCGTGCTTTTCATGAAGATCAAACGAAACGAGTCAGTAATCCGTATTTGATCAGGAAAACAACTTTGAAACAAACTCAGTATGTCTTTGACGTAATTATCTGCTTCAGCGATATAAATACTATTTCTTTGATACGCGTGTTTTATATTTGCAGGCAACCACTTAACATAGCGATCCTTGAGATGCGGGAGTACGGAGATCTGTTGAAGATGGAAGATAAATGGTGGATTAGTAAAGGACAGTGTCCCTCGGCAGATTCGGGGGTACGTGGCATGGATAATATCTATCTAATATCGTTATTTACCCTCAAATGCTAAATCTATCGTTTCCTCACACTCTTTTATGTCTCTCACAGATACATACATACATACATACATACATACATACATACATACATACATACATACATACATACATACATACGCATGCATGCATACTTACTTACCTCACTTACTTTATGGGGAGCCATTTTAGCTCGGATGGTAAAGCCTCGGACTCGCAATCCAATGGTCGCTGGCTCAATACCCGCCCAGGTAAGCCAGGGTTGGCTGTTTCTGTGTGTCCTTGGGAAAGGCACTTAACACCCATTTACTCGGGATGATATAGCCAATAATGTGTTAAAAGTGCCGTTAAAACCAGCAAAAACAATAACTTACATAATGCCAATTTCGAAATGTTATAATTCCTTCCCTTTAATGTGTACCATTTACATGCAAAATATACCTTGAAAGTGAAATTCATTAATTTTTAATCCGAATTATTATATCTGCTAAAACAGTCGTTGTAAAATTGAAAAAAAGTGTGGAGCCTGTCAATGTAACAAACGGAAGTAGATGTTACAAGTGATATTTAACGGTGACACCGCATGCAAAGTCACCGGTAAATTTCACAAGATGACGTTTACTGGCGACATTACCGCTAGTAGATGTTATAAACATCAGTCAACATTATTCCTAAAACGCGTGACATTTACTAGCATTACTGAGCTTTCAGTTGTAACAATGTATACTCAGAACAATGTAAATGTCACAAGCGCCGCAAATGTCACAGGTAACATAGCAAAGCCAGCCTTAAATCCAAAAGATTTTTTTTTTTTTTTTTTTACGAATTTCTTAACCTCGCAGATTAAACACATTTGGTGTCCGTCTATTTGTCCGTTTCCAGGCTTCAAAGTTTTTCATACAACTTTTTAGCGCAAATTTACTTTCACTGATATTGCAACTATACTTTCATCGCTTTATCTCCTTTAAAGGTTTCATCATCCCATTACACTTACCTTTTAGGACTAATAGGGCAATTTGTAAAGAGCGATTAATATTTTATAAACACTTTTAGCCATTTCTGAAAGTATGTAGGGTGCTTTTGTGAATATGGAGGTAATTGAGACCTTTTGGCAATTATTGACTAAGTGAACGTTTGCTACCACACTGTTTAAAAAGTCTGGGGGAAAATCTGCAAAGATAAATATGCATAGATAGACATACAGACAGTCAGACAGACAGAAGGGTACATAGATAGATAAATAAAGAGATGTAATATTCATCCTCATGAAACATCAGACGAGAATAACGGACGCACGGACTGACGGACGCAGAAAAACATGGATTACAGAAAACACAGGTCACAGACGGACTGACAAGGGACGTGATCGATTGCAGTGTCGCCGCAAACGAGCTGACGTAACGACTTAAAACCCTTGAACCGAGAAACAATTTTTATCTGAAATAATATGACATTTAACGTTGAGGCTGTAATTGCTGAACAGTAATTATCACAGTTTGTAACGTTGAGGCTATAATTACTCAACAGTAATTATCACAGTTTGTAACGTGTACAGGTGCAATGGGAACAGTAAATATCACTACAACGGTAAATGTCACAACAACGTTAAATGTCACAATTTATTCCTTTTCCTGACAATAGAGTTTTCAGAGTCGCGTGCAAATATCGTATTGTGACAAAATTTACCGGCGAGGAAAGAGCCAGTAAATGTCACATAAATATCACAAACGCCGGTAAGTATCACTTTATAATATTTACTGGTGTTTATGACAGTTACAAGCGCTACAAATGGTTTTAAATAAATGAAATAATAGTACAATTTAATAAATGCATTACAATGCTCAATCTGCTAAGCCTCTGTGCATTGCGCAAACAGAAAATTTGCTGTTTATTTTATTTCTCTGTATTCTCTATTTAAGTTTTTGTTTTTGAAAAATAAGATTTTGGCCTGTTTCGGTTGGTAGCAATGAGTAATTAATGCTTAAAAGCCAGTACTTTTCAACGTCTACTTATACATGCATTATTATTCCCCTTTCTCAGAAAATAAATAAATAAAACGTCTATATATTGGAGCTATAGTAACCTGAACTCTTACGAAGAGTAGATATTGAATCTATCAATGCAATGACCTGACTTTAGTGCTCCCTTATACAACCATAGGAACCAAAGTAATACTTAAGTCTGACCCATTTTTGCCTTGGTGATGAGTACAATTTTTTTTTTTTAAAAAAAGATAGGAAAATGATCAGGGGTGTATTCGAAGACACTTTTAGGTAAGTACTTGCCCGTCCCTCTTTCGTCGTTCATACCGCCTCTTTAGCACTTTCTTTTAAGAAGTAGACAAAGATTGTATTTACATTCAGTCTTACGAAGGCAATACATTTTTTTGTCTTCTATGTCTTCTACAGGAGAAGGAGAAAAGTGCCTTAAATTTGAGCAACGTATCTGGTATATTTCATATTTTAATTGGCGGCCTCGTTCTAGCTTTAGCCTCATCACTGTCTAATGTGCTGTTTCACAAAAAGATTAAAGACACATTCAAAAAGGTAAGTGATAGTTAGATTTAGGTTGATTTACTCTTTTTCCTATGATAGTTTTATTTCTACCTGTTGATTTCAATATATACAGTTATATTTTACAATTACTTCCTTTCTGACACTGGTCTTCCTTTCGTCATCTCACTTAATATTGCTTTAGAATTATTTAATCTGATTTCTTGCACCTTTATTGTGATCGGATACAGTCAAATACTAGTGTCTTCAGCATGCATTTCCGCCGGAAATGATTTGCACATGTACAACAACTCACTTTTCATCGGCCTCATTATGAAAGTGTTGATCGATATAGTCCATTTGCCTTTCTTGACTGGCCATAAAATTAAATTTTCTCCCACCTTTCTATGTCCACATAATTATGTGCAGCTCGATTTTGAAATTATTCTTGGACATATTTCTGTATGAATTTTTCCAGATTTTTTCAAGGTGTTGTCGAAATGTTTGCCCTTTACCTCAGTAGTTTAGAAAAAGCACTTTGGAGAATTACCACACAGGTGTTACTCAGTAGATTTAACAGCACAAGGACAATGTATAATTGGATGCGACATTAGGTTAATCTGCCACGAGGTGCACGAGATTGTAGAGCTGGCCGCAGGCACTGAACCATTTAAGCCACAGAAAGCACATGGTTGCTATTATTAGACTGGTTAATCCCGGTTATTCGCTGTTCTTTCCGTATGGACAATCATTTGTG
Source organism: Margaritifera margaritifera (assembly GCA_029931535.1). NCBI lineage: Eukaryota > Metazoa > Mollusca > Bivalvia > Unionida > Margaritiferidae > Margaritifera > Margaritifera margaritifera. The sequence goes on along the minus strand of JAQPZY010001630.1, from coordinate 4,357,883 downwards.
TTAGATGCATATAAAAGTAATAATAACAAAGAACACAATTTTAAACACGAAGTTTACAATTTGTAAAATGTCCGAGGTCGTACGTATAATTCAACTCAAGTAAGCTTTACAATTGTATAATTGTACTTTTGACATGTTTTTAATTTTATGGGCAGTCAATGTGCAGCAAACAGACTATTTTGAGTTTTATTCATGCTCTAAAATAATGCATTGGTGGATTTAAAAGGGAGGGAGGGGTCTTATTTTGTTAAAAAGTACACTATTCGCTTACAAACAGTGGAAGTTAGCGCATTTAGGCAAAACCAACCGCCCGTATCAAAATCGAACTCCACAGAAAAAAACTAAAGATCCGCCCCTGTAATGTCTGTCAAGCTTCTCCACTGAATTGAGTACAATAAAATAATAATGTGTATTAAAATGCCTTTTTTTTAAACCAGACGGGTCATTCAACATTAACTAATAAATCATTACTTGAATATGCAGATTTTGTGACACATTCTGAGAAGCTTATACTCAGAAATATGGTTATCCGGTTTCTTCTTCCACGAAAACACATCTCTTTAGCACCTGAACTGTGGATAATACGTGGTGAAAGCACCTCGCTTTAGCACCTGAACCGTGGATAATACGTGGTGAAAACACCTCGCTTTAGCACCTCTACCGTCCATAATACGTAGTGAAAACACCTCGCTTTAGCACCTGAACCGTCGATAATAGAAACAATGAAGTAACAATACATATTAAACTACATGTTGATTCATATAAACAACGTGTTTTATCGTTTGATTTTTTAATGTTATATTAGTCATTGATCAGAACAACTTTACTTCAGATTTATAAATTCATTGTTGAAAACTGTTTGGTTTACATATACCTATATTTTGCATGACTAGATCCCTTTAAACTATCCTCCTACTGGCTTTAAAATCGATAAAGTGAATGATAACTGTAAGTGAAAAAAGCACAGAAGATGCATCAAGCTGTCAGATTTTACGCAATTCAAATCTGAATACTGATATTCTGTACTTTAGAAGTAAGGCAAAGGAGAACGGATGATGCGTAAATATAGGAACCCGCGTTATAAAGAATGCATTTATTCATTTTTTTTATGTTTTTACGGTCTAATATCGCTTCCGCCGGCACAAATTGTTGCCAGTAAAACGTCGGATAAAGGTGATTGTCGGATAATCAAATGCAATCTATAATTAACTTTTAAGAAATCGTTCCCTTTTGTGGCGCCGTATGAAAGTGATTGTCAGATAAACCGATGCCGGATAAACAAGACTAAACTGTATTTCAGGGTATACGGTGAGCAAGAGGAAACAGGGAAGAAAGGATGATGCGTTATATAGGAAAAGCGTTGTAAAAAATGCATTTATTCATATTTAATGTATATATTTCAGGGAACATATAGAGTGAACAAGAGGAAAGATAATATATACACCGCACCCTCACCGAGGACAGTTAAGATCGTGGAGCCAGAGGAACTAGAGGAAAATGAAAGAGTATGAATAGAAATTATGCAGATAAGTAAACTACATCTGAGTGGTTAAAGATCTCTTTACCTGAAGACACACAGGTCTACGAGAATCAAGGACTGCTCTTATGCTCGTTGTGGCTCTATGAATTAAATATTTCAATGAAGAAAAAAGCCTACATCAGCGTCGGGTAGACTCGAACCCACGGTTGTTAAGTTTGAATATATGTCTTCTAGAAGAAACCATTAACTAAGTGGGCTATCGGCACTTACGCCGTAAAGGGCGAAAATTATGTAATTCAAATGTGGCCGCAGAAACTGCGCAGAGTATCGTATTTATACTTTGTTATTCCTTAGAAAAAGGAATATTTTTGTTTTTCCAACCAACATGTGTACATTTATCTTTTTTCTGATGTAGCACATGTACTTTATCTTAGAGAGGCAGTATCTTATTTTTTATTTTACGCAAGCGATGCTTATAATGATTTTGTTATCTACTGACTTGTTTTAGGCTGAACATATGCAATATATATATATATATATATATATATATATATATATATATATATATATATATATATATATATATATATATATATATATATATCGTGGAGCCAGAGGAATAGAAATTATATATAAGACATTTCAACCGGTAAAAAGGGGCCCCGAGTGGCCGAGCAGTCTAAGGCACTCGACTTTACAGATCACTGGCATCTCACCTCTGTCCGCGTGGGTTCGAGTCTCGGGCTCGGCCAAAGTGGGTATGTGAGAATGCTTGCCAGTATCTTCCCGTGGGTCGGTGGTTCTTCCCGGGGGTTTTCCGGGTTCTTCCTACACCAAATATACTGGCCGCCATGTCTGGCCTATCATATAATGAAAAATGGTGTTAAACCCATAACAACAACAACAACAACTGGTAAAAAAAAACAAGGAGATGATTTTAAAAAATCTTTTTTGATAACATTAATTTGTATTTCCCCCTTATTTATAAACCGGCAGAAGGGACTGTTGCGTTCACCTTCCAGTGGAATATTTGCAAGGGGCCTGGTCGACTAAAGAAATAGGTATCATGCGTGCAGAATATTCAGAATTATCTCGTTCACTTAAATCATATACAGTGCATGCACGACGCTATATACCTGCTTATCGATTGGACCCGACCCTATTCACTATTTCAATGAAAGGTTAGAACGGACACATCATGTAGGTCGATCTACACGTTGATATAAATCATAATTACTAAGGACGCAACAATTTCGACACAATTATTAATCGACGTTTTATCATTGTTACAATCTTTATTGCTATGTATGCAGACTTATGTGTAAACAAAAGCACGTGGTAATCGAACAGGTACACACTTACATTTTGCTACTTCACTGTTGTGTTTGGTCCCAAACATCTATTTTAGAACATTCCATCAATCCATTTGTTTGCTCCAATGTATGATACACTTTCCTAATTCTTTCTCTTGTTCCCTTACACACTTTTCTCTCAAACGATGCATATATAATCAGGCCTACCCATCGATCAGTAGTCGTGTGGACTGATAGTGAAAATGCTTACCGCGCGGACGCGGAATGGTATCCTCGTAAAAGGGGGAGAAGCTCAACAGGTTGACTCAGGGATACTTTGTACGACCCGCAGAAAGTTTTTAAAAGATTTTTCATTCGCTTCTTTCTTTTAAAACGTCAACATTTTATTTTTTTCTCATAACATTAAAAGTTCATAATTTGTAAAATGTATTTGCAGTACCAACAGCTAATGTCTCTTTAATAAGAACTTAATTTCAATGCAGACAAAATATAAACTTATGTAACATTTATATGTAGATACGCCTAAATTTCAAACTATGTTTGTACAAGTTTTGTGCGAAATACAAGCTGTGTAACTGTAGTTATACAAAAATAAAATTTATCAAAACAATTTCCATCACTCCTACGCATCTTGGGATTCACATGTACAATGCAATATCATTTTTCATTGGTTCAGCTTGAGCACTCCTGTCTTTATTTCTAATTTCAGGAAGCAGAGTTGATATACTTTGACGAATCACCAGAGACACAACATTCCACGCTTTAGATGTCTACATTTGTCTTCTGGAATATGAACTCTCTTCATTTGTTTCAATTTGTCAATTATCGTTTTAATAAAATATGTATTGATATGTCGTAATTCTATTAATTTTCGGACGACATATTCTTCGCGATGCATTAATAGGCAGAAAGGGTATATATAGATAGCAACTCTTCAATTTTCGAAAACAAACAAAGTCTAACACAGTCTAATAAAGTTCCAGAAGGTACAACCGAAGCTTATAATATGGAGCGGAAGTGCAGTGTACAATTAGCACGAAGCTTTAACAAGAAAAAGTAACTTTGATGTTTCGAGTGCAACTTAAGCATTGCTTTACAAATAGAAGGCAATTTATTCAAAGCAAGACTTCGAGTATATAGTTTCATAAAACCTAAAAGAAACTGAAAAAGTTCGGTCTCTTAATCATTACAAAGGAAATTTTACAAAGTGAATATGGTATTGGTTCAAGTCACACACTTAATTCATTGTTGTATCTCCATTTTACAAACTTTTAGAGAAATAGAATCACACACGATATCAATATCAATATTATCGGCACATATCATAATGAACCATCAACAGTGGCACTACTTTACGTGCCAGTCACATAGTAATCAGGGTAAGGGACGTTCATTTACACCGTTGAGTACGGTAAACATAAAGAAGTGTATTGGTAAATATTAGTGACAACCGGGATGGATATATTGTATTTAAATAAAATCTGACGGCTCCTTTGAAATTTCTCTTCCTCTTTGTTTTAGATGATCTCAATGCTTTATGGGCCGAATCATAATGTATACTACTATTACTACTACTACTACTACTACTACTGCTACTACTACTACTGCTGCTGCTACTACTACTACTACTACTAATAATAATAATAATAATAATAAGAAGAAGAAGAAGAAGAAGAAGAAGAAATATATTTGCCAGTAAGCCAACTGGCTCTTGAGCATACATAAGATATAAAACAAATTTCGTTGATCGCTGTACACACAAATCAATAGCAGATTTTAAAATAACAACCAAAAGTATGAAAAACATGAAAAGAATAATATCATGTGCATTAACGGGATTGTCGTGATAAATACTGATGTGATAAATATGAGTAATTATTTAAATAATGCAGTCATAGTAGTTGTAGTATCAATAATAATAGTAAATGAAAAATATTCGACGTTATTAGAGGTTAAGTACGAAAACACCAAGAATGATGTTAAAAAAGCCCATAAACTATGAAGTAAATGACCAAACATGCAGTGGAAAAAAATGACAAAAACTGCCGTCAAGACAGTATTTTATGGTCTGTTTTCTGCAATTTACTAAATTAGACAGATTAATTGCCGACTGGTGCTTTCTAGTATAGTTCCATCATCTTATGCATAATATAAATTGTAAATGGGTCAATTCCTCAAAACTGACAAACTGAATGGCCTTCACAGCCACAACGCGGTGAGAAGTATATAAGTTGTATATTAACAGCCTCCATAGAAGATCATAGTTTTATTTAAAACTTTAACAAACATCATACAATTTTAGCGATGAGCTTCAAAACACTATAAATTTATGATGTTTTTTTAAGTTCTAAAAACATAAAGTTAATTAAAAAAAATTGTAGGTTGACATGGTCATCTACTAAATTATGAAAACGATCAATTAGAAAAAAATACTAAGCGAGACAAAACTAAAACCAACAAATAGTATTTTTCTGCTAGACCACTACCAACCTAATTGTCACCATAAAAACTACTGGTAAAAGCACCTACAAGGTTAATCAGAATAATATAAAAATGTTTCTTAGCACGACTAACGTCCGACCTAGGAAGGCTTCGCAACGCCGCAACGCAATTAAACGCAACTGTAAAATGTTTTTATTTAGTTGATGTAGAATTTTTTTTGACAAATAAATAATGCACTTTAGATTTAAGAAATTAACATCAGTTCTTTTTATTCGTATCCTGGAACTCAGTTTACACGCCAGTTAACAAAGATATTCACGAATATTTAAAGAGATGAAAATCTGCTACACTGTAAAAGATTTATAACTCATACAAACCATTAAATACTTTTGATGAGTACACTTTACGCTTAATAGAGATGACTCTGTTAACAGATACATAGTGTGACATGAGATTTTGCCAGAAACAACTGGTCATTGCGTAGAACAACAACTGAATGCGGAATATCTAAGCATTTTACAGATCACAATATACCAAAGTTAGTGAAAATTGTTTATAAATTTCATAAGTACTTTCAAATACAAAATGTATTGTCTGAATGTGTAATACCATTACATTGTAAACAAGCATTCAGTTCGAAAAATAATAGCGTAGACTGAAACAAAAATAATTTAACATCATTTTGAATAACTTTAACATTCCTCCTAAACCATGATTTGGGATACATGAATTTAAAATTTAATTTAACTATCAATAGTAAAAATTATCGCTGGAAATTACTAATGAAGAAAAAAATGATGTAATCGATGAATAAATTCGTGATTGGGAATTTTGGTTTACAAATATAACCTGTTAAATTTTCTATATTAATAATGTTGATACATAATCTTTTACATTTGTTATATTAATAATGTTGATACAAATGAACATATTGGCTGGACTTTTCTTTTTTAACAGATGAAGGTATTGCAAAGTTAAATCAAAGCTTCAGATCATATATGATTTGTATATTAGGTGCTCAAGTTCAAAACAGAATATATATTACACAGTTTGTTTCAACTGTTCAAGATTCATCAAAAAAGTTATTTGAGAAATTAATTTTAGGCGATCAAGGTTATGACTCTGATGAAAACATTACGATTTAATTTCAGCAATATATTTCAGATTCCAAAGCTAGACTAAACTATACTATTGGTGGTGATAGTATTTTTTTATTGGCTAATGATATGGCTATGAAAATTGTTAGCTTTGTTGGATACAAGAATATACCGACGAACATATGTTAGATCTGTGTAAATAAGGATGATATACATATTAACAGTTTGTAATTGCAACTGCATATCGTTACAAAGACAAAGAAGAAGAAAAAATACCAAACACCACTTCTTATTACCTGATTGTCATTATATGATTATTGGAAGAGGAGGACAAGGAAAGGCCAACCGTTTGCTTAATTTATTACTTAAATACTCTAATGATGATGAACTTATCATATATACTATCAATGATGACCAAACAAAATATACCAGAATTTTAAAAAACAATTGAACATAACAGTAATAAAAAAAATATTAGATATCTTACCATCCGAAGAAGTTATTCCAGTAGAAAATTAAGATTATGATAAACAAAAAATAATCGTGTTTGATGATATTAATATTAACCACATTAGTATGAACTATACTAAAGAATACTTTTCGTTATCAAGGAATAAAAACACAAATTTTATCTATCTAAGTCAGTCGTATTATAATGTGCCAAAGTATGTTAGGCGAAATACTAAATGTTTTGTATTGTTTAATGGGTTAGATAACAAACATATACGTCAAATATCTGATGATCATTGTTCTGGAGAAATTAATAAATAACTGTTTGCAGATATTTATAATAAATACACAAATGAACCATATTCTTTTATGGTCTTTGATAAAACAGCTTTAAATACACCAGAGCGATATAGAAAGGGATTCGATCAGTTCTATATTCTCTCCTAATTCATAGCACAATTTATAAGCCATTTAAAAAATAATATAATATAATATAAGATTATCATGTATTTAATAGTTTACAAAGTTTATTTAACCTCTGTAGAAGTTTAAAAAATTCAGATATCATTAGGTGAGTTTTACAAAACAAAAATTAAAAAAGATACAGAATTGTTTTTACAGTAAAAAAGAACTTGTTGCAGAAAATGAAAAAAAAAAATTTTTTATAAAAATTAGAATGAAAAATAAATGAAATAATAATTGTTTAAAAAGTACTAATAACATGATTTAAAAAAAATTAAAAAATTTAAATGAAATAAATATAATTTATGATAACGGAATGTTGCATTGTTATGCAATTTCAACATTAAGTAAAATAAGGTTAAAATATATATTAAACATGGTGCATAAATTAATGTTAGAATTTAAAAAAAAAATAACTCATTTTATATTTTAAGTAGTTTTTAAACCATTTTATATTTTATCTAAACATTTTTCTGTAAATAAAATATAAGACGGTTTAAAAAAAAATATAAAATGGGTTTTAAAATATATACAAAAAATTTAAACTAAAACCTTTCAAACCAACAACCCAATTTTTTTACAAAATAAATACACAATATATATATATATATATATATATATATATATATATATATATATATATATATATATATATATATAATGCTTATTTCCATGTTACTATTAATGTCCCATAATGGCTGTTTTCGGTGTGACTGTTTAACAATTGGTGCAGCAACAGAGGCAACCAGGGTTGGAGTTTTTTTTTTACATCTGACCAAACTATCCAAAGTTAAGGAAGGTAGAGCACTGCTGCTTTTCCTAGGCAAATTAGAACGCCACTCAAAATTTAAATACTAGGAGTGACTTTAAGCCTTTCAATTGTTGTTGTTGGGTTTAACGCCATTTTTCAACACATGATAGGCTATACATGGCGGCTAGTATATTTGGTGAAGGAAGAACCCGGGAAGACTGCGGGAAAAGTCATCGACCCACGGGAAGCTACTGGCAAACTTTCTCACATACCCCCGTTGGTCGAGCCGAGATTCGAACTCACGCGGACAGAGGTGAGATGTGTGAGTGATATTTAAAGGCGAAGACCTTTAAACCTTTCAGCCTTTTGACCAGACAGAGATAGTAATTTCAAACAGAAACCTCATGTAAGGAGGCTTTGCCGTCATTATGATGAACTCAAGTAAGTAAGCTTTACCGTTAGAATCATAACATTATTAGTCATATCATATAGACGTGATAAAACAATTAGATAACTAAATCATCAATGATAGAAGTTTTGATCCCTCAAGTAATATATACTAACTTAGCACATGTGGTACTACATGTTTACAATTGGTTTGTTATGAGTGTCTTATATCTCTTACGTGTATGTTGTTGTTGTTTCAGGTACAGAAGAATGTATTCTATTAACTATGTAATTAATTTGTGATAGAATTCAGTTATTAATAAATTTAATCAGTAGGTTCAGACAGTAGATCAGGTGCATATTTAGTAGGTTAACTATGTGCTTGGTAGTTTTCAGCAAATGTATCGTTAGAAATAATTCGTATGAAGTTATCACAGCCAGGTACATACGGTATTTCTCAGCCAACGTCGTCTGGCATTACATGACCTTGAGCGTACTATTAGTCGTCTGTTTATCAGGTTATAACTGACATGTACTACTCAGTCTATTTAGTCAACTTATATAAAAATTGATGGGAATATCATTAATAACATCATAAATATGAACTTAGCACCAAAACGTTACCACAAATAAAGTTGCCACAAAATACAGAGGAAGTTACCACTATCTAATACTCATGTATATACGTAATTCACATTACGTACGTTGACAGGTTAGAGTTGGCATGGTCTTATTCTCTTTAAATATGGAACTGAAATAATAAAATTACATAAATTTATGATATTACATAACGTAATTACTTGGATTATAACTTAACTGTATAGTTACATTTAGTGACAAAAAGTAGCATTTAGTGAGAAACAGTGACTTTTAGGTACTCAGTTTTAACTCACTTGGCCGTTCTCAGGGACAGGATCCGTTTAGCTTTCTCACGTCAAACTGGAAGGGTGGTGGCCTATGATTTAAAAAAAAAAAAAAAAAAAATTTAAGGGTAGGAGGGGTGGGTGGCCTAGGTTTATAATTTTCTTTTTAAGAAAGGATAGGAGGTGGGTGGCATATGACACACGGTAGCTAGACTTCTTTCAGATTCCAGAAAAATCTGTATTCTGTCGAAAATATGTTTTCGATAAATGGCAGTACCGAGGTTTATTTCTATTCAAGAGCCTACCGTGGAGCTGCGGTAGCTCAGTTGGTAGATAGTCTGACTCTTAATGCAGGGGTCGGGGATTCTATACCCGCCCAAACCATCCTGGATCGGCTGCCTTGCAGTGTCCTTGAGAAAGGCACTTAGCTCCCTTTTCCTCAGCATGATATAGCCAATAATGTCTTAAAAATGCCGTTAAAACCAAACAAAAAACAAAACTCCTGGATAGAGTTGTAATTATATATATATATATATATATATATATATATATATATATATATATATATATATATATATATATATATATATATATAATAGATAGATTACATCACTGATAAAATAAATTTGATACTAACGTGATCAGTGAAAATTATTCTCAGACATGTTATCGAACTCATTCAAATTTACTTCAAAGACTCAAGTCCACTTGTGCAGGAAATCTTGTCCAATTTATCAAGCTCCAAACTTTCTTTTATTTCTTGCTAAACAGGTTCACTATAGTGCTCGCTAACATGCTGCTTGATAAGAGATTATCCTACTCATCCAAAACTTTTTGCGTGAATTTAAATGAAGCCCAGGTAATTTCTATACAAAATCAGCAAATACCCATCATTTCATGCGTTTATGAAAAGACTGCAGAACTTGCAACAACGGAAAAAGTGTATTGTATTCTTATCTGTCTTTAACAAATTACTTTCTGTAAAAAATAATTAAACAGACTTACCAAATACACTATAAGAAGAATGTTTCCTGCTGAGTTGCACTAAGACAAAATAACATGATTTTTGGTTTCTTAAGAGGTAAAGAAGTTAACACCTGAAAGCTACTTGACTACAAATTGACAATGGTCTTTTTGCAGATGATGAATTTTATCATTGCTATATCGAAGTATTACACTCTAAGATTAGTACGTAAATTAATCTGATGCTGATTCCATCTCAATTTTCTATTCTTTTTTTCTTAAAACTTGTTAGAAATAAAGGGAGTACTTTATGATAAAGGAATCATATACATAATATAACATTATTTTATAATTGGCAAAATAAAACCTTTTTATAAATAAACTCTTGGGAATCACGATGGATTTGTTACAAACCAAACATCAAAAGTCTGGAATACTGATGTATATGTAATAAATAAATAAATAAATAAATAAATAAATAAATTAGAGATTTTGACCGTGAACCCTTATGTAACGAGTAAATACCTTTGAGGATCCTGGTATGGTGTTGCTTGTTGCCATTTTTGCATGAAAGACAAAGTCATTATAAAACGTATAAGGAATGCTGGGAACCGAATGGATGGTAGATGAAAGATTTATTTGTAATGTTGACATATTTTACACATTAGTAGGCAGCTATGATGCTAAATATTTACGCTGGCCCCTCTATCCATCCATGTATTTCAGCTCAGAAAATAATTCCATGTAATTAAATTCTTACCCTGGCCACAAGAGAGAGAGAGAGAGAGAGAGTTTCACGTAAAGGACAGATTTGAAACTTTCTTCATATTGCGGTACTATATTCAGATAATGCTTTTTATAACCTATATCAATGTAAATACTTTACGAAATTGATTGAAAATTAGGTTTAATTAATGAAATTCAAGTTGTAACGATGTCTTTTAATTTGCCAATATTAATTTTGTCTTCGTTCTTAAGAAATTGATATTTGCATCTATATTTATTGATATCATGTATATCGAAGTATTTATAATGACTTAATAAGAATGCCGTTTTCTTGATCAGATTTGTAAGAGAAGAGAGAAAAAAAATCCACAATATGCATGGACATGAACAGGTCAAAAATATTTCTGAAAAAGCAATTGTAATCTGATAGAGCTACAATGACTTACATGGTCTTCTTGACCATAAAAATATCAAGCTTTCAAGTTTTCTTTGTTTAGTGAATTTCACTATAGGTGTGGATTTACAGAATTACGCGACTTTCATAAATTTGGTACCGTACAAAAATGATTTTTAATGGATTCTCATGTGCGTACCTGGTGTAATGCTTACCAGTCAAGGATACCTGCCGTATTTCTTGTATAAGTATATTGATTTTATGATGTCCCATGATATATGTTGAAAATATACATATAACAAAATGACATGTAAAATACTAGTATTCTGTCATTAAGATCTCATGTACTGAATATCACACCGTGGAAAACCTACAGCGCTGTAGCAAACGTGTTTAGTATGAATGGAAATATTTCCAAATGTTATTTATCCGCTAATTGTCAATCTTCATAGAAGCAGGTCATATGGTCATGTGAGAAAAACGCGCCCATTCCTACCTCCTGCGTCAAAAACATAAAAACTCAACCAGACGAATATCAATTTCTATAAATGTAATAAATCACATCAACAAGATACGTCATGTCGAGGGACTACCAGATCTTTAGGAATATTTCAAATTGAAAATTTGAACTCTACAGGTAAATCTGTACAAACAAACCTTGTTGAAACGATGCCCCATATCTGACATAACTGAAAAGGAGGAGTTACATATAGCATTTTCAAATTTATTTTTATATAATCCTCAGTACCTTATATCCAACAAATCGACCCTGTCTATCTGTCTGTATGTCAACCTTTCTAATGTTGAACTCTCTAGTCACTGCTGCGTACCATATATGCAAGAAATCACACATACTGCCCACGCCAATTTTAATTGCAATCCTTATATACTTTGAAGAATTGTACCAAAAATGGTCAGCAACAGAAACAAGATCACGAGGTCATGAATTCCAGATATTACTGTTGTGCGTTTAGTAAAGGAACTTAACCTTGATTGCTTCAGTCACACCAACTTCAAACTGCAAATGAGACAATGCGTCCTTTAGATGTTCAGTGCATGTGGATGGGAGAGGGGAGAGAGAAGTAATAAAGCCCAAGTCGTTAAGCACCGTGAAAACCAGAATTCTTGTAATCACTTTTGAAACCATGATCACTAGCCGGCTCAGGAAGATTTTTAACCATGATCCATAGGTTGTACACTTAATTGTTGCTAGCAATCATATAAACACCAGATTTACATTTCCCGTGTGTTTTTACGTGTCGATGCAAGAATCATTCCTGATAGAATTGTCCCAATCATATTGGCTTGGCGAAACGTGAAATTTTAGTTAATTCAGATATAAAAGGCAAGGACCTTAGTATATAGAACAATCAGAATTTCGATGCAAGGCTTTGTTGGAAAAGTCTTTGATTTATTTAAGGAACGCGAAACTGGAGGGTGGATCGTGCTAATTGGTGAACTTTATATCGGGTCCAAATTCGTAAAGTAGTGTTTAAAAAGAAAATGCGAATTTTCATTGAGTGTACATAAGTTCACAAGATCAATATCCAAGTGTGCCAATAATAATAAAGACAAATGTTTTTAAGATTTTCAGCTGCATTTACCTGTGCAAGAAAGAGCCTAAAATATGTAGGTTTATTGATCGTTTTTTGTATACGCAATTGGCTCTTACCAGTTTGTTGTGTTAACATTTCGACCCCTCCACACATATCAAACATATGTCCTACAGATGTATATGTAACTGAAAGTATGAAACCAGTGATTTGTTTAAAAATATACCAAATAACAACTGGTCAAATCAAACTGCAGCTCCATCCTTCTTTGTCGATAAAATGAAATTTAGATCTAGGCCTTTATTGAAAATGTTACACTGTATGACAATGAGGTTTCCAGATAACGGAAACTACATGGAAACGGTGCAAACTTGGTTTCAGCCAAGTTTCCAAGTAACGAAAACTACTCTAAAGTTTTCATGTAATAACCTGATATTTCAAGATACGGAATCCATACTTTTCGATAGTTTACTGGCAGTTTGGAATTATCATCTTTCAGTTTAACAACTTTAACTGATACTGCTCAGAAACACTTCTGAAACTACTAGTCTTCATGAAGTGTCATAGATCAGATTCTACAATTTTCCATGTGGTTTACTTCAGGAAACTGCTGTTGAAATTTCCGTTCAGTTTCAACGTTCTTGGAAAAGATTAGTTTCCGATAGATTTCACTGCATCTGAAACATGAAGTTTCCAGCAGTTTCATGTTTATCGTAAAGCATTCAGGTAGTACGCAAAGTTTTCATCTAGATTCAGAAGAGTGAAGAAAACAAACCTAGTTTCATATGAGTTTCCAATTAACAGAATGTGGACTTTCCTGAAAGTTCCAACAACAACGAGAACCACCGCAGTAGTTTCCGTTTAGTTTCCGAAACACGAATTACAAAAATTCTAAATGGTAAATTTTCTTTGATAATGATAAAATGTACAATTAAACTGGATGGGAATAGGAAAGTTGAGGCTTCCTGGGAACGGAGACTGGGCAGAATCTCTCCGGAAAAGGTGCAAACTTGGTTTCAGCCAAATTTCCAAGTAACGGAAACTATTTTGAAGTTTCAGGAGATTTCAAGATACAGAAACCTCCGTTTCCATTTGTTTGCAGACATTTTGGAATTATTAAGTGTTTGTTTCACTGAAACTTGTCAAAATCTAACTGAAACTACTAGTTTTCATAAAATTGGATAGTATCAGATTCTACGAGTTTTCGTGTGGTTTCTGTTATTTCAGAAAACTGATGTTGAAGTTTCCGTTTAGTTACATCATTCCTGGATCCTACAAGTTTCCATGTAATTTCCATTTCATCTGAAAAATGGAAATTTTAGCAGCTTCGGTTTTATTGGATAGCAAATTTTTCAATGTGGTTTTAGGGGGACGAAAAATTAGTTTCGTGTGATTTTCTGAATGATGTAATGGACAGGTTTCCTGATAGTTTCACGTATAACAGAAACCATCATAGTAGTTTCCCTTTCGTTTCTGAACTATGAAGATAGCGGATACCACACAAATTTAATTTCTATGATAATGATGAACTGTATAATTTAGTTGCATGAGAATTGGAGTTTGTGGTAAACAAAAACTTAGCGGAATTTTTAGTTCTGCCATATTTCTAGACAGTTTCAGTAAATCTGTGAGCTACTGTCATATTTTTACTCTAGTTAGTTTAATTTCTCTGATATATATATATATATATATATATATATATATATATATATATATATATATATATATATATATATATATAGTATCTGTTCAGTTTCTATCCAGGTTTTGCAAAAGTTAAGGTAGTTAACTTGTTTTGAGTTTAAAATAAATTGCAGTCCAAAACAGCAGCTGCCGCTTCTGTACTTTTTGTATTATAGACTTGCTCTTTCGTCAGTGAAACCTACTTTGTATTTATTCAAGCTATGAAATAAAAATATACGAGTGTGTGTCTGATAAGTTTTTAAAACATCCAAAAACTCACACTGAAGTTCCTGTGATATAAAATTACAATTTACCAGAGAAAGTTGTCACGGATGAAATTGTAAAATAAAAGGAATTTCATAAATGTTGTCAGCAGTTTCGACTAATTTGAGCCAGAAAATTCAGTTATGACTATTATGTAAATGTTTCAAGTGTATTTGAAAAATGGTATCTGGACATTATTGGTGGTATGTTATAAACTGAGAATAATACTTTTGGATATGTGTGAGCAATACTAAATTCAATGGATATGAAAAGTGTACTGGTCCATTATAATCTTGCTCTGATCCTGTGTATTTCGATGTAGCATCTAGGTGCTGGTATACAGGTAACTAAAAAAATTATTAATTTTATCTAAATGCTCCTGTTTCATTGTTTTCAAATTAGACAAGTAGTAATAGGGGCTACAATAGCTTCAAATAGGCCATTAAGGCCTCAAGGGGAAATCCATGTTAAAATATACACAGGTTTAACATTATGTGCCGTTCTGGCCTTAATTGGAATTAAACATTAGTTCATAAGGTTAACATTGTGTGCCTGTATTGGATTGGATATGGCCTCAACCTAGATTATATTTGGCCTCAACTGTGATTTTGATATGGCCTGGACACACATATATACTAGCCAGCACCCACTCTTACTAGTAAATATACAGTGTTACTATCAAGCACCTACACTTACTAACTAGACCTCACACTGACTCACACAAAGAGAAGGATGTAAAAGTAGGGGTGTTAAACACCTTATAAACAAAACTAAATCCCCCTGCCACCCCATAACTTCCCTACCATTCCCTTATAAAAAGAACTAAAAAGTATCCTACCGCCCTTATAACCCCTATAACCCTAGAAGTGAAGTGTAAGAAGAGAAAAGGTTAGGAATATTCACACACAAACGTACTATAATACTATCACACACAAGACACACGAGTAGAGATAATGACTGAGTAACATCTCTGTTTCTGAGATATCTGGATGTCCCTGAAAAGGGCCGTTGGGGTGGTTAACCAAAGATGGTTAGCACAGGCCACACCTCATCACTTTCTTTTCCGCACTGCGGGTTCATAGACCAACACTCGCTTCAGGCACCCTTGCCTTTCAGTGTGCACTCTTCTCTTCCATATAGCTGTATCTGTGATCTTGGTGATGGCATACGATGACTTCACATACATAAGGTAGTCTGGATCAAACAGAATGCTTAAAATGATAGTCGATTACTCCATGTTCGTCCAGATCTTCACTTGTCTCGAGAACAGATGAGACAAGAGGCAAACCCACCTATATATATAGCCAGGGCGTGTTCTCTATGCCCCAATCAGAATACAGCGGACGCGTGACATCACTTTCGAAATATACCCATGAACGTTTCTACCATTTACTAGTACTGAATATTGTTAGTACAGTATAATATTATAACATAGCTGAGACGAAGACTTTGTGTTGGGTGCGCCTGCAGTGGATACTTCGTATACTCGTAGTGATAGTACGACTACTGCTGCTGTAGCGAGTATTATTCCAGAGGACAACTACCTGGATTTGGATTTGACTTTCTGCGATTTCATATCCTGGCAAGAATATTTGCTGGTACCTCCTTCTCTATTACTGTCAACATATGATGACTTTAAAGAGAAACAGAAGGAAAAGTTTGATTCTTTTTTACAACGCTACAAAGAAGAAGAAGATACATTTGTTCAAAAACAACAAGAAGAGAAAAGAAAAAGCAACAAGAGGAGATGAAAACCTTGAACAGTGAACAGAAGGCATGGAGTGAAAACAGAACTGTCAATTTGTTATATGACATTTTGGCGGAGCTAACATACCTGAGGAGAATGTATGAAGCTTCTTTGGCCAAACCCAAAAGAAAGAGACCTTCACAATCCAAGAATTCTAAACCGTCCATACCATTGGCTACCACCACCACAGCAACAGCTGTAGGACTTGGACGTGGAAAAGGTTAAGACAGTTACAGCTGATGTTGTCATGTCCATAATTGTCTTTCAAAACCCAACGGTCCTTTTCAGGGCCACCTTGTTCTCTTAGAAAATAGATACTACTCACAATTTCCAAATAAAAAAAAATCCCTCCATACAAATGTATGTGTGCATCCGCGTGTGTGTGTGCGAATACGTTTTTGGTATATTCTATTGAATTGGAATTACAATGAAATTGCAAACGAATCACAAAAGTCAATTCTTTCTTCTTACTGTCTTGCTTTTTGAATTTGTTTGCTGTAATGGGTTCTTCTGCTGTTTCTTCTGCTTGTCTTGCTTTTAATTTCTTCACTGGAATGGGTTCTTCTGCTGTTTCTTGTACTTCTGAAATCTGTTAATTTTTCTTTTTTCTTTCACTTTCTTAGGACACTTTGAAAACTAATGGCCTTTTTCTTGACAATGATAACAGGTATCTTTACTTTTGTCTCAGGACCTAGTTTCTCCTGTCTTAGATGTTCCTTTTCTGGACATTATGTAGCCCAATGTCCTTTCTGTTGACAGAATTAACAGATATCTTCACTTTTATCTCGAGATTAGTAGTTGGGAATCTCTCCATAAGTCTTGCTAGAGATGTATTCTTCTGTTGCTCTTCCATCTTCACAGACTGAAACTGACTGAGTATAGAGGCAGCTCTATGTATAGGGGAGAGAGAGAGAGAGAGAGAGAGAGAGAGAGAGAGAGAGAGAGAGAGAGAGAGAGAGAGAGAGAGAGAGAGAGAGAGTGCATGTGTACCCTAGTTAAGTTACACTTGAATCATCTACAATCATGAAACGATCACACCTTTCCAAGGAGATTCCAGACACAAAGCGACAACGACGTTCTGTGTCGCCTCATACCCCGAGAGACGTTTTCTCAGAAGTTCACCCTAGCGATCTTGAAGAGGACATGCGTGATCCTTATCCAACACCATCCCCTTCCCCCTCCCCAAGACCGAGAGAGTCAAGATCGGTCAAGACAGAAAGTCAATCGGTAGCATCTGAAAATTATTTTCACATTCGAGCTACTCACAAAGTGACTTCTAGAAAATTTAATACAACTGCTTACACTTACACGTTCAAATTTAAAGAGTTCAAGTCTCAAGTCCCCGCAGAGAAAGCAACTTTTTTTATTACCAATTAATTTAAATCTATGTTAGAGGAGTTAAAACGACAGTACCAAGCTAAAGATCAAGATCATTTGCGACTGTCCATCACTCACGACAGTTTGAATACTCCTGTCTGAATCGAATTTAGTACACATGCGGAATTAATCTCTTCCAAAATCTTGGACAAAATTCAACACGTCCAACAATGCAATGATGAGTTAGATATGACCAATGGAAAAGCTACACTTTATATGATTCCCATTTCACCTCCTTTAGGCAGCTGGAACCGCAAAGTTTTATCTGTGGATCACCTCCGGACTATTAAACGATGTATCGTCCAGAATAATAACGATCAGTATCAGACACATTTAGCTCACGCGATCGTGGTGGCTGGAGTTTATGCAGAGAAAATCGATACACCAGTATCAAAGCGATTATCTAAAAGTATTAGTCAGAGCCAAACAACGGAGAGAAGTAGAAATCCTTTTGAAACAAGCAGGAATTTCGAAAGAGAGCGTTTGTGGAGTTCCTGAAATGCAAAAACTTTAAGACGTACTAACCCCTCGTTATACGTTGAAAGTTTACCCCCAAGTCATCCGTGGAGATCTCCTGTTTAGAGAACCACTTTTTCCAGACGGAAAATACATTCCCGTCTATCATTACCAAAATCATTTTGATATAATTAACAGTATCAAACGATTTCCAAGACACAATTACTATTGTGACAAATGTGATCAAGAATTTAACAATCGGGAGCAACGTATTTATTGTGGCGAGACATATCGTGTCTGTTTAGTGTCAAAACCTTGTGTTCCAAAAGGACAATAAATCATTCAATGCTCTCCCTGCATTCGTCAGTCCAGCGTGTCACGAGCAAATCGCATGAAACAATTCCAACAACAGAAAAGTGCTTCCGAATTATAGACAGTGTGTCCAAC
Organism: Margaritifera margaritifera; assembly: GCA_029931535.1. NCBI lineage: Eukaryota > Metazoa > Mollusca > Bivalvia > Unionida > Margaritiferidae > Margaritifera > Margaritifera margaritifera. Next base: position 4,339,028 of record JAQPZY010001630.1, on the reverse strand, counting down.
CTGTGGACAGCATGTTTGTACCAATTCCAAAAAGTTATACGTTTCTCCAGGAGTAAAAGGAAAAAAAAACTCGTATTTGGGGTCAAGTCGTCGAGTTGGATCATCACTTTTACATTCAGAGATATAACAACGAAGCAAAGGAATTATTGAATGACCAGAACAAGAAAAAGAAACGCCACCATAGGTGATTTTATCATTTTTTGACTTTGATTGTTCTCAAGAGACAGGGATTCACATTCCTAATTTGTGTGTGGCTCATTGCCCTTGCCACGACTAAATTCAGGAACCTTTATTTATTCTCTGTTGAAATTGTAGCGTGATTCCAGGGGGACAAGAAAAGATATGTATATCTATCTTAACTTCTTTATTGTCCCATGAGGAATATCTTGCGTTAGGTTGAAACGTGTGGAAACTTTGTTATTTTCCCAGCGCCGTTTTCCAACTTTTGTATATATATATATATATATATATATATATATATATATATATATATATATATATATATATATATATATATATATATATATATATATATATATATATATATATATAGATAGATAGATAGATAGATAGATAGATAGAAAGAGAGAGTCGTTACAACATATTGGCGATTGGCATTTTCATCACATGTAAAATATTCGTTTCGACCTAGTCCACCTTATAATTACATATAGTGCAGTGCATGCATCAGGCATTGCTGGTATCAATGAATATAGCGTGAATTTAAACCATAAAAACACATATATATGGTTTTTACCTGTATGATAAGGTCCCGCTTTATTTTCTAATGAAAGTTCAAATCGGCAGGTTATTTTCCTTCAGCATGTTCTGCTGGGGCGTGTTATGGCGCTCTGTCCAAAGATATCTGAACCTACATTGAATTGGCCTACCAAAAGCAGATTCTTGAGCATGCGCAAAAACGTCAGATTAAGAACAAAGATAGCGACCTCGAGGTAGCCTTCTTGGTTTGGTTTCATTTACTACGACTAAATATGATAGCTGCCTGTGTCTTCCATCTTTCTGCTGTCGAACCGAGCGTAAAAATCTGTTACACTTTTGTCAGAACAAATATGTTACATGAAAGTTTAAATCATGCATAATACATATTAACATAAATAGTTGTTACTATTAATAGAAGCTAGTTGTTGTTGTTTCGGTTAATGTATTTGTATTTATTGTTAATCTATTTATAATACTGTGGGTGGTGTGATTTTTTTTTTTATTGCTCTCCTTATTGCATTACCATATAACGAACATAAAAATGTTCTAAAACGTCTCCAAATTTGTGACGTATCCGTGTTGCTAAGACCATCAAACCAAAACCGATATTATGATTGTATGATTGCAGTCAAACAAGTCAAACATGCAATTTGTTTTCTATCTCCGATGCATCGGCATTTCTTACGTAATAAAAAGTGTTTAAAATTCTTTACGCTGCTTTTATATGTTAACTGGGTACTTTTTTGCATGAATGTTACATCATCGGATATTGTACATTATCTACATTTTAAAAGTTCTTAGACCTTGATTAAGGAATATCGATGAGTTTTAAAATGATATGGTATGAATAAGTATGCTTGTATGTCTTCCATCTAATCTTTAATTTCAACGCTGTATGGTAATCTTCATCATGCTTATCATCCTGCCAACAAATCTTATGTGAATATTGAGTCTTTATCAAAATACAATTGTCCTTCAACATTCTAGGCGTCAGCATCATCATTATCGTCATCATCGCCGTTATTATTATCAGTAGTAGTAGTATCATGAAAATAAATGTTACTGTAGTACTAGAAGAAGAAGTAGTCGTTATTGTAGCTATAGCACTAGTAGTAGAAACAATATAATTGTTGTTCTTGTTGTAATAAAGCTATTTATAATTATAGTACTTGTAGTGGTAGTTGTGGTGTGCATTTTCGTTCTTTCTTGTTATTGTTCTAGTTTTTGCAGTATTATACCAAGTATTTTTTTTTGTATGTGTGCCCAACACATCAACGTTTATTACATAGTAAAACAACAACAGTAAGCTTTATTATCCATTATGAACAATTGCTTCCAACATAATTAAAGTTGTCCTCTCGGCAAGCATGAGTACTATACTTTTGTATTATTACATAGTAAAACAACAACAGTAAGCTTTTTTTTTAATCCATTCTGAACAATTGCTTCCTACATAATTAAAGCTGTTCTCTCGGCAGGAATGAGTACTATTGTTTTGTATTGTAATGGTGAATTCACGACTTATCTAAGCTATATTTTTCCAGTCAACTGACAGGCCTGGTGAAGAAACGTAAATCTGATGACGAAAGAAACACGTCATACAACTAACTGAATTGTATACCTATGCTTTTGTAGTTATATAACCGGAATCAGCCGTCGACAGTTGTGATTTTCTTTGCTAAAATTGCATAGGACTGAAGAAAGAGGAGGTTGTTATTTGTTAATTGTATGTTGGTGTCCATTTCAGTTAAATAGACTGCAGGAGTAATATAACAGTAGCAGACCCCACCTAATGTTCGAGGTACCCAAACCGGCAGTACAACATTGGTCAACATAGCTTAAAATGAAGTTCTGGGTCTCAGGATAAAGAATCTGGATGATGCCACCGCAGAAAACCTGTGCTATCTGAGAAATCTGCAGTGTTATACCCTACCCCTTGCTCCAGTCCAGGCGCAGTTAAATAACCTATTTTTTTGGGCCTATAAATCATATTTGCATGTACCACTTCTTAAAAGGCAAAACATCAGGTATATTGTCATATAGATAACTGTTCCAACCCCTGATTAGTTTACATTAACCTTTTGTGTTGTGCATAATGAGCGAAGACATCAATTCTAGTGTCATTACTCATACTCGGTTATGTACTGTCCCAGTGAAATAATTGTACTTCTGAAGTTCACAAAACTGAACATATCCTTCCCAATAATAATTTGATATGCCCTGTAATAATGCTTTACATCACATGTCACAGGTATGTGAAGGAATGTCACAGACAACTGATACTTATTAATTCGTGTAAAGGCAAGCCAGCATTAATGCACATTTACAATCAAATTGACGTTTATTTTAAATAAGAAAACAAGGCACAAAAAGAAACACAGGCTAAAGAGCCAAAACAAAAATAGACCTAAATTCACAAGATAAATACTAGTCTCTTTTCTTAAATATCCCTTTTGCATTTCTCTCTCCAACTCCAAAAGGAAAGAAAAAACTAATTTTTAAGGGTGGTGCCAGCGCAGTGGATAATTGACTGTTTGGCCAACAATTCATGAGAAAGCAATTATCTACATACTTATGCTGGCAATTAGTCAGTTAATCTTCCTGGGCGGTCCTTGGAGTTCTCAGTGTACCATTCACTTCCTTCTCATAGCCAAAGTGTATTGGTGAAGGAGCACCAAGCATACCGATGTCTGCATGCTTCCAAATGAACACTTGGTACAGTCATCGAAGCAGGTGCAGTATAAAGCTGTCATCAGTTGGTGAAAGCTTCTTAGCAGCAATCCCCCTTTTCAGATTGTTACATCTGAGCACATTCAGAGATCCATAAAACTTACTTTCTCCATAGTGACAACTAACAAACTATGTTGCAGCAGTCTTTTCACCATCATTTAGCACAGTGGCGTCTCCCAATGTTGTCATGACCTGATGTCTGTCTGCATCCTTCATCATGATTCTGAAGGTTTTTTTCCCTCCATGTCCAACAAGGGCACTGACAGTGTCACATCATGTTAAGCCATATACAGGTAATGGGATATTGTGCTGTGAACTAGTTAGATTGCCTTAGATTGTATTGATGTGGATGAACCTTGTTAGCTTTGCATGTTTTCCTTGCCTTCTAGTCATGAAGTGTATTTATTTGGCCTTGATGGAAAGACGATGGTGTAGAAGCAGCACTAAGACGTCTGTCTGGGCTGCACACAACAAGGACACCTGCTCCAGCCTCTGCTGCTGTGATGGCATGCAGAATAATCTTTGTGTCTGCTTCTTCTTGGCTGGAATGCAATTCAGAACATTGTGACACCGAGTTGAAGGAGATGGCCACAACTACCTTCTCATGATAGTGTGCATTGTTCTCTATCATGTAATCTGTTTAGCAAGATGCAAGATTTGACTTGTTTTCATTCACACTGACTAACTGTTTCTAAGTAGGTGGTACCTTGACTTCACCCCGCACTCGATAAACACTGCTGGATTTTCCTTCACTGCGTACCTCTCTTGTTTGTGATGCTGTCCTCAATGTATGTCAGTTACAATATGCACCTGGAAAATTGTTTCAGTGCTAAGCTGTTTGGTGGAATTCATTTACAGGTAAGACCTGAATTACTGCATGCCCATCGTAGATGACAGCATCTGCACAACTGGTCAGACATGTGATTCTTTCTCCAGCCACTGTGTCCTCCAGTTTATGCATGAAGTCTGACTTTGTGCAGTCTATCATTGTTCCATCTTCATTGACTCAATGACACATGGGCATTTTCAAAACCCAAGGCACGGTGCAGGGGGGACTCTCTTAAAGGAATTGACAGATAGAAGACGAAGGTACACCACCTCTACATTTATTGAGACATTCCTGGCTTTTACCCTGACTTTTCTGTTCATTTCGGACATTGTCTTGATGTTTGAACGTGGCAATGGATCAGACAGGCTTTCGGAGTACTGGAAGCAAGACGCTCATCTATAAAAGTCTTTGCCATGGCTTCACCCTTTTCCATGGCACTGCAGAAACTATTTTGTACGGCATCTGGAGCAATGCACCAGTGGCAATATTCACCATCTTTGGGGAGGCATCAGTGAGATCAAAGGGATCTATGTAGATGTCATTGAACATGTCATTCACTTTGCTTACATCACTATTCCATCAACTCTGTGAAGTCTTTTGAGCTGAGCAATGCTGTTGATCATCTCCAGATCTACGACCACTAATACAGGCACTGAATTAACCTGCATAAAGAAAGCTGTGACTTGGCGTGCCAGGAACCATCTAATCAGAGCTAGGCATTTAATTGTGAAGCCAATGATTCCTCCTGCTTCCTAAAAGTCCTTGTTTGTCAGTAGTTTCATGAGTATAGTCTAACCATACACCCTTTACTGGCCTCTAGACAATTCGACAACACAGTTTCCCTCAATGAATTCACTTTCCACCTGTTTTGGTAAGCGCCTCATGGAGAGCAGTAGCGCAGGCAGATACCTAGCATAATTTGTTCTGTTTGAGGCAAAGAGTAGTGGTAAGAATTCAGCCTCGGCAGATTGCTGAACATGCCAGAGTCCATCCCTGGTTGCATTAATTAACATCTTCAGGGGCGCAACACCTTGAAAAGCAGGTCATCCTAGAGCTTACATGTTGGTGATAATTCTCGTCCCTCCGGTCTGAACTCTTCAATCAAGGGAAGTAGTCCATTGTTTAGAATACCAGAGAGTTGCAGCATCAGATCATTCACATCTCCACTCTCAGTAAAGGCTCTCTCCAGACCAGATAGCAGATCTTTGAGGTCACATGGTACTGACTTGTTTTTTTCCTCACGCCATGTGTGGAACTGAAATAGAAACTGTGCACACAGTGCCTCATCGACCAACTCAAGTCCATAAATTGCCCTGTCAAAGTCCTTCCCAGATATCATATGATTCACTGTTCGAGCTTGCAAACACACCAGATTCATGCAACATGTGACTGAGACCAGCATCTCCAAAGAGATAACCTACTGCAGCAATCACTGACATTCGTAAATGCATTCCACCCACAATCAGAATTATACCCTCAAATTCTTTGGGATTTGCCCTTGTGATTTCTAATGCCTTTGTGAGGAGTCCCATGTCGAACGCTTTTTCTGCTTCTTTCAATCGTAGTAGCATTGCGTACATTGTAGATAAATCAGATGATGGTGCCATAATAATTGGATTGTAGGCTACCTGTGAGACTGACACGTTGATAGTTTAGCATGAAAAGCTGCACATCGGGGAATAACTGCTTCAACTCCATCAAACACACCACTTCTAGCCATGTTGTACAGGAGTTCAGCAATCTGAGCTGCTGTCACCTCACTGTTGCCAGTAAGTGTTGTATTTCATCCACAGAGATGGGGGTGGAGAGCTTTGGTTGAGGTCTTGTAGCTGGTTTTCTGTAGAGAACTGTCTGGGCTAGGCTTCCACCAAATGAAAATACATACACAAACAGGTAACAGTGCATAACAGAAATATATATATTAAAAGACAAAACGTTTCACATTTGCATGCATGAGCATTTATATGTGCAAGTATAAATAATAAAATGTCCACATTTACCTTGAAGACTCCTTGTATCCAGTGTCCACTGCGGAGCTCTTTTGATGCGGCTTGATTGACTTGATTCTCTTTCAGCTATTGTCATTGGCTGCACATGAATGCTGGTTACGGCATGGGTAGTGTTCTTGCCATCAACTGTGTGTTCATTGTGATCCCATTTGTCAGCCGCTGCCAAGATGATCTTGCCTTAATCAACAATTAGTGTAAGTTCTGGTGGAATCTATGAGTTTATTTCCGATGGTTGCTGCCTGTAATCTACATAAAAGGGCAGCTGATGTTATAAATGTTCTCAGTTCATTATAGGATATGCAGCAACCAGGCGTGCTGAGTGTATCTATCGATGCCCTGCTTCTAAAGGTGTGGTGGAGATAGACAGCAAGACCTAAATACTTAGGTAACATTGATGTAGCTAATGTTGTGATGTTACAAGCAATACTCAAGCATCGTGGATCCAAATCCATTTCTTCACCATTTCTGTACTTTTATATTCCATTAGCCAGTCATTAGCATTGTACAGTAATGGATCAAGAAACTTTTTCTGTGCATCAAGATTTGTCTCCCTGGATGAAAAGTTTTCTCCGTCGAGTTTTTTAGTGAAAGACTTATAGTGGCACAAGATGCCAATTGTAGGATGTACAATACTCAGTTCAGAAACAGACTGATTCATCCACTGATTCCTCCTCAACAGCAGTCTATTTCTGTGACAGTTCATTGGCCTTGGCAAGCACTTCATCAACGGATATTTCACTTAAGCAGACAATATCAGAGCCACCCTGTTGTGGAACAAATGACAAAGTTATTCACTCTTTCATGAGCCGTCACTTCAGATGTTGTGATGTGTATGTAGTGTAGTTCTCCACTCCTGCTTCTTCTAGAAGTTTCCAGAAGCGTGTGTGAAGAGTGCTCAGTACAAAAACTTGCTTTGTCTTCTATGTCAAGCCTGAACTCTTCTATGAGTTTACCAAGCGCTCCTGCAAAGTCTTCTTAGCTGCTGCAACATTTCTTGGGTTGATGTATGAAGAGTAACAGTTGTTCTTTCTATGGTACCTTGCCTTCACTGCCACTGAGTCCCTATTGGTGACACCTCGTAAACGTGTAATCATTTAAATGTCAGTATCCCCTTCTGCAGCTTGAAGAATCTATTTATTAGAATCACCAGCAAGAGCACTTTCCACCATTTTCCAATGTTGACCGTTGTTTCGGGTGACACTCTCCATAAATGAAGCAGTTACTTTTCCAATCAAATGCAGATTCACCTGTAACAGATCTAGTTAGGTATGCAGTAGAACTACTTGCACAAGCTTCCTCACCACTCTGAACAGCATCACTACCACCAACACTACAAATTAGTTTCCTACGCTTTTCTACTGCCCTTGTCACATGTACAGGGCTACAGTAAGTGGCTCTACAGTTTCTATGATAATGAACAGTACCTTCACCATCTAGAATGTCCTACTCATACTTCAAAATTTGGTTAGTAACATCATCAAGTCTTTCCTTGCATACTGAGAACAAAATAGACAGTTTGGACACATCGGGCGTAACAGCATGGGATTTAGCAAATGTCTGTGCAAAACAAATGCATGCATTCTTGTCAAATATTGGGTTACATATCTTCTGAGAGGGAACAAGATCAAATTCAGCAGTCATTTTGGAGTCTGAGGGAAGTCAGCAACCATGTCCTGCGCCTATAAAGTTGTAAATTTATAGTTAAGAGAGCTTTTATATTGAACAAACTACAGTTATGCAAATAAGGACTTTAAAATTATTAATGGCAAATACAGGTATTTCATTATTGGTACTTTAATAATGGCAAATACAGGTATTTCATTATTGGTACTTTATTAATGGCAAATATAGGTATTTCATTATTGGTACTTTATTAATGGCAAATACATGTATTTCATTATTGGTACTTTATTAATGGCAAATACAGGTATTTCATTATTGGTACTGTATTAATGGCAAATACAGGTATTTCATTATTGGTACTGTACATTTAGGAGCATATCCTTCCCATTGGTATTGAGATATCAGCCAAAGAATATTTCAGATTTTGTTTTGCAGGCCATCTCTGATTGAGAGAGGTTTTCCCACTTGACTATTTTTGTAATTATAAATGTAACGAAAATAATATTGCAATAATATGACACGAATCCAAACATTTGGTAGCAAAACATACTCTCTTTTATCAATGATAAATACTTTGTTTAAACACTTATTCAATGAATTTTTTGCTCTGCAGTATACGTTTTAGTAATCAAAAGTTACATATTCCATATATATTATTTACTTGTCTTAATATCGATAATGTGACACTATTTCAGTTGCCTCTGTATTAAGTGACATTATTCAATTTGAGAAATATTTTAATCTAAACATATCATGTTTGAGTACAAATGGAGTCGTAAAAAGAAGTGACTTATTTCCACATGCAAAAAGGTACAGATTTGAATATATACAGTACCTTCATTTAAAGCCTTGCTTCAAACAATGCACATGTTTTGTGCAGTGGAATCATTGGAAATCAAAATCTAGAGAATCAGTTGGTTAATTTGATATATATTAACCTATGTTGTACTGCCGGTTTGTGTTGTTCCAAAAATATATCCCTTTTTTTGGCTTTGATGCTGGACTATAAGAAGTGCACCAAAGATACAAATTGAATTGCCTTTCAGTTTAAATTCATGTACAGAATTATTGTAACAAATCAATTTTTGAAACGAATACATTTTATTGATGATCATACATGTAGTTTTTGTAATCAAGAAGTCGAAAGTACTGAAAACACTTATTTTATGATTGTACACTTACTGAAGATTTTTGGAAATCCTTTATGTGAATTAGGAATTATATACCATACATTACGATTTCCGAAAGTGATGTCTTTCTTGTAAATTACAAGTTTGATGATCTAATTAATTTCTTGATTCTGATTGCAAAATATCATATTTATTGGTCACACTGTGCTTCCCAAAAAATTGACAAGTTACAAAAGCAATGTTTTATGCTATAACATATTGGAAAAATATTTAGGAAAATTGTATAATAAAATGTTTACGTTCGAGAAAAAGTGGACCCTTTTTTAAAACTCTTACAGCTTGTAGAATACTACAGCTCGACTTGTATCTACTATTTAGTGTGTAATTTTATGTATCATTTTTAAATCTGAGTAACACCTTATTTTGCTTAATGCATGTTAAGACTCATGTATATTCTTCATTTGTGTCTGACAGTGTGTGTGTGTGTGTGTGTGTGTGTGAGAGAGAGAGAGAGAGAGAGAGAGTTTGTATAAGATATTTATTTGTATTAATATATTTATATTTATTAATATAGACTATGCAAACGAAGAGTCAGGGCTGCTCAACAATTATGCATAACTTCCATAACAATGTGTCAGGTGGTGTTAAAAAGAATATGTAAAATTCTAACAGTAAAGTTTCAATTAAAAAAACATATTAGGAACTCATTTATGGACATTGGTAAGGTAAACTCTATTTGGGGTTATTGAAAGGTAATTTGTTAATTACATGCCAGTGTGGTGTTAAGAATAGTCTGACTAGGATGAAAACCGGGCACTTTCTACTAGTTTCAATACACCTGTTGACTCTTCTGTAAAAATAGCAATATGATATCTTTAATTTATCAGTTAGAAACTGAACAATATATATAACTAAGTGTTACGTCGTTTTACGTCATTCACATCAAGATAAATTTGATCACCACAGAAATTCTATTTACGATCATTATTCCTTGGAACACTCATAATACATTGTGTTTAGATCCCTTTGATAACCGGTTAAAACGAAAAAGGATTGTGGAGGAAAAGCATTTGACTGTCTTCGTGATTCCAATTGTTTATTCAAGATCTGTTTAATACTATTTAACAATGTTTGTTGTGTTTCATGGTCAAACTAATTTTTACCCAGATATTTTACAGTCTCATGACGAATGCAACCTTTCAATGGAGGGAGATGTAGTACAAGACATACAGGTCATGTAGGCGTTCAGTACCGACTATTTCAATAATGGGTGTAATTTTCAGAATTTGATTACACATACCGTTAAATGGCGGTTATTCACTTTATTTCGATACTCATACATCCATATTCCTTGGAAGGTCATTAGATACACGCCCCGAGAAATACATACAGCAAAATCAATGTTAAAGTACGTGGACATTTTTGGACGAAGTCAGCCTAAAGGTGTGATCCAGGACAAACCTATTTGAATGTCGCGCGCTGGGACGTCCCAATGAAAGCTTTGCATGTTGAAAAAAATGTGTACTACCCTGTTATTTGTTATCATTAGACCTGACGTCCTCTTTTTTTGAAGCAGTTTTAGTACTTGGCCACCATTGTAAAAGTCCATAGCGATCAATAATTTCGACGGGTAGTTTTTTGATGACATTTTAGGTGCAGAGCATTCAACAATTAGGACTGAATAATCTTTGGTTAAACAATATTAGTATTAATTTTAAAACAACAATAATATTTAATTTAAGATGAGTAAAAACGCCTACAACAGCCAAGCCCTTACACAAAGAGAAAAAGGATAGCATGCAAAGAAAATCATATAAATAATAATAATAATTATAGAAGTATTTTCTTTCTATTCTAAGTAGCGTACTAAAGGAGGGGGTGCGGGTGGGCGCGGATGGGGCGGTTGCACCGGCGCTAGAGGTCTTGGGGTTCCAAAACAGCTGATACAAATTCGGGCCTCGTATTCTGGCCCTTTGGGCCATCATCGTCACCCTGGGAGCCATTTACCCTTAGTACGCTGATTTTTTTTTCACGGAAATAAGTGTGCAAAAACCTTGTAGACACTATCATAATGTTAGAACTGCCTCTCAAAAAATTTAACCAGACATATATATATATATATATATATATATATATATATATATATATATATATATATATATATATATATATATATATATTATTCGAGTTACTCGCGGAATTCATGAGCGGAATTCAAGTTTCCTTTTTGTGAAAACAATAATTCAAGCGACAGAAAAACAAGTTATACTGACAAATGTGTATATAAATAAACACAGTCTGCCCTGTCTTGCATGCGCGTCAACTAGCAATAAGGCTAAGGCAGATAGTTTTTCAATGCCGATTACGGCATCTGCAATGACACGTGTTTATAAAGAATTACATAGTTACCATTAATTCACTATATAACTATATTTGCTCTTTGAACAACTTGAGAACAATGATTAGATGTCAACTCTTTCGTGCTTGAAAGGTTATCAAACGTGGGTTCCTGGTGTGCAAAACGGATGGTGTGCCACTGTACAATCTTGGACCTATTACACAATAACCTTAAATTGAATAGTCAATATAATGTTATCGATGAAATGCTAAATTCTCTTTTTTATGAGACGTAGCAATATAAGGTAAAATATTGATTCTCCATTTGTTCTTCCTGATTAGTTTTCATCTGTAATAAGACCACCTGTTTTGCCTGAAAACTTTTGTTGTGTAATCGTATTTCTTATCTGATAATTAAATATGCAATCAATGTGATACTGCGCAGCTGTTAAGTGTATAACACCCCATTGAGTTATTACTAATTAATCACTTTTTTACATAATTTATATATGTCTTAGTGCTGCAAGTTGAAATTGACGTCTCAAATTAAAAAAGAAATGCTCTCCGAGATAAATGAATGACTTTAGTGCGGTACTGTCCTAATACATTATGTGCAAAGTTTTATTTTCAATCAACTTACGGAAAATATGACTACTATAAATAATATGAAATTAATTGCAAGAAACTTTTGGTGCCGCACTGAAGATAATTTGTTGATTTTCCCGAAACCAGACTATAGTCACATGATCATATCATGTTGTAGTTTACAAGTGGGTATACAAATTGTGACTTAAGGCCAACTTGTTAAAATAATAGTAAGTTCTTTAGAAAGTGGATTTCTTAAAAACACGTCGATCGGAGTTTCTTGCCCATACAACACGGGAATCAGACTTTCATGCCCAAATGTAAATTTTATGACGATATATTGACAGTAGAGTGCTTATAAAGTGGATTTTGAACCTACACGTGATCAGATGAAAACTTCAGTACTCCTGCGTTAAAAAAATTAATCACACGTGTTCGATTGTTGAAAAATTCAGAACTACTCCGTGAAACAAAATTACCATCTCGTGTAGCTGTACATGATCAGTTGCTAAAAACTTCAGTACTACTGCATGAAACAAATTACTATCTACAGTAAGGAATTACCTCACTAGCTGAATTATTAAAATAGTGTTAATTAGGAAACAGGCAGAAGTTTCCAAAATCACCAACATCATGCAAAGCACGATGACACAGTCCATGCAAAGCATGATGACAATACAAAATCATATGAAATATTTTACACAACATAAAAGTCAGTTAAATATATAGTGAAATATTGTGAGTTAGAGAAATGCACGATGAAAGAGATATTTGATTTATCGATTCCAAAGCAATTGAGAACAATGTGAAAACTCCTTTACGTTTTAAACTAGAAAAGAATTAGGATGTGTGATTAAGCAAAGTTTAAACAAAATCATCAAGAAAACACTTAGAGATTTATTCAATTAAATAAATACTTAAATTAAATTAAATGAGTACAAATTGGCGACAAAGAATGTTTGTATAAAATTGCAATGAACCATAATCAAAAAAGTCATCATTCGAAACATCCGACAGTTTGGTTATGTGAAAGTTCAGCTAGTCCTAATGAACAGATTTATGATACGGCAGACTCAAAAAGTAGAAAAAAAGTTAATACAGAAATTTTTGGCCAAAGAACAAAACTTGTGAGCATATTGAACAGAGGTGAAATGAATCATGTCATTCAACGTTTATTGAACATTTTTGTCATATCAAATTTTGGCAGGAAATAAGCAAGCATCAATACTAAATGGATGTTCAACAGGATTGAATATTTTAACATTACACATAGATAAGAATGAACTGCTGAGAGGAAGCTCATACAGAGTTGCCTGAGTGGGTTAAAACAAGAAAGATTATATCAATGTACAAAACAAAGATTACAAATGCTTTTTGTATGTACTCGAATCAATCTTGAATACTTTTTAAAATTAAAAAGAAAACTAAAAGGACTTCGTACTACAATTTAAAGAAGTAGTCATGTTGGTTTGATAGATGTCCAATGAAAATTGAAGAGATAGCAAATTTGAAAATGAATATCAGTCAATGTGAAAGAAATGTCTGAAGTGACAACTACGGATGCTATTTGAAAGGAAGAACAAAACTCTCCGTATAGGCAACGAAAAAACTACATGAAAGGTATCAAAACGTTGAGATGCTGATCACATAATATTCAAGAAATCATAATCACTACAAAGATTAAAAGATCTGTCAGGTTGGTGTCACTACTGATAAATAGACAGAAAGGATAGAACTGTATCTGCATAAAATGCTTGAATATTTTTTCAATACACCAGAAAAAATATCAGAAGACAAAATAATATGTTACATTGTAGAAAAGTTGATAGATATACTGCCTGAAGAGGAATCATTTGTCAAATTTAGAAACTCTCATCATCAGTTTAAATTTTCGCATGTTGTTTACTGCAATTTTGAATGCATCATCGTGCCAAAGGCTGCTTATTCCGTTTTAGAGGAACAGCAACAAAGGTGGAAAAACTGCTAAATGCATTCCATCAGGGTTTTGCATGAACTTAAAGTCAATTCATAAATGTTACAAATTAATCGTTTACAGAGACGCTGATTGCATTTAGGTGTTTAATAAGTTGTTCGGTAGGAGTGCGAAATTGGTGTACGACGAATTGAGATCAGAACATGCAAAACATATTACCTTCAATAAAGAAAATAAAAATGCATTTCGATTCAGCACACATTTGTTACATTTGCAACAAAAAGATTTTCCGAAAACTAAGTTTGCGATCATGACCACTTGTACGGACTCATTAGAAGTCCTGCACATAACAAGTGCAATTTAAAGTTTAAATATCCAAAATTAATTATACTTTTCATTCATAACTTATTAGGCTGCGATTCACATCTGTTCACCAAGGAGCTGGTACAAAATGATCTAAGAAATGAAGTAGAAATCATAACGAATAAAGATGAGAAATATATTTCATTCAGCAAGGACTGTGTGGCTGCTTGGACAGAAAAAGATGGACAAAACTCCCGAGAATAGAATCCATGGATTTGTAGATAGCTTTTGATTCATGGGTCAATCTCTCGAGCAGTTGGCTATGAATTGAAACGATGACATGTTCCCAGAGACAATGAAACGTTTTGATACAACGAAACCTAAATAGACGAGGAAAGACATACGAATACATGAATAGCTTTGAAAAGTTTGTGAAACAGCTATACCACCCAAAGGAACTTTTCATTCAAGTCTGAGTGATTCAAACAGACCCAGTGACGATTGTTACCAGTAGTTAAATAATGTGATGTCATATTTCAATCTCCAAACATTAGATGATTTACACGCCTACTACGTGAAACATGATGCTTTAATGTTGTATGACGTATTTGAGGAGTATAGTAATGTCTGTATGAAGCACTATACATTTTACCTAGGACGGTATTATACAGCACCACATTTAGCTCATGATGCCAGTTATAAAATATCCCATATTGAATTAGAACTTCTGATAGAGTATGACATTTAGTTTTAAAATTGGGAGTGGAATTAGAAGTTGAATTAGTATGATACCACATAGATACGCAAAAGAAAATAACGAATTATATGCAGACATAAATTGCACGATGAAAAATGATGGCGGGTCTGATGAGACAAAACTAAAATCATTCATTAGGTAGCAAGATACTAACAATGTTAATGGTTGGGCCATGAGCCAGTACATGCCGCTAAAAAACTTTAGATGGGCAAATGATGAACAAATTAGACGGTTAGAGAAAATCTGCAAGAAATACCTGATAATAGTGATACTGGGTACATTTTGTAAGTTGATTTTGAGATACCAAGGCATTTGCATAACTATTTCAAGGACTACCCGTTAGCACCTGAACAACTTGTACCTGGTGAAAATCATTAATCTCTGTTGCAAAAGAAATTGATAAATGATTACAAGGGCACAAAACCAACAAATAGTATGTACATTGAAAAATAATAGCAAGTATATCATTCACTACAGCAATTGATAGCTTTACCTGTAATTGGAATTGAAACTAACGAAGATACATATAACTGTAGTGTGTGATCAGCAGCCTTGGCTGAAATCATATATATATATACCTGAATACGAGTTTGAGACAAAAAAGCAAAAAGCTAACAATGATTTGAACAAGACTTCATTAACTTAATGAACAACTCCGTATTTGCAAAGCAAATGGAAAAACTCGGGAAAAGAAAAACGATAAAAATATGTACAGGCGAATATTATTTCTTCCAATGCCAAAAAACATATATCATTCTCCTGGAGAACACATATTGATGATAACTTCGTGCTAGTCAGTCCCAAATATAAAAAAGATCAAATTAACCAAACCTCTCTCTCGTACTTTTACAGCGCTATAGCTATTCAAATGGCTGATGCAAGAATTTAACTACACCAAGTTAAAAACAACTTTGTTTTGTACCGATACAGATTCATGATGTATTCATGTTGAGACAGAAAGCTTACAATGAAAACGTATTGGCATTTTATCTGGCAATCAGAAGGTTGGTAGAAATCAATCCGTTTGAGTTGCCTTTATTTTTCAAGGTTTGCCTTAGTATCAGGATCGTTTAAATCATTTCTGCCACCATTACTATGAGCAGACGAGTATAGAAAAAAGTATCATCCAGTTTGTTTAAGTACTGAGTCACCAAACCTTGTTGTCTCGATCATTCACTGAAGTAATCAAGTGTCGTCTTTGCTCTGTTTTCATTGACTTCTGCAGTATTTCTCAGGACTCTTTGAAAGATTGTCGTGTCTAATTCTGAAATCATCAACTCCATTAGGATCAAATAACTTGAACAGTACTCATAAATAGTTAAGCATCTTTAAGAAAATGGTTACATCAGCAGTTATGATTGGAGGAGAAATATCCAAACGGCCTAGCATTTACAGGAAGTTACATTCTATTCAGTGTTTAGAATGATCAGTAGGATTCTTTAATATCATCCGAAAATAAATATCTTCTTTTCTTCCAGATAGTACGTCTTTACGTCTTTGATTCTTTCAAACGAAACGAATAATCTGATTCATTTTGCAGATTCATTGCATAAGTAATACATTGATCAATTACCTCTAATACGATAAAAAAAAGGTATATATGATGGGATTTCTTTGCCATTTTGAAGATACAAAAATTGTATATAGATCTTATTTTTTTATTTGAATAACATATTGTTGAAATGCATATATTGTATGTAACTTATTTTCAACAAAATTTGATGGAGCATAGTTAAATCCATAACTGTGAAGCAATGTCCGTGGTTGTTGCTTTATTTGCAACGTAAGCACGACCAGGTGATGATGGTAGCATTTTATGGATTTGAATGTCCCCTTTTGTTATGTAATTAACTCAAAACCATCAGCAAACTGTTCACTAGGTACAATGCGAAAATCGTAAAGCAATATACATCTTGGCATTAGTTTAATATTTCATGAAGCTGCTTTTTTATCGATTACAGTTTTTATTCATCTATTTTTACACCAAATGCAATACTCTTTAATCCAATTTCCGTGTTCGGTTCAGTTTTGAATGTCTTTATGTTTTTGTCTATTTCGGTTTTACCTGCATTAGTGCTCGAACTTACTCAGAGTTATTTTTATCTACTTGTGTCGTGAATGCGTCTGCATCTGTTGTAAACTTTGTTCCAACTCATTCAAATCCTTTGTCATTCGTTTCATCCTTTTTTCTATTTCATCAATATTACCTTTCACCACACCGACATTTTTTAAGCAGTTCTCTACCAGCATAATATTTTGTATCTGTTTTAAATTGTTCATCTTTAGCGTGTAATTTATTGTAAAACTCGGTGAATGTAATATCTTTATTCGTTTGGATCTTATCACTCAAATCTGTAATAGATAAATCATAACTTGTTCTCATAAATCTCAATGTTAATTCATTCACATTGATTTTGTTTTTGACGTCTTCTTTTTTAAATTTTGGCTATTTCTGTTACTCTGACAATTTGTTGGTGTTAGCTGTTATTTTGTTCTTCATGACGAATGATTTTGAGAAAACAAAAGTTTTTATCTCTATAATTTCTTGATCGTTCTTTTGGATTTTATTATTCAAATCTCCCTGTAACTGTTCCAACTGAGATTGTAGAGTGCCATAGTTTTCCAGAGATTCTTGGATTTCCTCCAACTTACTCTCCAATACGCCTATCTCGGTGTTCATCCTCTTCTCGATTGGTTGTATATATTGTCTGACTTTAGGTAAATCAACTACTCTTTCTCTTACTGTTTGCAAGTCTTGTATAAAAGTAAATAAGGTTCTGAACCTCTGTGTAAGCAATTCATGTGCATATAATATCTTTCTTCAGTTATCATATATCTGTTTTTGTACCTCTTAGATTTTGTAAGCTCTTCCAGTACCCTCTGTTCAATAGCAGTTAATTTAATGTCAACTTGTTCGCTCAACGTCGTTATATCTTTCAAATTTTTATCATCCAGTGTCTTGTGTATTTGAGCATCGTTTCGTTTTTTGTGTAAAATTTCTTTTAGCTGCATCAAACTCTCAACTGGTTCTACGAGATTGGGAATACGGTGATTGGTGAGGTCTAAGTCACTGTTAATTGTTGCACGGTGTGTAGCATCTTTTGTATCTGTATTTATCACAATGTGTAACGGTAAGAACTCACTAGGACTTCTAAGCAATATTTATCCAATCATTCTTTACATGATCTACTCTATTTACTTTATATGTTACAGTCACATGAAAAAAATCGGTCACTTTTCCATCTTCATTTCTGATGCTGAGATTCAGTCTGTTAATTGTACCACTTTGTAATTGCTTGTAATGGCCATTAACATTGTATGAAGCAAAGTCACCATACAAGTTTTAATTGAGAAAAGTCCAGCAAAGTAGCAAAATTCCATTAAAGTAATTTTTGTGTTATTGGTTTGATTGAGTAAAATTTATACGTTTTGGGTTTAAAAACCCCGCAAACTGTATCTGATTCAGTAGATGATTGTATATTTTGCTGGCTTTTGAATGCTAGCAATTTAGCATTGTAGTTGGTTATGTATGCTATCTAACTGTAACTCAGAGTGATTTTAATTTTAGGGGTGCTTTTCAAACATTCAACATAAGACTTATGTCGTTGTCAACATATGCATTCCCTCCGTCTTTGACTTTTCATATACATATCGAGGTTGTAATAACCATCAGAAACTGAAGCAATGTTCTCTTCAGTCTTGTAAATTGGGTAGTACAAGAGATTGCTTTTCAGTTCATGTTCAATACCCCCCAACCCCACCCCACCCCCCAAAAAAATAACAAAAAACAAACAAACAAACATTTTTAAAAAAATATTCCTTGCAAATAAATATATAGTTTTCCATTTCTGTTATCAAGTTGACTGGACAAATATATTTCTGTTCAGAGAACGAAATTATTGGAATATACCGCTCTTGTTTTACTTTGTTGTCACGGAAACACAAGTCGTGTCCAATAGGGACAACGCCGTTGATTTATTGAGTAACAATTTTGTCAGGTAAAAGTCCATTTGCTATCAGGTAGTCGATTGCAAACTAAAATCGGTATGATCAACTTGTAAACTACTTCAATATCCGTTGGTGATGATGGACCAATTCTAAACTTCAATAGCTTTGTCAAACAAGTATGCTGTATGCAACAATAAGGGAAGAGTCTAATCGCTATATGATGAATTGTTTTGATTATGTTTGTGTTTCGTTCGAGAGCTCATTATGTATTACAAAAAAATTAGCAACGTAAATTTGATTTTACATTTCTGTCTACAGTGTTAAATTTTGTTCAGGTAAAAATACATGTGCAATAATATTAAGTAATCGATTGTGAACTGGCGAAGTGAAAATGGAAGGATTAGATTTGCAATTTCTTCAATGTCCATATTTGATGGTGGACCTGTTGACATCTTAACCATTTTATTTCAAAAGGAAGCTGTATGCAGCTGTAAGAGCAGATTTAAGTGATGCATGGTAAACAGAGTGAAAAATGTTTTTTGTTTTTTTGTTTTTTGTTTATTTGTTTGTTTGTTTGACTAGATATGTTGCTATTTATTACATGAAAGATTAGCCAATGGACTTGCTGAAGAATTTTATATATTGAGCAATGTAGCTAAATATTTGTTTGGTTTATCCAGAAAAGCACCATGAGCATTGCCTGGAATTGTTGGTGGTTATTTAAGAGTGTTGAACAAATTGATTTCTTCCTCGCTGAACACATTTTGTTACTTGTCCTGACATTAAAACGTTTGTCATTTGCATTGCAGATCATAGGTGTAAGCAAGGCATCTAACAGAGTAAAGGTTCTTAATATATTTAAAAGATAAACTACAGCATTTCAGATAAATTATTCTTTGTTTATTCGTGATCAATATTGTGTGTGTGTGTGAGGGGTTGCGTTACTAAATTGTCAGATGTCATCGTATCAGATGCAACGTAATCTGGAAGTACAATATAAATGACAGACTTGGCAGTAGGAACGGCGTCGTTCCGAAGAGACGTCGGAGATGCGTTGCCAAAGGCAAGGTGTTCCGAAGGAACAACATTGAAAGTGGACAAGCCTTGTTTCATAGAAATATAATCATCATAGCCCTACAGAAGTTTTAGCCATTTTTTTTCCTATCTTTTTTGTGCTCCACAATTTCTTGTCGTACTGTCACAGATCGTTTATCGGCCTTTGGAATACCGCTCTTTAGTATTTTGGTATTGATGTTAACGTTTAAGACCAACTTAATCGAGTAACTGGATTTCTGTAAATTGTTGTATCTAATGATACTACCAATTTCATTACCATGCCAGTCGGTAACCAAAAGATATTCCAGTTTCACTTTTGAATCTGTTCTGTACTGTTGGAATTTTACCATGTTTTTCAGTGTGTAACATATGCTCTGTTTTGTACCTACGCGCCTAAAATCCTGGTTACATAACATATTATGCTTTGATTCAACCTTTGATTCAACCTTGAAATACCTTCTTCTGGCAGACCATTACTATCTTGCAAAAATAAGTATCCAGCCTGTACGTTCTTCTTTGTCTACCAAATAGTTAATGTCATCAGCCGACAATGTTCTTCAGTATTCAAATGCACCAGATCCATAGTTATATTTTCGTTTGTAAGCAGATAGCACAACGGGAGATGTAGGTTCTCCGAAACATTGGTGCACAGTTTTTTTATTCTTCTGACCCATTATCTATCAAGTATTTGTTTTTCACCATTGCGGTATTTCCAGTCATGATGTGGTGACATCCTAAAATTGTTGGAGATCAAATTAAATTGTTTCATATTATGCTAGTGTTATTTGATTTGAGCGCATCATCATCTATTAAAGGTATTTTACATTCAGATAGCAGATTTTTCAATTGGAAATAAACGTGAAATGGGCATACTGACGTACTGATTTGTCTAACTCTGGTTAAAGAAATCCAATAGCCAGACGTTGCTATGCACACTGCCTAGTTTAGTTGAATCTGCCAAAATTTTATGTCACACTGTGATCTGTATCTTTTCATAGAGTCATCACTGTCGAAGTTTAAAGTGTAGTTGTAACAGATGTCTAATGGCTTTAATGTTAAAAAAATCTTTACAGAGTAGTAGATTTTTATCTCGCTAAATTCAGTTGATATGCTGACTTGCTTAAAGTGACTTAACCAATGTAAAGCATTAAACTGAGTTGCAGGACAAGGGAAATATGTTAGTGTCTTTTCAATCTGGAATCCATTTATCTACAATAAATGTTAGCTTTGCTAACCCAAAAATCAGTATCCAAAAGACTTTTCTTGAGCAAATAGATTGATCCTCTATTATTGAGTGTTGTCTACATTCACATGTAATTCTCTGTTCATTTTGCACTCTAATCTTTTCCTTCTTTTTCCAGATTAATCTCGTTTCTTTCACTAAATCGTTGCCTCACAGGTATTTTGTATTTTGTTTTCCATTTTCCTTTAATTATTTCTGTATGTAACATTTTACAACTGTTGTTCCTTATGATTGTACCATTTATTTGTGTAGTTGAATTTCAGATGTCCGTGAAAACAGAATCTACACAATCTGTATATCAGCATACTGTTAAAGTTGTACTTGTTTTTACTTCATCAAGATGGTGTAAACATTCTTCCTATATAAACTGATTGATGTTCATTTTGTGGCAATTCTTTGTGATTGAAAGTTTTATGGATGCTTTAAAAGTGAACATGATACATATTTTGTCCAGAAAAAATGCAGAGCTAATTGAGTATTTGTGTGAATTGCTGCTATAAGTTATTGAACGAAATTTGACAGAAGTCCAAATGTTCTAATGATTGCATCAACGTTTATGTGGTTCAATATCTCGTAAACCAGCTTGTAGTCTTTGACATTATATGTGCTTTTCAGCTTTACTCTTCAATTGTGGAAAAGAATTTTGTTTCGCTCGGATACTGAAAAGTGAGTCAGCATAAGTCCAATTTACATTTAACATTGAAAGAAGAGGAGTGAGTTACATGTAGTTGAACAATAATGATGAATATATAAAAAAGTAAAGAAATTCCTTTCCACGTAAGACCTCGAGAAATAAGCGTGCTTGAACGTTCCTGACACCATCAAAAAGTTAGAACTATTTATCTTATTCGTCGTAAACATCGACCCTACATTTTTGAGACAAATAGAGATATGTTTTTTAGTACACACTGCATTCACTCAACTATTTTTGCGAAAAAGGTTTCGAGTCGAGAATAAAACCAGTAATACTGATAAATCTCTAGATAAACAATCACCATATACCCTACCTTACACGTGCGTCAGCTAGCAATAGGGCTAGGAGATATAACTTTTCGCAATCGATTACATTATCTGCAAAGAGTCGTAAAGGCAAAATAACACAGCTTCCGTTACATTTCCGTATAATTTGTTTTTTGAATAAGTGAGAAAAATCATTGGTTGAAAGATCATCAAACATGGGTCTCTGAAGTTCAAAGTGGACGATTTGCCACTGCTCTATCCAGAACATATTGAAGAGAAACCTTCAGATGCATTGTTAATATAAAGTGTTTGCAATTTCCAAGTTGTTTTTCATGTATGCTAACATTGCATTTTTCATGAGTATTATTTATGTATAAAGATGATGTTTTTAGCTTATTTTGAATAATGTAAGGAATGAATCCGGTTTCAAGCCTTGATGTAATCATTTACTTTTTTCCCATACATATAAAACATTTAGTAAACGAACGGACCCATTAGATTGCCGAAATGACGACACTAGCAAATTATGCAACCTTCTTCTTGAAAAAAGGAATAGGACACTCTTGTATTACCGCTATTTTATATTTCATTCAAATTAGATGTCTTTGATATTTGTGTATCTTATTTGGGTATTTATCAAAATGGAATGTTTTCTAAGGAACTATGTAACACCCTGCTTTATAATTGATTATATATTAATGCATTGTGGATCTTTGATATCAAAACACTTTGTTTGATTTGTTGTTCTTTTTGTACACTAGTCTGTTTCAGGGAATGCATTGCGAATGATCACTGCATGTTTTGTTTCGAGCAAAACTTATTGCTATTGAAAATAGAGGGTTGGGCCTATGTTGTAGCATAAGGTGGTGTATTGTACTGCTCTGCAGTAGTTTGTACTATGGCTGTAGTATTTTGTTCTTTTTTTCATCGTGCTCTTCTGCTGAAAACGATGAATTATTTACTGATGGCAAAGTCAGTAAAGTTGACAAGAAACAAACCGTTTTTAATCAGTGATACTCTATTCTGTTGAGACATTCTCTCTCACATCCCGGCAAATAAATTTGTACACGTACAAATTTATATCTTCCAATTGTATGATAATTCATTGGAACCACAATAATATCTTTCTGATGCTTCGATTTGATATAAACAACCAATCAAGGAAGTAAGCAAATCACCGACGTATTGCTTTGTGATTTATTAGTTCATTGTTTTCATAAAACCTACAATCCTATTATCTTTTTATACTTCTCTGCAAATTAAATTTAAATGGTTGATGTAAAATCTGTGTTTTCTTATATAGTTTTCTTCTCCAGTTAAATCGATTTCCAGTTTTGTTTACCCTGAAAATCGAGCAACTATCGCATTAAAGAGTCTCCCACGGTGGACGGTACAGCAAAGGCGCGATCAGACGAGCCCTACCATTTATGTGACTTCCATTTAGCATGTTATCTTGAAAAAGTAATTTTACATAAAAAGAAACCTCTTTTAAATCAGAATTATTGAGATAGATGCCATTAAAGTCATTTGTGAAGTTAAAATAGAAAATCACCGACAATACAATTACTATTTACAGTCGGATCAAGAACCTGCTTGGTATCAAGACCCGATGTTTGCTGAAACGAAACTCTCAAATCATACAGGTAGGACTCGATGTTTTTCGTTTTGTTAGCGAGTTAACAGTCTATGATGCTAGCGTTTACTTTCTGATACTTGCTTAAAGTTCGATACATTTTGATATAGTTATTGTTTTTAAAATAGAGATGCTAAAAAGTTATAAACATCAGCATCGTATTCTTTTTCAAACAAACCCAATGCTTTCGATAAATAACTTTAATACGAGTTACACGCAATTGAAGCCACGTCTAATATTTATATATATGTTTATCCATCTATATATCTATATATCCTTCTATCTATATATGTATTTCTTCCTATCTAAAGTAGAAAACCTATGTGCTGCGAGCCGACATTTTTGGTTTTCGAGTTTTCAAAAAGTCGCAGGCATGAGAATGTGTTAAACTTGAGCCAACTGAATAATTCAAGTGATTGATGTTTGTGTTATCGAAGATTTTACTATATTTTTCAATAAATTCGATTACATTGTATTCACTTTTTTCAAACTTGAATTAATAGGTCATTTATATAGGTGCATTAGTATAATATTTCATGGTCTAATGGCAGGTATTTGATTGTGTATAACTGCTTGTAACATACTTTATGATACACGCAACCAGAAAGCAAAATGTTATACTGTGAGAAATTGAAACTAACATAGATTTAAGTAGGTCGGTAGTGGATTTATTACCTGAAGTACACTTGTGTGATCCGGTTGGTTGGGGTTTGTTCACTTTTTATTTTATTTTATTTTATTTTATTTTTTTGTTTGTTTTGTTTTGCTTTTATTTTATTTTAGTTATTTTTTTATTTCTTTTAATTTTTTTAATTTTAGGCGGGTCATTTTAAAAAATAAATTTTACTCTTCAGTGACATACACAAGCATTTCCTTAATTTCCTTATTTCACTATCGAAGCTTTTTTTTAAAGGCTATTGATCCTACCCTACTTTGTCCTTTCTTTAAAGTTAAATGTAACAAATACATAACTTCCTGTGTGAAATGTAACAAGTACATAACTTCCTGTGTGAAATGTAACAAGTACATAACTTCCTGTGTGAAATGTAACAAGTACATAACTTCCTGTGTGAAATGTAACAAGTACATAACTTCCTGTGTGAAATGTAACAAGTACATAACTTCCTGTGTGAAATGTAACAAATACATAACTTACTGTGTGAAATGTAGAAAGTATATAACTTACTGTGTGAAATGTAACAAATACATAAATATAATTGGGGCTTTATGGAAACAAAATACCGAAGAATAGTGCCTAAATTCTTCAACTAGATTAATCTGTAAACAAGTTGTCATATGATTTTTTTTCAAGCATAGACTTTAAAAGGTTTTCGGGATGTGCATCTCTATCCTTGTCAATAGTCGTGTGTGCATAATATCCCTTTATCTACACTTAGCCATAGTACAAGCAACGTGACTAACACTATACACTTACCCATAGTTCAAGTAGCATGACTAAAAACACTACACACTTAGCCACAGTACAAGCAGCGTAGCTACCACTATACACTTGGCCATACTATAGGCAGCGTGACTAACACTATATACTTAGCTATAGTACACACAGTGTGACTAACACTATACACTTTGCCGCAGTACAGGCAGCATGACTATATACACCTAGCCATATTATAAGCAGCGTGACAAACACTATACACTTAGCCATAGTACAAGCAGCATGACTAACGCTGTACACTTAGCTACAGTACAAACAGCATGACTAAGACTACACACTTAGCCATACCACAAGCAGCTTCATCAACACTATTCACTTAGCCATTGTTCAAGCAGCGTGACCAACACTATACACATAGTCATAGTACAACCAGCTTGACCAACACTATACAATAAGCCATACTACAATCAGCGTGACTAACACTATACTCTTAGTTATAGTAAAAACAACGTGACTAACACTATACACTTACCAACAGTACAAGCAGCGTGACTAACATTATACATTTAGTCACAGTACAAGCATGCAACGTGGCCAACGCTAAACACTTACCCATAGTACTATCAGCGTGGCCAACACTATACTCTTAGCCATGACATCCAGTGTCAGTATGGGTTATAGATACATGTGACAAAGACAGTGTAATTTTTATGTTAGACGATTTTTCTACATTTGTGTGAGTGTGTGTTTGTTTGAATGCGTTCAATCATGACAGGAAAAAAAAAAAAAAAAACAAACAATGCGTTATCTGGAAAACCGCACAAATTGTCCCGGGAGAATTCTATTCAATAAGTAGAAACCAACAAAAGACTTCAGTTGATATTATATTGATCCTATTCACAGAGAAGAGATGGAATTTTAAAAGGTAAGTAAGTGGACTAACTTGAAAACACAGGATGAACTTTGGTGGTGAAGATATAATTTCTGTGAAAAGCTCATCGAAGTTAAGGGAAGAAATTTCTTTTATGTGGCTTTTGAACCGTATATTTGTTCCAGTAGAACATCAAAGAAAGTAACCTCAGTAGTATAGGGTGAATATCAAGAGCCAAAAGGGAGCTTCATGTTAAATAGGGTCATAAAATGTATAATAGTATACGGAAAATTGACATAGGTGTCATGTTGGATCATATGTTTTGTAAGAGTGCAGCATGAGGTAACGGTCTACACTCGAACGGAAATGTCGTATGACGTCATCCGTTTCAATATGTGAAATTCGTCTGTCTGTCAATGTGTTGGTGTGTCTGTGTGTGTTATGTATAATGTTTACATATTTAATTTTCGTCGTATATATTTAACTCTGTCTTTGGTTATAGGATTAAACAAGTTGTTCACTTAGAATTCGAGGTCAGGGTTGCTTTTGCTTACAATTATACTGGTTTTTCCACTAGAATTATTGATATTTGTCAGGTAAGCCATATTATTTTCTAGAAAATTCTGTCAGGTGCTTTGTGTTTATATATAGAAAGTTTCGGTAAGCAGTATTTCATTCTTATGCTAACTATCAGTCTTTAAGGAATTTGGTTTAATAATCAGATGTTTATAGTTGTGTTGTGAAAATCAGAACAAATTCAGAGAGGAATTATTTATTTAAAATATTCATTGGAATTACTAAAGTGTTCATTCTCATTTTGGATTGATACATAACTTTGGGATTTTTGTGAATTCATTCAAAGATATTCTGGATTACATCATTCGGGCATATCAGAACATTCAAGACTACTGGCACATCAGTATATTCAAGGCTAGTGGAATTCATTCAGAACATTCTGTATTTTGGACTTGTGATTAGGACACTTAGAATTATTGTATTATTTGGATTTTAATTCACAATATAGTAAGTGTCTTTTGAATTTTCATTTTAACTGTCTAAAAATAAATTGCTTGTTGATATTACTTACATTGTTGGTTTCACTTTTATTTTGTTACATATTTTTAAGACCTAGAGTCGGAACAGAAATTGGGGGCTCGTCGAGGATGTGAATTTCTTTCAACTGCAATTTAAATTGACCTTGTTTGGGAATTTGCATTGTCCCTGATAAAGATTTGTATTTCGCCCATTTGAGAAAATCTTTAGTGAAACCAGCAAGTATTCACAATGCCATCTAAGGTTGAGAACTTTGTTTCAAGTCCTACCCAGGTAGGGTTAGAGTCTATGAAAAAGGACGAGTTGTTTGAGCTTGCCAGACAGTATGATCTCTCTGACACGAAATCGTCTTTGACAAAGCAAAAGATAAAGACTATTTGAATTCCGTATTTGGTGGGAAAGGAAATTTAGATAATAGTGCTTTGGGTTAATTGATAAGTCTGTATCTGGTTTGGATAGGAAATTACGGGAATTGCAGCTAAAAATCCAGATCGAATTAGAATTAAGAAAGCTTCAGGTTCAGAAAGAAATGATGGAAGTACAAATTCAGAAAGAGGGGAAGGAGAGGGAAATACAGATGCAGAGAGAGAGAGAGAGAGAGAGAGAGAGAGAGAGAGAGAGAGAGAGAGAGAGAGAGAGAGGGAGAGAGAGAGAGGGAGAGAAATAGGAGAGGGAAATTAAAGAAAGGGAAATGCAGATGCAGAGAGAGAGACAAAGGAAAAGGAAATGCAGATGCAGACAGAACGAGGAATGGGAAATGCAGATGCTAAGTGAGAGAGGGAGAGAAAAAGGAGAGACAGATGCGAAGAGAAGAAAGTGAATTGCAACATAGATAAAAGAACTAGAACTGGCAAGCGGAGCACTCAACCCCTTCCCCCCCCCCTTTACACAGAAGTTCAGATTGGTTTTGATGTTACCAGATATATTAGGTTAGTACCCCCTTTTCAGGAAAAAGAAGTAGATAAATACTTTCTTCACTTTGAGAAAATTACTGAAAACATGAAATGGCCAAGAGAGCATGGGACTTTGTTATTACAAAAATGTACTTATTGGCAAAGCTCGTGACGTCTATATTTCACTGTCAGTACAACAAAGCACTGATTATGATGTGGTTAAGGAGTACATCTTGAAGAATTATGAGTTTGTACCTAAGGCGTATCTACAAAAGTTTAGGAATAGTAGAAAAGAAACTTGACAAACCCATGTCAAATTTGCAAGGGAAAAAGAACGACTATTTGATAGATGGTGCTCAATCAAGAAGGTTGATCAAGATTACGATAACCTCAGACAGCTCGTATTCATTAAAGAGTTCATGAGGTGCATTCATAGTGATGTTAAGACCTATCTTTCACTAGCAGAAAGTAGAAACTTTAGAAAATGCTGCTCGTATGGCTGATGATTATTCCTCGACTCACAAAATTTCATTTGTCAATAAGTCTTCCTCTCAGCAGTTTTCTGGTAAAAAAAAAACATCTTAGTCTCAAACGAGTACTTCTAAATTTCAAAACAGCACAACTGTTAGAAATCAAACATCTGATAAGACTAATCAGAAATATGTATCTCTTCCTACGTGCACTTATTGTAAAAAGAAAGGGCACGTCATTTCTGATTGCTTCAGGTTGAAAAATAAGGAACAGAATAAAGACAGAGCTATTCCAAATGTTCTTATTTGAAAGAGATCAAGGTCACGGTCTTGTATTGAAAGCAATACATTTGTTGAGTCAAACAAATCCCAGTCTGATTCTATTTTGGAGACTTGTGAACCATTCATATCAGATGGTTCCATATCACTTTTGGTGATTCTGCCAAACCTACCCCTATTAAAATATTAAGGGACTCAGGAGCTTCTCAGAGACTTTTGTTATCAAGTACTTTGCCTTTGTCTGAGAAGTCTTCTTCTTGTAAAAGTGTACTTATCAGATAGTAGAGTGCGGCTATGTAAATGTTCCTCTACATTGTGTCAATTTGTCATCGGATTTCCTTTTCGGATCTGTGACTGTTGGGGAAGTAACTTCTTTACCTATAGAAGGTATCCATTTGTTACTAGGCAATGACCTAGCTGGAGATAAGGTCGTGTTTGATCCACTTGTAACTGACAAACCTTGTTTGGATAACAAAGTTGATCCTTTTGAGATTGAAATCCCTGATTTGTATCCTGCTTGTGCAGTTACCAGAGCTATGGCAAAAAGAGCTCTTGAGAATGATGTTGATCGGGAAATTATTCCTTTAGCTGACACATTTATTGGTCGGTCTTTTGATGAGGTCACTTTGTCTCCTGATATTTATCAATCAATAGGTATTGATCACAGCGATCCTCTTTTTACAATTCATTCTCTCTATTCTAATCAGGGTGACAAACGACAATCACTCGCTGTCGAACAGGAAAAAGATCCTGAGATCACCTGTTTGTTTCAGAGGGCTATTAGTGAAACTGACGCCACACAAGTTCCAGTGTGTTACTTTGTGAACAATGGTGTCCTTATGATAAAATGGAGACCACCTGATGTACCCGCTGGTGACGAGTGGTCAGTAGGCTATCAAATTTTCGTTCCGAGGTCATATCGACAGAACATTCTTAGTCTAGACCATGAAACTCTCTTGGCTGGTCATTTAGGAGTCAATAAGACTTATCACAAGATCTTTAATCATTTTTATTGGGTGAAACTTAAAGGTGATGTTTCTAAATACTGTAGATCTTGTCACACTTGTCAAATGATAGGAAAACCCAATCAGAATATACCTAAGGCTCATCAGCAACCTATTTCTGCATTTGACGAAAAATTTAGCGGAATAATGGTAGACTGTGTCGGTCCCTTACCTAAGATCAAGTCAGGCAACCAATACTTGTTGACCATAATGTGTGCGTCTACACGATTTCCAGAGGCAATTCCTTTGAGATATATTAAAGCTAAAACCATTGTAAAAGCTTTGGTAAAGTTTTTTTTACACTTATTGGCCTTCCCAAATCTGTCCAGTCTGAACAAGGGTCCAATTAAATTTTATGTCTGGAATGTTCCAACAAGTTAGGCATGAATTAGGTATCCAACAGTTTAAGTCTTCTGCCTATCACCCTGAAAGTCAAGGGGCTTGGGAAAGATTTCATAAAACTTTGAAAAATATGATTCGGTCATATTGCTTTTGATACAAGAAAGGACTTTGATGAGGGTGTTCATTTGTTGTTGTTTGCTGTTAGGGAATCCGTTCAAGAATTATTGGGTTTTAGTCCTTTTGAACTGATTTTTGGACATACTGTCCGTGGACTATTCAACTTATTGAAAGAGAAACTTCTTTCAAATGAAGATTCAGAGATTAATCTTCTTGACTATGTCTCTGATTTCAAATATATGCTGTCAAAGGCTTGTGAAGTTGAAAGGACTAATCTTCATACTACTCAGTCAAAAATGAAATTAAGGTATGACAGAAATACACAGAAAATGGATTTTCAGACTGGTGAAAAAGTTCTGGCTCTCTTTCCCATACCTCAAAATCCCCTTCGGGCTAAATTTTATGGTCCTTATACCGTTGAAAAGAAAGTAAATGACTTAAATTATATCATTAATACTCCTGGGATAGAGATAGCACAGTTAATTATTCAATTAATTTAGTTGTACCTGTCCCACACAGTGAGGATGTAACGATGTAATACAATCTGACTGCAGTGATTCTGGTTTAACCAACCTTCGGAATTCAGAATTATTGAACAATCTGGACCAGAAACGTTTCACATCTACAACAACAGGAAAGAACAGAACTAAACAGTTATCACATGAGTATGAGCACTAGTTTCCTGATGTTCTTACACGAACAAATAAAATCGATCATGACGTTGACATTGTAGATTATACGCCTGTGACACAGCATCCTTACAGGATGAATCCTCTCAAACAGGAATATTTGAAGAAAGAAATTCGATATTTACTGGAGAATGATTTTATAGAACCAAGTAAACGTAACTGAAGTTCACCATGTATTATTGTGCCTAAGCCAGATAATACATTCAGCATGTGTACTGACTGTAGAAAAGTCAACAGTGTCACCAAAACGGATTCATTTCCAATGCGAAGAATGGATGATTGCATTGATAAAATTGGAAATGCGAAATATGTCACCAAGTTTGACCTCTTAAAAGGATTCTGGAAAATTCCACTCACGGAAAGAGCAAAAGAAATTTCAGCATTTGTAACTCCATGCTGGCTTTATCAAACGTTTTGTGAATTCATTCAAAGATATTCTGGATTACATCATTCAGGCATATCAGAACATTCAAGACTACTGGCTCATCAATGGAGTCAAGACTACTGGCACATCAGGACATTCAAGGCTACTGGAAATCATTCAGAATGTTCTATATTTTGGACTTGTGATTAGGGCACTTAGAATTATTGTAATATTTCGGTTTTAATTCACAATATTGTAAGTGTCTTTTTGAATTTTCACTTTAATTGTCTATAAATAAATTGCTTGTTGATTTTATTTACATTGTTGGTTTTGGTTTCGCTTTCTTTCTATTACATATTTTTAAGACCTAGAGTCCTAACACCTAACAGTGTGTGTGTGTGTGTGTGTGTGTGTGTGTGTGTGTGTGTGTGTGTGTGTGTGTGTGTGTGTGTGTGAAACAGAGAGAGAGAGAGATAGATAGAGAAAGAGAGAGTTAATAATTTTTGAATAAGAAGTCAACACCATTTTTTTAATATCAACATTTTTAATAAGCCCAGCTCACTTAAAATGAACAAGAAGTATTAGGGCTTGTCCGTTCATTTTCATTTACATAAGATTAAACATAAACGTATTTATAAAGTTGACAACGTTGTAAAGAAACACTAGATTTCCAATCATCATTTCGTACAGTTTCAATTTGCCATGGATGTATACTATATTTCTGGGCTAAAGAAAATACATAACCATAATGTTCACAAAAAACACTTTTCTATTGACCTTTATCCAGACTCATGGACTATTTTGACCTCCTACTGCGAGCATAGTGCACAGAAAATAGCAAATACTTCCCGATTTCCATCATCACTTGAACATTTTTTCACAATAATAAAGATAAACATTAATTTCAACACAGTATGTACTAAAAGTGAGCAGTGGTTAAAATTAAGTGTCCCTCAAAACACGCCGTTTCGTACTGATTGACCTAGCTACACTACGTACTAAAGCGCTATCAGGCCGCTTCACACTGCTTGACCTAGCTACATTATGTACTAAAAGCGAATAGGGGCTAAAGTTTACTCTCCCTCAAAACATTCTGTTTCGTACTGATTGAGCTAGCTACACTACGTACTAAATCGCTATCAGGCCGTTTCGCACTGATTGACCTAGCTACATTATGTACTAAAAGTAAACGGTGGTTGAAATTAAGTGTTCCTCAAAATACGCCGTTTCGTACTGATTGAGCTAGCTAGACTACATACTAAATCGCTATCAGGCCGTTTCGCACTGATTGATCTAGCGACATTATGTACTAAAACCAAGTAGTGGTTGAAGTTGGGTGTCCCTCAAAAAACGCCGTTTCGTACTGATTTACCTAGCTACACTAGGTCAGTCAGAGTAGGTTACCTTTTTTATGAGTTTCTTAAGACATGGGGGCTACAGTCCATACAAAAATTATTATTATTATTATTATTATTTCTCATCATGAGAACGAGACAGATTTTGAGAGAGAGAGATAGAATTAACATTATGCTGTATTGAGAGACACTGAATTAAAATTACTCGAGAGAGAGAGAGAGAGAGAGAGAGAGAGAGAGAGAGAGAGAGAGAGAGAGAGAGAGAGAGAGAGAGATAGAGAGAGAGAGGTACATAGGGGATGGTAAAAGACAGGAAAGTACGACGTCATTTTTTCTATTATTTTGCGGCATTATAGGACAAGGAGAAATTAACATTAGCTTACCCTTTCTATGAGTTTCTGAAGACAAGTAAATTCTGTGTTAGAAATGTTCATTGGCAAATTTATTCATTCATCAGTTTTAAAAAAGTAGTGTTATATTTATTGCCGAATCAACGCAGTAACATTTGTTATACGCCCCAAATTTAAGATATGTCATGTTTTACTGCACACCCATTGAGACTGCAAAAAATCTTACAAAATTCTCTAAAGCATAGACGGCAGAGCAGTAAAAAAACACGTCTTGTTCTATCGGCAGTCTGAAATCAGCTGACTAAAAACAGGATATACATTAGTACATTTTTACTTAATCTATAATGACTGACTTTTGTTTCCTAGATATGTGTTTTGCTCTAGATTTAATACAACAGAGTGCAGAATGGGACGGCTCATATTCAAGTAATTCTTGCACTGTAACATTTCTCAGGCCGCAGAATAGCAGAAAAAATGACGTCCTATTTGTCTGTCTTTTAATACCACCCCTTTCTCTCTCTCTCTCTTTCTCCATTGTCCCTGACTCTATGTCTGTTGTCTGTATGTCTGTCTCTCTTCTCTCTCTCTCTCTCTCTCTCTCTCTCTCTCTCTCTCTCTCTCTCTCTCTCTCTCTCTCTCTCTCTCTCTCTCTCTCTCCATTGTCCCTGAATATCACATCAGAGTAAATGTACACTAAAGTCGTTGCTAAAATCCGTGTCTAAATCTTTTTTAAAAGTTTATACGGTTTAGTGATCATTTGATCGATTTCAATACTCTTGGAATTTAATTTAAAACGAGCAGAACTCGCAACGCTCCTAATGATACTTCTGGTAGGAAACAGATTTTAAATTGCAAGATCAATATTTTCTCCCTTCTTCCTTAAGAAACTTTCAGAAAATAAAGCAATCGCTCCTTTTCAGTTTTTATCACAAGTTATGATAAAAGAAACCGCTATTTTCACTTTAAATGACTGTCCCATTAGTTCACTTCTACAGTAATCGACGTTCGGCTCGTTCTAGAATGACGTCACACATAACACCAGTGTCTAAGTCAAGGGAAGTAATCGGTGGGTTTGGTCAATCTAACTGTTTATTAATTTTAGCGCTTAATTTCTGGAATTCGATGGAAGTAAATTCCACAAGAGCAGCAGATATTTAATGTACACATATTGTTCTACAAAAAGTAATAATATTTACTGGTTGAAGATCTGATTCCTATTTGACCTTTAAGCTAAAAGTCATAAAATGGTGATTTAATTTATCAGTTGCATGACAATCAAACGTCAAAACGCAAGTCACCTGGTAACATTTCATTGGGTGTTATTTGTCTGTAGTTTTACAGAAACGAAGATAAAACGTGTCAGTAAATACCATTTAGTCCCGAGATACGTGTAACGCTGCAAAAGTATAAGAAGGGATGGGGGATAAGAGGAAAAATGAAGATGTATCCATTGGAACACCTGCTTTATATTGACGAAAATCCGTGGCCGGCACACATCACAATAATTGGTACGAGATTCTTTCACATTGTTCTTTTTTGAAGAAAACAAAATCTACTTAATTCAATACTTGTCTGTTCATTTGTATTCAACGTAATTTTGGAGCCACGGTAGGCTCACTTGGTAGAGCGTCGGACTCGTAATCTAAGGGTTGCGGGTTCAGTACCCGCCCGGGTCGGTTGCTTCGGTGTGTCCTTGGGAAAGGCACTTAGCTACCATTTCCTCGGCATGATATAGCCAATAATGTGTTAAAAGTGCCGTTGAAACCAACCAAAAACAAAATCAACGTAATTGATCATGTATATATATTTACATTCTTTGTCTGTCTTTTTGGGTCCCACCCCCCTTCCCTCCCCCCCCCCAAAAAAAAAAAAATAAAAAAAAAAATAATAATAATTATTATCATTATTATTATTATTATTATTATTATTATTCAAAATTTACTACGTACATAAGATACGTACTTTTAAATCCTTCAAGTATTATACACGAAACATGTAAAGTCCCTATGTTAACCAAAATTAATGTCAACGTTATGTATATGTATGTAGTCATTCTTTCAATATTGTATTACTCAAGAAAGCCTGAAATAATAGGTAAATTCATATATGTATATAGGTGAAAGAGTTTTGCCGGTGTCAATAATCAGTGTATTGAACATAATTTGATCCGTTTTAAGGCTTATTGTTATAATTAAAAATTCTCTCTTTTATCACACCCAATTTCTATGTGTTAGCTGGGTATACTTAAAGGTATACATTTCTATCCATTGGTGCAAAACGGACTCTCGCCTTTCGAAAACTTTGTTTAATTTTTATTACATAAGAGCGTTGATTGGACAAAAAATGTTTAATACGTTGTTTGTCAGCTGTGATTGAAATAAGCATTAAAGTGGAACTCTTTTTGACAAAGTGTCTACCTGTTGTAAAAGAACTTTTTAACTCGTATTATCATCTGAGACAATAAATAACAAATCCTTCAGACCTCTGAGCGAGATACATGTATGCTGCCCAAAATCTACAATACTCATAGTAACAGCTAACCTTCTACAGACATAACGATATCTACATAATAATAATATCATAACCATTCATATATGTATATAATAATCGATATTTCATAAAGTAAGTTTGGAATCCTCACATAACCTGTATTCACAAAACATTGTTGGAAACCGGTTATTAGAAAAACCGCATATTTGTATAACGTTTGCTAAATTCATGCCAAATCTTTTTTCGATGGAAATGTCAAAATAAAATGAAAATCATTAAAATCATCCCACACATTTTCAGATGTTCATTTCGAAAACCATTCCAAAAGTGTTGAAAGCAAATGCATTTTCATCACCTTGAGAATAGCTATAATAACCACACACGACTATTTTCGCTTGTATGCTTTGTAACTTGCGAAAAACTGGCAAATTAAGATAAACTTTGTTGGTGAAAAATAAAACAAAACAAAACAAAAAAAAAAAAAAAACATTTCTTTTAAATATAGTCAGAAGTTAAGAAAAATCCATTTATAAATGAGATATTTTTACCTTTATTTCTCCAAAGGAAATTCAAAGAAATGCATCCCTATTTATATCATCAACCTTGTGGCGCTACAGACACAATCGACGTAATTAAATTACATGTATTTTTAAAGGAAAAATGTCTTATTTATTGACATAAATAAGTCCTATCATGGGGTAAATTGGAATCAGTACCTTTATGGTTAGATAGTTTAGAGGTAATTTAATGTAAATGATAGTAAAAACTTAATATGTAAATGATAGTAAAAACTTAATATGTAAATGATAGTAAAAACTTAATATGTAAATGCAGATAAAATAGATATACATATTTCATATTTACCATGTCTGCAAACTTTTGATAGCTAAGGTTAGACCTTAAACTACAATTGATATCTCTATTTAATTCGAGAAAACCAGACTTGACTTAGATTTGTATTTTACTGTGTGCAAAGCATTACAAAGTTAGGTGTAAAATAAATCAGCAACTTTTGTATATTCATCATTCTAAACTTTGGATATGTTCGATTTATAAATAAATAAATAAATAAATATCGGTTTTACATATTGTAAGTGGGATAAATTCAATGAAAACCGGAGTTTGTACCTAAATTTAGTATAAGATCCAAAAATTTTGTAGTTAGACTTTGTCTCAGTACGTTATAACATTTCTTGCATAAAGTATTACTATTATTATTTTCTAATATGATATCAACTGGGGTTATGATATTTCTTCTGCGTATACTATGCATAAAATTAGTTATAATTACTTATTCATATCTCCCATCATCAATATCAATGTGGAAGAACTATTTATATTTTATGTTTATTATTTGTGTTTTATACATCTGTATATCTATATGCATATTCTTACTTTTGTGTAGGACTGGCATTGGATGACTCTCTTAACCATGACCAGCCTATGACACGGTATTCATTAGAAGCAGCCTACACTATCCATGAACCTAAAATTTCTTGTCACTGTTTCTTTTGTCTAGGAAATTCATCTCCCACAGACCTTCTGTATATTGATATTATTAAATAAGAAGTAAAAGAGCAAAGTAATATAGTAACAGTTAAGGAGACTCACCCTTACAGTCCACAGTTAATTCAGAACGTTTAGTGCTTGGTGATATTTAATGAGATTTTGTCACTGTCCAAAAGGATCTTTATCGGTATATTTGCTGGCTTCATATTTGTTCAACATGAAAAAAGATGCGCCTTAAGTAAACAGGTAGAGAGTGAATGTGAAATGAACATTTTTATTTAATATTCACCTTTGGAATACAAATGTTTATTTTTTAGATTATACTCTTTAAAGTCCACCAATAGGTCATTATCCAGTAACATAGTAAAGCAATTAGTTTGCGATGTTCAAATTGTGTCTGTAATTTAACTTTCGAGACCTACACCTTTCTGTATTCTACGAGGGGTATTTGAAAAGTTCTGAATATTTTTTTATAACTTTGTTGTTTCTTTGAACTTGTCAATAAATTTAACGTCGAACAACAGACAAAACAACGTTGTATAAAATGATATGAAGTTGCAGGTGCAGCACACCGGACACCTGCAGATATATGCGTGTGATGTAACATAGGTAAATGACAGTGACGTAAATATGTCGGGGAAGGAGAACAATTCTGCTACTGAGCAAAGAGCATACTGTAAAATCCGGGCGTTTTTCGGGTACTCTCCGATTTATATCAAGGCCGACTTGGATAAAGTCTACGGATATAATTCTCTGTCATATCCTACAAGTTTTAGGTGGTTTCATCGTTTTGAAGATGGTCGCGAATCTATGGAAGATGACCCACGTTCTGGAAGACCGTTGTCTGCGATTGATCAGTGGGAATTGGCTGCTGTGAAGAGGTCAATTGATGAAGATGCTCGATACACAGTGGAAGATATTTCTGTTATCAAGGGCATTAATTCGTCAGCTGTTTTTAATGTATTGAAAATCATTTGAAGCCCAGAAAGGTTTGTGTCAGATGGGTTCCGCATTTGTTGATAGCCGATCAAAAACATACTCAGGTTGAAATTGCCAAACAGCTACTCTCCAAATATTAAAAGAGTGCTCAGAGACGTTTGAATGAGATTGTTACGGGTGATGAAACATGGATTTACGCTTTGAAGCCGACTCAGAAGAAAATAATAAAGTTTGGATCGGAGAAAGCGAGCAGAGACAACAAATCGCTCGACGTAGTCGGACTGTCAAGAGAGTTTTATACGCATTATTTTTCGATGCAAAAGGCCCTAT
Organism: Margaritifera margaritifera; assembly: GCA_029931535.1. Taxonomy (NCBI): domain Eukaryota; kingdom Metazoa; phylum Mollusca; class Bivalvia; order Unionida; family Margaritiferidae; genus Margaritifera; species Margaritifera margaritifera. The sequence goes on along the minus strand of JAQPZY010001630.1, from coordinate 4,300,781 downwards.
CGTTCAGGCACCTGTGCGTGACTCTGTGAAATTTGTATGTCTCCAAAGTGTTGCGAAAATTTGTGGAACACGACCGAACTACCCGTCCGCGCACCGGTACCGGATGTATACATCTACTCCATGACAACGTACCGGCGCATAAATCCGCCGTCGTGACACACTTCCTGAAGGAGTGCAGCATCCAAACTTTGCCACATCCTCTTTACAACTCTGGTTTAACTCCAAGTGATTTTTGGCTGAATTCCGTTATCAAAGATTTGCTATGGGGCAGACGATTTGAAAGCCGCCATACGGTTGGAAGTGCAGTCTTCAATTGTATGAACAACATCCCAAAATGTCAATACAAAATGGCATTTAATAATTGGATAATCGTACTGTTCACTAATAATGAACTTGTTGTACAGCGCACTATTATTCAGAACTTTTTAATACCCCTCGTAGAACGTAGAATTTTGCAGTTGAGGGAATTACCACGAAATTCAAGAGTCTTTATTTCAAGATTATTTTGTTGGATAATACTTTCTTATTTCTGGTAAGTGCATACAAATATTTATTAAAATTTTCATGTGGAAGTTTTCAACTTTTAAAATATTGAATATTATCACCTGGAAAGGGCATCACTATGTTCATTTAGCGTTGACTGATCTTGTTCTATATAGGGCAAAACGGAAGAACTTAAGTTAAAAATGTTCCTACAAAAGGTGACGTCTTACTAAAACAATAAAAGCAAATTCTATAACTGCCCAAAGCACAAACTAACAAATGCAATGTGCTGTTGAATAAAATAATATAATTTAGAGATGAAATTTTAGTCATCTCTCTGCTGACAACAAAGGATCATCAAACACAGGTGCCTGTTCGCACTGTCAACAACAGTAGACAGATAGATGGATGGATAAAAACCGAATTACCTTCATTATTTACGTCGTAGTATGAGGCCAAAATTGGTTCTTTTCTTTCAGATACGTTCTTATCTGCAATTTCTTCTGCGCACTGATGCAATGGAGCGAACAGCTCTTTCTGTACAATAATTAGATACCCATGTCATCTGATACTGCGTAATATGAAATGGGACAATACTTCATTGAAAGTGATCTTATTTATTTTTTATATTATTTTTAAAGAGATAATCGATTCATATATTCTTATTTGTATATTAAAATTTTAGTCCCAGTTTACAGCAGTGTACAGCGGAATCAAATAATAACTGATTGCAGTAGTGTCCTTACGCATAATGAACGGTGTCTCATTTCCAAAATAACTTATAAATATATGACATTTATCAAATGATATAGCATAACTTGTCATGTTACCTTTTTTTGCCTCCAAAAAGATGATTTGTTCATTTCTCAAGGCCATTGTATAATTATATTATGATATAATCTTGAAGTTTAAACAACCAGGAGTTGACGTGAGAAGTCTTTGGTTTAAGCCGCATTTGTTCCTTCGTGCTGTCAAAACGCTCTTTGATATAATCATTTAATCAAAAAAATCTAAAACAACTGAGTGCATTTATTCAACACTCAGAGATACAAAGGTTGTCTAATGTTCTCCCCAAACTGTTAAGAAAGTATTCTCATGAAATATTGCATTTCCATGAGAATCGAATTGTTGACTTGTATTTTTACAATACCAAATCATAAAAGATTAATAATTCTGCTTTCTTTATCAAAATGTGCACCGCACATGCACCACTTACAATATAGCAGAAACTGAATTCGGTTAAACACAAAATTAATATATTATCTGCATTTTAAAGTAGAAATCATTTTGAGCCACCTATAAGATGACCGATCGAGGTGAAACAACGTTTAGGGATTCAAGCGTCTAAATAAAGTTGTTTCTTGAATTTATCTGAGGAACTAAGTTTTGGGCATTACGGTAAGATAAAATTTACCTGGTGTTATTGAAGGGTAATTACTTACCACACGATCCAGGCATTATTGTTAGGTAAAGTCTCGATGCAATGAAAACCAGGCACTTTATGGTAATTTTAAAACGAACAAACTGAACACCAGTCAATGAGTGACATCGTGTTTTGTCGTTCATATAAACAATATGTTTTATTACTACAGAAAAATCATTTACCATTCCTTGGATAACTTACATAATGCATTAGGCTCATATGCCTTTTGTATCCGGTTCAAAAGAAAATAGATGGTGGATGCAAAGATTTTCCCTGCCTTGTCATAGAAATTATTTAATCAAGTTAATCATATTTTTAACAATACTTTATGCATTTCATAGTTAAACTGGTTTCTTTTACTTGGGTTTTTTAGCGGAGGACTGCGCGTTGTGACAAGTAGTTGTTTTGCATGTCTTCACATTCGTTGTTATATGAAACACAACAAATTTCTTTTTTTTTTCAAACATATTTAATTACCTTTGTATTAAACAATATGGAACTGGATATGAGTTAACTAACTAATCTGTGTCCATTCCCAAAACACACAAAAATGCTCCAGAGATGATATTCATTTTACAAAAATCTAAGCATATCTGAAAATTAGGTAAAATTTTCATACAGTATATGAAAAACATATAATATTGCAAAGCAAAGCCTAGAAACAGAGAGAGAGAGAGAGAGAGAGAGAGAGAGAGAGAGAGAGAGAGAGAGAGAGAGAGAGAAGTCATTTTACTGGTAATAAGCACTATTTTCCATATCGTTTTTTTTAAAATAAATTTTCACTTAGTATATAATTGTAAGTACATGTACTAAAAACGTCTACTTTCGTGGAGATATTTCTGAATATTTAGGAATATTGCAGAGTTTATTTCGTTGCTAAGTTCGGCGTTACTTTTATATAATTAATCTAAGGTTACATAAGGAGTGAATTAAAAGATCGAACGGAAGGACTTTGATCTTGGAGAATTAAAGAAGGGGCAATACACCAAACTAGTGTTTAACATCTTTATTATGATCAACACAATTTAGCTAAGTGCACTCTGTAAAGGTCAGATTTGAGAGGTTTACATGATTGTCTACATGTAGCGTTTAGGATATTAAAGTGACACGCTTTTTATAAATAGATACATTGGAAGTATTGTGGATGTTGTTAGGGAAAGCGTTCCAAAGAGCATAGATGTCTCCATCGGAAAAGGTGACATGAGCATTTTTGTGCTCACAAAAGTCTTCTCTAGGGAGCTAAACTGTGGCTCTAAGATATCTAGACACTATTTGGGTAATGTTATACTTTTTACTTTAGCCTACTCTAGGGGATCCAAAGCGAAAGATCACTGTATGTTTTGTTAGAGACAAAGCCAATTCTTATTTAAATTAGTAGAGATGGCTTGTGTTGTATTGAACTCTTTCGCAGACGTAGATATCTAATTTGTTTTTTTAATAACTATAAGTGTTAACTAAATTCTATGTTCCTTTGCGCTATTTCTTGGAACTATGATATATTCTCTCTCACCCTCACCGAAATATGCAACACCTCAATGGATTTCTATTTAGAAATGCAAGGTATATACATTAAATTATAATTACAATTGACACCTATATATTAGATTATATTAATGTAATTATATATAAATTTGTTTCATATAGTGATATAGCCTAATATATCATGTGGGATCCAGGGATAGGCGCTTTCCTTCCTGTTTGGTATATAGGTGCCAAGTTATAATTTAATGTATATACTTTGCATTCCTCAAAAGAAATTCAGTGGGTTTGTGCACATAGATGAGTGTTTAATTCCGAGTGAGTTCTCATGCACCTCAAGTCCTTTCCTTCAACCTTGTTCCATCCTTTTTGGGGGGATGAGCGCATGGCCGTGTGGGTTTGGGTGCTGGTGCATGAGAGCTAGGCGGTAGTTGCCGTTATTCGATGGATGGGTTCGATTCCTGCTTGGAACGAATAATAATTCTCTAACCTGTTAGATTATATAGGTGAAATAATATATAAATTTCTTTCATATAATCATGTATTCCAACATATAATGTGGGATCCTGTAGGGATAGGCGCTTTTCTCTCTGTTGTGCATATGCAGCTGAATTACATGTTGATCATGTAACTTATACAATATTGCTGACGCGATCTGCTATAATGCAACCTTTTTTGTCAACTGTGTCTAAAACTGAACCGTTAAATATATTTAAAAAAGAAAAAAGGAAAAGATTTATACCCTATGGTATCCTTTTGGTCGAACCTACACTATCCATTACTCTAAAATTTCTTGTCAATATTACATTTTTCGAGGGTATTCATATATATATATATATATATATATATATATATATATATATATATATATATATATATATATATATATATAATAACATGGAAAAAACTAGAGTGCTTTATAGTATAATAGCAATTAAGGAGACTCACCCCTAAAGTCCAAAGCAAATTCAGAACGTTTAGTGCGCGGTGATATGCAACCATATTTGACGCAGTCAAATAGGCTCTTTACCGATACTTTTGCTGGTTTCATATTTGTTCAGCACGAAAGATGTACCTCTGGTAAACATACCTAGATTGAATCCCTAATGAAAAATATTTGAATATTCACATCTGGAATAATAAAGCCATTTTAAGTTTATTTTGTTTATAAAGTCCGCCATTATCCACTAAAATAGTAAACCAGTTATTTACTAAAATAGAAAAGCAATGAACTTGAGATAAAGAAAGAAAAGCCAATCTATTAGTACTTTCCCTTTATCGATGTCCAAATGTTATCTGTAATTTAACATTCGAGACCACCACATGTATGTATTCTATAACGTAAAAGTTAACAATTGAGAGACAATCACGATGGAATTCAAGGGTGCAAAACTGGAACATCTCGAGATCGTTATTACAATATTATTTGGTGGAAAATGTTTTCTTATGTCTGGTAACTGCATATAGTATTTATTGAAAATTGTCATGACGAAGCTTTAAACTTGAAACAAATATTGAATACTATCACCTGCAAGGGCCTCGCCACTCTCATTTAGTTTTCACTAATCTTTTTCTCTATAATGGAAAAACGTACTTACCTAAGTTGCACTGTTCCTAAAAAGGCTGACTTCTTATTGCAACCGCAGAAGTAAATACTTGAACTGCCCAAAGCAAAAAATAACAAATGCAATGTGTGATCTAGCAAGATAATATCATGTAGACATTAACAGTTATCTAAAAACTGACAACAAACGGTTAAGAAACGTGGCATTGTCAATAACAGTATGTATGTATATATATATATATATAGAGAGAGAGAGAGAGAGACAGACAGACAGACAGACAGAGAGCGATAGATAGATCCGAATTTCCTTCATTGCTGACGTCTTAGTATGAGGCGAAAAATTGGTTCTCTAAATTCATTTCTTTCCAATACGTTCTTATCTGCAGTTTCATCACCAGTATCGTCTGTCTGCTAATGAAATTGAATGATTAACTCTTTATATGATGTAATTAGTTAATCAGGTCGAGTTAGATAAATACTCATTGACTTTATTTATTTTTTTTATAAATTCTTAAACCTCTAATCGAGTCATATGTGCCTAATTGTATGTCCAATTTTGTGTCTGAAGTTACAGTATAATAATAAATGTGTGTAGTAGTGGCCTCGCGCATAATGAACCGTGTCTCATTTGCAAAACGCCTTATACAAGTATGACACTTATCAAATGATATATCGAGAATTGCCCTGTTATCCTTTATATGCCTCGATGAAGATGATTTGTTTATTCCTCAAGACCATTTTGTAGTTATTTGATGATATAATCTTAACGTTTACAGAACCAGAACTTGATGTGAGAAAGCTGTTTCCGTTGCTTTGTTCTGTCAAAGTGCAATTTGATAAAATCGATCATTATAAGTATTGAAACGTCACCTAAACTGAGTGCATGTATTCAGCACAAACTGTAAAGAAATTTTGTCATTCAATATTACCTTTCCACTAGACACGAGTTGTTGGCTTGTATTTTTAGATATATAAAATCACAACAAAAAATATACTTTTGCCTTCTTTCTCGAGATGTGCGCAACACGTGCACTATTTGCAATATGGAATAACTTGCTCGAAATTCAACACAAAATCAATATATGATCTACATTTCAAAGTAGAAATCGTTATATGCTATCTATGAGATAAATCATCAAAGTTAAAAATAAAAGTATTTAAAAAAAAAGAAAGAAAAAAAAAATTCAACGTTTAAAGATGCAAGTAAATGTCCACGCGTCCAAATAATGTAGTTTATCGAATTTCTTTGAGTAAATAATTTTGTGACATTACGGTAAGATATAATCTACCTAATTGCACACTCCACTCAATAGTGTTACGTAAAATCTCTATGCGATGAAATCCCGGCACTTTATGCTAGGTTTAATTTACCTCTCGATTGTTTGCAAAAAAAAATTTTTTATTTTATCAAGTAAAAACAGAACACCAGTCAGTATGTGACATCCTGTTTTGTCGTGTAAATAAGTGATATGTTTGATTACTACAAAAATTCCATTTACGATCGCTATTCCTTGGATAACTTACATAATACATTATGTTCATAATGCCTTTGTAACCGGTTCAAAAGAATGTAGCTTATTTAATCAAGATCATTTATATATCAGATTTTTCCAGCGCCATGACAAATGCAAGATTTTAGCAGATGTCGGAATGTTGTGACAAAGCAGTTGTTTTACATGACTTCACAGTCGTTGCATATAAAATACAACAATTTCTTCTATCATATTAATATACAAGTATAAAGAATATATATAGTCATAAACTACGTAAATGCGTTATATACCATTTATATTTTAAATATTGTTTTGTCCAGGGAGAAAAGTTCGCTTCATTGTTTCTGGTACTTACACTATACTTACCACTCCTCTAGTTATTCGTCTTTATGTCGAGATTTCATGTGTAATTAAATTTTGGTAAATTCTACCTGTTTTTGTGCAAAATAACAATGTTTGCGTGAGAAAAGGGGAAATATTTCTTCATATTGCTTATAAATATGGATATTCTTTGACTGATTCCATCTTTTCTTCCTAAAATAATTCCCTTACATTATTGTACCTGTATTTTTCACAATACAAGAAACATATTTCGAATTTACAAATACATACATGAATAAGTACGCACCACAACCTTAAATCCGTGTTAAGGAGTATTGTTATTATAGTAAGTTCTCTTTGATTTCTATATAAAAGTTTATTCTATTTGGGATTTTATGTTCCTCGAGTTTTGTGGGGGGGGGGGGGTAATTTTTAAGTCTACATTTTAAGAACTTAACGTCTAATCGGCTCTATATAGCAAGTAGTGTGATGACGTGCTGCTAAATCTTACACACTGATCATACATGCCTATGTACAGTAAGTGGAGTAGAGGCCAAGGTATCGATTTGTATCAATTTACCTTTCGAAAAGTTGGTTTCATTTGCATTACATAAGAGCGTTAGTCAGCAAAAATATGTTTAATATGTTGTTGGTTTGCATCTGCTACCGAATAAAGAAGTTACAAGTGAACTTCTTTTCACAAAATGTATTCCTTTTTGGTAAAGCTTTTTCAAATCTTCGGATCAACTGGGGCAATTTATGACAAATTCCTCATACATGTGATCAACGAAACAAATGTACGTTGCACAAAATGCGTATAGTTAAACGGATATTCAAATGGCGGTTTTCTCAGAGAAAACTGCAACAGCTAGCCCTTTACCGATTTCAGAAAACTGTAAATAGTACTATCATTACCATTTTGGTATGCATCTGACGTTCAGTTCTTCTTAAGTAACATTAAAAGCTTCACACAGCGTATACTCGTAAATACTCTAAAATCTATTGTCGAAGATGGCCATAATATTTACCATGTTTGATGGCAGTCCATCAAAATCCATGGAAGTAGTTGCGCTAATGAGATTGTGTGTCAGATGGAAGGACGGTTGACGAACGGATACGAGGATTAATATAGACCCCACCTCTATTTAGGCAAGGTATACATATTGATGTATCTGAATTAGATATGCATCATTTAACTTATTAGATATGCAGTATATAGCAAATGTAATCTGCTGTCAATGTGCCCTCTTTCCAACTATTTCTGATATTGACCCGAAAAATGTGTTAAAATTGAAGATTGATACCCTAGAGTATACATCATAAGAAACCTACACTATCTGTGTATTAAACATTATTTTGAATATATTTTATATTTTACTATTGTATTCGTCTCCCATACGCCTTCTAACTTTTTATATCAATTTAATAAGGAGTCAAAAAGTAAAGTGCTTTGAAACATAATAGCAATTGCAGACACTTTCCGTTAAAGTCCAGAGCCAACTCAGAGTTTAGCGCGTTGTGATATTCATCAGATTTTGCCAGTGGACGAATATGAGCGTTAATTGGGACTTTTCTGGTTTCATAGCTATGCCTTTGGTAAACATACCACAATCGTCTGAGAAATGAACAATAGTCGAATCTTTACCTCAGGAAGAATAATATGGATTTTTAAGCTAATGTCGGGAAAAAGGACCATCAGTAACTCATTATCCACTAAAATAGTCAATCGACAGCTCATTTTCCTCTAAAATAGTAAAATGGCGAGTTTTCGATACAAGAGAAAAAGTCAATCTATTGCTTATTTACCTTTGGTTTACAACTCCTTAATTCGTTTTTATTGATGTCCGAATTTCACCTGCAATTTGACGTTCAAGAGTTCCACCTTTTAATGTTTGCCTCCACTATATTTTGTAGAACAAGGTCTAATTCCATTATAGAGAAAAACATGTGAGATTCAAAATTTAAAGAAGTTTTTATTAAAATATTGTATCTATAGAACTACATTTTATGTTGTTATCTGGAAAGATACATAGATGCGCAGTATCCATTAAGATATTCCTGGTGTAATTTTTTCTTTTGATGAATAGTACATGGCATAAGTTGCAAAGGGTGTTACCAAATCCATTTTGCACTGACTGATCTTTATATATATATATATATATATATATATATATATATATATATATATATATATATATATATATATATACTGATCTTTATATATATATATATATATATATATATATGTGTGTGTGTGTGTGTGTGTGTGTCAAACAATAAGAAATTAAGTTTAAAATGTCCCTGAGAGACTTAATTCTCTCTACAACCGCAAATATGTTAACTTGCATAAAGAACGAAATGATTTAATTTCTTATGGAAATGGATAAAAAAACATATACTTTAATATTTAGTCACATATCTGCTAAAATATAAAGCGTCAAGATTGGAATGTAGGATGGTATCAGTAGGAAACCCAAAGATTTAAATATCATTTGAAAAGAAAAGAGAATAGTGTACTTTTTTGCTCATGGTCTAATAGAAAACGAATTGCAAACGTATCGTGTCAGTAACTCCAGCAGGATCCCAAAAAGAGTCACACAAACCTACGAACGCATTACATGGCATACAAATAGACAAATAATACAAATGTGTTATAATAAGCAAAAAAAAAAAGCTTATTCATTAACAAATCTACTTTATGCTGACAAATCTCCGTGACTAACAAATATTTAACTAGCAGAGTATATCAAACACTTTTAAAACGAAGTTATGCATACTATTTCCAGATGAAATTCATCTAGCGTTATTGAAAGGTAATTTGTGTATCAGACACCCACGATATTATTGTTTATATTATTTACTATGCATTGAATATTGGGACAGTATGCTAGGTTCAATTTACCTATCAATTATCACAAAAGAAATAAGATATATTTAATTCATCGAATAGAATCTGAACACCAGCCAAAGTATCGCTTCACATTACTCTATAATAAACAGATATATTTTATCGCCTTGGAATTTTCGTAAAAGTTTTCTTTGTATAGGTCACTAACTTCACCTTTTATATTCATGTCTCTTTGATAACCGGTGCAAAGATGGTAGACGGTGGAAATAAAATTCTCTTTCCTTCCATCGTCGTTGGAAGTATTTATTCAGTAACAGTTGGATGTGATATTATACTGTTCAATATTAGGCATAACAAATTAGTAGGATGACATTGAATCGCAAATTAACCTTTCGTGGAAAATATATTTTTCCGTCTCTGCGAAAAGCTTCCTAGATCAAACCCAGAGTAATCTGAAGTGCAAGTTTTCGGTGGAGTAAGGTAAGTTTTCGAAAAGAAACCTTTCTTAGAATCTATCATCGGCATAGAGAATATCCGAAATGTTAAAATGTATACGACACATGGCTTTACCTATATATGTTTTAAGCATATTTTTATTGCCAAAATTAAATAGATGTACAAACATTACCTAGCAAATGGAAACAAATTGTTGCAGCTTGTTCCTCTTCCTGATTTGTATTAAGTAGAGTTTTGACCAGTAAATTGTAATTTCAAGTTCTCTTTAATAACGGTGGGGTTCTATGTGCTATGGTTTTAAAGCTAGGATTGGCATATACCACCGTACTTGGTTCATGCCAATGAATATCTTTTCATTGTATCGAACTCTTTGGCAGACGTAGATATCTAATTTGCTTTTGGAAAAATCAAGTATTACTTAAACTATGTTCATTTACGTTATGCCTTGGAAATATTATATATTCTCCACACACCCGAAGGTCCTCAGTAAATATTAAAACTTCGAAATGATTGGAACATTACTAAGACCCGAATAGAATTTAAATTTAGCCAATATGAATTGTTGCTTTAATTAGCTACGGTACGTCGTTTGACTTGTTTATTTAACTGCAATATACACGTTTCCTTGGCTATACATTTTCCTAATAAGGGGAAAGTAAAATTCATTCGAGTTATGAATTATTTATTTTTTGTTGTATCTCATTCATTAAACGTGAATATTTTGTAGAGGGGGTTGGAGTGGATTTCCGCTTCAACACTCTCTGTCTTGTTACATAGATATTTTACAATGTTTTCGTTCAAGAGTTACATACATTTTTTCCTGTCAATCATATCCCGTTTTAATTATCCTGTACAATGCATGATTCATACATGCTGAGTCATGATGAAAATGTATGTTGGGGGTGCTTGTGTTAATAGCATTGATGAGCACATCATGCATCGCATTCCGCATTTAATCCGCTGTCAAAATCGCTAATGCCACGCTTAATTCTCATAAGTCCTCTATGTGTCCAAACTGAAGGCAAAATATATACATATGTATCTGTTAGTACAGTACCGATTTAACTCCAAACGGACCGTCCCATCCCCTGGGTTTACTTTGTATTATATAAGCGCGTTTATCGGCAGGAATGTATTCTTATAGTGTCTTTCGTCTGCAGTTACGATCGAATAATGGATTAAATGGAGCCCATATTCAAACATTTTTATCTCGATCTTAAAGCCCCTTTTAAGTTGTGTGCGCTTCTGAACAATGTGCGTAAAAAGTACACCATAGCTTTGATCAACGTAACGAAGGTATGTTGGTCAGAATCTACGGAGCATATATTAAATTATATGTGTCACCAGGCACTTTCTACAGATATTTCTGGCCAAATGTTGAAGCGACATCAAACAAAGGGGTATTTGTACACATTCTCTTTTCCATCCTGGTTTGCATATGCTGCTCTCCGCTTCTGAATATGTATGAACAAACCATATACTAGCTATGTTTACAGGCTGTATTCTATGCTTTCTATACTATGCAAAAGCAAAGAGACAAGAAGCGGAATTTTTGGGTTCTATGTGTAGTAGCTATGTACATTTCCCGTTTGAACGCTTTAATCCGCGCAGAAGGCACACTTGCTGAGCACCATTCTGTAGAAATTGTGTTATTGCTATTTTCGTCCTCGATAAATCTCAATTCTTTTTTCAATGGCTGTGCCTTTGACACATTTTGTCAACGACACGACTCCTGGTCATCTATCACGTGGTCTTTGACACGACTCTTGAACATCCATCAAAGATAAAATCTCAGCTATTTAAACAAACGGAAAATGACTTGTGCAAAAAACATAATCTTTATTGTACTTTCATGCATAAGCAATGGCAGAAGGTGGTAAATGACTTGAAATGAAGGAAATTGGAAATCTTTATATGAAGTTGATGATTCTATAGTACAATCACAGATCTAATAAACGTTGATGATACTGCACATCTTGGTAGTGCCTTGGATGAAATATAATGTTTGAATAACAACAAAAATAAATTAAATTAGATGAACTATTAATAAATTCTCGTTATAAAGTAGGTTCAGACTTTGTAAGAAAATATGCAAGACATATGTATAGAGATAGTATTGACGAAACATACGAAATCCGAAGGCAGATACGGTAATGTAGATGATTTAAAGATCACACAAAGTAATGGTACAAAACCTTTAAGACCTTGTTTAATAAGGCGAAAAACCAGAAGAGACAGCAAATAGCTAAAATGTTCCTATTTGCACCATAATAGATTAACTGCAGGATGAATTAAACAGATGTAGAGTTATAGAAGAACTGGAATAATCATAATGATACACAACGTCCGAGACACGACTTAACTGCCCACTACAACCTAATGTTGTACAAAGATAGCCAGTACAAGATACTAGAGGTATGCCATTGCTGAAAGAAATTTTGACTGACGCAAACGAATCAAGCAAGAATATAAAAATTTGAGTGAATTATTTCAATAAAATTATAGGAAGTTTTAAAAAATTCTAAGCTGCTTTCCAGTGACAAAACTGGTTTGGTTTGTTTTGGTGTTTAACGGCACAACAACACAGGTAGGTGATAAAGCTGCAATTAAACAGGAAGAAGTTGTCCAATGATTATTTACCCAACAAGAAGAAAGAGATATGAGGACATATAATTAAGGTGTTTGAAGCTTCCGGTGCAAAAATAGAAGCTTTAAAATTGAACTCGGACATTATGACGAACATGAAGAAATACTTTAATGAAAAATAAAGAAGGAAACCAAACATCGTGAAAAAATATACTTCAAAATGAACTAGGTAACGTTACAATTATGAGGTCAGAACTGGGTGTAAATATCGAAAAGTTAGAAGTATTTACAAGTTAAACGAAGAAAAAAGTAAAGTATAGCTTCTTCTGCATCCATTGGTATCCATATAAATGGTTGTATGTTTATTTTATCCTCAATGTTGTTTTCCAACGTTTCTAAATCGGAGTTTGTCCACACTTCATGATTGCAATGTGTCATATGATCTTCTAAGTATCGGTTCGCATGAGCAGATCTGACAGTAGGACTATCTTTGTCATAGTCCTTCTTTTCTACAAAAGTTTTACTCACTTTATCGTCTTTTCGTCGTCTTGTTTTCAAGTTGTATTGTCACGGATTGTTTATCAACCTTCGGAGTAATGCTCTTCACTAAGTTGGAATTGATGGTAGGGTTTAACCCAAGTTTAAATGAGTCGTTGACTGATGTCAATTGTTGTTGTATCCAACGATAGTACATATTTTCTCGATATCACAAAGATAATAACCACCAACAGCATAGTTCAATTTCACTTTTTATTTTAATATATATTTCCGACATTTTTTCATAATGTCTTCATCTGAGCCTTAAATGTGCTGTCCAAAAATTAATAACTACATTAAATGTTAACAGTGTATGATACCGCCGAAACAGACTGTGTAAATACATGTTCTGTTTCCAGCTAGTATACCTAAAGTACAAATCATATATCATTCCATATGATCTAAGGCTTTGATTCATTCTTGGTATTCACTTATCTGTTAATCTTGCTATTCACTTATCTGTTAATCTTGCTAGTCACGTATCTGTTAATCTGTTATTATTTGGTAAAAAGAAGTATTCCAACCCGCTCCCTCACTTTTATAAGAATAAGGCAACCTTATCCAAGACCACCACCATCCGAAACCATGAATTTCTCTTTGACAAGTTAACTGCTTTCTATCATAATCGGTCAGATCAACCATCCTTTCTACGGTAATAAAATCCATCATCTGTACTTCTGAAAAGGTTTTCACCAATGCTTATGAATATATCATATCATCTATAATTGTTTTATTATTGACCTTGGGGAGTCTTCAATCATGATTTGGTAAAATTTTAAAATTGTTGCTGATCAAATGAAATTGTTTCAGATATATGCCATTGTTGTTTGGATGAAACTTATGTTAACCAGACAGAGGTGGTGTTGCACAATCAGACAGCAGTTTTCGTATTTAAACGTAAATATGTTACTAACTCTGGAATACTGTTATTTTGTATTCATAAGTGTAAAAAATATAATGGTTTCTGGGTGTAACAATTTTTCAGTGTAGTTAATTTGCTTTCTCATCGAATACCTTACCACTTTTTCTAATGCGTTGTTGTTCTCACATCTGACACATTGAATACATTTTTTTACACTTTACAAACTCAAAGGGGTTTCATTCTATTTGATACTACTATTTATGTTTTGAGTTTTCTGCAATCAATTTAATGGCATAATGTTTTCAGCTAGTTTCCATCCGTTTAAAGATTCGCAATATCCTTTTAATTTCACAAGTACATACTTTTTGCCGTTTATACTTTGCTCTTTAATATCTTTCAACTTTGTGTATGTCATCTTGTTTGCCATGTAGAAATAAAATCTTGTTCGTAAACATGCCCTCTCTATGTCCTTTCTATTCAAGTTGTACATGACTGGACCACCTACAAGTACTCGCTTGATTTAAAATATTTCATCCATAAAGTTAGGAAGATAGCCCTTTGCAAGATTTTATTTTGTATTTTGAAATTTTAACTGTTTCTCCGATTTTAAATGTGAGCGTTCCAAATGTGTCAGTTGTCAGATAACCAAATAGGTTGATCCATTCTTTTGATCTGATTTCCTCTTTGCTTGCTTCCTCTTTGTTATGTCTGTTGACCTGTGATGAGTGTCATTGTATGCCTCTATCAGCTTAGGTAAAATGTCAACCCATTTTCTGGCTTCATTTTAATTGAAAAACCATATTCTAGTGTTTAGAGTTCTATTAAATCTTTCTACTACTGATGCTTTTTTATCTAAGTAAGTTGAAAAGTATTCGATGCTTTCCTTTTCTGCGAATTATTATCTGTTTTTCTAACTGTATCTTTTCAGGTTTTCGTTATTTAAAGAGTTCTCTAAAGGCATTGTGCATGCCATCCCTCTGTTTCGTTTTTAACGTTTCAGTCTAAGCGTATTTTAGAAAGAGTTATATCACTGTCAAAATGTATTTGTATCCATTGTAGTAATTTTCATACATTTACATGTTAAGAATGTCTGCCTGCAACTAGTCGTCTACGTGATTAACATTGCCCCTTCTGTGTAATGTTTCTTAATTGTTTGTGTAACCTGCAGTTATCTAGTTCAGCTATCTATTCTTTCATTTCAGTGCATTTGGTTTTCTTTTTGTCCTGTTGAATTTATTGCCACAGTTGATGAATATTTGTGTAAGGAACTGGACTTTCAGAATCGTATTAAAGATGTCTAATATACTATTCCTTGTTAGCCATTTTAAATGGTATGAAAACATCAACATAATAAGTTATACTTGATAAATTGTCTTTAGATGTTACTAACAAGCCAACAGGATGATTGTAAAAAGTAAAAAGAGTACATTTTTTTCGGCAATTTGCAACGTTTCTTTAATCCTTCAAACGTACAAATGATTTCATATCTATGTCAAAATGTGATATTCCTGTTTTTCTCGAATTGTTGTATATTGACCTTGCTCAGTTGACAAGATCTTTAAATTCTGCTGCAAATCATGCATCAAAAATACGTAATTTCTTCCTTCCTCGCTCAGTACTGTTTTAACAATTTTGTTTTCAAAGCTTTTGCTGCTTAGTTCCAGGTTATCATCATTACATTTAATCTATAAATCTGAATCTTTTCTGAACGAATGGGGTATATCCTTTTCGATATCTGAAATCAATTAATTAACACTTTTTATTCTCTTGAATGTTATTCATCGACAGAACTATTTCCTGTCCTGGAACGCGTAAATCTGTTAACAAATAGGAATTATCTCCTGATACTGGCACTGTTGCTTTCATTTTATTTATTTTTAATTCCTATCTGAAAACTTTTCAGTTCTATAAAATGTTGATTTCTGCCATTATTTATGATGCACGATAATTTCAAGTTATTTTTAAAATGTGAAGAATGTAATGTATTTAACTTTTGGCAGACATTTCAACAAAATTCCACGCCTAGCGATGATAAACACACTACAGATTTTTCTTCATTTTGTATGTATGTATGTATGTATGTATGTATGTATGTATGTATGTATGTATGTATGTATGTATGTATGTATGTATGTATGTATGTATATATAGGGTTGAACGGCACATCCACACAATCCTGTCTATATAGTGACAAGTAAGTTTAGGCATCCCCAAAAAGGCACACAAAACAAAGAATAAAGGCAAAAGGTAAATACTTCAGATACAATGTCAAAATATTTATATAAACGTAAGTCTTTTAAAAAGTCAAAGAGCTTGTTAAGGTGAACATCATCAGTGGGACGCATCACAAGTTAAAAAAAGTTGCCTCCATTAGTCGCCTCTTACGACATGCATGTGGGCACATCGGGCCTATTCTACTTCTCCAAGCCAGCAGGGGATTTGGGATTTGGACAGACTGGTCTACTAATTTCAGGGCAATGTATATATTCTCGATTCTGGAATTAAAATGTCTAAATGTATTATTTCGTTTATTTATTTTATGCGCGCGTGGCCAACGGGGGAAAAAAAAACGAAGTCGTAGAATAAAATTTTACTATGGTCAAGAATTGACAATATCTACACTACTACAGTTCGTAAATTCTACCACTGCGTTTTCTCGAACGTTGAAAAATTAGGTTAAAAAAAAAATCTTAAGTCCACAAAGTTCAAATATTTAGAAAAGTGTAAAAACATTTGCTAAAATAGATTGAAAATCTAATCAAGCCATCTACATATGGATGTCAAATTTAATTTGTATTCCTCAGGTGGTTTTTAATTATTCCTGTAAGCACATTGACAATAAAAAGGTCTAAATCCAAACAAAGCAAATAAAAAAAAAGAATTACAAATACGGACAAAAAAATTAAAATTGCAATAATAGCTTGAACGTCATTTACATATAAATACAAATATCTTTCATTTATTTTATTTTTTTTACATCAAGTGGATTTTGCTTATTAATGCAAACAGAGCTTTAGTAAAAAAAAAAGTCTAAATAAAAAAACAATAAAAAATTAGAAAAAACCCCAATAAAATTGAAATTGCTGTTATGGCCTGAATATCTAATCAGCTCATCTACTTATAACCATAATCAAGTATCTGAGATGCTATGGGTCTAAGGTTAGTAGTTTTTGTGAGATCGCGCTAAACGTAATTGGGACTGACGTACGTGCGTACAGAAGGTGTACAGAAGGACAAACAATATATCCGCTACCCTCTTTTGCTATCGCATAGGGGTGGGGGTGGGGATAAATGTGTACAAGAAAATAAAGATCTCGACCTTGCTTAGATTACACGCTTACGGTATTCCATTGCAAGCAAAATTTATCTTATAGATAAGGTTTTCTTTTATCCAGGGTTATTCTCTCCCACACAACCGTTATAACTATGTATAAACTGAATATGACTCAAAAAAAGTTAGATGCATAAGTAATAGATTACTACATGTCATTTCTGTGACAAAACATAAAAAATTCAAACACGATAGAAAATATGCAGCGCTTAGTGATGTCATATATGTAATTGTTCAACAGGTAAGTGTTACTTTCTATAAACATACGACGATCAATAAGTTTCGACAATTCACTTTTAGAATCAATAAAGCTGATTTGTAGGTTATGTGTTTCGAACGCTCATTTTGCACTATTATACTAACAGTGATTAGATGCGGATGGATAAAAGTCAATACAATAGTCATACGTAATATATTTGCTACTCCAAAATTCATTCTATATGTGTTCAGTTTTTATATGTGATTTCACTTTCGAGAATTCCACCTCTAATTAATGTTTTAATAAATAATGTCATCATTGGGATAAAGAGAACGATGTTAAATTGCATATTCTTATAATATCCTTTGTTTAATGTACCGTGCTTATTATGGGAAAATGTCTTTTAATACAGCAATTTGAAATAGGTATATATGTATGAAATAAGTTATCTGGCGGAATGTGGAGACTTGCAAACACAACTCAATGATATCACCTGAGAAATATCTAAACACGCATCAAGAAGGACAAAGTTCATTTTGTTTTTTGCTTTTGTTGTTGTTGTTGTTGTTGTTGTTTTGGTGGGGTTTTTTTTCTACATGTGAGCATAATTGAATAAGACATAAGTTACAAGTGTCAGTGATATATTCACTTTTCACTGAATGTATAGGTCAATATTATTAATAAGCACAGATAACAATGATACTTTAAAAAGTACCAAGAGCGGACGCGAGTGAAATATTGCATAAAACAGAGTTGTTATTGTATTATCACTACATGCACAGGAAGCGAAAGGGGACATGATATCATCGACAAAATTGTCACTACATGCACAGGAAGCGAAAGGGATATCATCGACAAAAATAGATTCTTGTCGTTTACACTGTTCTCTTTATGAAACTGAGAAAGACATTTTGATAAGGAAGTAAACTTTTGCTTCAAGAAATTACAACAACCCAAAAATACCCTTATGTAACAAACCAGATCTAATAACGAGGACGCTCTGAAGTTCTGTAAGTAAAAGAAGAAGAAAAAAGCAAATTTATTATGGAAAGATATAAGAAAATATAGACATTTTACATTTATTGCCCTTGTTAGGGGTGATACATGTATGAAGATTTGTTCAGTCAAGGTAAGTCATATTTATCGAGAGCAAAGCCCGAGTGGAACATGACTTGTTGCGGGTGAACAAATCTTCATTTCCCGCCCCAAGCTAGGGCAATACATTGTTTATTATACCGAATAAAAAAAGACAGTGAAACACGATCGCGTCAGGGACACACGATGTTTTGTTCCCTGACATGGGACATTATGTGCGCCAATCATTTTAACTGTTACTTGTATGAGGTATAATATTATAACAAGGTAATTTCTGCTGAAACCATGAGCAGAAATCGTGCCTTTAATTGCTATCAGTATGGGAAAGATTTAAAATTAAAGAACCGATTACATTTTAAGGCGCAGTCTATATAGGTATCACACCACCATTAGATTTTGCTATATAGTTTCCTATTTATCTAAAATTCACCACAAGTTTAGAATAAATAAGTCAACAATTCTTTATGATTGACTTGAAAGTATTTTTTCTAGTCTTAATTGCCATGACAAAATAGTAACTTATCACACTTTCGGCACAGAAAGTTACCTGCTCCACCTATAATGATATATAGGCTGGTTTAGAAATGAGCCTTAGTACACCTTTTGTAAACATTATCCCTCCGCCAGTTGTCAAGCTACAAAACTGAGATGAACCGTTTTTGGAAGCTTAGAAGTGGAATTATTCAGATACACGGTCACCAATATTTACAACTGTAATAAAGCCCCATCTAAAATAACTGGTTTGAAAAGATCTGTTTTTAGACGCCATGTTTGAACGTAAACTCGGAAACCGCACTTCTAATAGCTGAGTGATACATTACCCACCGATATACGTCACTGAATCTGAAATCATAGTTCAGTTATCCCCTAAATGTAACCTAATGTAAACATATTATCGATTGCACTAAATTTCATTTTTAAAAAGTACTTGTTTCATTTCATGTTGAAATGTTATTATGCCTTTTTGTAATAAGTAAAAGTGTTGATCGGTAAAACAATAGATACAATTTTATCTCCTTCTGACAAATTAGATTCCTTTTTAAAGCCTCTTTTAAGCATTTGGTTCTCTATAGCAAGCTACAAAAAAGCCTACATGTCATTGATTTACATGACAACAGGTATGTTTGACAACTCTATGCCACACGTGCTCAAGATGTTTGTCAAACTCTACGGAGTTTTGATCCGACCTAATTGACTACCGATTAGCAGAGTATCCGACGGATGACATGAAATACCCATGACGAAAAGCTTCTCTACTAAAAGACTTTGATAATGAAATGTAATAAAATATTTACAAACTTTTGCTGGCTGACGTATTTATATATTTTTCAATAAGTCTGCAATCTAAACGGTCTGCTTCTATGACCTCATTTTAGATCTATAGGTCCACGTGCGCCCAATGCAGATCCGACATTAAAAGAGTGGCTATCTATCATCTGTACCTGTGGTTAAGGGAAGTGGGAGGAAAATGCAGTGAAATTAGGCTTTTTTCCAATTTTCCTGCTGGCTTGTTTTCTATTCAAAAGATACGTATAGGTTGCATAAAATGGATGGAAAGTACAATAACTTTGAAACAGCAACATATATCTTTAAACAGACATGGCTACCTACTTGTCGGTCATTGCACTTTATCAACTACAAAAGTCTGGGTGACATATTCATGTACACTGTTGTTACGGAATCATACATCTTTTTCCTTTTTATAATGATTTAATTTATTAGTTAATGATCTCTGTTCTTAGTCTAAACTGCGGTTACCATATGAGTATACATACGACAACCTTTCGATCGATAAATGGTCACATGACTAATTGCGCGCGAAAAAGATGTCGACCTAGTTCTGTACTTTTAGAAATTAACATTGCAAGGTCACATTCCCATTTTGAATCAACATGATGTTTACTGGTTAAGAATTTAAGAGCGTGAGAACGTAAACATTATGACGCATAACCTAGTTCCTGATTGGTTCGTAGAGGGTAGCATTATTTTGTAATACTCTGTTATTGGAGACGGAGTAAGGGTTTTTTCAATTCAATACTGTGCACTTATTTTGTATATATAGAGAATAATCCTCTGATTATTATTCTAGCAGTTACTTGAGAGAAGAGAGGTCATATTGAAATTTATTGTCAGTTCAGTGTGGGAATTACTTTGAAGATTCATTATTAATACAATACATTTAGAAGTCAGTATTGTCTTCATCTGAATTAATATACAGTTCCGTGGAATTATCGGGAACATTTCTAATACTTGTGAGATTCCAGACTTACAAGGATTATTTGGATTTACTTGAAATTTATCAATACATTAGCATATCAAAGGCTATTTCATTCGGAATACTACATCCGGATTATTTGGATTAACTTCAGGAAGTGAACTTTAAAACAATTTAGGACTTTTTAGGATATTCTATACTTTAAGTTATTTTTAATTCTTTCACTTTGATTGTTTGTTGAACTATTTTAATTCTTTTAATACTTTAGGAAATTAAAGATTTGCATTTTAATCTTGAAAGCTTGTTTGTGTCTTTTATCTTGTTACATTACCCCTAGAGTCGTAACACTGTAAACTCAGCTGCACTCAAAACTGTTTTGCGAAATAAAATAACAGAGAGTGAGAGAGAGAGAGAGAATAATAATCAGGATGAAGCATATCAATAAGCCCAACTGATGCACAAATTTCACGTGCAACAGAAACAATATCAATACGAACGTTCAGACTGCCATATTTATTTATATATTGTGGAAATAGCACAAGTTTATTTTTTCGTCTATTAGTGACTCACTTTCTAGAGCAAAGTGAAGTATTTGCCGTCTTCTTGTGCACTTTTTTAATTTCTCTTTATTTTACCACAATGTAATGAATAATATTTAAAGTAAGAATTATTCCTGTAATGTAAAAAGGGTTTAATTTTAAATAGAGCTCAATATTTATGTCAAGTAATTTCTATGGTATCTGTTCAAATATGTGATTTGCCTCTCAGTTTTCCAACACACCGTAACTACGCCAGATGCTGACTTCATGTATGTCTGCTTTTTCTTTTTGTGTTCTGAAAATAAGAACGAACCTGCGTATTGCCTTGTGGATATATCTACATATTTATCCTGTATATCTGCTTTAAAATAAGAAAAGCAGTCCAATAAGCACCTCATTTTTCATAGATTTCTGATAATTTCAAACTTAGGAGGAATAGATAGCCGTGCTGTGAACGATGCTTTTTTTTTTTTTTTTTTTTTTACAAAATCTGCACTTACATTTTCTCGTCTATAATAAATTATTTTTAGAATAGCTTTTCCCGAAAAACAACTTGGTTTGATCGCATGTTAGACTGCCTGAGGAAAAGATAGTGACAGAATCAGTGCTAGTTCCTTTCAACTTTCAAGTATGTGATTATATTAATGAGGTAAACAATTATACTTTTCTTTATTTGCCCTCAGGTTACTGATTTTAAGTGTTTTGGTTTGTTTGAGATGGGTGATATGTTATATATTCAGTTGTCTATCATTTTACTCGACCATTCATTTGATCACTGGATACATCTCAGTCGGTATGGTATCTAATTCTACTTTCTTTAATTTTGTCCAGTTAAATCGATTTCCAAAAATGTTTACACCCGACATTCAAGATCAGTTTAGTAATTTGACTTGATATTATTTCACGACCCATATTGATGACAACTATAATATCACAAACATCCCCTAATCGATCTTCTTTAAAGAGTCATTACTGGAATTTTTTGCAAACGAAAACGAGAGTTTGATCTGCAGCGTTTGATTGGTCCTTTCCAGAATCATTAAAAATGGACAGTTAATAAGCAAATCGGATTCAGTTTGTTAAGAATATTTGTGCACGACCTGATCCAAATACCTGAAGAAAAAGAAAAATCTGAAAAACAACTCGGTAGACAGTTCGACAGATGTAAAGTGCTCCTTCCAAAAATTAAGCTGAATTTGCAAGTAAATCGGTTAAAAAAAAGGCGTCGGGATCTGTGAATGTTTACATTGCTTACATGTGCACGTGAACTTGATTGTATCACCCTTGAACGGTTTGACCGCATTCACAGATGCACAGAAACAACTTTATATTACAAAATTTACTACACGTTCAAGCATGATGCATCCACGCTTGTCTTTATGTGTATATATATATATATATATATATATATATATATATATATATATATATATATATATATATATATATATAGATCACACTCGGTATCCATGGGCATTGTTTACCTCTAAGCACAAAAAGTGATACCATGAGCGTGTAATAATTATTCCGGATACATAATGGATAATGCACAATATTATACCAAATCAGCCATAACACATCTGGGAAGAAGAAAATCAAGGAATTGTATTGTTTAAAGTGTTCGTCGTCATCATCATCATCATCATCATCTTAGGTACCACATGAGAAACACATAAACGTGATATCAAATAGAGAGAATGATATGCCTGTGATTTTCTTCTAATTCCAGATCTTTTTTTATCAGCCTTGTTGCAAATAATTCCTCTTTACGAAATTTACTACTTGTCTTTTTATTTGTATTCATGATCATTTATCATAAATATGTATTTACATTCCTTGTCTGTCTTTTGGGTCAAAGTGATAATAATAATAATAATAATAATAATAATAATAATAATAATAATAATAATAATATTTCAAAATGTACTACCTACATATGACACATTCTTTTAAATCTTTCATGCATTATATATGAAGCATGTATGTTCACTATGTTTACCAAAATTAATGTCAACGTTATTTACAAGTATACAGACATTCTGTCAATATTGTATTACTCAAGAAAGTCTTACATAATAGGTCAGTTCATTCATATATCAGTGAAAGATTTTTGCCGGTGTCAATAACCAATGTATGGAATAAAATTTTATCCGTTTTTAAAGCATATTGTTATTATGAAAAAATTCGCTCTTTTATCACGTCTCATTTCTATATGTTAGCCGGGTATACGCAAAGGTATACATTTCTATCCATTGCACCCAAAACGGCCTCTCGCCTTTCGAAAACAATCTTTAGTTTGTATTACAAAAGAGCTTTCATTGAAGAAAAAAACTGAATATGGCCTTCGTCTGCAGCTGTAGCCGAATAAAGCATATGTGTGTTTCAACGGTGCACATAGTTAAACTGGATACTTCACTCGGTGCTTCCGCAGCAAATGAATGTAACACCTAACCTTTTATTATCTTGAGTAGAGCTATAAATTATTATGCACAACTAAGTTCGACTCGTGTACATTTGTTTCGAAGAAATGCATCCACTCTCTGTTTATAACAGCAATCTTTTGGCGCAGACACAAAACAAGTCAAAGTAAAATTGTTTTACGTATATTTGCCAAGGAAATATGTCCTATTTAATGGCATTAATCAAAGCTACAATGTCTATGTTAAATTTCTATCATGCGGTTAACATACAATCAGTATCTTTATTTTTAGATAATTTAGATGTCAATTATTGTAAATGATTATCAACACCTAAGATGTAAATGCAGATAACGTATAGATTCAGATGTTATGCTCACCATGTATGTAAACTTTCAATGGTTTCAAATTAGACTTTAGACAAAAACTTAGTATCTCTGAAATATTAGATTCGAGAAAACAAGACGTGGCTTTGAATACTGTTTTACTTACAAACTTAGGAGTAAAATAAATCAACAACTTTTATATATTGATAATTTTAAACGTCGGATATCTTCGATTTTAAAATAAACCCTGAATTATATCCCGGATATTTCACTGTTTCTGTAATGCGAGTAATGACCATAGCAATAAACTCTGCATAATATTAGTGATATTTACTTATTCCTCTCTCTCTCGCTCTCTCTCTCTCTCTCTCTCTCTCTCTCTCTCTCTCTCTCTCTCTCACACACACACACACACACACACACACACACACACACACACACACACATACACACTCTATATCCATGTGAAAAACTGCATTTGTATTTTATATTTATCTGCATTATTTCTGTATATACCTTTGTATGTATGTTACTTGTTTGTATGGCTGGCATGGGATGCCTCTCTGACCCATGAAAAGCCTATGACGCGAATAATAAACACGCCCATATGCAGCTAAATTTCATATTAATCATGTAACTTATAAAATATAACTAAACTGAGATGCTGACTGGCTAACTTTTAACTCAACTGTTTCTGATTAGGAACCCTAAGTTATGTCGAAAATGAAAAATGAAGATTTATACCCTATAGTATAAAATTATAAAGAACCAATATTATCCATTAATCTAAACTTTTTTGTCAATATTTCATTTGTCGAGGAAATTCATCTCCTATACACCTTCTGTATATTTATATTTAGTAAATAAGAAATCAGAAAGAAAGTGCTTTGTAATATAACAGCAATTTAGAAGACTCACCTGTAAAGTCCTAAGCCAATTAAGAACGTTTAGTGCGCAGAGATATTCAATCATATTTGCCACCGCCAATAGGATCTTTACTGCAGCCTTTGCTGGTTTTATATTTGTTCAGCACGAAGGATGTACGTTTGCTAAACATACTGAGATTGAATGACTAATAAACAAATTTTAAAATATTCACCTCTGGGATATTAAAACTGATTTTAAGTTGTTTGTTTAGGGGTTGGGGGGTTGATGGGTCATAGAAATGTAACTGTCTACTAAACTAGTAAAGCCGTTAACCACTAAACTAGTAATCCCCAAATGGGTTTGCAACGAAGAAAGAAAAAGCAATACATTTGTTTCTTTTTTCCCTTTGACTTACCATTCCTATATTATCTAATATGGATGTCCGGATTTTATCTATAATTGAACATTCGAGACTTTCAATTGTATGTATTCTATAAAGCAGAAGTTAGCAGTTGGGACAATCACCACATAATTCAACTGCACAAAATTGGAACATCTCAAGGTTTTATTGCAACATTAATTGTTGGAAAATACTTTCTCAAGCCTGGAAACTACATACAGTATTTATTAGAAATTGTTCAAGTGGAAGTATTAAGCTTCATAAATATTATCTCCTGCGAAGTGCATCTTCACACCCTGACTGATCTTTTCTATTTTTTAAAAAAAATGTTAGAACTTAAGTTAAACATCTCCCTGAAAAGAATGATTTCTTATTGCAGCTACAAAGTAAATATTGTAATTGCCTCAAGCAAAAAGAGTAACAATGTGTTATAGAACAAGATAATATAATCTAAACATTAGGATTTAAATTTAGTTATCTTTTGCTGACAACAAACGGTCATCAAACGTGGGTCCCTGATGAGTAAAGTGGATAGTTTGCCAAGCACATATCGCACAATTATCTTAAATCGCACTGTCGATAACAACATATATATATATATATATATATATATATATATATATATATATATATATATATATATATATGTAGAGAGAGAGAGAGAGAGAGAGAGAGAGAGAGAGAGAGAGAGAGAGAAAGAGAGAGAGAGAGAGAGAATTTGCTTCATTGTTGACCTTGTAATATGAGGTCATTAGTTGTTTCTCTAAATTCATTCTGTCAGGTACATTCTTATCCGTAATTGGATCAACAGTATCGACACTCTACCGGTGCAGTGGAGCAAAAAACTCTTTCTATGATATAATTAGATTCTAAGGCCATTATCAAGTTTGATAAGTACTTCATTGACAGTGATCTTGTGTATTCTTTGATTATACTTTAAAATCTAATCAAGTCATATATGCATTTTTGTATCTCACAATTTGAGTCCAGAATTACAGCAATGTACAGTGAGATTCAATAATAACTGAGTACAGTAGTGTCCTCACGCATAATGAACGGTGTCTCATTTGCAAAACAACTTTTTAAAATATGACACTTATCAAATGATATACCGTAAATTGTCCTGTTACCTTTTTTGCCTCGATGAAGATGATTTGTTAATTCTTTAAAGCCATGTTGTTGTTTTAATAGAGTTCAATTTTGAAGTCTACACAACATGGTGCTGACGCGAGAAATCATTGGTTTAAAGCCGCTTTCGTTACTATGTGCTGTCAAAATGCACTTCGATAAAAAGGTATCATTCTAAGAATATAAAAATCACGTGAACTGAATGCATTTATTCAGTCCACAAAGATGCATAGCTTGTTTCCATCTTCTCCAGACAATTTCAGGATATTTTTGTCAGTTAATATCGTGTTTCCACTACAAACGAGTTGTTGACTTAAAAAAAAAAAAAATCGCAACAAAATGCATAATTTTGCCTCCCTTGTCAAGATGTGTACCACGTGCACCAATTGCAATATAGAAGAAGTTGTTTATAGAAAGTGCACCACGTATAATATAGCAGAAGTTGTTTATAGCAAGTGCACCACGTATAATATAGCAGAAGTTGCATTAGATTCAACACAAAATCAATACATTAACTGCCCTTTGAGCTACAAATAATAATAAGCCATCTATGAAAGCAGAGATCGAGATAAAAAGAAAGAATCAGCGTTTATGTATGCAAGCAAATGTCCATGTGTCTAAATAGAATAGTAAATCGAATGTACTGGCGGAACTAATATTTGGATATTACGGTAAAATAGAATCTACCTAGTTTTATTGAAAGGTACTTTGCCTACCACATGCTGCAACCCCGGCACTTTATGCAAGATGCAATTTATCTGTCGACTCCTTGCAAAACTGATATATTTTTTAAATCAAATAGAAACTGAACACCACTCAATATGTGACATCGTGTTTTGTCGTGTATATAAATGATATGTTTGATTACTACAGAAATTCCATTTACGATCACTATTCCTTGGATAACTTACATAATACATAATGCCCATATTCCTTTCGTAACCGGTTCAAAAAAAATAAATGGTGGATGCAAAGCGTTTCCCTGCCTTGTCGTCGAAATTATTTAATCAAGTTCATTTTTATATTTTTAACAATACTGGTAACCTGACGTTTTGCCCATATTTTTCCAGCGTTATGTGGAATGCAAAGTTTCACCAGAACAACGGTATGTTGTAACAAAGTAGCTGATTTGCGTGACTTCGCGGTCGTTGTATAGGAATTTATTCTATAGTATTAAATTGATGTCTCCACTGATAAAAGGTGACACGAGCATTTTTGAAGTTTAAAAGAAGTGGTCTAATGACGTGCACTGTGGATTTAACATATCTAGACCAGTGGTTCCCAACCTTTTTGAGTATGAGGACCCCTTTTTAACCTAAAAAATTGCACGGACCCCGCATGCTAATAGTTGTACTTTCAGGCTGTGGCTGGGATAAACATTGAGCAGCTTGGAGCGCTAAATTCGAACATGCCTTGCTCGCAGCGGCGGAGATAACAGAGGAAAGCAAGAGCTGACTGGAGGAGCAATACTTGCTGCGAAGCTATGTAAATTCGCGGACCCCTGGGAATAATGCCGCGGCCCCCCAGGGGTCCGCGGCCCACAGGGGTCCGCGGCCCACAGGTTGGGAACCACTGATCTAGGCAATACTTTTGGAAAATTCTATTTTGTTTACACTGTTCTATAACTGTATGTTTTCTTCTGGACAAAACTAATTGGTATTTAAAATAGAAAACAGGACTTACGTTGTCGTGTAAAATGGCGTTAATCAGTGCTGTTAACTAATTGAAGTGGGCGGTAATAGTTGGTTCTTTGCTCCTTCTTGTTTTCTGCTTGTGCGATGAAATATTTCTGATGGTTGCCAGTCTCCATTCAAAAGGAAAATGATGGTAGTTTTCTATTGGAAATCCACAAGAACAGGAAGGATCATCGGTGAGATTACATCTAAATAAATCATAATTCAGCTAACTACATTTGTGTCTTAACCGGCTTAAAATAACATTAAGATTGCCTATTACCAAATGCAAAATAACTTGGAGCAGAAATTTTGTGCTCGATAATTTCTTTTTTTAAGGTTAGTATAGATGAACAATTAATTTCTTGTGGGTTGTGGCAAATCGTTCCATGAGTCGATAAGTGTTCGTAGATACGATATTTTGAACAAAGAAGTTCTACATTGATATTGAATGATATTGTTCAAGTTTCTCAAATTATAAGGCCCTGTGACTCGCAAACAAGATGGGAGTAAATGAATTATATAATCCGAGGACTTGTTATTTATAATTTTGTAAAAACTGCAGAGATTTTTTATGTTTCGCCTTTCTCCGAGACTAAGCCATCCAGTTTCAAAATAAAGTGCTTCTCGGCTAGCAAATTTTGGTAGTCCAGAAACTATTCTGTCTGCTTCAAGCTGTAATTTTTCAAGTTTTTCGAAATCTGAGTTAGCACAGAAAAACCAAAATTTCAGATGCATATTCCAGAATTGGGCGAATGTAGGTTAAATAAATTGTATTCAGGCCTTGTTTTGATAATACATATTTAAACTTCCTCAGACGTCCAATACGCATAGATACAGATACAAAATTCGGTCATACACCACATCAGGCTCGAAGTAAAAAAGGTAATGCTTCTAAAAAGATATGCGGATCTTCAGTCGATAACCATAATATTCGCCAAGTTTCACGTCAATCCGTTAAAATCTGCGGGACTAGCTCCGCTAACGAGATTATGTGCACGACTGAAAGATTGACGAACGGACAAGAGGATTACTATATACACCCGCCTCTATAAAGGAGGGGCTATATATGCAGCTAAATTAGATATATCATGTAACTTAATATATATTGTAAATGGAATATGCAGGCATGCTTCCTTTTCCATCTGGTTCTAATATTGACACAAAAAGTGTGTTACAATTGAAGATTTATACCCCAGAGTATACATCATTACGAACCGCGTCTTCGTTATCCAAGAGTCATCGATCCACTTTCTTCCACACTGACCCTAGGCATATGTAGCTAACCGAAATAGTATTCTGAGTAAGTGTTCTCTCGCAGATGCTAGAATTACTGCCCGTAGCAGACGGAATCAACCGATTTTCGGTGAGAGCTTGTTACGTGTTAGGTATTCAATACGGCGACTTTTTATGATGTTCGCATGCCTTGATTCCAAAGAAAAACTATTTTTCCTGCATCCAGTCAGATAGCAGAGCAGTATATAATATTTTTGGTGTGTGGCAACTTACACCTGCCACGGGTTGATGTGGAATAAAGTGGATCGTCGCCCCTTGGCTAGCGAAGATGAACAAACCTACAGTATCGGTGAATCAATAATTTCTTTAAAATATATTATATTTGTCCAGGACATTCGTCTCCCACACACCTTCTTTATTTTTCTATCAATTAATAAGAAGTTAAAAAGTAAAGTGCTTTGAAATATAATAACAATTATGAAGACTTACCAATAAACTCCAAAGTCAGCTCAGAGCGTTTAGCGCGTTGTGATATTCAATTATATTTTCCAAATGGGCAAATATGGTCTTTAATTGTGACCTTCTGGTTTCACACGAAAGATGTACCTTTGGTAAATAGACCACAATGGGCTGAGAAATGAACGATATTTGAACATGCACCTCTGGAATAATAATGTTGATTTTTAAGTTAATGTTTTTTTTTTATAAAAGTCCATCATTATCCACTAAAATAGTCCAACAAAAGCTCACTTTCCACTAAAATAATTAAAGGGTGAGGATTCATTAAAGGAAGAAAAGTCAATCCATTGCTCATTTCCATTTGGTTTACACTTCTTCATTCACTTTTATTGATGTCCTAATGTAAGCTTCAAAGAGCTCCACCTTTTGTGTTTGCCATAACCATATTTTCTAGAACAGCGTTTAATTCCTTTATTGAGACAAACATGGTTGGATTCAAAATCACCATATTTGAATATTTCGAGTTTTTTTATTAAAAAATTTGTCATCCATAAAACTACGTTCCTATATTGCTATCTGAAAAGATACATAGATGTATACAGTATCTATTAAAAGATACATAGATGTATACAGTATCTATTAAAATATTCCCGTGTTGCTTCACATTACATCCTTCAGTTTATAAACAGATATATTTGATCACCATGGAATTTTATAAGTGTTTTCTTCCCATGGTTCACTTATCTTAAGTACTGCATTTATATTTCTTTGAAAACCGGTCGAATTTGAATTTAACTAGCATGACTGTGGCTTTAATTTAACTACGATATGTAATTTGATCTGTTATGTTCCTTCTTTATCAAATTTGCGCAGTAAAGGATAGTCATTGTCATTCAAGTTATAAGTCATATATTTTGTTGTAGATCAGACGCTAACGTGAACTTCTTTTAACTTAGATTGAGAAGGTAGGATTGAATTTCCGCTTATAGACTCCGTGTCTCACTCCATAGATATTTTACAATGTTTTCATTCTCTTCCTAACATATGGGCTACTTACATTTTGTCCTTTCTGTCAGTCATATCCAGTTTTTATTTTTATTTATGGCGCAAGATTTATATCTATTAAGTAATGATGAAAATCAATGTTGGGGGTACATGTGTTAATAGCATTGATGAGCACACTGCACTACATTTGATCCGCGGTCAAAAAGGGTAATGTCATACCTAATTGTCATAAGTCCTCTATGCCTCCAAACTGTAGGCAAAATATAAGCATATGTATCTATTAGTATCGATTTAACTCCAACCGGACCCCATCCCCTGGGTTTACTTTGTATTACATTTGGGCCTTTATGGTCTCAGACCACAATTATTTTTCTTCTATGTTATTATATAACCATTCATTATTGTACATTTATTACAATAACTGATATAATTTTGCAACTTTCTACACAGACTAACTCACCTAGTGCATGAAATCTGAAAGTTTCATCATCATCTGACCGGCACATATTTGTGTATTAATACAGTAAACTGACTGACTCTAGGGAAGCAACCAAAAAGTGCTTGACTGACATGCAATTAGGCGATATTCGACATATCACTGTGTTCATTGCAGAGCAGAAAATTTTAACAATCTATACAGTTTTGTACTTTGAAGTCTACCCTTGTATTATAAACATAGTTTGTAACATTTAAAAATAAGTCCGCTGTGAAACACACCATCGAACTTGGTGCTATTTATTTGGAGTATCTTCCTGAATTTGGTCAACCTCGAGGTAAGCTAATTGTGGTCTGAGACCTTATCGGCAGGAATGTATTCTTAGTGTCTTTCGTCCGCACTTCCGCTTGAATAGTGGATTAAACGAAGCTTCTACTTTATCTCGATCCTAAAACCGGTTTTAATTTGTGTGCACTTCTGAGTTATGTGCACAAAAGTACGACATAACGTTGATAAACGTGAGACAGGTATGTTGGTCAGAATGTTTGGTGCATATATTAACACTGCATATGTCACCAGACACTTTCTACAGATATTTCCGCCAAATGTCATAGCTAGTGCTCCATCAAACGAAGGAGTATTGATAAACAGGTTTTCTATCCTGGTATGCATATGTTACTCAATGCTTCTGAATGTGTGTGAATAAATCACATACAAACTATGTTTACAGACATCATTCAATCCATTATAAACTGTGCGAAAAACAAATAGACAAGAAGCGCAGTTTTCTGGTTGCATTTGCAGTAACTATGTACATTTCTTGTTTGTACCTTTCAAAAAATGCCGAAGGCATATGTGCAGGGCACGATTCTGTAGAAATAGTGTTACTATTTTCTTCTAATAAATTATGATTCATATTCTAGCTATCTGTGCCTTTGACACACGTTATCTCCGACAAGACTCATTGTCATTTATCAACGATAAAATCTCTGCTATTATTAAAAATCCTTGATATGAAATTGATGATGATGATATCGTACAAACACAAAATCCAATATAAGTTGATGATACTGAACATCTTGCTAGTGTCTTTGATGAAGTATACTGTTTGAACAATAACTAAAATAAATTTAATTGGATGAACTATTAATACATTGTCTTTATAATTCTGTAAGACTTTCTTTAGACCTTATTAGAAAATATGCAGACATACGTATATAGATAGTAATGGTAAAAACATACAGCAAAAAAAAAAAACCAATGGCAGATATGATAATGCAATTCATTTAAAGATCACGCAAATTGTTGGTACCTAATTTTACAAACCTGGTTCAGCAGAAAGAAAAGGCTGAAAATCTTTTTTTTTTTTTTTTTTTTTTGACAGAACTAAATGTTTAGGATTTAGTCAATAGATAAACTGCTCCTATTTCCTCCATAGCAAATGAATTTCGGGATAGATTCAATGGAATTAGAGAGATACATAATAAACGGAAAAGCCTAAAGATGGCCAAACGCCAAATGCACAACCGAAAATTACTGCTCTTCAAAGAAACAACCTAGAATTACTGTTCTTCAAAGACAGCCAATACAATATACTGAAGATATACCATTGTTCGAATAAATATTGACTGACACAAACGAGAAAGCACGAAAATAAGAGCAGGAAAAGCATTATTATGCATAGTGAATTATTTTAATAAAATTAGACCAAGCTTTCAGAAAGGCGCCTTCCAGTGATAAATCTGGAACTAAAGTGGAAGAAGCTGTCCAAAGAGTATTTACCCAACAAGAAGAAAAAGAGACGCGAGGATACAAAGAAGCTGTTAAAGTTGTCGCTGCAAAAAATAAGCTTTCAAAGAAGAAATCGAACATCATGATGAACAGAATTAAAGACTTGAATGAAAAATCAAGGAAAAACTAATGATCGTGAAAAAATATATTACAAAATGAACTAGACCAAACTAAAATTAGCAGGTCAGATTTAGTTGGAAATATCTAAAAGTTGGAAATATTTACAAGTTTAACATGGTAAAGATTAAAGAAATGATAAGATGTAAACTTTCTCTATGAGGAAGACTACCGTCTTTTTACTCGCGTATAATCCAATACTAACTGCAAACTGCATAATGCGCTGGCAGATCTGGGTATATGCGGTTTGTAAGGACTAATCATTAGAACAAACAACATAGACTCTGATCTGCCGGTGCATTATGCGACGGTAAATCAGGGTCTATGTTGTTTGCATTTGGACCCAGCTTATATCCGAGTATAGACGGTAAACCTATTAGAGAGAAAGGTGTGACAATTGCTGCAATAACCACTGCAATAGGTATGACAATGTCAGCTGTTCCTCGGTCTATTGTTAACATTGTGAAAGGTGCTGTAACTTGTGGAGAGGTGTTCCTCTGTCTATTGCTAACATGTGAGAGGTTCTGTAACTTGTGGAGAGGTGTTCCTCTGTCTATTGCTAACATTGTGAGAGGTTCTGTAACTTGTGGACAGGTGTTCCTCTGTTTATTGCTAACATCGTGAGAGGTCATGAAATTTGTGGAGGAGGAGGAGGTACTGCTCCATCTGGAGTCAAAGATGATTTGTTCGTTGAAAAAAAAATTAAAAAGGGCATAATAAAAACTGGTATTTATTTGTCTGAGTTAGCCACACAAAAAAGCAGCATCAGCTTTAACCAATGTTATTCTAAGTGCGATATGTTAGCTGTTTAGGAGGTCTGGCTAAATAGTTTCTTTCTTGGGCGAACATGTTAGATGTTTTTCTTCTGACATTTGGGGATATCAGAGGTGTAAACAAAGTGTCTTGCACAAAATCGGAAAGCATATGCGCAAAACCAAATTGATTTTTGTAAAGAAGATTATGTTAAGACACATAAAAGAAATTACGTACATGCGTTTTCTAGTAATTTGGAAAGAGGGGAAAGAATTGATATTGGTATATTGTTATTTACATAGTCTTTTGATCCATTGTTGTGTAGTGGTGTTACTTCTGCAGTTTTACAATATTGATGAAATCGACTAGCTTGTAGTCTTTCACATTTTATCTGCATTTTAGCATTTCTGAGATGCAGTTGGAATCAAGTTCAAATTATTGAATGTGATCTCGTTTCATGTATTCTGTGATGTTATTTATTACCCTGATGAAACTTTGTGTAGATTGTAGTCGCCTTATCGTGTTTTCAACTGTCAAAGTTTGATTTGTACCTGATCTTTATGGGTGTACTTTCTTTTTTCCATGTATTTTAATTTTTACCTCTGGTTTTGTGATCAACAAAAATTCGTTTATCATGTATGTTTTGACTTCGTTTCTAATGCGCTGTTTTTCACCCACATTTGTCACATTCTAGAAACTTGCTATAGTTTGAATAGTCAATTTTTGTATTCTCCGTGATACTGCTGTTTGTGCATTGTGCTTCCTACATTCATGTTGATGGCATAATGTTTTTAGTTGGTTCCCAACTGTTAAACTATTCATCATATCCTTTCCATTCGACTTCTACATACTTTTTCGTTAATTTTTTGCGTATTTAAGGTCTTTTCAAATTTGCATATGTCATCTTGTTTATCATATAGAGATAACTCATGTTCTTAAAATACTTCCTCTATATCCTCTTCCTTTAATAAAATTAGGAACGTATCCTTTTGTAAATATTGTCTTATATTTTTTAATTCTGACTGTTTCACCAATTTTGAATATAAGCGTTTCAAATGTATCAAAACAAATATGTCTATTCAATTTCATTTGTCTACGTCAAGTTCTCGTGCTAAAACGGTTTTTGTCAACAAAATATAAATAAATAAATACAAAAAATTCAAAAATGTGCAAAGGAAAAAAAAATGGCCGTAATGGACTGAAAATATAATCAGTTCATCTACTTTAAACCATAATAAAGTGTGTGAAATCGTATGTTTAAGTTTAATAGCTTTTGTGTTATAGAGCTAAAAGGTACGGACGGGCAGCATCGAATATTACGCCCGTTTTCCTATTGCAGGGTGGGGGGTGCAAATTACCAGTGCAATCGCAGCTATAAATGTGTACAAGAAAATAAAGATCTCAACCTTCTTCTAGAGTAGACGCTTACGGTATTCCATTTGATACAAAATGTATGTTATATACGTACTCAGAGTTTCCTTTTAAGACATTTTTACGGTCCAGAGTGATTTTCTCCCAGACAACCATTGTCACTTTCTATAAATTGAATAAGAAGTTAGAAAGCTAAATTATAGTGAATAGAACAGTACATGTAATTACGATGACAAAACGTAAAAAGTTCAAACGCAATAAAAAAATTGTGTAGCGCGTGGGGTGATAGTCCATCAGATTTTGTCACCGGACGAGTAGGGTCTTAAAAGGTAAAGTGAGATATGTAATTGTTCAACACTTGAGTGTTACTTTCTGTAAACATACCACGATGAGAGGATAAATAAATAATTTTTTGACAATTCACTTTTACAATAAATAATGGTCATAAAAGTGTCGTTTTGCACCAGAATAGTAACAGTGATTAGTTGAGGATGGAGAAAAGTAAATTCAATAGTCATACGTAATAGATTTACAACTTCAACATTCACTCTGTGTCCAATTTGTATATGTGATTTCAATTTAAAGAATTCCACAATTTATTATTTGAATAAGAACGTCATAATTGAGATAGATAGCACGCTGTTAAAGTGCACATTTGTAAAATGTCAGAGGTTTTATGTACCGTGCAAATTATGGAAAAATGCCTTGTAACACTGCGTTACGTGTGAAATGAGTTTTCTGTCAGAATGTCCGGACTTGTACAACTATTGAATGGTATCACCTGCGAAAGATTTAAACACACACCAGGAAGGACCAAATTGATTTTAGTTTTTTTTTTCTTACTTTGACCAAAATTGTATAAGATATTAGTTACGAGTGTCCCTAATGTATTAACTTCTCACTGCAACTGAATATATATATATATATATATATATATATATATATATATATATATATATATATATATATATATATATATATATATATATATATATATATATGAACATAAACAAGAATAACAATGATACTTTAGAACAGGTGCCACGCGGGTGAAATATTGCATGAAACAGACCTGTTATTGTGTTTCACTATCATGAAATTAATCTAAATTAAAGACTTTTTTTTCTTCTTCCACGCTTATAATTGTTGAAAATGTGAAAGTCTGTTCAAGAATGAACCAACAGAAAATTATGTCGATGCTATATCTTTATGTTTCGCCGGTACATAAGCCAAAACTTTGCATATTTGCCAGTTTAGCGATACGGGTGGTGAGGTTATTACAACCACAATTTACTTTTCATGGGTGCTAACATAAGTGATAAAGGTGAATGCACACATCTAGGAAACTGAGCTATATGTAATGAATGCACATATCTAGTAGTGTCTAGGAAACTGAGATATATGTAATGAATGCACATATCTAGTAGTGTCTAGGAAACTGAGCTATATGTAATGAATGCACACATCTAGTAGTGTCTAGGAAACTGAGATATATGTAATGAATGCACACATCTAGTAGTGTCTAGGAAACTGAGCTATATGTAAGTACAGAGAGTTATAATATTCAATGAAGCATGAAAAGTACATGTACGTCACTTCTACCTACATGTAACTTCTGCCTGTGATGATTTCAAAAGGTGAAAACACCCATCACATTTTATGACTGTATGTGCAAAACTGCCTGTACTCAGTTTACCTTGGAAAGTTGGCTACTACATGTTTTTTTTATAAATACTATTTAGGGTTAACTCCATAGGATTGGTCAGCAGTCACTTTGAATTTCGCACATGCGATACAATGCGGTATGATGTATCTACACACCAAAGAGTTTCTGGCGTACTTTATCACAACAATTATGATGGCTGGATCTATCCAACTAGAAAATTTTTGGAAAATCTATTTTCCTCATGTATAGACTGTCATTGTAGCTGTTAACATTCATAATTCCACAAATCGATATTTGAGTTAACCCACTGTCCAGTCAAACCTATATACTGTCTGATGTATCTTCGTCGGCACTATAAAATCCATGTCGGACTTAAGAAACTGCCCAATTATTTGAAGCAAATTATTGCAATTTTCTTTTTTTTAAACCACGCATTTTTTTTTTTAAATGATTTTCTGCACGATTCCGCCGATCATACCCCGCTTCCCAGCTATGCATTCACGGGAAGCGGAAAGAGAATGTGATATCATCCATACAAACAGAGTCTTGTCTTATACACTTTTCTCTTTATAATGTAAGTGTCGGGTACACCATCTCCTATTATAGTCAACCTTTCTTCTGATTGTAGCAGAAAAAGACAGTCCAATATTGTCACACGGTCATCTTTACATCGTACACCATTGTCCTGTTATAGTCAGCCTTTTTTGTATGAAATTGGGAAAGACAGTCCGATAAGGAATTACTCTTTTACTTCAAGAAATAAAAATAGTCCCAAAATCCCCCTGAGTAGCAAACCAAATCTAAAAAGAGGACTGCAATAAAAACACAAAAATGGGACTTTATTGTCGAAAGATATGGTAAAACACAGACTTTAATATCTAGTTATTTTCTGCTGAAACCATGTGCAAAAAACAAAAAATTGCAAGTAATTTGCGATATGTAACACAACCAAAGATTCAAAATCAAATGACCGTTTACATTTTAAGACTTTGTATGTAGGTATCAATCCACTATTTAGTTTTGCTATATATTATCATTTAATCTGAAAATTCACCACAGCTTTAGAGAAAACGAAAGCAAAAACAAACAAAAAACCAGCTCAAGTTCAACTATACTTTATGGCTGGCTTGAAAGTATTACATCATTGCCTCATTTGCATGAGAAACAAAAAACAAAAAAAACAAAAAAAACATCAGATCGATCGTCAATCACACGTTGGGCTCAAAAAGTTACCTGTCCCAATTTTAATGGTCTGTTGCATGGTTTAGAAATGAGCCTCAGGACACCTTTTATAAACAATATACGCCCGTCAATTGTCACGCCTCAAAATTGAGAGTGGGCTTTATTAAAATACACGATCATTCATAATTACTACCGTAAATGGTTTGAGAAGATCTATTTTAGAAGGGATTTTTTCTTTTTTACATAAACCTGGAAACCGCATTTCTAATAGTTGAGTGATACCTCAACCACAGACACACGTCAGCACATCTGAAAGCATTTTGTACAGTTATTGTCAGCTAATCTGAAATCATAGTACAGTTATTATCAGCAAATCTGAAAGTATTTACAGTTATCCTCTTATTGTAATCTAATGTAAACATATTGTAACAAACTTAGGGTATGTGCTATTTATATGCACGTCTCTGCTTATACATTTTTTTTTTAGTGATTATTTATTTGACAATAGGGAATCGGTGCTTGGAATATATTTCTCAAACCCAGCAATTAGCCAATTATCAGGTACAGGCGTCATTTATACTGAAACATATTCACGGAACTTGTAGTAACATGGATTAGTTTTGTAAAATGTCCTCTGTCAAATTAATTAATATAAGGAATTCTCGAGATATTCTCACGTTTACGGGTTTAGTAATTTTGAGATAGGAATAATTCTATGTATTAGGTGTTTGGGTCCTGTTTTGTAGTACGTGGTATGAAATACCAATCTACGGCATAGATTTGCGTACTGAAAAATCATACCAATGTAAAGCAAGAAAACCCATACAAGTGTAAAATTATGGTCTCGTGAATATGTGGTTCTTAGTTTCATTATAGGATAATTATCTGCAGTATTAAGAACCCTTCAGTTGACAATGACTGTTGTCCTGAGGTCCTTGGAAATAGGGGAAACAACAACCTTATGCTAAACTCAAGCTAGAATTCCAGATTTGTATGTCTTCTGATATATGAAAGTGTTGATCTGCAGAATTGTTTCTACATGTTGTTTGTCTACAGTTAAGATCGAACGACAGATACAAAATTCAAACTTCTCCTGACAAATTAGATTCCTTTTTAAAGTCTCTTTTAAGCATTTGGTTCTCTATGGCAAGCTACAAAAATGTCTACATGCCATTGAGTTTCATGACAAATCTATGCATGCATACTAAGGACGTTTGTCAAACTCTACGGAGTTTTCATCCCAATTAAACTGCATACTTATTAGCAGAGATTCCGTCTGATGAAACAAAACATCCATGAACAAAATCTTCACTTCTAAAAAACTTTATGAACAAAATGCAATGTAATAATTTAAAACTTTTGCAGGCTGACGTATTTACAGGTTATCCAACAAGTCTGTACGATCCGCTTCGATGATCGACCTGCATTTTAGATCCGTAGGAGCAAGTAAGAATCGCTGATCGTTGCGTCCAATGCAGACCATCTTTAAAAAGAACTTATATCTATCTTTGATACCCTTTGTATGGGGAATGGGAGGGAATTGCAATGAAACTTAGCTTTTCTCAAGGTTTTCTACTGGCTCATTTTCCTTTCAATGTATATATTGCATACAATAACTTAGAAACAGCAAAATATGTCATGGCTACCTACTTGTCGATCAATGCACTTTATCACATACAATAACCTTGCAGACGCATGAAGATATACATGTTCACTATATAATCAACTTATACTCAAAGCCGTTTTGAGAAGAAAAATAATTGACGTTTTTGTTTCATTATTCTATTACATTTTATCATTACTCATTTTAAAAGAACTTGAGGAAAAACCTGGCAGCTTTTATCATTACACATTCTAGAAGAGCTTGAGGAGAAACATGGCAGCTTTCAGACCCCTGTTGAATGACATTCAT
Organism: Margaritifera margaritifera; assembly: GCA_029931535.1. NCBI lineage: Eukaryota > Metazoa > Mollusca > Bivalvia > Unionida > Margaritiferidae > Margaritifera > Margaritifera margaritifera. Next base: position 4,260,611 of record JAQPZY010001630.1, on the reverse strand, counting down.
TGGGCAACCGCACACACACACAAACACAGAGAGAGAGAGAGAGAATAGTAATCGATCTGAAATACATCGTAATAAAATGCAGAATACGCAAACAATAAGTCAATATTGACACGAAACTTCACACTGCCATGTCTTTTACAATTTGTGCAAAGGGAACAAGTTTTTTATTTTTTATTTTTTAAGTACCTCACTTTCCAGTGCAAACTAAAGCATTCGCCATCTTCTGGGCACTGTTTTATTTTGTCTTTAATTTACCACAATGTTGTTAATAATATTAACAGTAAAAATTGTTCGTGTAATGATGGTCACGGCACTGATCGCCTTTAGTTGATAGGGTACGGGGCTTGATGCGTGCAGCTAAGGCGAAGTATTTCGTAACCCGTGGACCGAGTTAAAATCTCAGTAGGGTACGAATTAAACATTCTCTGACCTGTATGATAATATTCTTTCTCCATATATAATTTCACCTCATATTTCACGCATTTTCCTGTAGGATCCAGAGATAACACTTTTCACTCTGTTTAGTGTATATGTGTAACAAACTTTATTAACTCCTATATGCCTTGATTTCTGTCAGAGGTATTCGGAGTGACTCTGTATTTAGATAAGAGTTCATTTCTGTGTTGCCATTCGAGCGTGTCTGCTACGCACGAATACCTATATCGACGACTAGGTTCCATTTTTTCTAGGTGATGTGCGCTTGGTCGAAAGGGTATGGAGGTTGGTGCGTGCAGGCATGGCGACGGGTGCCGTAACCCACAGATCCTGGTTCGAACCTCAGTAGGGGACGAATTATCTGGCCTGCATCATACTATTCTTTCTCCATATATAATTTTACTTCATAGTATCACTCATACCCTGTAGATCCAGGAATAGCACCTTCCGTTGAGTCTGATAAATATGGTGTATATACGTAACTCTCTCTCTCTCTCTCTCTCTCTCTCTCTCTCTCTCTCTCTCTCTCTCTCTCTCTATATATATATATATATATATATATATATATATATATATATATATATATTGGGTCGACATGCGGGTATGTCTGCTACGCACGAATGCCTAAACTACCGACATTGTAGGATCATTTTTTGGTGATGTGCGCATGGTCGAGATGGTATAGGGGTTGGTGTTTGCAGGCAAGGCGATGGGTGCCGTAACCCGCTGATCCGGGTTCGAATCTCCGTATAGTACGAATTAAAATTCTCTAACCTGTATGATAATATTATTTATTCGTATTTAAAAAGTCTGCTAATGTTATCAAGCATTCTCTTATAGGATCCAGGGATAGCACTTTCTGCTCTGTTTGGTGTATATTTGTAATTCTCTCTCTCTCTCTCTCTCTCTCTCTCTCTCTCTCTATATATATATATATATATATATATATATATAATATATATGTATATATATATATATATATATATATATATATATATATATATATATATATATATATATATACCACTGTCGCTGTATGATGTGTAATGTATACTTGGGTAACTATCTTTCTTCATGCGTGTATTGTGAATATGGGATTTGTGCCGTTGACAATTTAAAAAAAAATCTTTTAGCTATTAATTAATTCATGTTTTATAGTCAGTATAAAAAGCCTTTGATAGCGTGTGTTTTATTTGTTTGAGCATGTTCCAATTCTAAATAAAAATGACTTGACCTAAAAGGGAGTGGCTATAGTTTCAGTACCACAACTCAGTATGATTTTCTTTATGGTACTGTAACTCTAGACACCTCCATTTCACATATCTAACAAAAGCCCAGTTTATCAAATAACTTGTCGGTACTAATGTCATCTGAGTGGTAAAATAAAAACTTCATTTATTAAAAGGCAATTTGATCAGATATATACCCCACACACTAGTTTATGATTTATTTCTAATGCTATAAAACCAAGCCACATTGTACCCGTTTCAAATTGTCTTCAGCCTTAAAAAAACCAGAGAAATACGATAGCTTTGATTTATTCAAAAGACATTTAAATCCTGCTAATGTGTGAACATTTAAATTTTAAAATTCAATTTAGTCTAACTATCACAGATATTTCATAGATGATCACAATTCCTTGGACCACTTACCCAATTTAGTACGGCCAATAAATGGACCAAAATACCACAGATGTGGAAAACTGTGTTTTTTATTTATTCTAAATTTAATATTCATGTGACTTCATATCTAAGTACCTGACGGTCAAATAGACGTAGGACTGAATTTACTTGTTACGTTTATTAAATGTCAATCGCATGATTTCTAAGAACGTTTATTAAGTAATTATTTTTGTCACTGCTGTGCTAGATATTCATTGTTGTTCGATGATACAATGATAATAAAATAGAAGTTTACCAGTGGCCACAACATATTACATAATAAATCTGTTTTTTTACTCCAGAAATGATTCAGATATCAATAAATTTGCAATTCTTCAGCGTTTTTCTTTGTCTTTTTGTCTTTTTTTAAAATTATTTTCTTGAGAGGGTAATTAGAATTACTTTACGATACTGTAACTCTAGGTACTTTCTTAAATAAACCCCTTCCACATGTATAACTAGCAGGATTTATCAAATTAATGTTCGGTACTTATTTGATTAGACTGGTATGATAAAACCTATTTTACTGTATGGAAAGGTAATTTGTCTTATCAGTATTGTTGTAATTATTCCAATATGATGAATACTATATGCTGGTTTCAATTCATCTACTACCTCTTTACAAAAAATATACGACATCTTAAATTCATCGAAAAAAATGAGTTAATATGTCAGATCAAGCTACGTCTTTTATATTAAATTAGGTCTTACTACCATATACATTTTATACATGATCATCATTTTTCGAGATGCTTACCAAGTTTGTAACGTTAATATTTTTTTTAGTTAATGACCGAAAAGATTAAATATGGTGTAAATAACCGTTTTGCATTATTAGTAGAAATATATATTCTTTATATTTATAGCAGTCGCTTTATTTCTGTAAAGTATTTACTTTTTGTATCGTGCTATTGTAGAATCATCTCCGTAGAGCACAGACTCAAGACATTCGTAGCCGATATGGCCAGTACGACCATAGCAGTATCAAATTTTTGGGACATAAATGTATACATTGGAGAAATGCACACACAAACACACACACTTTATTGGGCAAATCTATGGCAAGCAGATGTGCTTCTATTCCATTTTACTATCTCCACTTGCAAAATAATATTGCTTCTTTGTATGCCTCATCAAGAATGCAGTAGGGCATATAGTATTACTCTTATCCGTCCGTCTGTCCGGTTACATTTTGCGTTCAGGTCAGTTTTCAACCACTAGGGTGGGACATTCGTATTCCATGAACACATTTCTAGTTTTTACAAGGGCAAAGTACTCCACTCACCGCTGACCATTGTGTATGAGAATTACCTTACCAAGAAACATTTGGAGGCGACTGTCCTGGGAGTCACTATTCAAATACCTCTGTGTTCCATTAGCTTATTAGTAACAGACTCCTACACTGTACATGTTTCAGGTTTTCAAGTTATAAAATTTACCTATAGCTGAGATATTCTACATTATCATGACAGCTTTTCCTTTTTAACCATATCAATTATACTAAAATTATGAATAATATTACAACTATCTGAATATGATTTTTTATGTGTAGCTTAAAATAGATTCGTGTGTTTTATGATATACCAAAATTAAAAAAATACTTGTCTTATGCTGGGTCTAGGCCTTAAAACACTCCTGTAGGAAATAATTCCATTTCAAATTTAAAATTTAAAAAAAAAAAAAAAACTAATATGATGCAATAGTGCTATAGAGATATATCCACCTTAATTCCGACATTCATTTCCCTCGTATTTATGCCAGTATTTTACTTAGTATATGTCAACATACACGTCAAAAGATAAAATAACACACAAAATGTGTAAAAATGGAGATTAAAAAATATTGGAGTACACACAAATATATTATAATGATACAATCAAACACTAACTCATATGAGGACACATACTTTTTCACGCATCAAAAATACAAATTATAAAATTTCATTATTGAGATTATCAGGATGGCCACCCTGACAGTCATTCTGAATGTCTGAGAGATGCCAGAGTAATCTGCCTTATCATATAAGAATATCTAAACAAAGAGCACAGACCTTCACACCCTGCAGAGCCCTGTTTTGAAGAGCAGTGGCCATCACTGTGCAGTGTAATGCGGTGTCAGTCCCATAAATCAGACCCCCAAATCTGTGTTGATACTGAGGGACTATTTGGGAGTTTGATGTCACCTATTCATAAAATCGAGGAATCGTTTGCAGACAAATCTGTCCGCAAAATATCCGTGCATATTTTAGACACTTACCGGTATTTCTCGCGTCTTTTGAGCTACCATCTGTTGAAGGGTCCGTTTGGTGATATGTACAGAATATTTTCGAATCAAATTGTATGTTAGACGACTTGTAAATCAACGTGGAATAACACAACCATATATCCTGTGACCATTTTGAATTTCGTGCTACATATGGCAGTTACCAAATACCAGTAAGAGTCTAAACTGTGCGCAAGTGTGTTCCGGAAAGATGCAGCAAAATTTAATGAACAGGTGATATCAGACCAACAAATCGTTCATCAGTACCAACACAGATTTGGGGGGACCATTTATTGGATTAATGTGGTGTAGGGTAGCGTAGTGTGTAGTCATGCATCACATGCACTGGATTTTGTTGCATTTTCTTCTTTTTCTTTGACAAAGTTTTAGAAGTGGTATGTAGCAATAACAATAAATCCAGTTAATGATCCTCCCATTTCTTATTCTTCATCACTTCGCCTGATTTTAGTTTTTGGATTTGCGTCGTTCTCGTTTCAATATTAAAAAAATAATCCAGATGTTCCAGTTATATTTCACTGCTATGTTTGCTCTCTCGGTGTGTTTATTTAGTTTTACCTGGGGGGTTTACTTCTTTTCTGGTATGATTTATTTCCAGATTTGTGTACACGGAAGCTCCAGCAACTATCTGAATCAACATGTCTCCCGCTGGGGTCCGTACAACAAAGGTTGGCGTCGACGAGCGCTACCGTTTGTTCACTGCCATTTAGCAAGTAATCAAAAGATAACAAAAAATATCGGGTCAATAAAAACATATTTTAAATCAAGGCTATTGGGGTAGATGCAATGCGTGAAATTAGTGGGGTTAAAATTACAAATCAGAGCCAAATTTTCTATATCGAGTTATAGACCTATCAGGAAACAAAGGACATCTGAAACGTCTGTTAGCTGAAATGAAAATCTAAGGCAAGATCGGTAGGCCTCTACATTTTGACTCTCAAATTGCTAAGATAAATCTACAAAAATTAAATTTTTCAATTTTATTGTCTATGCGATTATGTGGTCAGTGTTCTATTTTAAGTGATATTAACAAAGATTTGATATATTTATGGCAAACATGTTATCGAGAAAGACGTGGAAAATGTTTTAACTTGATTCTGACAGATGAACTTGTGTAGGAATATTTTCTTATTTAAACATACCATCTCTCTCTCTCTCTCTCTCTCATATTAGCTTAAAGGCTGAGACCCAACTATAGATTTGTAGAGAACTTGTGCCCAAAGAACTCGAAAATAAGCCGCGGCTTATAGTATTCGTTAGTAATTTTACTTCAGCTTATTGTCGAGGACGTCTTACTTTCGATGTAGGAGTAGTTTGGAGTAGAAAATATCGGTAGAGGATGGGAAATTTGTTTCTGTGTATCGAAAATTACTACTGTATATTACAAGAATGTAGAAGAACTTTTAAATCTATACTTTCAATATAGAAAAAACGTTAATTCTATGTTAATTGATAGGTGATTAAAGTTTTAAATATAATTTCGAATAGTCGTGTTTCTTCTAAGTACATCTCTCTCTCTCTCTCTCTCTCTCTCTCTCTCTCTCTCTCTCTCTCTCTCTCTGTACGTTCACTTACGTGCAAATAGGTTATGCATTAAATATATTAGGCAGTTTATTTGCGAAACGCCTTGCACGTGTTTAGGGTATCCAAATGTATCAGATGTACAGATACCGACAATGGCACAAATGTATTTATACATATGTCTAAAATTACCTCTATTTTACACGAATGTAACTCGTGAATAAACTAAAAGGACATTTAATGTCCAGGAAAACGTTTTTTCTGCTCTCAAAGGTTCCTGACATTGTGCAAATAATGCAAACAACCTCAACCATAAATTCTTTTGAACTGAAGAATTCGGCTTTCTTCAAAAGTAGAAAAATTCTCGTATCCCAGTGGAGTTAAACATATATTATCGATGCACTCAAAGCCTCGAGTCATTTTCTTTTTATTTCTCCAAGGTATTATTTGATCACACACACACACACACCTATAATAACTCTATATAAATTGATTCGATGTCAAGAGTTATATAGATGGTAATAGAAAAACAAATAAGAACAATTATCGTTGCAGTTCTTAAACAATTTTACACACGTCTAATGCACGATGATGATTAATCCGATTTTGCCACCTTGACAGTAGAATCAGAAACTGGGTCTTTGATGCTTTCAGAACATTCCAATACCTGAGAAGTACTTTAGGTAAACATACTGCGATGAGATAAGAAATAAACCATTTTCTCTAATTCATCCCTGGTCAAACAATATTGGGTTTTAGTTAATGAGTTTGTACTATATATATATATAGATATATATATATATATATATATATATATATATATATATATATATATATATATATATATATATATATATATATATATATAATATATATATATACCTCCTAAAATATTAAAATAGATTTTTCCCTGAGAAGAAAAGTCCGTATTTTAGTTATCTATAATACAATATATTTACTTCTCCTTCATTCGCTTGATTTCATATCCAAATTTTATACGAATTTTAGCTTTGAATGCTCCATTCTTCCTATAGTTTATACTATTGAAGGATCTTACTCAGAGGCACACACATTACTAGATCCCAGAGTACAATAATTCATTGTTTATATGTAAAACGTAATTAATCAGAACTTGCTTCAAATGTTACAATCTGAAAATCATTACATACATTAAAATATATTTCATAGGGCGAATTTTCAACTGAAAGAAATTTTCTCGTTTGCTCTGGTTTTAAAATACGCACCATGAGAGATAAAATCTGTTTGCTTTGATATGACTTTTCCTAGATGTAGGTAACATTGCATAACCTCTAGTGACAAGCGTGCCTGATAGATTGACTTCTAATTGCAAAATCAAACTGGACCTAAATATGCTTCTATATAAAAAGATAAATTACAAATTGAATAATGAAGAGATATGACCAACTAAAGACATTACTATTTAGTTATTTTCTGCTGACACTAAAAGCTACAAAATAAGAATTAATTTGTCAGCGGTATGATAAGAAAGGGTTAAAAATTAAGAAAGCATTAGGAAATATACATATGGATTATATAATCAACAGGAAACGAGCCAAAATGTATCAGTACTTGCAGCATATTAGAGAGAAGTTGCTGCCATCGCTTTTAAACTGCCAAATACGGATCTTTAATTTGCCCGTTAACGTAGTTACCGTTACAGCAACAGAGATTATAGATTTTTCAGCCAGGCATTTTCGACATCGCGGACACCATCTGTGTTGTACACGGGTTGGTGTTGTCTTGGGTGGCCCGCAAGCGGATCAAAAACTCTGCGCGGATTTGGCTTAGCAAAGTTGCCAGCACGTCCATCAATCGCACTAGCACACTAGATTATCGGCCTAGCCAGCTGCAGCTACGACTACGCACACAGCGCCAGCCCGTCGATGATGTTGCGAAGGACGCATTACACAACGATGAAAGTGCTAAGTGCCACGCATCAACTTACGCAGGCTGCTTTTGTCGATCCGCAACCCGGTGGCATGCCAGCTAGACCAGGTCATGTCATCGCCTCTATGCTTTCAGGCGACAATGCCAACTTTAACCTCAGCTTCGCGTTGCGTATGGCGATGGTGGATGCGGCGAGCAACTTTTCAAGCGCTATACCGCTGACCTACATTTTCAGCTTCTGCCGCGATTTGCGCAAGGTTGTTTTCAGCGCTACGCACAAACTCGCGCTAACACGCAAAAACGCGGAAAACGACGCCATCTGGCGTGATTGTTAGCAAGGTCGTACTCACAAAGTTTACCATTTGGATGCCGTTTTTAACATCGTCTTTTGATGCACAGACAAAGGTTTCTTAACTTCATGATTGGCGGCATGAGCACCCTAGCCTTCCAAGCCATGACCACGGAGAGCGTTGCCTCGACGGTAAATGCCCAGTTTTCCTGGAAACTTAGCGCCCAGCACTATATCAGCACGCCTAGGCACGTCGTCATCGTATTTCAAGACACAGAGCGGCTAAATAGCCAGGCACAATCCGATAGTGTTTGACAAGCTCGGTGCTACTGAGGTGACTCTTTGGCTTAATGGCAAACAAGAGCCGGCCATAACGGCCAGAACAACGTTGCTCGAGCGTACCACCAGATACTCAGTTTTATGGCCCGGGACCAAAACATTGACTTCGGGCTCCAGATTGGGCAAAGAGAGTGCAACGACCTCTACCCCATCTTCTATTTTAAGCTGGAACACCTGGACCTGATCAAACAACGTGTGTTGTGGACTTGACATTTAAGGCGCGCGTTGACGGGGTGGGGGTGGGGTCATTGCTCAATACAGGGCGATCGCCGCCATCCTATCCGACAAGACTCTACTGCTCGAGGGCGTCGGCGGGCGAATGAAAATTATCGACGCACCACAATAAAAATAATTTGAACATTAGGTCCAGGGCAGCCAGGCATATCCAGCAAAAATGACATACGACACAAAACTAGTAAACCTGTCAAAGGGCCAGGTCGATAAACTTGTTGGCGCCATAAAGGCTGGTAAGAGGGTCTCCTTCCGTTTCGGAGCTGAAGACCTTACCTGTCGCACACCGGTCATGCTAACGTTAGCCCAGGCCAAGCATAGGATAAAACGCGGAGTCATCCTAAAGCTTACAGCTGCGGACATTCAGATCATGCGCAAAGACGGCATCATCTTTCCAATTACTCGCCGCCATCTTGGTTCTGCTCGCCGCGGCTAAGATGGTGGCCATTCGTGTCGCCATAGCGGCCTGTAGGGCTGCGACGCTGGCCGCTGCTGGGGCGGCCGTTGCAGTCAATAAGGCCATTGGGGGAAACATTCGTCCTTGGCCGTACAGGGCCCATAACAAATGGCGGCGGTCTGTATTAGCCAGGGACGGGACCACGCAGCGCAAGGGCGCGTGGCAGAGGACTGTATCTTCTGAGGACGAGAAGGTAAAGGCTTTGTCCAACTACGACCTTCTGCGGATGGCCAAGGCCCTCCACCCTCTGGCCGATCAGCAACACTTTTCGGGGCGTTTACATGTGTGACGAGCTGGACATCTTTGGGCGTACCATGGGAACGGAGACCGCGCCAGCGAACAAAGGGGCGCTCCCTGGCCTTTCCAACTATGTGACAAGACCGACCTCGCAGCATTAAAGCAACGTGTTCGACGGCTATAAGGTTGGAGTAAATGTCAGTTTCCCTTACGTTTAAGGCCCCCGCAATGACTCGATCATCAACACGCCCGGCGAAACGCTCGCCAAAAAGGAAAGCAACTGAGCCCTCTATTGGGAGACTAACAGCCGTGACTAATTTTGGCCGGTGACTGTGACGCGGCACATTGCGTCTTTTGCAAACAAAACCCTGCCTTTTCGGGCAGTAAGGCTGGTAAGTGTTGGCGAGTCGTACAATGAAGGAAAGGTCACGAGACGTCCACGTCCACGCCTGAGGCTTTGAACTCCCCAGCGGCGTCGTCGAAGATAACAACGTCGTTGGGATCAGCATTGAAGACGCGGGTTTCTATAGCCAGCGAGATCGGCCTTTGTGGCAAACCTAGAGAGGTCACCAGGATCACAGGTTTTTGTTTTTCAGGACGGCGAAACATGTATGTAGGCATGTCTACGAGCTCGCCCACACTATTCTGTTATTTCATCTAGAGTGTAAAATTGAAATTTCACGCTTTCTGTGTGGTTTATTCAGGATCAGCCACCCAAATTTTAAAATATCGGTATGGCCCCGTAATGCTTGTTAAAAACGGGGTATAAACACTCGTGCCTAAAGTTATATTGTCATCGGTAAACAAAGTTATTGATCTATCTGAACGTTCAACAGAAGAATATGCTTATAGAGTGACAACTATTTTTCCAGCCACTTTTGCCGCCAAAGTGAATTTCCATAATCTAACTGCATGTGGCAAATACATTTATTACGGCCCCTGTATCAACGTTAACGCCATCAATATTATAAGAAAAGCTGTGCCCTTCTAAGCTGTCTAACAGCCTTTTTAATTCTAGAGGTGGGATGAGCCCAACGTTGTTATTTACCCAGCGTATTTTAGCAGCTGAGTCATCTTTGTGGCCGCATCTTGGGGCTCAGTTGGGTCTCGCAATACATGATCTTGTTGCAAGCCATAGCTAGGCGCCGGACATTATATCCCCAGTGGTTTTAAGCTTAAGTTAAGCTTTGGCGACGTACTGCGTTATCTAGATTATTAATAGCCGAATTTAGTGGCCGCGGATTTTGGCACAGTTGGGGCCGCCAAACCTTCGATATTGTTGTTTCCCATGTTTAGGGCGCCTGTCATGGTGTCGCCGGCCTTGCCAACCTTTTCACTCAATTGCAAGTCTGCAGCGTCTAGGCGTTCCTCTAGTCCAGCGCCGCCAGGCGCGTCATCCACGTATTGTTTTCTGGCCGCGTCCTGCTGGCCGTTTGTGATACTGTTACCGCCCAGGTTTAAGGCGCCGGTCATGGTCTCGCCAGCTTTGAGGAGTCTGAGCTCATCGCGTACCGTTTGTTGGCGGCGTTTTCCGGTTGTTCGGGGTCAGCCACGTTGCGAATGGCATTTCTTTCAACTCTTACGGCTTCGGGCTGGTCAAAAGGCGCGCCACCATCGCGGAGTGTGCCATCATCGTTGAAATTAGCGATCTCGCCGTCTACCACCGTTCCGGTGGCCAGCTTGGTAAGGGCTATAGAGACGTCCAAGCCTGAGTTTTTTTTTTTTAATGTCGCTTTGGGCGGTTGATAAAACGACCAATCGTGTGTCCGCGTCACGAGTGCGTCTTACGAACACGTTGCTTAATGCTGCGAGGTCCCCCTTTGTTACATAGCTGGAAAGGTCAGGAAGCGGGCCTTTGGCGCGAGCTTTGCCATTAGCTTCGCTAGCTGGCGCGGTCTCCGTTCCAATGGTACGCCCAAAAGATGTCCACAGGCATGGTATGTGTATACTGTATATGTACAAAACTTAGTTGGGTTCGTATTCCTCAAATAGCGGAGCTGCATCAAGCAGTGTTTCTGGCGTTGGATTGCGCTCAAGAGCCTTCAGCATGGTGACGGCCAGATGTCCGCATATTGGGCCGTCAGTCCTTTTTTTTTTAACAGGAACGGTGGAGTAGATCAGCGGCACCATTTGCTCCGCTCGCTACTCAAACTCAAGCTTTCATAGGTAGCTTTTGTAATAATCAACCTCATCCACTTTCACGCTTACCCAGCTGATCACTGATCTGGTAATCTCATCGGGACTACAAGGGTTATTTTGGGGCAAAAACAGTTAAAACCACTGCCTTTTCAAACATGCTCATTCGGCAAAATAACGCTTCCTTCCCTCTCCCAAAGGAGGTCAAACCCTCAGTTTACAGAGAGAGAGAGAGAGAGAGAGAGAGAGAGAGAGAGAGAGAGAGAGAGAGAGAGAGAGAGAGAGAGAGAGAGAGAGAGAGAAAGAGTGAGAGAGAGAGAGAGAGATCTGATTGCATTTCTTAACTTGCATTGATCTAGCATGTGAAAATTGCAAAAGAGAGAGGCTAATAAGGGAAATAAGTTCTCTCAAATGTTTTATAATTTAAACAATACATTTGTTAAATTTCTTAATTTGATTATATATATATATATATGATATTTAATAAATATCTTAAATAATTTAACTATCATGACCATATTAAGGGATCAGAGGACTCTGAAATGTTTCCAGTTTCTACAATACAACAATGTCAACAGTATAATGTGTTGCTAAGTAAGAATCAAATCGTCTGCAAAAATAGACAGATACGGTATCAATTAAAACAACGTCAAATCGGCCCACCTGTCAGTCAAACGTCAAACTTTGTCATATTGTAAATTACAATGGACACATGACCAATTGTATTGCTGGCGAGAAGTGTATAATTACATAATTACATAAGTACAGCTACAAATATAATATATAATAATCCCTAGATGACATACATAAATTCAAAATATTAACTTCTACATTTCTCTTCCAATTTTTCCGACACTGTCAATACTTATTAAAATTACATTATTTTGTATCGGTATAATTGTCTTTATATAAAACTTTAATTTGGAATGAAAACGATGTGTTGACTTTAAGCAATGGTCTCCAAATTGCAGGCGCGGTTATCCCCAGTCTGGCGATATCTTAATGAACCTGTGTGATCGATTAAACCTAAAGTTCCTTTCAAATTTTTATTTGTTCGGGGTATACATTACCAACACACCTACTATAACTTTCGATGAATTGAAATCAAGAAGTTAAAATATTGTAATAAATGCAAGCAATAACGAGGCCTTATCGTTCCAGTTAAGAACTCGTTCAGGACGTAAAGTTTATGGCGTTGTTCAATTAGACTTTGTCACCAGCGAGTAGGACATTTTGCAAAGCCTTTGGAGGTTTCCCAATTGTTCAACACACGAAATGGACTTTGGTAAACCCACCGAGATAAAAAGAAGAAATGAACAATATTCAACAATCCATTTCTTACCAAATATCTCTAAATTTAGGTTAATATGTTTGAAAAGTTTATAAATATGTCATTATCAACTAAATTAGTAAAACATTGATTCGCGAAGGGGAATTCATTCCATTAGTTTTCTATCTCTGCAATGGGTGTACCACTCCCCTGTGTACCTATTTGTTTTAAATTTCATATGCATTATTTAACTTTAAATAATTCCATCATTCTCTATTCTAATACAGTAACAAATGAGACAAAACTCATGAGTTCAGTGCACAATATTAAAATGACAAGAGTTTTTTTTATATGTGGTTTGTCTGAAAAGGATTTTTGTATTGCAATTGTACAGTTTGTACATGTTTACAAAATGTGTCTCCCCAAAGAAAGTTCAAAAAAGAAAACAATATTGAATGGTTTCACCCATAAAGGGTTTAAAGCGATACAATCTTTTTTTTTCTTCTAAATGTAGTAAAATCTGCATAAAATATGCTAAGATAAAAAATGATAAAATATTGGAATTGCACATTACGTTTTTTTTTTCTTCTGAGGACATCAAAAGCGAAAAAGTATTTATGAGAATTATTTTTCCACCGGTTGAACAAATAAAGATTAAAAATGGAATGATGTTGTTCAAGGACTTCTAAACTAGGCCCCAAATTTCACCAACACATATCTTACATTTAAGTCCAAACTTATGACATTTGATTAGTTAATTTTAAGACTTAAATTTTAGCCAATCAGATTACTGGATTCCATTATATTGTTTAAGTTCAGACTTAAATTTTGTTGGTGAAATTCAAGTTAGGACGAACGAGTGGCAAAAGTTGCCCGACATATTCAGCATGTTCTTGCTGGATTGGAAATGAGCAACTATAATTTACATCTATAGAATCAGGTAGATGTTATAATCTGGATAATAATGTCAGAATATGTCCACTTTACAATCGTACTATAAGGGATGAATAACATTATTTTTAAAAATCCCATTATTTAAGAACGAAAGAGAAAACTATACATTGGTGAATTTTACAGAGAAGGACACATATGGCTGTTATATGTATGTATGTATGATGTATGTATATAATATAATCTCTCTGTCTCTCACTCTATATATATATATATATATATATATATATATATATATATATATATATATATATAAACTGACAACGAACAGTCCAAAATTAGATATTATTGCTGGTCTAGCTTTTTCGACTCACACTGAATCTTTCTCAAAAGCAATTACAAAACAGAGACAAACAAGACAAACAATAAACACCAAATAAAATTTGCAAAATTTTAGACTATTATTGATCTATCAGAAGTATCATTTCAAAATTGTGGATATCTCGCTTTATTGGTTTGAACTCCGATGATAAAATGGCAACCTTGTTGGTATTGTCCTACAAAAGGAAGAGCAAGAGCGCCATCTATTGCTTAATATAAAGTGATGTAACCATATATTATATCCGAGATAATTCATTGTCTCTTTATTAGCAAAAACAAAAATACTAATACCAACAAGAACTACAAAAAATAGTAATTACAGGAAAGTGAACGAATAATTAACTAATAAAACAAATTATTTAATTGAAAAATATGAGCTTAAAAGAGATAATGATTTTATTTTGTTTTATTTGCATGTGGGTGCCCGTTTGGAGTCTTCTTGAATTAAGCGGCTAGGTTTCAGAGGTTCTTAGGTGGAGTATCCAGTAAGATTCCTTTTCTTTTCTAGTATCGGAATTCCAGTTGTGTTTGTGGGCAATTGCAGTTAATATAATGTCACTTAAAGTACGTCCAGTGGAAGAGAAGTCTTCTGTTACTGATCTTCTGTCCAACTTCTTTGTAATCCAATCTGATCTTTAAAGATTGATCCTTTTGTGTAGTTTTTCGGTTTCTCCGACATACTGAAGGCAGCAAATCTTACATATGATGAGATAAATTACATTCTCTGTTTTGCATGTTTTGTTTGGACCGTGTATGTTAAATTTGTCACCCGCCAAAGTGTTAGAGAATGTGTTTGTCTCTATCATATGTTGACATGTTTTGCACCTTTTATCACCACAGGGTCCAGATGTACCTTGTGATTGGCGTTAACTTTGCGCTGACTAGAATGTCTCTGAGGTTTAACTGCAAAATCAATCCGCTGCAAAGTCCAGTGCACTTGAAAGGACTGTTATTTGTCATATGATTTGTATTATATATATATATATATATATATATATATATATATATATATATATATATATATATATATATATATATATATATATATATTAATACGAAAAGTATGCAGACACTTAGAACCTCGTATATCTTTATTGATAGTATCATTACTGTATTCACAAAGTGTGGAACACACTAAAACTGTATGTACTGTTAACAATATTAACGTCACAGGTGCCTCTGTACGGTGTTGTGATTTATTTTTGTGGAATATATATTGTGCGTATACCCTATTATCATTCCATAGATGTGTCATGTTGCTGTTTTTCTATATAAGTACGGATTGTTACACATATATGTGATTGATCTACAAGTTTATTTGGATACGTAGGTAAATGTTTACATATTTACAACCAAACTAATGATTATGGGGCATACATGATCAGTGATACCTTGAAACTATTGCATTGATGATATATTTTGAAAATAGTTTTGTATGCTGATCTGTACAACATTTATAATTGAGTAAGTTTAGTTTTCATCATGCTCCAATGTCAAATATGACCAGATGTAAATAAAAGAAAACGTTCCGTTCTTGTCTGTTCTGTTCTGCAAACATTTAATTTACATGATAATGGCCCCGCTTCACTCAATTCACTAAGTCGCCATGCCCTGCCCTACTTGAGAAATTGTTCCGACGCCCCTGACGTATCAGCCTAAAAAGACTAAGAAAATAGGAAACAATAAACAAAAAAGCATCCATTTAAAAATCTACTTTATGATAACTAAATTTAGTGGTGAACGTATATCATCACAAGAAATGGCGAGAAATTATGTCACGTCGTCATTTCGTGAAGACACGAAAGTGTACTAAATTTATTTCCTATCATGTTGTTTTGTTTCTTTGCTCGGTTGTTCGTTTGTATGTTTGTTTTCAAGATTTGTTTGCATTCATCATGATGTTTAGCATACTTATATTACCACTCATTATGTATCATGATGTTTAGCATACTTCTATTACCACTCATTATGTATCATGATGTTTAGCATACTTCTATTACCACTCATTATGTATCATTCGATCAAAGACAGAAAACCATATGTTGCATATTATCCACACAACAGTAATTCTTAGAATCCAACCTCAAATATAGAAAATTGTATACGAAACATCTAGATCCGCTATTGTACTCTATATCAGTTTAAATTGTTATGTATGTAATCTTTGTGTATCATATTAATCAAAAGAAAGAGGAAGTTTATCCAATGGAACCCATCCATCACATTTGTTTGCCACTAGACTGCGCTAGTGTGCAATCCGAGTTCTAGATGGTTTCTATGCTTCAAAGTGTTTGCTCATGAGGATACTTCTTAAAAATGGAACATATTGGTCATAGCACACACACGCGCCATCTGTAGGACTAAGAAGTGGGTGAATTCTTTTCGAAGCGATGCTTTGTATTTATATCAATTGTTCTATATTCAATGTAATTTTCATATATCTCAAATGTTTTATAAATAGTTCTTAATCCCGCTGCTTGGGTCTATAGGTAATCTTCTGCTTCTTACATTTCTTCTTATAAACACGTGTTAACTACTCCTTTTCTTCTTCTTGATCAATATATCGTCTTTTGTTTACAATCCAAGAGACGTATCTTTTGATTCATGACACTCATCTAAGAGATATCAATGTGTATAGCAATGATAAGTACACTGCACAACATTTAATCTTTTGTAAGGCGTGATATTACTGCACTCTTTTCTCTGTGATCATGACCCCTTTCAAAATGTCTGCAAAATGTAAGCATATGTATCGATTTGTATCGATTTCACTCAAAACATCCCCCTAACCGCTCAAACACCGGCTTTAAGTTGTATTACATAGGAGCGTTGATCGGCGCAAAATAAATTGTGTGTCTGCACTTAAGCTCGAATAGCGGACTAAACAGGAACCAATCATGACAATTTTGATCTCTGTTTTAAAGCCTGGTGAAAGTCTTTGGCTCAGTTTAGGTAAGATGCCCAAAATCCGTGATACCATTGATCAAAGTGGCAGAGGTACGTTGGATAAAGTCAATATTAAACGTACTGTAAGGATTGTACACGGAAAGAGTCTGACCTCGAGGGTTCAAAGTCTTACCAGAGTGTTCCGATAAACATTTGAACACGGCAAACCATGTATGACTGTTATTCTCACATGATATTACATGATCAATCACCGTCAATCACTAAGCAATAACATTATTTAAAAATTACCTACATATCAGTTTTTTTTTAAACACATGAAGTAAGACTGTACTCAATCAGCTCGTGAAATTCCAAAGCTTTGGTACAAAAGCGCACACGACTTACAATATGGAACTGGCTCGATCATGTAAAAATAGTAGTTAAAACTTCCGAACCACACGACGTTAACTTAACATTAAAAAATTTAAAAAGCTAGGTCAATATTTATTAAAGGATCGGTGTATGATGATGTTTTCATTCTAAAGCTTAGCTTCTTTGTGCCTGATGCATATAGGTAAGCAGACGGACAGACAGAAAGACAGACGGACGGACATACATTCCTCCCTCCTTACATGCATACATACATGCGTACATACATACATGGACATAGGGACAAAGTTACCTTCGATTTAATCAATAAAAAAAGTATGAAAAGAAAAAAAATTAACTTGTGGGAAATATGGCATACATTTTCATGAATTCATTTACAAGCAACACTGATTTGACCTACGTCTGTTCAATCTTCATGTTGTAAAGATTGCAAACTTACAGGATTATCAATTGAATAAAATCATAAAAAAATTCAAATAAGATTGGTTTCTTCAACTGGAAAGATAATTAGACTGCCCTCTTCTTTGCAATCTATATTATATATCAACATGCGGTGATTTTCGAACCATTCAAAGATATCATCCATGCGAATATCAAACTAGTTTTTATGGGGACGCAATATAAATGATTTTTACATCCCAAAAGACATAAATCTACGTTCGGTTGGGTTACATTTTATATAGAAGTGACATTTATTGTATAAGTACATACACAGTCGGAATATCCTACGCATATATTGATTGCCGTGAAGTTCATGACACTCCATCTTATCGTTTGTAACCTTTAAATCACGTGTTGAATATTCTAAACCATCTCAATATTCTCTCTCTCTCTCTCTCTCTCTCTCTCTCTCTCTCTCTCTCTCTCTCTCTCTCTCTGATAACTACTTGGAAACTATTTAGTTTAGTGTCTGGAAAACTCGATTAGATACCATACAATTGACTACGTTATATTATAAAGCCATCGCTGTAATACATGCAAATTGATTTCTAGGTTCTAGGAAATACCGTACGAGTTGATAATCTATTTGGAATTGGAAACGAAGCTTACCGGTAAAAAGAAAATTTGCACGGCTGTCAAGGACACACCTCATTTTGTAGTCAATACAAATTCAAAAGAAACTAATCCGTTTTTTTTTTTGTTTTTTTTTTCTTTTTTTTTTTTTTTGCATAACAATCTTCAAAGGTAACTGCTTTTATATATCTTAGGATTCGAGAGCCCCAACTCGGATTCCATCGACTATTAAATTGATACACCAAAATAGCATTCATATAAATCATGACCCATTCATTCAATTTAGGTTAAACCTATGAAAGGTAAGAAAAAATAAGTGATATTTTTTATTGCGGTAATCAGATTAAAGCTAATGGTAATTAGAAAATCGTACGACCGTGCTGTTGGATAGATCACTAACTGCGAATTCATGTCATATCGTACACCGAGTTGCTCTTTTAATAAGTTATATATTGAGATTTACAAATTATGATTGAGAAATTGAAACAATTATGATACCGGAATACTTGATGCAGAGGTAACTCTGTCTGTCTATCTCTCTGAAAATGAACATGCATAAATCGGATACACATACGATGCAGTTTTAGAGTGATACAGTCACTTAGCAATCGTCCAAGCAAGCCCCGCAACTGCGGAGGGGGGTGGGGTGGGGTGGGGGTGGGCCCATAATTCCCATCAAACAACATTTTCTTGGGGGGGGGGGCAGAATAATTAAGTTTTGATGGGGGGGGGGGTAGAATTTATTGCTATGCCACTGGTGATACAATCATACATACATTTTTAGGCAATTCTAACACAGAATGGCAGTAAAATGCATGATTTTAATATTTAAGACTTTATTTTGTACGCGTTAAAGGGACGGGGAAAGGGGTGATTACATGTGAGATAACAAAATACTTCTTTAGTCGAAGCTGGTTTTTTGTTTCAATCAGCATTTACTTCCAGATGTTACCCCGTCACTATTATGTCTTTCTTGCGATATCCTATCATATCTCAGATGCAACATTATCCTTAGATATGCGCTCTAAGACTTCGATTCATATGACAATGATTAAAGATAAATTGCACTTCGTAATTTGTCAAGTACAAGTGCACGTTGGACGAGGTCGAGGGTTTGTCTTTGATTTACACCGACAATAAAACACTTCCATTTTACAGTGTCAACTTGACGCAGTGCAAATATCTTCAGTTTCTGATAAATGTTCTGGAATAAATTAATTTTCGTTGCGTGAGTGTCATGGAGAGGTTATATATAGGGCAGCTTTTATACACTCCACCATATCGATAGATTAGTTCCATGTATCAGTTATTATGTCAGTAAAACAGGCATCTTTTTACCACGATGACGGGACAGAATCCGACCTAATCCACTCGCCCACCCAATATCCGTTATTTACAAGTACTGAAACTCGAAGAATTTAGCTTAGTCATTGATAGACATTCGTGCAGAGTATGCGCTGTGTTCAATCAAAACGTTTGCCTTTACTTAAAGAAATTAAATAACATGGCATCAAATAAAATAAAGAAAAGATGTTAGGTGTACTTCTTCGTCCCAGCGAAACTCAGTAAAGAACAATAACATCAGGGAATCAGCCCACCCTTTTTTATACACTGCTCTCTTAGCTAGGTGGAAAATACTATATGAGGCTGCAAGAGCATCAGACAAATCTGTTTACTTTGTTTCGCATTTGCCTAAATTCAGGTATGCAGTAAAAAAAAACCCCAAAAAAACAAGTGAGTCATTATTGGCAATCAAGTCGACATAACTTGTCAGTGTGTATGTTTAAAGTAACTTTTTATTCACTTTAGACAGCTATGTATAAGTTAAATTTGTACTATATAGTATGCTGTATGTATATTGTATGTATTTTAGGAGACATTAAATACATGTATGGTTTAGTTGATAGACTAGACATTTTCGAAAAGTCGTCGAATTATATCCAATAAACAAAAGTCGTTTTTCTTGCTTGGGTGTCTGAAATAGAGCGACTAGGACGCCATGCCTGCCTTTTTGTTTGTAACTTAAAATAGTATGATTGATTCCCGCCCATTATTTTTACATCATACATTTTTTGTTTGTATAGCAATTTGCGTGTTTTTGTCATAATTCATGGTGTATGAACAAAAGTCTGTATTTTGAAAATATTACAAGCTGAGGGATGAACTACTGTAAAATACCATGAAAATTATAGTATCTCGATTGTTGGCACTATGAATACATATCTTTTAATTGCTTTATTTAAAGCGATTATCCTCCTGACTGCGTAACAAAAGTAAGGATAGTTTGCGAAATATATGCAGTCTTCGTGACATTTCATATGTCCCATTAAGATCAGCCCCATTAAAAAAAATCGTCCCTTCTTAAAAAGACAACAATTTGTATTTATAAAAATCAGAAGAAAAAAATTCGAAAAAAGATCCTTGCGGATGACAATTTAAATAATTTAGTATTTATGTCCAAAGTCAGCCGGTATCTATGCAGATATTTTTTTTATAACTATTTTATTAATATTTATTTCAGCGTTAATTGGGACCTAAGGATTTGATTGATTGATCAAATAAAAATCAAATTTAATTGTGAAAAACGTGAAATATATCACTGGACTCAGGCGTTACGGTGCTTTTTCATTAGTGAATGTATGCCAGATCTGGGCCTTGTCACCTGCGCTCTAGATTCAATAGTAGGGCATGTACGGTACTGGTAATTTAATTTCAGGAGTGGAGAATTTGTACTATCAGCTGATTGTTAAGAGCAAACTGCGCTGTGATTTAAACATGATATGTGTCTCCAGCAAAGATAAATGAATATTATTACTACGTCCGGTGGATACAACATACAGAATATAGGATATCGGGTGAGTACACCTTGGCATCTTCGTATGTCTGTCTGTGTTTTCATGTCTGTTCGTATATCTAATTATAATACTGTCTAATGATCGGAGGACTTGTTGCATATTCTTTTAGAAAGGTCAAATACTTTATTTAGGAGGTATAAAACTATCAGTGTATTAATGGAGTCAATTAAAGGTTTCCCCATTCTCTCTCTCTCTCTCTCAGCAGCGATGAATAATATGCTTATATGCTTATTAGTGACTTGTATATTTTTGTATCGTTTAGTAAACCAGTAATTTGTTCACATACAATTACTATGATGAGAAAGACAAAGATGATGACAGTGAACAAATATTATAACTGTTGACTAAAACAGCAAAATAACACAAACAACATTAATAATAATAATAATAATAATAATAATAATAATAATAATAATAGCAATTGTAGTATTCCTACGTTGTTTTTTTTAAAACGCTGGGGATACTGAGATACCCTCAGCCTTTCCGTCCGTCCGTTACTAAATCTTCTAAACCGTTTAGTGGAAATTCACGAAACTTAGTAGTTATATTGCACCTATTTTAACCATTTTATGTGAATGTTGTGTTACCTTAGTTTCTTCCCCTTGGGGTCGATGAGAGGGGTCAAAGGTCAAATGTACAACAATTTCAAATACAATGACATTTTAAAATATTTTCCGACCAATAGCCATCTATGCAGTGATAGCAGAAAGACACATGCTGATTTCGCATTATGACCCCTGGGTCACTGTCTGGCCGTGGTGGTGAGTACTGGGGTGGGTGTGGTGAGAGGGATTTGGAAAAAACAACAAAATAGCGTGGGAATTTGCGATGGCGAACCATTGATCTTGCTCTAGTTACAATGATGATGATGATGATGATGATGATGATGATGATGATGATGATGATGATGATGATGATGATGATGATGATGGAGACAACTACAACGACGACGATTTATGGTGGTGGCAATTACCGCTGTCGTTGTCATTATTATCAGCATCATCCGCATTCTTACAAACTTTTCTACAGCTTCTTTTATCTACTTTGATTTTGATACTGTACTTCTTTTTCCATGATAGATAGATAGATAGATAGATAGATAGATAGATAGATAGATAGATAGATAGGGAAACTGATGGCTAACTGTCGATAGATAAATATATAGAAAGATGGGTAGGTAGCTCGGGACGATGTTGGGTGGGTAAACAAATATGAGTGGGTGGAAATGTAAGGAGGTAGCTATGTACTTATGTATTTTGAATAATTCATTAATCCATTCATTCAGGACCTCGTCCTCACTCAGCTTTGCGCTCGCGCATAAACAGAGTTGACTTCAAGTGTGTATGATAATTCTTCGTTTAATTTTCATCGCTAGGAAATTTTCATCGCCAGAAGGATCCCAATTTAATGAATGCATAAACACGGATATTCGATAGATCCTTATGTAAATTTTGAGCCTGGTAGCCTATATGAAGAAGAAATCAAAACTGTTAATACAATAACGCTGTTCTTTTTATTGACATATATCTCCCATATTTACCTGTCTATACTTATTATCAGGATGAAATATTAGTCGGTATTTTCTCATAATATCAGTCAGTTTAATTTAGATTAAATTACGTTGATTTTTTACTCTTTCTTTGATAAGTTGACTTTGATCTGCTGTAATGTAAACATATTATAGACGCATTTGTCAATCTACCGTATATTTTCGGTTGTAATATACCCGTTATGCTACGCTGATTTCTCTGGCTTCAAATGTTAATTTCACTCATTTCTGCCAATAGCAAAATCCTTGACCGAGTTTCAGAACCGAACCGAACCGAACAGAACAGAACAGAATGTTTATTCAGTACTTTGGGCCTCAGGCCCATAATACATATCGAAGTGAACATAGTGAGATACACAGTGCGCCATAAACAATATTATAAAATACACTTTTTTAGGTGTTGAGATTGATACTTTTTAACAGTTGATCTCTTAGTTTAAAAGCAAAATACAGAAATTTTGATATATTCGTAATAACGATATTTTTCTGAGTGGACATTAGACATATAAATTTATCTACAGACGGGTTCATATAATACATATCGTCGAAATATTTCCGTCTTAACTCGGTAAAAGAATTACATATACATACAAAGTGGTACTCATCTTCTACAACATTGTTA
The DNA here is from genome assembly GCA_029931535.1 of Margaritifera margaritifera. Lineage (NCBI taxonomy): Eukaryota > Metazoa > Mollusca > Bivalvia > Unionida > Margaritiferidae > Margaritifera > Margaritifera margaritifera. The sequence goes on along the minus strand of JAQPZY010001630.1, from coordinate 4,237,259 downwards.
TTATCTTTAAGACATAATGTGCAAACTCTTAGGTCTCTTCCAATTTTAGTGTCTTCCTCGTTCGATCATTAAATCATGTTTAGAGCATCGGAAAGATGCCAATGCTTTGCTGAAAATGAAAGGTAAATCTAATGTTAAATATTCATCAATATCCAATAATGACTTGTACTGGTTATAATAAACATTTGTTGTAGATTCGCTTATTTTACTTGACCAGATCTGAAACGAGGAATCAAATAAGCGTTGTCTGAACATAGATAGGAAAATGTTTCTGTCACCTATTTCTTGTGCTAGCCATGCATAACCAAAACCATCAGAGAATAAGAGGTTTTTAACTTTACTAGCCCATGTGCTTTTGCCCGCATCATCCAGTTTTTTTTTATAGCATTTTATAACATTGACCGAGTTTCCCATGTTTTGGAAATCGTTTATTATTAGCTATTATCGTCCATTTTTAAGCCAGAACATGATGCACATAAATCATGTACGGCGAAAAATAAAATTTGCCGAGGTTTATTTATTTATTTGGTTAACGGGGCGGGGTTGGTGGGTGGGTGGGGCTGATTAATTTCAAGGGTTTACCGCCACTAAGGAAGTAAAATATTAAATACATATCTAGCCTACTGTGTCGTTTCAATCCAGCGTGAATTTTTCTCGAAATCGACTTTTCAAGTGAGCTGCCCAAGTCGACTTCCGAGTTTTCTGAGATTGTTAAATCTCACATATGCCCTGTGACCCCCCCCCCCCCCCGATACGTCAAAGTAATAAATTCAGTTGTTTGGGGTTTTTTTAGAAGCAGAAAGAGAAAAATCAGAGCGAAATAAATGAATAAATTGTTTGCGTGACTTTGATTTATAAAACAAATGTTTCCTAGTGATGAAAATCAAGGTGAAAGAGATGAATGATACATGTCCAAGTAAAGACAATACACAAGTGGGCTATGGTACAAGAGATGAATGATACATGTCCAAGTAAAGACAATACAAAAGTGGGCTATGGTACAAGAGAGATGTTGCAAGGATTGAACATTGTATTAATTTTGGGATATGGTTTGGTGAAGATCTTCGTTTTGTGGAAAGTTGTTAAAAGAAAGCTCGGAATATATTACACAAACGGTTGTAGAAGAAGCATATATGCACTGAGTGACGTGTCGAAGTTGACAAATTTGGCTAACGTCTCGGGGATCAAAGGACATGTGCGAAATAACAATGCCTCAAAAATCGTTCGACAACTTTTGAAATAAAATATTTCCTATTTAATAAACGATTAAATCTGCTTTTCATTTATATTCTAAACTCCAAGAGTAACTGTGGTTTGTTTGTAATATATTTTGTACCTCTGTATGTAGAGAGGAGAATGTGTGAAAACAGTAGATATGTGTCAATGGTATTAAAAATATGATGGTATTTTAAAAAAATCACAGGACTGGCATTTCTTGGAAGCTGTGCTTAAGTTCACCAGAATTGTGCCGGATTACCGGCATTTGATGTATAATCACAGACTAATTCATAACCAGTATCTTAAGTGATACCGCCTAGTGGCAGCGTTATCAGTTATCCCTGAAACCATTTCACCGCCTCAACCGGCTATTATACGACCCATACCCACTTGTCTGTTATGTACATCCACACGCCTCCCTCTAAATCATATATAAATGGGACACTTTCCTTTGTTATCCATTTCACCACCACCACCCCTTTGCCCCTATCTCAGTTCTTACCCCTAGCCCCCTCCCATCCCCCTCCCATCCCAACACATTCGAGGGCTCAATGTCGATAAAAATTTAAGAGTATAATACCCATCTTTTTATCGAGTCGGAAATATACCTCAGGGTTTTAAGTTTCTGTCCTTAACGGTATAAAAATTGACGGACGGACGGGAAGGATCACACGGTCCAACAGTATTATTATGAACAACTGATAGAGACAAATATCGTGGATGATATATTAGCGTAAAAGAGGCAGTGTAATACTTTTCAAAAACTACTTTAACGTTGATTACCAATAATGATAATTGTGAGTGTCATCAATATTTTATTCAGTACCCTAGACCCCTTGAATTGATTTTATTTTATACAGGTAGGTTGTCTTCAGGATAAGTAGGGCTCATGATGACGTAAGCTGATTGTATCTCCTAAGTCTAGTGTAAACAAATATCTGGTACAGACTAAAAACAAAAATTATAGTTACAAGTCTAGATTTAATTCTTTCGTAAAATTTGAAAAGAAAGTTTAACTATTTTTTCTCTAAAATTAAACTTATATGTACATTCTAAACCATTGTTATCTTCACAGTTTAAATGAATTGTTCTATTTTAGCCCCACATCAAGCGGTGCTTTCTAATTAAGATCCATTTATTTCTATTGACAAATGAGACACTATGGATTTAGTGACACTTAACAGGTCTTTTGGTATTTGGTGTATTACACAACTCCGGAGAGAAGAATGAAAGGCAAACCTCCCCTGGAAGGCAAACTATCTTGTCGGTAGCTTAGTAAACTTCTTCGCTTTTTCACTAAGTTACCCAGACAAACACTCCTACTTAGTGTTAAATGACTCCATACTTTCATTACGTTACCATTTAGTTTAAAATGGAGGTCACAATCAGTATCAAAAAATTGTACAGTGATTTACCAATTCTTGCGATTAGCATTGTACCTGCGAACTTTAGAACGCAGAGATACAGCTTATAATTAACAGTAAATACAAGTATTAACTAAAAAGGATGATCGAAAAAGTATGCTTTGTATTTTATATGCAGACACATGCCACATTATAAAGTGGATATGTACGGTAAAGTCATCAAATATGGTTCATTCATTGGCGTGTTTGATTTGCATTGAGGGATAGAAGAGGGCGGGATAAGGCAAACGACGATCTATTTCTGGAATCTTTATGTAGTAAACAAATTTCACACAGTAACCAAAATACCCCTGTGCAATTCAGGCAATATCGTCATTATTCAAGTGATTAATGCAGGAGCAGTCGATTTCAGATCAAAATCACACCTGTTCTTTTCTGACGTCAAATAAGTGACATTAATTACTAAAATAGTCTGGGATCTAATTATCATGCAGAGAGAGGGTGAGTCTGTCTATCTATTTTGTTTATTTTTCTCTCATGTCTAATCATCATCGTCATCATCACAGAGGTCGTCGTCATCGTCCTCCTCATCATCATAGCCCGACCGTTTGATTTGCCAATCAATCTTAATTAGCATCGCCTTATATAACAAAACACTGTGTTCATCTGCGTGATGGGCACTATAAACACTTCTTGGAATTTTTTTTTATAAAACTTTGTTGGGTTGATGGCAGCATAACATAGATATGTAGTTTACCCGTTTTAGACCCTTTATTAATTTTGTCTTCTTTCTTTCTTATATTGTTTATTCTTTGTTTGTTTATTTCCCCGTTATTCATACATGTAGGAGTCAAGACATTTTCTTGGCTTTTGTGTTTAGTGTTTGTTTTGTGAATGTAAATTGTTTTGTTTTTTCCCTAACGAAGAGCTCGTTTAGCTGGAAACGATGGGAAACTTTTTGTATTTGCGCCGTTTTCATTGTTTGTGTCATTATATATATATATATATATATATATATATATATATATATATATATATATATATATATATATATATATATATATATATATCCAAAGAGAAGGCTGTCAGCTGGGGCCTGGGTCGAGTATCTTATAAAATCTCAGTTACGCTTGTGGGATATGCTCCTACAGACTGGACTAAATTATAGTAACTTTGAACTAAGATACCCATAAAACAATATTCCTTGTTTATTCACAAGTTAAGAAGTTTTCTTTCCTTGTGTTAAAGCAATCAGTCTGTAAAATGTAATATTTTTATATATATTTTTGATTAGATTTTCTTATGCAAATCAGTGTGGGCAGAGCTTAATGGAACTTTAGGAAAGTTGTATAATAATAATAATAATAATAATAATAATAATAATAATAATAATAATAATAATAAAATTATTATTATTATTATTATTATTATTATTATTGCCGTAGTTGTTGTTGTTTACAGAAAAGGAAAGATGATCGGGGATTTTTTCCCATTTTTTCAATATTTATTAGTCAGCTTTGTAACCACTGTTGGAAAGTTCATACTTTTATTTCTCACCAAACTATATTTTATATCCTTCCTTTCCCTTGATTTAAAATCATATCCTTTTGATTCACCTCACTATGTCATTGAGTGCGATAGAGCTTTCTTTTTCTCCCTTTCTTTCTGAATTTTTTTTCTCCATGCAATTTATAAAACTTAATCTCCGTACCTTGAGGATCATCAATTTGATACGATCTTGACTGACAGAAATAGAAACATGTAGGAACATGATTATGTAATATAAATTACGTAGCCTCGTTTGCATATTCATCGCTTGCACAGGTAAACATTTTGATTAATTAAGATACTATTCATTTTGTAACTAGCAGGTAATTCGATCGCAACCACAGCCATAAAATGTACTAAATTCTTTTTTTTCCAACCTCTCGATTTAGTGTAGAAAACCATTAACTTCATTTTTTAAATATTTTTTTTTAAATGTTAAATCCTGGTGAAATTTCAATTTATATTAGAAGCAGGTATTGTACTATTTATTTTGCTTGTGCAGTTTTTATTGGAGTGGAAGTAAAATGCATGTAATAAGAAAATTATTTTAAGAATTAAAATTGAAATTTAAAAAAAAAAATCTTGTATGAATTTTAACTTTAATTTTTTTCTAAGACAAATGACCACATGTTTTTACTTGTCTTACCGTTATCTCTAATTTTATATACATTTTACAGAAGTTTAATATCTTTACATTTTATATTTTATCTTGTTGTTCTTCGTTTTTACATTTATTTGGAAGGGTTTATCTTCCAAAATGTTTGTGCAATTCATTTTACATTTTTCAAACTTTACCTTTAGTTGGCGCCATATAGCCACTAGTGTGCTGAGGTGCCGTGAAACGCTACTACATACATACATTCTAACACAAACGGTCAACAAATTCCTTCTAGTCCATGGACAGGGATATATTAAAACCTGCTCCTCTCCGACCTATAGTATTGCTCTAGCTTTGTTGTTTCTCTTTTAAGCAGTATATACCCTGCTTATTATTATTACTATTATTATTATTATTATTATTATCTGCTAAATTTTGTCTCTTTTTATTATTTTGTTTCCTCACCTGCTCCTACCTCAGTTTTTGTTGCTAATGCATTGAGTAATCGGGCAGAATCAAATTTTTCTTTAATACTTCAAAGTCGAACCTCTCAAGATGTATGCATATTCCGTGCGGAAATTCTTACGCAGTGTCAGTTGAAAGCCAGTCACGTATGTGCTTATACATGTATAACTCTTGACACCAACATTTAAAAATCTCTACATTTTATGACTCAACAAAACTGACAGAAAATGTTATTGACCAGGTGTATGCGAAGGAATATGTTCCTTCCCTTTTTGTCGATACAGTATTTTAAGTGACACCCTTGCCATTTTAGAAAGTGATAATGAAAGTCTGTTTATCAAGGACTTAGGACTTTTCGCTATCCAAATGCGAAGGAGAGTTTTATATCCATTAGAATTGGCAAGCATGTTTTAGGACGTGTATTATAAAGGGGAAAGTAAAATCATAGAAAAAAACGACAAATTTCCTTTCTTTATTGGACCATAAAACAATAAAATAGGTTCCTAACATCCAACCAGATCCCCCTCCACACCCCCGCCCCTCTTCCCGTTTGCGGGTTTGGCGGGCTCAGGGATGTAGACTAGGCCTGATGCGTCCGTGCATGTCGTAAGAGGCAACTAATGCCGTGGGTGTGGGGTCGAATCCTATCATTGGATCAGTCCGGTCAGGGTAACGTGCCATGTCCTTGGAACTAAATAATCTGCTTGTGGTGCTCAAGATAATACAACTAAAGCACTTACTCAGTATTGATTAACCTGTCTTTTCTTTTGTTTTGTTTTACAAAATTATTTTACACTTGATTTTTCCTTTCTTAATATTCTACTCTGTCGTCTGGTCTTTTGATTAAAGTATCTGGAGTAATGACCAGACAATAAATTATGTTGATGCATTTATTGTTCATGACAAGAAAGTGTTACACATTTTGAAACTAGATTGGTTCACAAACTTTGAGGAAACTATGTATTGACCAGATGTAAAGGAACCTTTTAATGAATTGTTTAACAAGCGTTTGAAGAATGTTTGTATTGACCAAGCGGAAAGAACTTTTCCTACCCTTTAAATCGTTAAGAAGTTTGAAGTTACACTCTTGTCATCTTTGCAAGTACTGGGACATGTGTTTACATCTGACTAAATATTGTGTATCGAGCTTTTATAGGGCTCTTCGTTGACTAGATGTGAAGCAGATTTTCACCTTTTGAAAAATAGGCAAGATTTATACAAAAGCACTCATTCACCGATAAACCATTTCATGCTTAGTTTGTAAATACTTCAAAGTTGCGAGATCCTTACTGGAGGAGATAGAATCATTGTAAACTTGTTGCGGCTGACAGCATGGTAAACATCATTCTTACATTTTTGGCCGATATCAAGATCGCACTTGTATGTTGTCGTTGAGCAAGAACGTAGATTATACTGGTTGAGTGGTGATGTTAAAAATTAGTTATTATATTGAACTCAGAAGATTGCTGTATTATTTTGAACTCGTTCATGTGATATGGTTCGAAATTTCAGTTTGAAAAATATACGTTTTTGTCAAATATAACTTTTAGTAGTACATATTTTTCCTTGGTATTAACCATGAAATGTATCTTGTTTAAACGCGTTACTTGCGGCAGCAATCGGGATCATGATCTTTCCTATCATCGTAAGGTGTTTATGTTTTCATACTCAAAATTTGTACAAGAGTCAAAGAAAATGAATGCAACCTTTACAGTTCATACTTATGTTTAATTTATTTCTAAAAAATATGTATCACTAAACCAAACCTATAACTTTCATTTTTTGTTATAACTTCATTATAAGATACAAAACAGTGCTGAAAACAAAATCGTTTAAAACCTTAGTTTTATTTGAAGTGGTTGGTGATAATCAATATCAAATGTTTTGAAAGGAGTGTATGACCCTCGATTCGGCTTAAATTGACCAGTTGTACCTGTATCGTTTAAACCGTGTTCACATTTAAAATCGATGTCACTCTCTCTCACTCTCTCATTCTCTCACTCTGTCTCTCTCTCTCTCTCTCAATTAAATACAGCTTTTGGTAATATCACTCTCTCACCTTTGATCGCAGAGAGCACGCCGGCCATAAGGTATGAATATTGACCTTAAAAAAATCGCATGATAATTTGATTGGATTAGATTAAGAATATGACTGACATTTTGGGAACCGAAATCCAATCTCAGCAATCTGAGATAACGATCGGCTCAGCAGTATTCACTTGTTTACCACTAAAAAGCTAATTGAGAAATTCCTTTTTAAGCTACGGAGGGGATGGGAATACCGTTGTAGATTTGTAAAGATTGGTATGTACAATCAAATACATAGCCCTTGATCTGTCATCTGTGTATGATTAAGTACACTGAGTGAAATATTTAATCCTATGACACATTCATGATTAATATTCCGAATCAACTCTTTTGAAAAAAGACAGACTGCACGCACAGGGCAGTTATGTACAGATATTAAGTTTATTTCAAGTTTTAAAGATTGGTCAGTGAGTAAAAACTGTAAAACTGTCGTATATAATTAGAATTCGTGTGCATCTCATATGCCGCACATAATAAACTATTGTGAAATTTCAAGTTGTAATATTCTTGCACATACAATATGTTCAGTCTATATTTGTTATATTAAAATTGAGACTATCATTTGAGCAAGCTCCTCTTTTCAAAACGTTTATCTAGCGAAACAAGGGCACAGTCATATTATGTTATAGAAAAATGTTCCAGCAAATGGGTGAGGTCGGATGTTTTTTTTTTTGTTTTTTTCCTTCTTCAAGAAATAGTCTCCCGAAGATTAACTGGTCGGTGTCTTAAATGAGTTAAAGGGAAGAACTTGTTTTTGCGCTCTAATTTGTTCTTTCTTGTTCTTTACATGTACTAGATAACTCCTATTTGACATGGAGGGTTTAACTGATGACTCGAAATCCCAAAATCTTATACAGAAAGCCAGAGTGAATATGGAAGATGACGATTCTGTGGACGAGGCTTTGGCGGAGGCCATTTTTCGTATGGATGAGCGAGAACGGACGTATATAGGTCAACAGTCCAATTTTGAAAATGGATTTCAAAATGCTATATCTAGAACAAGTTGGGACACGAGTGCAATATCATCACATGACATGGGCAGGATGTATAGAGCGCATCCTCTCTCCAGTACTCTTTTAAACAGGTCCACGGAGAAACAGACGCGAATATCAACTAATGATGATTCTGATTCAGATAGTGTTCACAGCCTAAATGGAAACAGTGACATCGAATCTATACGATTACATGCTGAACTCAGGAGGCAAAGAATGGAATCCACTTCATCCGTATCTTCCTTCGATTATGATGAAGATGAAGGTAAGATAAATATTTCAATTTTGTATTTTATAGTTTACATATTCTTGTATTCTTTCGGTCTTGTTTCCAGTTGTATTTTCCTTTCTTTCTTTCCTTCATTATTTCTTCTTTTTTTTTTTCTTACCTGTCTTCCTTTCTTTCGTTCCTGTAAACGCTTAAACTTTTTTACTGTAGATGTTAAGAAAATACATACACAACGTTGCTTTTATGTACGAAATAGGGAACATATGCTCTACCTATAATTGCCTAGAAGGGACGATGTCGTGGTGAGATTGACGTATAGTCATAATGTACCTAGCATCATTCTGAACTGCAAAGAAAGTAGCTTATGGTCATCTTTCCAACATAAAACAATTTTTACAGTTAGTACATAAATCAATTTGTTATATGATTCCTGCAAGAGAGGATATTTCATTGGATGAAACGAAGCCACGTGATTTGTGATAATTCATCATATTGCACTGTTGTGACGCCATTTACTTTTCGTGACTTAACGACTAACAATTTATGGTCTAATGCAGATGAAATAACATTTTTACTATTTTCAATCAAGTTTAATTTAACGCTGTGCGCTAAATAATGGAATAAAACATGTATAGACCTTTGCTGAGTTGAATATAAAGTTATATGAACCAACAAGGCCATCATATTGACTTCCGTTTGTCATTCTGGGCTTTACTAGTACATTAAACTACATATTGTCATCAACAAAGGTCAGTAATTGTATAGTTTTTGTCGACACCTAGGACTTTTTTATATTGAAATAGTTTTAACTTGGTTTCATTAGTCAGTTTTAACTTTTTTTTCATCAGTCAGTTGTAACTTGGTTTCATTAGTAATGCTCTTCTCTTAAATCAATATTTAAATGTATGTAAAATTGTTGAATAGTATTTAGTTTGCATGCATGTACCCGTATCCTTAGCCAAAGCAAACTGTAAGACATATATAGGCGAGGTTAATAGTTTCCTAGATGATTCTTGTTCCTTAAAGGTAATTTTCATCCGCACAGCGAAACACATTTTTTTATCTGGCCAGTTTCCCATTCTTGTCCTAAATTGGTACATAAGTTTAGGTCATTCGGTAATGTCAAGATCATTGTTACCAATTACTTACAACTTGTTTATTTTAGTTGACTCCTCGCTGATGCGACTGACAATCGTTCATAAAGATAGTGTTTTCATCTGTGGTCTTTTTGTACCCAAAATGTCGGAAAACTCAACTCTAGCAATGTGTCTGTAAGATTCAGTCAGTTGATTTCACCTTCCCAATACATACCACCAGTCGGTTTTACAACTCGATCGTTAACCGAAATATTATGTGTCGTAGGTGTTCTATGATTCATATAATCTGAATTGTCTTTATTGTTTTGGATCCAAAATAGCGATGAAATATTTATCTTCTCAGCACTTAAGTTTTCTTATGTCAAACTCCATTTATTTCTAATTAGCAATTTTAAACCATCTCTGTCTGAATTTTCCAGACTTTTTAAGTTCTCTAGCCAGGTCACTGTACTTTGTTAATTTTTTATTGTTCCTTACCTGCAGCGTTAGAGTTCTCTGGTATTGATATGTCTATGCTGTAAACCACATTCCTCTTCTTCTCAGCTAGTGTCATCTCTGGCCTCCTGTACTGTATCATGTGGTCTGTCTGAATGTTGAAATACTGGTAGTATAGTGGGCTGATATAGGGACTCACGGGAATTAACATTACGCCATAGGTTTAACATAAGTCGATCAATATGGAGTCTAACGGGAATTTAACATTACGCCATTTTATCCATATGTTTAACATGTGTGGGTCCATATAGGGTCATATGGGAGTTTAACATTAGTTCATAGGTTTAACAGGATGGGTCGATATAGGGTTAAGTAAAAATGTATGGGGTCTAACGGGAAATGTAATATTAAAAAAAAATGTCCATAGGTTGAAAATTAAGGGTTTCTTTAGCCTCAAGAGGTATTTGACATTGAGATGGCACTCTGGCCTCAGTGGGATCATGGGGATTATGGGGTCAAAGAACAACGTAATGTTAAAACTACACTTACTATCCAATACCCCACATTTACTTCCCAACACCCCACATTTACTATCTAACACTCCATTTGGAGTGACCAAGAGCCAGTCATGTACTATCCAATACCCCAACACTTACAAAAAACACCTGACATTTACTATCCAACACGCCGTTTGGAGTGACCAACACCCAGTCATGTACTATCCATTACCCCACAAATACACACACACACACACTTACTATCCAACACCCCACATTTACTATCCAACACACCGTTTGGAGAGACCATCACCCAGTCATCTACTATCCACTACTCCACAAATACTAATAAAACACCCCACATTACTATCCAACACGCCTTTTTGAGTGACGAACACCCAGTAATGTACTATCTATCCAATACCCCACATTTACTTACCAACACGCCTTATGGAGTGACCAACACTCAGTCATGTATTATCCATTACCTCTACAGTTACTGTCCAACACACCGTTTGGAGTGAACTACACCCACTTATATACTAAACAACGGGTAGGAGTACTCGCACATACACAAACATACCTATACACTATCATATATGGAGTGAAAAAGTGAATAGAGTAGAAGTGCTGACACACATAGACAAACATAGGCTTTTTTAGATATTAAACAGGATAAAGAGAAGAACATACACACACCAAGGGACAGGCATACACTTACTATTACAATCCAAAAAATGTTAAAACATATCCGACATTGACAGTAATGCTGTCTGGAGTCAAGTGGGGTTTAGAATTTGTAATACCGTTTTCGTGTTTGCCGTCCTAGATTTAATTCTCTCACTAAACTGCTGCACATTGTCGCTTGATAAACACTGGCAAAAAGTTTTGTTGCAAAAATATCTAGTATAAATTAAGGGAGATTTGGTTCTTACTTGTGTTACTACAAAGTTACATTTGTCACCTTAGATTTAGTATACTGACTGACCTTTACTTACCCAACCAATGTCAGTTCACTTCGTTACAAATGTTTTTTTTTTATCGTAGTGAAATGTGACCTATGAAGAGAGGAATGAATTAAATTTGCCACACTTTGAAACTAAGTCAGAATTTGGCGTAAAGCTAAGGGTTTTCTATAAAGTTGTGCCATTTTTTTTTTTCGTAAACGGCAAAACTCAAGTATATTTGGCATGAAGCTGAGGTTTACTGTAAGATTTTGACATTTTCTGTTTGTGTTTTTTGAAAAGGGCAAAAGATAAAGTCCATTGAAGTTGTGCATTGTACTTGGAGTGTCTGTGTTTGCTAAGAAAATAATTTTTTCTGTCTGTTTGTAAAAATGCAGAGTGACTTTAGTCCTGTAGAAAGAAATGATGCATAAGAGTTTGTATATCAATTGCTGTGACATTTTTACCTTTACGTCAAACTTTGAATAGAATTGTTTGTGCCAAACCAAATCTTGACAGAGAGAAAGTAAAATTTTCTGATCGAGTTTGAAAACAGCAAAACTAATGTACACTGAAGTTGTGCAACTTCCATGTAGTGATTGTACTTGCTAAAAAACGAATTTGTTTAACCTGCCCTCTCTCTGTCTCTCTCTCACTCTCTCTCTGTCTGTCTGTCTGTCTCTCTCTCTCTCTCTCGGTGGCAGAGGCGACAACTATCACTACCACTACAGAAACTTGGACGTGGAAAAGGTGTAAGGCAATTACACCTGATTTTGGCAAGTCCATATTTGTTCAAATCCCAACAGCCCATTTCAGAGCCCTGCCTAGATCTGTTGGAAAAGAGACACACTAATCAAATGATTGCCGAATGAAACAAAAACCAAATTCATGCATTATAAAATTTATATGTGTGCATGTGTTATCTGATCTGTACTTGAAAAAAAATCAAGACATAGAGACACTTACGTTTTTTAGTATGTTCTCGTGAATAAGAATCACAACGAAATTTCAAAACACAAAATCTGTACGAAATCTCAAATAATCGGAAGTGGAAGGTTTTGAATCAATAAGTAAATATGGCACTTGAGTGGCATCGTTATAAACATAATTTTGCCAAAGTGTTCTTAAGCTGTTTTGCCAAGATTTGAACTTGAGATTTATCTCTTGGATTTTTAAACAACACCACATAATAAATATTGAGACTGATTGTGCAATGCACTTTACTTTGTTGAAATAAATGTTAGGTAATGTAAATAATACTAGAATTACGATGATGTCCTTTTCGTGTAAGCCAACGTTTACTTTCTTCTTCGTCTTCTCCTAACATGTCATCGAAGATGACAAGATGCGTTTGACGAGAGTCAAACACGATCCCAGCGTCTTAGCGAGGAATTCATTCTCCAAATTAAATGGATTCTTCTTGACTTTATTGGAGTAGCGTGTAAGAGGATTGCCACTCATTGTAACATCACACGATACGTTGTGGAGTACGATCGAACAGAAGTGATTTGTGTTCGATTAAACGTTTTTCAAATTCAGGTTTTCATGAACCACTGAGTCCAACAATGAGCGTGTTAAAGGGATTGTGAAGATACAGTGCCTTCCAAGTTTGACGATCTGACCTTTCGTCGATCACTTTGAGAACGGTGGATGCAGCCATAACTCTCGAGTACTTTGAAATATTCTGAAACAATCTCCAGGAACATAAGCAATTTGATACGAGTTTAATTTCTTTTCATGGTGCAACAAACGTACATCTAAAAAACAAAGTTCATGTTTGTTCTTGTATGGTGCAACAAATTCACATTTCAAAAATCAAAGTTCATGTTATTATTTTCTTTCATGGTACAACAAAACATCATTACATTTGAAAAAACACAGTTCATGCTTTTTCCTGGTGAAATAAATTCACATTTCAAAAAACAAAGTTCATGTTTTTTCTTTCATGGTGCAACAAATTCACATTTCAAAAAACACAGTTCATGCCTTTTTGTTCATGGTACAACATATTCACATTTCAAGAAAGAAAGTTCATGTTTTTTCTTTTATGGTGCAACAAAAACATTTACATTTCAAAAAACAAAGTTCATATTTTCTTAATGGTACAACAAATTTACATTTAAAAAGAACACAGTTCATGTTTTCTTTCTTGGTGGAACATATTTACATTTCAGAAACCAAAGTTCCTGTTTTCTTTCTTTTATCAGTCACACATACACAAACGACGTCTTTTTTATTGAACTTGTCGGTGAACGTCTGTACTCAAATGATTTTTCAGTCTTTTAACTGTTTCTTTTTTTCTACTGGAGGTCTGTGTGCTTTTAAGGTAACGCGTTGTGATTGGGAAGTTGCAATCTTTTTTCCAAGGGTCGACTGACGATTTGTGATTTTACAAACGTACAATTATGTGAATATCCACCGTTTTGACACGAATGTTTTGATCTTGACCTGACTTTAAAGCTTCTTTTAAGACATCAAAGTTTACCACATGACTGGAACGATAGTTTAGTGTCAGTCCTGTCACTTTACATTTCGTATGAAGTTGTCATTGCTTGTCTCGATACTGGTAACATTAATTTTTAGGTCCACCACTGGCAAATCTCAATAGAGTCTCTTCGGGATGTTCGTCGGTCCAAGCTCCTAAACGTACGTCTTCGATGCGAGGCTGATAACCTTCTGGGCGAATGATGTACATTTAACTATCAGTTTCAAAGGAAAGGACTCGATCTCCTAAAGGAAATTCAGCATGACTTCTGCAAACGATCGTCTTCCTTCGTTCTTGTTCGACGTGTTCCAAGGCTAAAACAAGAAGGATAGCCGCTATTCGTTGACTTAGCCTGAAAAAATCCCTAGACTGGAGTCGTCGTCCTGTTGGTTTTGGCCTGCGGTAGGAAAGTGCCAAACTTGGTATATTTTTATCAGTTTGTATCTGCGATCGAGAGCAAACAATTCGACATTCCCCCACGTTCCTATCAAAGCGCGTTCTTGGTCCTTGTGGCGACAAGTTTGGTCTTGATTACACGTTTCAGCACACGTACGACATGAAGGAAACATCAGTTTTCCCTGGCAATGATGAGGTAAGACTGTATGGTACTAGTTCGTCGGTGGAAAACTTTAAATTTGATCAAACCTTCGTACTGGCGAATGTGTTCTACGTCGATGTGTTCTGTCACAATTTCAAGGTGACCGATGGGTAATCGGGCATATTTACACACACAAGGATACAACGAACACACATCGATGTATTTGATTTGTTCTTCTTGAGATTCGTCACCTTTGTACAGTAAGCATAGATCATTGTTTCGTCCTCCAAACAAACTGTCGCGTGGATTCAAAGGCTCGATGTCCACTACATCGTACTCTTCGACGATGTGTCAGAAGTCCGGATGTGATTTGAAACGTCAATCGTAGTCGTGTTTCTATCACTTGGTATCCTTGACCTTCTAAACTCTGGCGTCGTTGGTATGTTTGGTCGTATAACTCTGCCATGGTGAACTCTTAGAAAGAATTTTTCAGGTCTCGTTGAGGAATAAAACTAGGGCATCTGTGAAATAAACATCTTTGAAATTCGTACACAATCTGTGGGTTTTCCAAATCCCAACTATTCACGGAATAAAATCCAGTTTTCTCTTATCCGCCGTTTCTAGCATGTTGTATCCTCTTGTCTTTAGTTTCACACAAGTAATGTAACCAACGCAAAGCTTTTGCTAAATATCGACGGCAGACAGATCGATAGGATTAGGGTGGTACGATAGCTAGTTTGTTCTTGGGCATGAACTTCTTTCGGTACATTAATTCACACCCTTTGGCAAGGGTAGAAACTTCCTTCAAGGGATCGATACCTCCGTGATCCATAAAAAATTGTCGAAATTTTCCGCAACAACGTCGTAAAATGTCCACATCGGATCAACAATATTGCAACATTTCTTCTTGAAAATCATAGGGTTTGAAGAATGAGTTTGTTATCAAGCGTAGAAAGCTTCTTGTAGTTCTGTTCGTATACCGTTTGGGTCGTAGTAGTAAACTTAAGGCAAACGCGGGAGTACAGCGTATTGATTTGTGTCGGTATTTAAAAAGTGTGGAAAATAGCATTTAGACATTTCTGTCATTCCAAACGTTTTAGGCATTCTACTCAAACGCATAGCCAAATAACTCATGTAATCTTTAAATTGTATTTTTACTACTTTCATGTAAATGGTTTTGTCTCCATTCATGGTGACTGTTGGAAATTCGGTTCCTTGTTCTGAATAATATTTCAAAACAAACTGTCCGTCGTATCTCGAGAACTGTCAGCAATGACTGTATCGTATCGATGCCAGATCCCGTAACTATGTACCTCCTCTTCGCTCCAAGTGTTGTCGGTTGGGTATAAAATCCACTCAGCAAAATTAGAAAGAGTACGAGAGCCACGAAATACCTTGTCATATCCGCCCTGGAATCACGCTACAATTCCGACAGTGATAGAATAAAGGTTCTTCAATGCAGACGTTACAAGCGCGAGTGACACAACAATTAGGAATGGGAATCACACTCTCTTGAGAACATTCAAAGTAAAAAAAGATAAAAATCCACACGATGGTCCTGTTTCTTTTTCTTGTTCTGTTCGTCATTCAGTAATTCCTTGAGTTCGTTGTCATAGCCTTGAATGATCCAACTCGACGACTTGGTAAAAAAAAACTACATCATTTTCTTTCCTGCACAGACGTGTAACTTTCTCTTATTGGTACAAACATGCTGCCCACAAGTGGAACACACTGTGAATAATTCGCATGAACATTTCTGTTGTTGGAATTGTTTCATGCGATGTCGCTCGTAACATGCTGGACTTAGGAATGTTCACTGGCAAGTAGTGCATCGAATCCTTTCCAGTCCTTCAGGAATTCAAGCTCTGGAGGCTAAACAGCCACGACATCTCTCTCCACAACGAATATGTTGCTCCCGATTGTTAAATCCTTGGCCACATTTGTCGTAATACACGTATCCACGAAATTCGGTGATAGTAGTAATATCATCGAAATGATTTTGGTGATTATAAACATGAATGTATTTTCCGTGTGGAAAATTACGTCCTCGAAACACGAGATCTCCATGAACGTGTTAAGGCTACACTTTCAACGTATAACGAGAGGCCAGTACGTCTTGAAGTGTTTGCATTTCAGGAACAGGCGATTTAAGTGTGATTTGACTAGATTATACTCTCTCTCTCTCTCTCTCTCTCTCTCTCTCTCTCTCTCTCTCTATATATATATATATATATATATATATATATATATATATATATATATATATATATATGTGTGTGTGTGTGTGTGTGTGTGTGTGTGTGTGTGTGTGTGTGGAGAGTGAGAGAGAGACCCCGCTACCTAAAGGAATACACTCACTCAGTTTCAATCTGTGAAGATGTGCAGATCGAAGTGCCACAAGATATCACGCTTCTGGTCAGAGATTTACAGAAAGTATTTCTAAAGTTCAGTTACAACAAGACTTCTGAAGAAACTCCAGACTACTCCTCGCGAGATAAAAGTCAAGATACATGTTATGTCTGTCAAGAGAAAGGACATTGGGCTCTCTATTATCCACAACGTCAAAGAAAAGAAACCTCCAAGACAGGAGAAAAGAGAAACAAAAGTAAAGATACGTGTCATCAATGTCAAAAAAGGACATTGGTCTAGAGAGTGTCCTGAGAAAAAGGAGAACAAGAAGAAGGAGCGTTCAGAAGCAGAATCGGGAGAAGAACCAATCACAGTGAAGAAATCGAAAAAAGAAAGATAGTAAAAAAGAAGAGCAAAGTACTTTTGTGATGGATTTTTAAATTTCATTGTGATTCTTATTCACGAGAATAAACCAAAAAACGTATTAAAAAATGTTTTAATTTGTTTGTTTGTTTGTTGCTTTTTTTTTTGTTTCTTAGGTACGAATAAGATAACACACACACACACACACACACGCAAATTTTGTACTGGAGAGCTTTGGGTTTTGTTTAATTTGGCAATAATTTAATTAGTATCTCTTTTCCAAGAGATCTGGGCAGGGCTCTGAAAATAACCGTTGGAATTTTAAAAAAAAATACGGACTTAACAACATCCGGTGTAACTACCTTGCATATTTTCTACTTCCAAGTTTCTGTAGTGGCAGTGATAGCTACCGCTTCTGTCCACCGTGTGAGAGAGAGAGAGAGAGAGACAGAGACAGAGAGAGACATAGAGAGAGAGCTAGCAGGTAAAACAAAATTCGTTTCTTAACAAATACAAAACACTACATGTAAGATGCACAACTTCAATGTACAATAGTTTTGCCGTTTTCAAACTCGACCAGAAAATTGTACTTTCTCTCTGTCAATGTTTGGTTTGGCACAAACAATTCTATCCAAAGTTTAATGTAACGGTAAAAATGTCACAACTATGGATACGCAAAATAGTATGCATCATTTCTTTCTATAGGACTAGAGTCACTCTGAATTTTTACCGATAGACAGGAAAACATTCTTTTCCTAATGAGCACAGACACAACATGTACGATGCACAACTTCAATGGACTTTATATTTTGCCGTTTTCAAAAAAGCACAAAAGAAAATATCACAACCTTACAGTAAACCTTAGATTCACGCCAAATATACTTATGCTTTGCCGTTTAAAAAAAAACGGCAACAGAACATTGCACAAATTTACAGTAAACCCTTAGCTTCACGCCAAATCATGACTTAGTTTGAAAATGTGGCAAATTTAATTATTTCCTCTCTTCATGGGTCACCTTTCACCCAGTGTACGAAAAACAATTTGTAACGAAATGAACTGACATTGGGTAAGCAAAGGTCAGTCTGTATACTAAATCTAAGGTGACAAAATGTAAATTTGTAACAAAAAAGCGACAATGGGTAGCCGTTTAGTGAGAAACTTAAATCTAGGACGGCAAACACGAAAATAGTATTACAAATTCTAAACCCAACTTGGCTCCATGCAATATTAATGTCAATGTTGGATATGTTTTAACACACTTCATGGATTGTAAAAGTAAGCTAATGCCTGTACTCTTATCTGTTTTTGTTCTTGTCCCCATCCTGTCTAATGTCTATAGAAGGCTATGTTTGTGCATGTGTGTCAGCACTCCTTTTCTTTTCTCTTCTTTCACCCCATGTATGACAGTGTATACGTATGGCTGTGTATGTGTGTTGGATAGTTACTGTGGGGGTAATGGATAGTACATGACTGAATCTTGGTCACTCCCAAAGGCGTGTTGGATAGTAAATGGGGATGATGGATAGTAAGTGTGGGGGTAATGGATAGTACATGACTGGGTGTTGGTCGCGCCAAACGGCGTGTAGGATTGTAAATGTGGGGTGTTGGATCGTAAGTGTTGTTTTAACATTACGTTATTCTTTGACCCATAGTCCCTTGATTCCTCTATGTATAAAAATGGTACTATGTCGTCATCATGTTAATTTTCCATTGAGACCAGAGTGTCATCTCAGTGTAAAATTCCTCTTGAGGCTATAGAAACCCATATGTTAAACCTATGGACATTCTTAACATTGAATTTCCCGTTAGACCCCATACACTTTTACTGAACCCTATATCGACCCACTAATGTTAGACATATGGACTGATGTTAAATTCCCGTATGACCCCATATCGACCCGCACATGTTAAACCTATGAACGAAACGGCGTAATGTTGAATTCCCGTTATATCCCATATCGACCCATACATGTTAAACCTGTGGCGTAATGTTAATTCCCGTGAGACACCATATCAGCCCACTATGTTACTAATGCCACAGGATTTTTATCTAATGTCTGGCCTCCTGTGCTGTAGGTCTGTCTGGATGTTGATATGCGGCAGGATTTTTGTCTTGCTGTATTCAACCAATTTATCTGTCATGTGCATACAAGCTCATATTTCTTAGACGGATGCTGCATTCACTAATCAAATGATGAACCGTCTCAACCTTACTATTGCAAGTTGTGTACAACTGTAAGATGTCTTGATTTTGTGCGTTTGCTTTTACCTTGTTGACCACGAGTACCTGGTGTTACGTTTCTTTTATTATTTCGTCTGTTTATTTCTTGAGTCCTCCTGTTAGAACCAACTACATGTGTCCTCAGCGGTCGTTTGTCCTCTTTCCCTTACAAACTATCTACGCATTGCATTTTCTCTCCACTCTGCTGTTCTAACTTTGCACTTCTGCTGGTAATTACTTATTTCGTCCTTTTTTGTTTTTGAAAAGGCCCTCTTCCTAGACCAAGGCAAGGAATTTCTCATCACTTTATGTCACGTGCTTTCCTGTGTTCCTCGAAAGTCTTTTCAAGTCTCTTCCCCCATTCTTCTTGATAAGGTACGTTTTGGTTGGAAGTATGTTTTGGTAGCCCCGATTGTGTTGCCTACAGTCAATTTTCAGCCTAGCAGTTTCTTCGCCCTCTGAACAAACTCATTTCTTATTATACTCTTCATCTTTCTTATTATACTCTCCATGTCTTCACGTTTCATGCTGTCTGTCTAAGGATTCGTAAGTATTAGTAGTCTTCATCTTCCATTAACTACTATTATTAGTATTATTATTATTCCAGCTATAAAACTAGTCGACGTCAAACATACTCCCCAACCTAAGAAAAGAGCACGTAAAACAGATGATGTTTACCTTCTTGCCTGCTCCATGTTGGGAATCACACCCTCTCAAGCGTACCTCAAACAGGTATCCACACCCAGCAGTATCGTCAGAATGAAAAGTTGTGGACTCAGTCGAACTACAATAAAACCCATCGCAGTATCATTCGTGGTATGTGTCTTTTTCTTATGCACATGTAGCTCTTTACTGAAGTATGAATTGTTAGGGGCTTGTAGTAAACTCAATCCTGAAATTCATCAGGTGTAAACATTTTACGATTTCAAAGCGGTAGAAATCGTTTCCATGTTGTGCGCCTTCTTTTTTGCGTGCTATAGTATGTTATTGCGGAATTCGCAGGAGGATCGCATTGGCGAAATTAAATATTGCCGCTAATACACATTCCTGGAATATTATTTAGACCAGCATATGAAACATATTAAAAAATTGCGATCGCTCAGAGTTTATTTTAAATTTGGAAACAGCGAAATTAAGTATTGGGTTATGCTATTGTATTGTGCATTGTCCATTCCTTAACAATACTGATTTTTGTCCTCTAAGCCGGGTGTGAACGTTGTCTGAACCTTTATTCAGTGTCAACGTTATAAACTGCGATTCTCTACATGTTATGGCATGTGCGAACAATTGAAGCTCCAAGGGTGTAGGGTTTATGAATGACCGTCGGCAGGTGTAGTATTAAAAAAAATGTTGTTTTCCTTTATTTACCGAATTTTTTACCTTGTGTGTTGAGTTTCAAATGTCATACAAATGCTTATGCACAATGTCTAAAGATTTGCTAAAAAAAAAATCTGTTGAGTCGATTTATAGGTTAATATAATGATAAAGAAAGGAGAAAAAGTACTCATGACCTTTGTGTACTAAAAATCTGAAAAGTCGACAACAAACTTCATAACGTGTGGAAATTATTTTTGTAGAAGAACAAATCATTACAAATTGAAGTGGAGGAACTGGTTTCTCAACCTTCATTTCACTATATCGCCGGCCGAATTTGTGTATTTTTAAAAAAAAAAATATCTGCTTGGAAGTATTAAAGCGCTAATTACGGAACTTGACCATAGGTCGTTTAGGTCTTGTGACACTTCGTTATCAATGTTCGAATCAAAACAGTCAATTTCGCCGTCAGGACCAATACGCTATATTGGATGCACGTCAGTCTGGTAGTAATTGAGACATTGGATCTATTATCTGGTTCAAGTTTTACTAAATATCTCAAGTTTACTTACTAGACTGTTTAATTTTGTTATATCTCCTTTAATGTTTGGTTTGAAACAATGAACTCTGCAATGAACACTTAAAAGCCATCAAGATTTAAAATATAGTATCAATACCTTGAATTTCTCCTGAAAACAGCTTTGTTGTATATCTCAGGAAAATGTGTGAATTTTCTCATATTCTTTTTTTTCACATTCTTTTTTTCTGAAACTTGGGCCTAGTTCTCCCTTTGTTTTCACGTCTTCATCGTGCATGTTAAGGTAGGGACTGAAAAATCCTATGTCATGGTCGTATGCTTACACAGACCTTTTCATATAACTACTGAAAATATAATTTAAGATATCAATATAAAAATATTAAACAAAAACAACTGGGAACCAGGCTTCAAATAGGATGGCTACTCACGATATCCTATGAACTTGAGGTGAGTTGATTGAGTCATGCTGATCTTGACGAAAAAGAACAACTGTTGAGAATTTGTAGACTTGGAACGATCACATTACTTTGTTGTACTAGGTTCAAAATGCTACACAACGAATAGGAATTGCAAACGCACTAAAAAGAAATGATGATGATGATGGTAATGATGATGATGACGATCATAATGCGACTATTCTTCAAAAGAAGGGCACTAAAGTTTCAAAGGAATCTGTACAATAAACAATTTAATCACGACTGTGTACTTAAATCAAATTCAATTTTCAATATTCAACTCTAGTCCCGCATTTTTTTACAGAGAGACCGCCATGTGAGAATATTGGACGTTTCCGGAAATGATGTAGGTCCCCTTGGTATCATGTTTGTAGCGGAAATGATGCATGCAAACACCTATATAACAGACCTGGTATGTATTATATCTGTTTTATATCCAGTATAGTAGATTAACTTTTTGCGCAGAGTGATATTTAAAATAGTACATTGAAATATATTGAGAAATTTCAGGAACTTGCAATTTCAGTACCTTCTCTATTTACCGAGTCAAAAGTTATATCCTACTATCGTACTATTGAAATCTTACTTAAATAAATAAATGGAGATGATAAAATGCTATAATCGTGGTATAAAAAACTCAGCAAACGAAACAGTGGAGAAGCCAAATACAAAATACCAACCTTGTAGAAAATACCAACCTTGTAGAGATTGGTCAATTAGGTAGCATATGTTTACTTACTAGAATAAATTTATAATTACACATTTAAGTGTTTCTGTGGCAGAACCATTAAATAAAGATCTTTTCCAAGTATGTTACAAGAAAACTGAGCACGAAATATGAACAACAAACTATAGAAAACATCAAAAACAGGACAGAAAGAATGATAGAAAATAGAGAGAAACACTATTTCGATGTAAACAAGTGACCACTAGGGAAGCGAAGTTGTGAAAGCAGCTGTCATAGAGGAACTAGCGTTGTCGCAGAGGAACAGCGGCGGAACAAACACCAATTTGAAAAATGTTGCATTTCATAAATAATTGAAAAAAGCTACATTGAATTGAATTCAACAGTTTTAAGAGATGTGATAGAAATATTTCACAAGTTTAACACGAAAGCAGTAATAGTGACATCTAGAGATAATGTATATACGTTTACAAGTTTGGACGGCATAAAAGCGTGGTCAAAGCTAATTGTTGAACAATAATATTCATGAGATTAAAGATGTCAATTTATTGATTCCAAACATTTAAAAAAAATATATATTCTAATGTCTGAGAAAAAATGCAGATTTACAGATTACAGTTAATAATGATAACATGAAAATAAACAGCAATAATTTCTAAAGCAAAATTGATAAAACAGAACAAAACCAGGAAGGAATATGTTACGTCTTTGATGTGGGCAAATACATAAATTTGTTTTCGGATACATTTACAGAAAAACAACACATGGTGACTCATTTTATAGTGTTGCTGAAGATAACATGCCTGTTTTGGACAATAATCATGTTTGCTTGTTGATAACACCTGAAGACAATTTACCATGCTTAAAGTATTCTCAATATTATTTTTATGCCGTTTTAAATGACCGACAAAGAACCGTATTTAAGATATCTTTTCGGCAATCCTGAAAGTCTAGTTGCATACACAAATATCAATCAATGGTGACAACACATTACAAAGGACAAAATTAAAATAAAATACACTGAATTGAAAGAATGGATAACAGAATAAGCTACTTACACATTGTGCAAGCAAGGGAAAAACGGATTTTCATATAGAATGTTCTATTTAAGTCACGTGGATTACCAGTGACAGGCAGAAATAGTCGACATGCAATCATACCACAAAAAAAAGACACAGATGGATATACATACATTTTAATAATGATATATATTTTTGAAATACTTTCAGGCTGAATAAGTGCAAATAAATAAAAAGATCACAAGCACAATAATTCTAGAGAAATTTTCAAGGAGTGAAAGCCTGAAAAGAAACAGCATGATGAAGGAAAAGAGTTTTACAACAGGAAAGTTAAGGATTTGCTTGAAAAGGAAAACACTGAATACTTTCAAATTAGAAAGACAAAAACGCAAGAGTAGAATGTGAAAGTATTGCACTCAAATGAAACCAGAAAATTGTTTGTGATGTTTTCCCAAAATTAATTTATTGTTAATATAAAACTCATAAAAATTACTGCAGCTGAAGCAAGTAAAGTGGAAAACAGATCAAAAGCGTGGATAAATATATTGGAGTAAATGACGACAGATATATTTTGGAATACCAAAAGACGAAACCGGTGAAACAATTAGAATTTCAAAATACAAAACAATTTTTAAAAGGGCTACCTTTGTAACCGAGGAAATATTTCAAATAAGGCAGGTAAATTTAGGTCCTCTAGTAGTTTACAAACTGGAAAACCTAAAGGGAGACGTTATAAAGTGCATGGTTTACGAGCAAGAGTTATCTCTGTACAGTAAATAAAAGATTTTAAGAACAAAACAGATGAATGGTTAAAAAGTAGTTAATCCATAAAAGGAAAAAAACATGATAAACCGTTTAATAATCGAGGACCGGCTGAAAATATTATGCCATGAAGTAAATGGCACCATCATCAGAGACGATGTGCCAAAGACACGCTTATCCTCTGGAGATGACTGAAGAAGAGTGCATAGATATAAGTGTAAAAGAGCATGAAACATTCGATTTTTTTTATAACGAATTTCTAGATTGTTGCAGATGTAGAGCGTAAAAGAGCCTGGTTCAGCTAAAACATGCACGACATGTGAATTTGTTTGAATTGCAAAAAAACAGAGGGATAAAAGAAATTACATTCAAAGCATCGCCAGTAAACAACAAAATAATACACATGTAAAACGTGATGAGGCGATTACAATGTAGACAAAATCTTAGCAGGGTAATAAATGACATTGCTCAAGAGATCAAATCAGATAACATTAAAAAATATAAAGTTGATTCCAGACACATCACTAAAAAATAGTCAACAACAATGTAACAGACTATAAGGCTGCTCTAGGAGATATGAACAATTTTAACATCTCTAAATCCTTCTGTTATAATGAATTGCCACAAAATTAACCAAAATCTGCTGGTATGGGAAGAGTTTTTGCATCAAATGGATGAAGTAAAATCCAGTATTTGTGTACAGATTTTTTTAAGACGCATTTCTTTCATATTTTCATTTGAGATCTAGGGGTAATTAGAATTAGACTATACAAAGAAATGGTATAAACGTGTCATAGACAACGTGCACCAGATATACAATAATGCAGAATGCATTAAATCAGTCGTAAATTATTCCAAATAGAACAGAGAAAAACTGGGGGAAGAAATGAAACAATGAATACAAAATACTTGCGATATAAAGGTGTGTAACATCAATGAGATTAAAATGGTATTACAGTAGAAGGGATGAAAAGATTATTTAGAGAAATCAATAAAGAACTGCTTGTTAATGTGAGGAATAAAATTTAAATAAACACCAGTAAATAGGGGTTCCTTTTAAAATCTAAATAATGGACGATAGGCCAAACATTATATTTTTATACGGCATGTCAACATGTGATAAAATGGATGAATTAATTGATGCCAGGTTTCAAAAACTTATCAGCAGTTCCCCATTATCCTTGACCTGCAATTGAGCTTAAAGTTCTCTAGCCAGGCTTACCGTGCATATTTAAAAATATATCAAACGTATTTAACAAACAAAAACTATCGTACTGACACTCAGGTTTATTTTTTGTACATACAAACCATTAAATATTTTTGATAACTGCACTTTAAATTTGACAGTGATCATTCTGTTAACATATACAGAACACAGTGTGACATGAGATTTTGGCAGAATCAACTGAATTGGATAGTATGGACGGCAACATTTGGTTGTAGGATTTCATACTGGCATTTGACAGGTAGAAATGTACTAGAATTAGTCAACCAAATGCACAATTTTCATATTAACTTACAGAGACGAAAACTGCTGTCTGAAGCTCCATTATCTGGTTAACAAGCTTTTAATGCAAAGAATAACAGCATAGACCTGAAACAATTGAGCAATTGATCCTTCTTCCTAATGAGAGACGCAGTACGGCGGGGGGGGGGGGGGGGGGGACGGGGAGGTATTGAGTTGGTTTTCTTGGAAATTTAGATGAAAAAGTCGAAGGGATTTACAACAAGATGATTATTACGGATGAGGACGTAGATTTAATTTACTTTTGTTTCTAGACCAAAGCAACGGACTCGCAGAGGAATGTATTGAAATAGCGAATCATGTTGCAGGATTTATATAATCTGCATCTTAGGTGCAAAACAGAACATCTGTTACATAGTCTATCCTCACGATATCGGACACTTCTAAACAAAATGTAATGGAGCTATTGAAACAAGGTTACTACACAAATGAAAACATTATGATAAAACTTCAACAATACATAACAGATTCCAAAATTAAATTCGATCATGCGGTTCGTGGTAACGTAGTATTTTGGTTACCGAGCGAAATGGTTATAAAAATGAGTAGTATCGTTGAATACAACAAAAATTTACAAAAATCCAAAGACTCGTTCAAACTGGGGTTAAACCCTACGAATCATATCTATGTAGTAAATGACATGTATTCCAAAGACAAACAAATAATCAGTGACAGTACGCTAAGAAATTGTGGAGAACAAAAACGAAGACAAAGTAAAAATTAATGTTGAGAAAGAGGACTATGATGATGATGATGAAGTTCGTACGATGACACATAAAAATTTAGAAATGTCCCAAAAATAGTTATCATAAAATAAACAATTATTTATGTTTATACTAATGGTCGCAAAAGCTGCTTTAGTTTACTTTATGATATAGTTTATAAAATACCGACATGCTTTGAATGTGTGCGAAAGACATCATGCTATGCACACTTGATTTTCGCGCAATCATGCTTGTTGCTCTTTTTTTTACACCTTTGACCATCAAATAAAATGTAAAAAAATGTATAATAACAAACACATTACTGTAAAAGCACGTACCTGCAAATTATACCTGATAATGCTTCTTCTTTGTTTTTTTTTTTTTTTTTTTTTTTTTGTTTTTTTTTTGCTAGCTGAAACAAATATTTTGTGAAATGTTTCAAGACATTCAAATTGGACTAAATCTTTCATTTAAGCGTTATAGCTGCTTCATTAAATCATTTAAAGCTTACCATGTATTCATATAGGTAAATGTCTTTCTTCAAATCTGTAAGGGTATGTCCATAAAATGTTTCAGTGCCCATGTTAAGTTTTCATTGTTAAGGATAGTTGCTAGTTTATTTTCTAAAGATTGTCCTATGCATCTGAAATTATCTACAAAGCTATTAACTGTTATATCTTTTACCTTATTTCACAATCATATCGACTATGAAATCCTTACCGAATGAAATATATTTTCCAGCGTTGTTTGGTATGATTTGTACCTCTTTATCTGGATCATATTTAACCACAGGCTTGATGAATACGTTGCTGTCATAACCAAACA